>JAITYX010000087.1:1120000-1720000 GCA_021018815.1 Talinum fruticosum | reverse complement strand
CTGCAAATCCCCGGCGATGGTGGCTACAATCTTAGTAGCATCGTCATCATCATAATGCTCATAACCCCGCCTTGAAGAACCTCCTGGCGCTCCATGAGTATCTTTTTTGAGGAAGCGATCAATTTGCCCGTTGTCCGCCAACTCCCGAGCGCCTTCTTTAATGCGCGACACTCAGTAGTGTTGTGTCCGGTTTGTTCATGAAATTCGCAATATTTGTTGGAAGCTCGCGCTTTCGCAGGAGTGGACATGGGAGGTGGTTTTTGAGCATGGGGTGCCCTTTGATCTCCATCAAAATACTCGGGGTCGGTGTTGAAGCGGTGGTCAACTTCATTTCGAGGATTAAATTTTCCATCTCCTCCTTTCTTTTTGACCTCATCTCCTTCCTCCGCACAAATCTCTCGTGGCCCGAATAAAGTCGGCCGCCTTTCGGAGTGCTTCGCCAAGGTGGACACCTTTTGTTCAGCGAGGGAAAATTTGAATCTTCCGCTTCGAGTCCGTTAAGGAAGGCAAGTGTAGGCGACTCCATCTTGCGAGTCGGAGATAAGGACGGCCTCTCCATGAAACCTTCGGACATAGTCTTTAAGGGTCTCGTTTCTCCCTTGCTTAATCTTGGAGAGGTGGATGCTAGTCTTCTTACGCTTGCAACTCGCAATGAATTGTGCGACGAACTTCTCGCATAGCTCTTCAAAGGAAGAGATGCTCCTTGGGGAAGATTGTTGAACCATTTCGCGCGACTCCCTTTAGTGTAGCAGGGAAGAATCGGCAGTAGGTTGCATCGTCCCCGTCCCGAACATACATGTGGGACTTGTAGTACGCCAAGTGATCTTCAGGATCGGTTGTGCCATTGTATGGATCAATGTTTGGAACCTTTATCTTCTTCATTCGGGGGCATTCATGATCTTCTTCGAAAATGGAGTGTTGAAAGCATTCCGGGTTGGCCTTGAATCGGAGCCGAGAGATAGGGACGGCGCGGGGTTGGTGGCGTGGAACTTCCACTAGGGAAGGACTCTTCCTCCTCTCGGATCGAGGAGGAGTGCGCCCGGTCCTCTCCGACTTCTCGGGACCCTTCGGATTTGATCGCTCATGACGCCTTTCTCTTGATCGCTCCCGCTCTCGGGCGGGAGACCGCTTTGGTCGCGCCTTGGGGCATTGCGGGCTCGATGAGAATGGCGGCTTTGTGTAGCCGATCGTGCAGGATCGGCGGACCTTATGCTCCCGAGGGCCTTCGCTCCGTGTTTGGGGCAAGGGCGTCGCCATGATCGTCGAACCAGGCGAACGCCTGCTGTGGGTAGCATAAGGGGCCGAGGCCGTGTGCGAAGTTGCAATGTTCTTGTTGGCTTTATGGAGAGCTTTCTTTGCGTCGATAATTTCTCGTGCGTCGCCTTCTTCATGACGCCTTGTCGGGAGGGCACTTGGCCGCTCGGGAGCAAGCGCAGTTGGTGCCTTAGTTGGTTGTTCTGGGGCTGCGTGGGAGGACATCCCGCCCGAGAAGTAGCCAACAGGCTGACCTCCCTGGGGGTTGTGCCATACCCGGGAGTTGGGGCGTAGTGGAAGGGCATGATTGGCATGCGCTTGTTCCATAGTGGCTCGTACTTGTTCTTGCACTTGTTGTGCAACGGTTGTTTTAAGGGTCTCTATTAGGTTCCGGAGAGCCCCTAGGGTGACGTACCCCTCCAGCTGGGTGTGGCGGTTGCCGGTAGACCGGCCGAGATGATTCCGCATCCTCGGGTTGAGGAGCGTCGCGGGATTGGCCCCCGTAGGCATTGAACGATGAGGGTGAGGAACCGGTGGGTTCGTGTCGCGAGTCATCTTGGATTGAGATCGAGTGCCACTGGCGACCATATGCTACCTTCCTCCCCACAGACGGCGCCAAACTGTTTCCGGAGAAATCCGAGTTGATGATGTGGATGATGATTCGGAGAGAGGAAGGATTTACCGCTTCGGTTCCGAGGACGTGGCACGATCGATCCGAGTCCGAGTGACGACCGCTTGAACTCCGCAAAAGGCGAAGCCCGGGTGGTGGATCCCGGGAACGCCCTCCGACGCCTCAAGTTAGTAATGAACTAAGTTTGAATGGATCGAGGAGATCTTCCTCGATGTGCGTGGGGATTCCTTGGGAGACGAGAAGATTTCCAAAGATGGAAGTTCTCGGGGATGAATGTGTGTCGATGAACGTTGATGAACGTTATGAATGTAGTTGAGTGTTGAGAGCTCGGGAGCTTGAGAGCTTGGATTATCGAAATGTGAGATATCTTGTCAAATGAACATAACATGCCTTGGGTTTTGGAAGTGATGAGTATTTATAGGAGATTTTGAAGGGGTAAAATGGTACTTTACCACGGTTTAGGGAAACCCTAGCCCCAGTGGGCTTTAGGGCTTTTACCTGGCCCATTAAGGATTGTCTTGGGCCGATTCCTCCTTTATCCGACTGATTAGGCCCGGGTGGCTAGTGACGTAACGGGTGAGCTGGTACCGTCAGGAAATACCCGAATCACTAATGATGTGCCAAATCAAGAACAATTGGCCACCGTGTTACGATATGTTGATAATCAAGGCCTTGTCAAAGAGGGATTTTTCTATATCTTCCATGTTACAAACATTTCGGCAATAATGCTAAGAGAGGTAGTTTATTCTACTTTATCCAATTATGTGTTTGATATCCAAAATATCCACGGTCAAGGTTATAATGGTGCAAGCAATATGTGCAAAGAATGGAAGGGATTGCAAGCTTTAATCAATAAAGATTGTCATTTTGCTTACTATATTCATTGTTTTACTCATCGTTTGCAAGTAGCATTAGTTACTGCATAAAAAGAAGTTAAGCTAGTCTACTCTCAATTGAACATCATTGTCAACATTGTGATAAATTTCCACAAACGCAATGATGAATTAAATGTTGCTTATGCTTGATGAGATTATTTATTTGATTAATAATGATGAGATTGACACTGGCACGACACTTAATCAAATTGGTACTGTACAAAGTCCTAGAGATATACGTTGGGGCTCTCATTTGAGGTTTGATAAAAATGTTTAGTTCTACATGCGTTGTTATTGGTAGATTAATTGACAAGGGGAAAACAGGTACTAGACGTGGTAGAGTAAATGTTGCACATGATACTATGACTACTTTTAATTTTTTTTTATTATGCATATGATGAAAGAAATTAGGACATCACTAATATAATTTGTCAAGTTCTACAACGAAAGTCACAAGATATTTTGCATGCCTTGCAACTCGTTTCAAGCACAAAAACATTGCTTCACAAATTAAGAGGTGATGGGTCCTCTCATAGAAAGGGTAAAGTCAATTTGTGAGCGCTGTAATATTAACATCCCATATTTCAATTCTACTTATATTAAAAGAGGAAATCGTGCACGCCGCCAACATGATCAATTTACAATTGAGCACCGTTCTATAATTGATATCTTCAATTCTATCATTGATTTTCAAACTTAGGAGTTGGAAAGTAGATTCATTATAAATGCTATGGAGCCACTTCAATTGATGTGTGCTTTGGATCCTATAGATAAATTCAAGTCTTTTAACATTGGAGATATTTGCAAACTTGTTGACAACTTTTATCCCCATGATTTCACAACAATAGAGAAAGAAACTTGAGAATTTCATTACACCATTATGAGGTCGAGGTATCAAGTAATCCGGATATCAAGAAGTTATCAACTGTCTCTCAATTGTACAATTGTCTTGCTTGAAATAAGAAAATGTGACATTTATTCTTCAATATATAGATTAATTAGGTGTGTTTTTATGTTTCCAGTCTTTGCAGCAAGTGTAGAATGAGCTTTTTCAGCGGTGACAATTTTGAAGACACTTGCTTAGGAGCAAGATAGGCAATGATTTCCTTGAAAATTATAAATTAATCTACATCAAAGAGAGATATACAAGCGAGACAGATTCTATTATAGATGGATTATGTAATTTAAAACAACGTAAAATAATTTTATAGTTTCGTACTTACATGATATGTATAATATACGATACTTTTTATTAGTTACATGACATGTATTATACTTGATATCTTTTCTTCTCTATAATATAGAGAAAATGATAATTTGCGCATCTTGATTTTTTTATTCCTTATTAGTATTATAAAATGTTCGGTTATCCGCCTTACGGTGTAAAATCCTCACTTCACCCTTGAATATCACCATAATGCCAGCAAGCTAGCCACATGAGTTGAAGGGTATGGAGGAACATTAGTATCTAGGGTGTGTTTGTTTCACTGGAACTCCGAAAATTATCATTTTTTATTTGTATTTTTGTTTGTGACTACATAAGTACCTAAGTACTTAAAACAACATGTATGTTAATAAAAAGTTTTGTCACTTTTCTACGAATTTCTTATCATACAATATGTGATTACATAAGTACCTAAAACAATTATTTTTTGTTTGTATTCGGGATTCTTCATGAGTTTTACTTGGCTCTGTATCAACGTGTATGTTAATAAAAAGTTGAAGAGAAATGACACATGATCATTGGAAAGAGTTTGATAGGAAGCTTAAAGGGTTATCTCATAGTACAATAAGCATACAAGTAAGGATCACATGCAGCAAGTAAGAAAAATTAGCATTTAGAGAACCACACGAGTGCACCTATTGGATGCCCACGGTCTTTATAATTTCGAATTATTGCCAACCGAGTGCACAATTCAATTGTGGTTAAGACACCAAACCATGTTGAGGTCAAGGCCCAACCAGGTATCGCCACAAGCTTCTCTGCTCCAAAAATCCAATTTGTCTCCATAAGTCACCATGGGCCATCAATGGTTGAGCTACCCTGTCGCATGGTGTGCTTTTGTCTATCCCAAGTCCCAGGTCTTGAGTTATAATATTATAAAAGGAGATTTTGATTGTCTCTCATGCATTTCACCTTAGAATAGCTTTAGCTTTATTTCAATTAAATTAAGAGATTATATTTATAAATCAATTACACTTTTTGCTTTAAAATTAATCCTAACTTTGATTTCCAATCAATTCTTCTCTTTTCTTCAAGTTATGATGGTGGTATGACAATTCCAAAGAAATTTTGGAGGGTAAAAGAAGTTGAGAATCAAAACTTATTGACATATCATCATAGTATTTTATTAAACTTTAATTTTTTAATTTGGAATAACTTACATTTTTCTTAATCACCTCATTCGTCTCTTGTAGAGTAATTCCACTACTCCAATCCATGCCAACATAATCTTTTAGAGCATCTTCAATGCAGGCGCGTTGGACAAGTCGCATCCGACATGGCGTGACGTCCCACAACGGATGTGCGTCTTCTTGAGACGCGGGTGCGGTTGTTGACACCATGGCTAAAGGAGCTCATGCTGATGTGTCACCTTCTAATTTGTTGGTGGAAGACCCTCCCCTCTTTTCTCCCTCCCCGGCTATTCATTAGGAGAGAGAATTAGTACAATTAAAAGCTCATTTGTGCTGCTATAAATTAATTAAAAATGTAATTAAATTTGGCTGAGAAAATAAAATTAGTTGGGGAAATTAAATTCGGTGGACAATTAATTAAAAATGCAATGGGATTATCTCTCTCTATATGAAAATAATACATTGCTATTGCTATTAATATTTTTTTGATAAAAGGAGAGCCTATTAATACTTTCTAATACTATTATTATTGTATGAAAAATAAATAAATATTTTTATTCTAATATTGTTATCATTTAGCGTTGTTATTATTATTTTATTTTTTATTTAATAAAATTTTTAATATTATTGTATCGTTTGGTTAAAAAAATTACAACCTAAAATAATTAATTTAGGTATTGTGTTATTGTAATAACATTGCTATTATTATTGTATTTTTTTATTTAATAAAATTTTTAATATTATTATATTAATTTATTTTAAGAAAAATTACAATCTAAAATAATTAATTTAAATCTTTATAATACACCTAATAATTTTTTTATATATTATCTAATTAAATATATTAATATAGATAAACTCAATGTGAATTATTTAAATAAATGAAACTTATTCGTATAAACTCTTATCAAATGAGCTTACAATTAGCCCTTGTCCTAAATACACCCGGCGGAAAAAAAAAAAAACCATGAAAACAATTTCTATGGGGTAACCCTTTGTCATTGGTTTAAGCCCTCTCACTAGAGACCCCCAAATCAAGTATATGTATTATTGGGCAAACTGACTGAACATCCCCAGTGCAGAGAGAGGGAGAGAGGAGAGAGAGAGAGAGAGGGAGAATGGCAGGCGAAGGAGCGTCAGTATCGTCAACGTCGGCGGCGACGGAGGAGGAGATAACACTGGCAGTGAAATGGAGTGGGAAGGAGTACACTGTCCGTGTCTGCGCCGACGATACTGTTGGAGAGCTCAAGCGTCGCATTTGCCAAGCCACCAATGTTCTCCTAAGCGCCAGAAACTTCTCTACCCCAAAACCCTCGCCACTAAGCTCGCCGATGATTCCACCCTTCTCTCTCAGCTCCCCTCAAATCTTCCGTCAAGATGACCATGATCGGGTGGGTACTAGTTCTTTCTTTCTTTCAACCTGCTGCTTTTTTCATAATTTTTTGAATTTGTTGCCAAATTTTGATTCTGTGAATTGATTACGTGGTTTTTTCATTTTGCTTTTGTTTTTGGTCAAATTGTTGTAATTTATTGTCGAGTAGAAGATTGGAGTAATCATGATCCAATGGCAATCTTAATTTGTGATATGGGCAAGTAAAATAAGTATGGAATGGAAATAAAGAGGTGAACGAGTTTTGGTATTGAGCGTGGGGATCGGAAGAATAGAATTTGGCGTCTACGAATGCTGAATTATAGACTTGCATGAGTTTGTTCTTCAGACTCCTTGAAGGGTTGGTGCTTTTGTCGAGCTTGTGTAAATTGGACCGACAGTAGAATATCTACGATTACTTTCCCGGCACTAAAAGAAGGCCTGCGCCGGGGGTGGGTGGGTTGATTTCCACATGTTACCAACATGCTCTACATTAAATCCTGGCCTTGAGGCTGATGACAATTGAGGATCTTAAGGGGTTTTGTCGGGTTTTATTTTATCTTATTGTATGGCTATTTATGTTTCTTCATTCTTTGGAATAACTTTTTGGTTATGCCTTCTTGTTTGCGTATTGCCTTTTATGTGGCGTTTGGTTAGATGTAATATAATGCAATCAATCTTGTAAAAGTATATGATTGTATAGTTTGTGGTAAATAATTGCATGGTATGTGTTAGATTGCAATATTCTCATACAACCAAACAAATTAATGGAAACACAATTACATACTTGTTTGCATTACATGATTGATTACATCCAAAGAAAAATGTTGTCATTTTGGGGAATGTAGCTAATGAGGTGACTGAGTACTTGATAGGTTAGTGTTGTGAAGTGTTCGGAGAAAGCCTTAAATACATGTCAATCTTTCAGCTGTCATCTTGGACCCTTCTGGTGAAACTGACTTTGTTGACTTCAGGACTGCTCTATATTGATTTCACGTGATTCTTATAGACAAGGAGTGCTTGCAAAACCCTGCATATACAGTGCTCTGGTGTTTGAAGCTGGATTTGATGTTCAATATTTCTATTTTGATTCTATCCTTGTCTGATTGTGCATCATTAAGCACTGAGTTTCTATTTATCCTATCGGTTGATTGATATTACTTTTCAGATTCTTTGCCAAATGTCATAATCTACATAGTTCCTATGTGCTTCGTGATATTATTTATCAAGTCATTTGGGGTTATAATGTAGTTTCAACTTTCACTGAAGCGTGGATACAAATTTTAGCCTAGTGTACCTGGCTTTGATACTCCCTCTGTCATGATAAGGTAATCCTGCATATGTAATGAAAATTTCAAGGGAACATCGTTTGATGCACTGTTTTGTATTGATTTGAGAAGAGAGAGACAACCTTTAATTAATATTAGTAATAGTCAACAAAATGAAAAAGGGAATTTCTTTAGGACTGAGAGAGTACATTTGTGACATAATCGCTTTGAACATCTTAAAAGAATTTTAGAATATGAGGCCCAATTCTGAATGAATCAAGAAATTTCACCAATAGTAAGCTGGATGTGAGAGCCTGCAAATTGGCATGAGTGAGGCAGCTCTTTAGTTGTTTCTCAAACATTAATTAGAAAGAAATTCAGAAAAGCATACTAATGCAAGTGATCAAGAATTGACATCTGTCAAACATAGGAAATTGTCTGTAACTTTGCCCTTTATTTTTGGGTTTTCTGACATTTACGTGAGATTGCAAACAGCAATTTGTGGTTGTTCACCTTAAAACAAAACCTCCACAGCTACTACTAAATGGATATTGGAAAGGGACTGGTAATTAAATGAGTGAAAATATTTTTGCTAGCACACATTGCCTAATCGCTTGGCCGAGATTTATTAAGAATTAATAATATTTCTTTCCAGGGGCCTAGCCCCTCTTCTGCACCAAAAAAAAAAAAAAGAAACTCATATGTATAACAATGTGCCCATGTAGTGTTGTGCCATTGCCATGTTGTGTGATTGTGTTCTTCGTGCTTGTTATCCATTGAGTGCTTTGGTATCAGTTCATCTCGTTCTCGTCCAACTATGATTGACAATGACAAAAAGTTCTCCCTAGTTCCCTGCCTTACGATTTGTCGCTCATGATTAGTCTCTCGGATCTTTGCGTCATCATACTTCATGTCAAGCTTTTGCTGTGCATTCTAATAAATTTGGAATAGGATGAGTGGCTTTTTGTTTATAGGATTAAAGGTTAAGTGTTTTGATAAAGGCTTTAATATACTGGATTTGGGAGGAGAGAGAAAAGTGAGGATTTGATTGAGTTGTGCAATTTTCACTTTTTTTTTTTGGGGGCGGGGAGGAGTTTGGGTTTGAACCTATCTATATTATCAAATAAGCACCAGTGAGAATAATTTCTAAAATATTTTGATATTAAAGCAATATTAGCAGTAAAGAACACCCCCTCCCCAAACGAAAAAAACCTTTTTTTAATTAACTGAGACTCGGAGTCATATAGGTTTCTATTTTTCTCTTCTGTATTTGTTGTGATTCGTGATAATACGGGAAACTCTATTTTCTCTTGTGGAGTGTTAGATTTATAGGTTGCTATAGTTTGGTAGGAATGGCTACTTCATATTGCAAATGCAAATAATGAAGATTCTTTCAAAAATTTTGAAAGAATGTAATAAACTATGTCGAGCTAGATGGGAGGTGGGAATTTCAATTTGTTGCGAAATCTGCATTTCAAAAATTATGTGGTCACTTACATAGAGGAAAGAGAACATGTTGGGCTGGTATGCACTGCCCTTATTCTTCTAAAAATTGTGTTAATGGCTTGGTATCATGTCATGCTGCACTACATCACGAGTTCAAGTCCACAATCCTTTTGTAGGATGCTTGCATTGCCTCCTATCGTTCGGTCTTGATCTTTGGTATATTCTTTTCCCTTAATAAAAAAATGGGTCATGAGCTCAAGTCCATTATTTTCAAGGTTATCAATGTAGAATGCTAATTAAAAGGTTATAGAGTTTGACTAATTTTATGCGAAGCAAATTCTAACCTCAAGCCTCTTCAAAATTTTGGTGTTTTAGTTATGGGGTTTATCCCTAATCTTGAAATGACACCAAATTAGGATGGTTTTGGAGTTAACATTCAAGGCCTAATTCATTTTCCCTTATACTGAACGAACTGTCTATACCGATAGGTACGGTCCACTCACTTATAGGCTAGGCGGCATATCATCTTAGAGCACCTTGTGTGGCTCTCTTTGTTGTGCGAATGCATACTGATTGAATTTTGCAGATTTGTTTTCTAGCCAAAGCATAAAGGGCCTAGATTAAAACATAATCCATGTGCAACCCAAGGCAAAGAGTAAAATTCACATCCTAATCCCAACCTTAAACCTAGCATTGGGAAAAACCGGGTTCGGGTTTTATCGGGTTTGATCAATTTGGACATTCGGACAAATCACCCTGACCCGAACCTTGTCTGAATTTGAAATTTGGACACTTTTTCGAGACCCGGACCTGAACGTCCGCATTCCGAACCTGAATGTTCGATTGACCGAATTTGCATTTTAGGTAAAAACCGAGTGTTTTACCTTAGTTGGTAAGTCCGGGAAGGTGCACTGCCTTCTTCTTCTTTTTTTTTTTTTTAAAATTTTTATACAAAAGGCACGAAACCCATGAAATTTAACTGTCTTAGCATAAATTAAATACGAACAAACAATCTCCATCCAATCTAGACTAGAAATCCAGAATCACTCTATCAAATAATTCCCAATTTGAAAACCAAAAAACACAATAAAAAAACCCAGATGGGAGTGAGTTTCATATAGTTTCTGGGAAAATTTCATCATTCTTCATCAGAACCTTCAAATCACACCTAATTTGGGCTTGCATGTTCCTCTCTTAAGCAATGTCAGCTAGCTTAAATCCAATCCTAAGTTGCAAACTCACCATGATATGGAAAACCCCATCTGCCCTCTGCTTCTCAAAATCATTCCTCATGAAACCACCATGTTCTTACCCTTGAAAACCACGGACCCAACAATTTCGTGGTCTTGTGGCCTTGGTCGAAGGTCGAGGCATGGGCAGTGGACAACCGGTAATCAGAGAAGAAGGCGTTTCGATCTGGTTGGAGTTGATGCCGATTTTGCCGTTGGGGTTCTGGATGGTGAAGTTGACGGTGAGGTTGTATGAGAAAGAGAGGGGAACCTCACTTTGTCACCGATGGCGTTGTGCCGACAGGCACACCTCGAGTCACCGCTCTAATGAGATAGAAAGGGAGAGAGGAGGAATGAGTGGCGAGAAGCAGAGAGAGTAGAGTGAGGGACTGAGAGCTAGGGTGTCACTCGCTTTGGGAGATATTTTTATGTGTTTCCTAAAATTCCTTATTTTTTTAATCGAGTTTTTAGAATTCTATTTCTTGGGTTGGCTGAGATAGTGAGACACATCAAAAAATTTCCAAATTTTTCAAAATTTGAATTTTGTTTAAGTAAAGCTTTCAACTAGGTCACCTTGTCCGTGGCATTTTCGGTCCAGCACAACTCAAGGCTTAGTTTAATGCCCAAAAATTCGGGTCCCGACACTGTCCGAATGACCGAATTTGACCGAACCCAAATTTTCCCAGAATTCAGACAACCCGGACCCGACTCACCTAAATCTGAACCCGAGTTTTGCATTCGGTCATGTAATGTCCGAATTGCAAATTTGGACGAAAAAAATCGTGACTAGACCTTATTATTTTTGGGTCGCATGAATTAGGGTATTTGGGTCGGGCAGTTTTTGCCAGCGCTGCCATACCCTTAACCTTCCTACGTACAAAGTGTTTGGCTATTTCTGGGGAGCAGTAACTAGTCAGATGACTTCTCTTCGAGAAAAGGTGAAGGAATGGATAAATGCAAGTAAATTTTACTTAGTGCCTTTTTTTTTTTTTCCTTAAGATTTATTTTCTTTTATTTTAGTTTTATTTTGCAGAATAATGCGTGTCTTCCTTTTCTCTCTAGTTTAACTCTGGCAGTCTGGGTGTTTGTTTCTTCCTTTGGTCTCTTTGTTTTCCCTTGTTTTCTTTCTCCCTTTCTTTTTCTTTTTTAACTTCCCCATTTGCCTGAATATCTTGTGACGATGCGTGCTTTCTATAAATACAGCACATGAAAATATATGGTACTTATCCAAAAAAAAAAAGAAAATTATATGTTCATCGTGAAGAGGTTAAAACTATGTGCAGTGTATTAATGAGATTATGGTTATCACTAAGGTTAATTACGGGAGAAGTTTTCTTCATTATAGTCAGAAGAAGTGGATGCTATGGAAAGGAGGTGATTGGTTTCAGCATTGTGAATATGACTTCTTAGTTTAAAAAGCCCCCCTGATGCGCGCCTACGTGCACTTTCAACGTGAGGCTACCATGTCAACGCCTCATAGAGGATGAGGTGTGCCTTAAGGGCGCAAGGCTATATCTTGACCCTTTTTCTTGGCCTTATCTTTACCTTTTTTCCCCTTTTTCTATCCCTGTTTTTTGCACTTCAAGGATGCAAGGCTATTTGCAGCACTATACTTGTATCGTAAGATTGTTTCAGGGAACTACGATTATAATATAACATATCTTAAGGCTATCTGCAGTATTAGTAGGTATATTGATGTATAATTACTTTTTTCTTAAAATATATTTATCCAAGCTGTTTCTACAAAATATGCTTTGTGAATGAGTTTTAAATATTTCACGTAGAAGAGTGCCTCGTCCAAATAACCGGTGTCTTCGCCTTGAAGCCTGCACCCCAGGCCAGGACCCTTTGCGCTTTTGTGTGCCTTCAACTTTTTGTGACTTTCAAATCCAAGTTTAAGAATGTTAACTTTTTGATATAAGCTTCAAATGTGCATTGCATGTGCGAACCATGACATCATCCTATTGGTAGATGCTTATCCTTAGCAATTTGTCCTTTCTGTTCTTATTTTGTCTTGTATATGACGAAAATCCCAAATTTTAGCAATTCATCCTTTCAATTTTAATTTTTCATGTATTTCATGACTGCAAATGTGACTGCAACAATAAATAAGTAGACATTTTCTTTAACCCGTTGGTGGTACTTGAGGCCTTGTTCTATTTAGCTCGAAGCTAAATGGAATGGAATAGGGCCTGAGTCGGAAATCTAGTCCTGAGTTCCCCCCCAACCCTGGTGCCCTGGACTTTTTTTCCATTGTATGATAAATTTCATATCAACTGTTCAAGTACGTTTAAGCTTTTGTGATTCAGGACCCTCGAAGACGATATACTTGTGGAGCCAGTTGATGCACCTGAAATAATTGATGATTTTGAACTTGGACAAGATGAAGCTGTTGATATAAAAGATAAAGAAGTGAACAAACAAAAGTTAAGGAGGCGTATTGATCAATATAAGGTCAGGAAGTTATTTCCAAATATGATAATATCTCTGATCTTTTCATCATACCTGTTACATTTTCATCTCTTGTGCATAGTTGAATCTAAAATTCCTACAAGAGTATTAAAGGTATATTGCTAAAAATTTATAAAATATCGATTGGACGGGGAAATTTTCTGAGAGTTACTAAATATGCTTCCAAGAGCTTTTGCCTAAGCCGGAGGTCTTGGAGTATGTTCTTGATGCATAACGCTCTGGTTGGGGCAGGGTAATTGGAAGTTTAAAGTCATTTATTGTATTTGAAGATATTACAAGAAAATTGTGTACTTTCTATTATCAAATTAATTGCTAAGGCTATCTTTTCATGATGGTTTGAGATTGAGCTGAGTCCAAGCTTGCTTGAGTTCAGGATCGACTGAAATCTCGCCAAGGTCGAGGGTCTCAAATTTGAACTTGAGCTCAGGCTTTGACGGTAATGATCACATTGGAGCTAGGCTCAGCTTTCTTTCTTTAGGCTTATTAAAAGCCTATGACCCAAGACCCTGTCACCCAGATTTGAATTAAAAGTAAGTCGAAAATACTACTATCCAATATGGGTCTTGCGTAGCAGGTTTGGTGAGATCCGAATGTGTGCAACTTATACCTAATAAGTGGCTGCTTGGAGAGACACTAAAAAACGTTTAGTCAATTTGGAAAAAAAAATGAAACTACTTGTAGAACGAGCTAGAGAAGGAGAAGAGAGTAATGTTAATAACGCATTTTTAACACCTATAAATTACTTCTAGAGGAAGGCATGCCATGTACAACCAATATGGTGAAGTAAAGAATATAGAAAGATAGGTTGAACATTTAAAGGTGAAGAGAATCAGATATGCACTCCCAAATCTCAGAGAAATGTATGACTTAATGCAATGACTGCTTGGCATGTCCAATTTATAAAAAAAAGGGAAATTCAAGCTCAACCTGAGCTGAACTGCGCTTCATGGGCTCGGGTAATGATTAGGTAAAACCAAGCTTAGATTGAGCTGACTTGGCTGAGTGAAACTCCTGGATACCTAACTGTTAGTAGGTCGCAGGATAGTTCGCTATTAACTGGGATAAGATGTAGAATTTATTTGTAACTCTCCAGCTCATATATAGGTTATAAGTTGTAACACATTAACACCCTTCTTATGCGATGTTATTTTTGCAATTTGGACATTTGTAATTGAATATGATTTCTATGTGAGAGATTCTCTACTATTTTTGTGATAGAGCGGCTTTTGAACAAACCAAGTGTGGTCCCTCAGGAGTCGAACTAATCATAGTTATTGTTGCGGTGACCTTCATTAATGTTCAATGGAATTGTTGTTGTTGCATACCAATCTGTCTCACCTTTTATTGGCAGCCACTTTATCCGCCAAATCATTACAACTATTAGCATTCAAAACCAAATGTCACTAAAGCCGAATAAATTTGACAGAAAATGTTGAAAATAAAATCAATCCAATCCAATGGACGGCATCAGTAGGCTGCCTGCCTCCTTGCACTCTTCTTTGAGTCCCTACATAACATGACATGTTGATTTGCTCCAACTATGGGAAGCTAGTCTCTAGAGCCATGATTGTTGCTAAGACCTATGACTTGTGCTAGGTACGGTGATTTATTGCCCATCTTCAAACCCCAATCTGATGCCCCTTCTAATCATTCGTCCCCTCCCTCTCTTAATCTTAACGAGCATTGCTGCGTTCTATTTGTATCATTGTGTCTGCTACACAAAGAGCCAAATTAATTCTTCTTGTATAAGCTCAGTAGCATTCTTCCATTCGCAAGGAGTAGAGATGGAATTTTTGCATTCTCTGTTTGTCTTGCACCTGAAAGAGCATACGTATTTGACCCGATAAAAATAACAATGTTGAAAATGCATCCCATCATAGTGGGGTATGGGCTTGCAAGTAGAGAGACTAAATCCTGGAGGCCCTAAAAAACCTTGTAGAAAGCATTTTTGATGAACGTGACACAATGAAGCAAACATTAAATAAAGCAAGTAGAAAGTCTGCTGTAGCTCTAGGTGTAAGAGAATGTTATCAATTGGTGTGTTGGAACAGAGAACTTAACTAGTCAAGTTTGGAATATATTTATTTATTTGGATTTAAGTTAATAATATTACAAAAATTGTCACCGTAAAAACACTTGAATAAGTCATGTTCAATAATTTTTTAGCTTAGATTCCGGTGTACTAAAGCAAAATGCTTTAACTGCCCTCTGGCTCATTTCTATGGACTAGTATGGAGTTGGTGGTTTCTAATCTAGCATAGGATTTAACAGAAGCAATGGGGTAAGGACGTAAGTTCATGGATTCAAATTAAGGTCATTCTTTGTATAAATGGCCACACTGGAAAAAAATTTGAAATTAAAGGCCCTGCGACAACTGCAATATGCCATGATACCGTGACGAAAAACAACAATCATTACTGAATCCGCAATTTGAATCCTTGGCAAGGCTTGAGGCTGCTATATTTGGTTCCCAGTCATTTCCAGGTGGGATTCTTGGATAAGAATTTTGATTTTGAATATTACAAAGGCTAGTGATTCTAGGATACATCTAGATGATAAAAAAACCCTAGGATACGTCTAGCATGGGTCACATGTTACACGATCGTTCCTTCTGTTTTTGAGAGGTACCAAATAGTTACATAATTTTTAAATTATGACATGCATTGTTAATTGCATTAGAAATTCAATTGCACTAAGTTGTCAAGACATAACAGCCAGCCATTCTCCACATTAGTTTGTCTAAGTTGACTTTAGCTTCAATGTAATTACCCATTGATAGTTGGGTATGACCTGTCGTTTGCTTCAATCTATGAATAATATTAACAATTAGCTTCCCAGTTTTGTCTTTAGAAGTTTATGTTTTTTGGCTCCAATCACTAAATCTTGAGTAAAATTAAGACCATAACATTTTTATGTACTCCATTATCACGATTTCCATGGATTCATTACGAGGACCTTCCACAACGAAACATCTACATTGAACAGGTTTTAAAAGTCGGGGAACCACATTTCACATGCGATAAACCCCGATATGCTCCGCGATTCTGCACTAGACTGAAGCTGCAACCGTGATCAAACTGCATTTCAAATGATATTTATTGCCATCTTTGCTTTTTGAATTCTCAATTCTGAAATAGAATGTCAGCAGCTTTCAGTCTGGTTAGTTATTGCTTATAGGCAGGTTGGGTTGGATACTAATCATATTATCTCTTTCTGCTTACAATTTGGTTCTGCTACAGATTGAAGTTCGAAATCCTTGCCGAAAAGGAAAGAAATTGCTTGTTCTTGATATTGATTACACACTTTTTGATCATCGTTCCACAGCAGAGAATCCGCTGGAGCTTATGCGGCCTTGTAAGTACCTTTTCTGGTATTTCAATGGTGCATCATTGTCATAGCTGTGTATCTTGTAATGCGTGGATCTTGTCTTCAGATCTGCACGAGTTCCTTACTGCTGCTTATGCCGAGTATGATATCATGATATGGTCTGCGACCAGGTAACCTCTCCATATGGATATAAAATTAAGCACCACAATGAATTAGAGCCAAATTCAATATGACTTAATTTCTTATTGGGAATCTACAATATTGATTGCAAATCATGTTCCTTAGTCCCTCATGAATACCATTTCTTCTCTGTTTTTGATAAGAAATACTATTTCTTCTATTCTCAAGTCAATGTATCTTCTGTTGTGTACCTGTTCCTGTTCTTCAGTTTATTATATTATTCACCCATTATTTGCAGCATGAAATGGGTTGAACTGAAGATGGGACAGCTTGGAGTACTTAACAACCCAAACTACAAGATCACTGCTCTTTTAGACCATTTAGCTATGATCACAGTTCAGTCAGATTCTCGTGGTGTATTCGATTGCAAGCCACTGGGTTTAATTTGGGCGCAGTTTCCTGAGGTTTGAAATTCACTTTTTAAGTACCTGTAAAAGATCCATTAATATTTGATAGGCATCAGATTTCTGAAATTATGAATTGTTTCTTTTACATGGCATGTGAATCTGGTCAGCATCACACAGTCATAGCTCTCTATAGTTATTCGGATATTAGGAAAAGAAGCCGGACTTGCTAAATTTACTGCGGAGTCATTCATGCAGAGCACTAATACATTGAAACTGCATAGCTGTGTTCGGTTGTTTGGATATTAGTGAAAGAACCTGGACTTGCTAAATTAACTGCAGTCATGTTTATATGGAGCACTAATACATTGAGAATTATGCTTGTGATATCTGTGTGGGCAAGCTTGTAAACCTATGACTCTCCGTTCAGTGAGACTAATTTGAAATTGGACACAATGCATGAGTGGCTAAAGTTAAAATGTAATAATATCGACTGATTTAGATGGGAAGGTGTGTTGGTGAAACTAGGACAAATTAACATAGAATTGGATGATAAACACTTGAAGTACACGTTTCATACAAAGTTAATGTAATATTGAGTGATTTAGTTTTATGAGGAGGTTAAAGTATGGAAATTGCATTAGAGAAATTCAACTACATAAATCAGAGAATAAAATTCTATGAAGGAAAATTAATAAACAAAAAGATGGTTAAAACATAAAAAATAATAAAAAATTTGGTCAAGTGGTTTTGGAATGGCATTAAAAAGTACGTTGCTGGGCAATGAAAATATTTAACTAATCTATCGATTAATATGTCTGGTACTAGTGTCATTAGAGCGGTCCTACTTTTGATATTTAAACTTAACTAATCAATGAATTAGTGTGCCTAGTATTTTTGGTATTTGAAATTTATGGAAAAATAAACAAAAAACAGTGAAAAGCCAAAGGTCCAAAAAGATAGCCAAATCAAGAAAATTTAGAGGAAGAACACAGTCTGCCTAAAAAAAAAAAAGAGGACATGCCAAATTGTTTGACTGACTGTGTTAATTATCAGAATTTATTAAAAATATTAAAAATTTGGAATGAAGTGGATTCAATAAGTTAGTGAGAAAGAAAAAATAGAGGGGGGTTCTTGTATAAAGGGGAATTGGAATTGGCTGTGGAAAAAAAACTCGTATTCAAAATAATTGGTTGGATTCAGAAGAGAATAGAGAGATAAAATTACAGAATTTTTAGATTTGTAGTAGATTTATGTAGACTCAGTACATAAATTAAAGGAATAAAGAAAATGTTTACGATCACTAGTCTTATATACCTATGAAAACATGCAAATGTGATAAATAAATAAATCATATATTTAAAAAGATTTTAAACTCTCATTTAAAACAAAATTACAAACCACTTCTAATTAAAAAGAATAGTGACTTTTCATCATATAGATATTCTTTCATGCACATTATTATTAAGCACTATGAAGGCATACAAACAACCATCATTCATGAATGGACATTTCAAGGTGAAAAGATAATAGTAAAAGACAATGGTGGGGGGGGACTGCTAAGATTGAGAGGGGAGGGATCATATGACCTATTGGTTGACCAGGGGGTAGGAGAGGTTAATTCACTTCATTACCAAATTTTTTGAAAAACAATACAGAAGAAAAGAGAAAGGGGAAGTTTGATGAGCCATGACTTGAAGTATTAGGTTGTGAGAAACAAAGAGGATAAGGGATAAAGCCTTGAATTTTTTGAGATTGGGGATGCTTAATGGTTACTACTTACTAGTTTTAGGTGGAGGAGAGAGCAATGCCTTTGATTGGGGAATCATATAAATTCATTAGTGCAGTTATTTTTGGGGAGGTTTTTTTTCCTTTTAGTCTTAATTTGATTAACATTATCCTGTAAATCAGTGGTTATGACACTATCTGTTTGGAGCTTGTGAATGAAATAGATTTAAGAATAAAAGCAAATCAGGTTAACAATAGAAGTTAACATTCCACTTAATGAGTCTTGGCTTTATATGAAACTTAGCTAAATGCAAAATGTGGGAAAAAATTTCTTAAATGTTTTCTACTTTTCTGCAGTACTATAATTCGAAGAACACTATAATGTTCGATGATCTGCGAAGGAACTTTGTGATGAACCCACAGAATGGATTAATTATCAGGCCCTTCAGGAAGGCTCATGCTAACCGAGACAATGATCAGGAGCTTGTAAAGCTCACCCAGTATTTGCTTGCCATTGCCGAACTTGATGATATCAGTGTCCTTGACCATCGTAGCTGGGAATCGTACATTGAGGATGGTGTAAAAGGCGACGTCATGTGTGAAGGCATGACTTCATCACGTGATGGATTGTATTCTTAAAGTAAGATTTCTGTGCTTCAAGCAAATTCTTGCCTTGTCTTGGCAAGCTTCCCGGTCCATATTCTTGTCCCGTTGTTTGGGAGTCAATTGGAAACATTAAAAAGGAGGGGTAATAAGTGAGAGGACAGTCATCTACTGCTGTTCAGATGTGAGTTTTTGGAGCAAATTATATTTTGATCTCTTTTATACCCCAAATTGGAGTGTACAAAGAATGGGAGTACAAAGTAACTCGTGGTTGTCCTTAAAACCTTCAAAACTGGCGAGGGGTGTACTTTTGCAAGTTTTTACCCAAAATTGCTACTACATTTTTCAAAATATTCAAAAATGCCACCAAACTTGTTTTTGTCAAAAGTGCCACTAAACTTGCTCGAAACAATAAAAAAATATTGCTTAACTTTTCAAAATACTTAGAAATGACCCTGTCATAATGGTATTTTCTTTAGTTTGAACAAATTTGGTGGCATTTTTAATTGCAAAATAGGCAAGTGACTTTTTTCAATGTTTTTGAGCGTTTAGTGGCAGTTTCGCGCTAGAGCTTGTACTTTTGCATTCTTTGTTTATTTCTCCTGTTCCAACTATGCAATAAACTTCTGCTATGGAGAACCAATATTTTGCTACTTTTCACTATGCTATGCTTTTCAGTTAGCTGCTTCGACTGACCCATGGCTTGCTTTTCTGAGTACGTGCAGAAGGTTTTTGCTTGCTGCAGCCTGATTTGCTGAGTTCAGGTCACCTCAGAATGTGTCTCCTAAACATTTTTTGAAATGAACTAAATACTGGTGAAGCATTTGAGGATAACAACTCCCAGGGTCCTGTCTTCGGGGGATCTTGAAATTTGTCGATGTAGCATAAATCAGTACAGTAGTATTTTGTGCATGGGACAGGGAACATGTTCCTCACGAAATATTTTGACGAAATCATGTTAGGTGATGTCATAATTTACCTTGTCTAGGGGCATATTTTACGAGATTTCACAGGTTTTTGAGACCCATGGTTCCCTGTAACGTCCCATGCTGATCAGTTGATGTTATGATATGCAGAAGAGATTCTACTCTTTGAGAGTTTGAGGTTCTTGGCTTGATCTAATTTGAAGAATACATCCATTAAATGATTGGAAATTTCCAATTTGAGTGCATGTATGAAGAAATTATTTTATTAAAAGCTTTTCTTTTGTGATTCCAACATTAAATCATCAAGGAGTGTTGCCTTTTGTTTTATTGTGCCCCTAGAAAAATGATCAACTGACATACAAATTTGGAATCTTCACTCAGCATACGTTTTTTTTTTTTTTTGTTTACTCTTATAAGAGTCCCAATTGGATTGAAGATTTCATTATGGAATACAATTGTGTTTCTTTCATCCAATTCTTATATACTAGTATCTAGAGTAGAAAGCTTCCTGCTTCTAAGCTTCACTAAAAAAATTTAAAAATTATCATTTAAAAGGTTCTGCTGGCATATTTTTCCTTCACCCCTTTTTCTCCCTCCTCCTTCACCTTGTTCATCTTCTCTGAATCACCGGTGTTCATGATGAAATCTCGAATAACAATCTATTTTGAGAAGAGAGAAAAAGGGAAGAGAGATCCTTTCAAGCTTCAGTGACGGATAGAGGTACATAATTTGAACATCTGGATTTGCGAGAGGTGTATTAGCGAAAATCTTGCAATCAGACACTGACATAGTCTTTGTAAAATTCATAACCTCCCGCTGAGTCAATGGAGGCTCGACATCATGTTAGTTCAAAATATGTATCACCAACTTCCTGCTCAAAATATGAATCACCAACTTCCTTTATCAAGTTGGCAAATGTAACACCAAAATTTCTGTAACTGCTGACTTTGACATCTCCCCATTGACTAGAAGGTTTGGTAAATGAAGCCAATTATAATATTGGGCTAAGGCCCATGCATTCCTAATTTGTGAACTAGATTCTACCACATCGGAACACAATGAATATGTGGGATTCATATTTAATCCTCTCCTAACAAGGTTTCCTCATATTAGTTGTGCATTGAGTAAATTTTGCCATAGAAATTTTTTTAATCTTGGGTGTAACATTTGTTTTCCATGTCCACTTATATGTTGATAATATTATTATGTGGGCCCATGTAACATATTTAGGACTAAAATGGTCAAAATTAATAAAATGTCAATAATAGGAGTTCTCAACTTCAAATTGAGGTATTAGATACTTTGAACGTTTTATACAATTTCTTTATTTTTGTAATGTAGCCCTTAATTTGTATACACAACAAGCTTTGTTTTCATCAATGAATTCACTAACTGTACATTGAGTAAGTTAAATATTTTATTTATTAAAAATAAATAAAAAAATTAGTCACTAATTATTCAACCTATCTACGCACTTAAGTTTTATACACACTAGTATGAAATAGTGTGCCATACGCTTGGTCTCCTACTCTCCAAATGAATGATAAATTAGTTTGATTCAAATATTCTATAAATATGGTTTATATGTATCAGAGCCTTCTCTATGTTGAACCTGTGAAACAACTCAAATTAATTTTGATGTTTATATAATTTTGTGTATGTTACCCTATTTTTCATTATTTTTTGTTGTTCTCCTTTATTCATGGCTTCAATTTGAACATTGTTTGATTCCTTTTGCCAAAATCAATTTAAGGTTTGAGCTTGGCACCTTCTCTAGCATGATTCGATATATTCACTTGATGATTTCCGATTGTATGCGCAAAAATTGCAATTTGTTTTCCGCGCATTTGAGTCCCAATGTTAGTAGTTGGTGGCATAATCGAGGTTGTTTTCATCCTCTTCTAGCGAAATTGGTTTAGGACTTTCACTTATTCCATCCTTTGGGATGATCCTATAAGTTCAATGGAAGTTTTATGGCTTTGAGCATCAAATTATTTGCTATTGTTCCTCGCCGCATAAAACTCTAATTATTTGGTCACTGAATTTCGAAGTCGAATTATTAATTAAAAGGATGAGAGAGAAACCTCTCAACCTGCAATGGGAGGAAGAGAAGGGTTCCTAACTCTAAGCAATCGAATCCACCTGCGAATACAACAACGCCGGTGACTTCACCAATAATCTCTCCGGTGATAACACCAACACTTCCAGAGCGAGAGCAACATGATGAAACAAGATCCAATGAAATAGTGCAGCAAGGTAACTCCTGAATTTCTTCTAATTCGATCTGAAAAAGGAATTAGACTATCATGGGATGATAGACTACATGGATTGGAACAAACTAAAAACAAGGATAGATATGTGAGGAGCAATAGCATTGAGATAGGAAGGATTCCTATAGCTGGATTTCGATTAGATTATATTGCCCCAATTGAGCACAATGGACGACCGATTCGGAAGATTGAAGTATAAGATATAACATCGAAATTGAATAATGGGAATCAACATTGATATGCAAAATTTTAGAGGCAAATCCTCCTTTGACAATAATGGAAGGTTTTTTAGTAGAATGCAGGGTAGGCAACTCATTGACAAAATTGTCAAAAAGGAACATGGAGTGTACCTAGTTCGATTCCATGCGGAAATGGATAGGGATAATATCCTTAAACAGAACATCTACTATTTTGACAAAAAAACCCATGATTGTTAAAGAATGGGCATTGGGAGATGATCTAGATATGGGGGCAACATATGTGCCAATTTGGGTTCAATTTTCACTGCTGCACCCCAAATTTTGGGGGGTTGATCGGTTAAATAAGGTAGCAAGCTTAGTTGGAATGCCTATAATTGTTGACAAAATAACAACGAGAAAAGGGAGACCAAGCTATATTAGAGTACCGATAGAAGTGGATATCACAAAGCCAATCCACGATGAAGTTGAAATTTATTAATGAAAAAGGGACGAACCGATTATACAAGGCATTCCGCCTTAATGGACCCCCGAGAGATGTATAAAATGTAGCATGTATGGGCATACAGTGGAGATTTGCAGGAAGGGAATCAAGAGAGTATGGAGACCAAAAAATACACAACATAAGGAGACACATGATCAAGAAGAACGAGGAAGTCACATGTATAAATCCCGTAGTTCGAGTGGCATCGGCTTGAGAGTAGGGAATGAGGTTGGAGAACCATCCATATTTGAGGTGTTAAGCCAAGTTATGAAGAAGGGGAGTGAACAAAATATACAGACAAAATGAGAAGGAGGCAACTGGTGATACTCGAGGTAAGAAGGACATATCCTAGAGGGGACCCCGGGGGTGGATAATGAATAATATAGCATGCTGAAATGTGAGGGGCATGAATAACCCCTCAAAACAAGAGGAGATCATTTCCCTCCTAAAGAATAAGACGGTCAAACTGGCTGGACTGTTAGAAATAAAAATTGCAAAAAGAAATGACATGGTGTCAATAAGGCATATGTGTAAAGATTGGAAGGTAATTACTAATGTCACTGATGATTCCAGTAGTAGAATTTGGTGTATTTGGGAGCCAACTAGTTATGAAGTTTCAGTTATCAATATAAATAGTCAATGGATACATTTGCACGTCAAGATTCAAAGTATGCATCGAGTACTTCTACTTGACAATAATATATGCTTCAAATGATGATACTGAAAGAAGATTGTTATGGGATTAGTTAGAGAATATCAGCACTTAGGTGGAACCATGGATTATTGTTGGGGACTTCAATTGTGTACTAGCTGAAAATGAGAGAATTGGTGGGACAGAGATTACATATCAAGATATGGTGGATTTCCAAAGTTGCATTGATAACTCGTTAGCTGCAGGAAATGAAGCACCAAGGGCAGTTCTTCACATGGACAAATAAGCAAAAGGAAGCGAGCAAAATATATTCTCGATTGGATAGGGTATTCATCAATGGAAAATGGATGGAGATTTACCCTAATATGGACTATAATGTCGTACCAGGAGGTGTCTCATACCATTGTGCACTAATTATTAGATAAGGTCCCTCCATTTAAGTTACTGCAATATGTGGAGCATGCATAACAAATTTAAGCACGTTGTTGGCGTAAGTCGGCAACATGATGGCAAGGGTACCAAGATGTTTCAGGTTGCACAAAACCGAAAGATGTTAAAACAGGTTTAAGAATGTTTCACAAAGTGGAATTCAAGGGTTTGGAGACCAAAATTGAACAGAGAAGAGTTGATCTAACTGTGATACAATCACAAATACTCCAAGGGGCAAGTACATATGATTTGTTTGCTTGAGGAAAGAAAACATTGGAGCAATTAAACAAATTGAAGAAAGCGAGATAGAGATCTCAAAATTAAAATGCGTAAGATAAGATGGCTGAAAGAAGGTAATAGAAACACAACTTTCTTCTACTCCTTGCTGCAACAAAAATCCTATAAAAATAGGATACTATCCGTGGAGAATCGAGCAGGTAAAGTTCTTTATGAAGCTGGAAAGGTTGAAGAGGAATTGATCAATTATTTTCAAAGGTTGCTAATAGCAAAGCCAAGAAGGAGAATAAAGTGGTCCAGTCCGCAAACCTGGATCTAGCTTAACGAAGAGCAAAGGCGAGTGCCTAATTAGCCCGAGGCCCGATGGTTTCACAAGTAAATTCTACACTAGTACATGGAAAATGACAGGGAAGGAGGCGACCGCAGCCTATACTAGATTTTTTCTCTTGTGGGAAATTACTAAAGCGGCTCAATACTATTGCTATAACATTGATCCCAAAAGTAAAGCTGTCCAAAACCCCAGCTGATTACAGGCCGATATCTTGTCTGTAATATTCTTTACAAAGTCATATGTTAAAGATTGAAAGTTATCCTCGCCTCATGTAATTCAAAGAAACCAAGCAGACTTCTATGTCAAATAGGAATATCATGCATAACATCATGATTGGTGGGGACCTGGTGAGGTTTTATAGGAGAAGAATGTGTTCCCAAGTCGCATTATAAAAATTGACATTAGGAAAGCCTATGACACTATAGATTGGGCTTTCCTAAAAGAAATGATGGTTGGGGTTGGTATTATCACTATTTGATTATTGCGCCAAGATATCACTAAGAAATTAATTTTTCATTCAAAAATTAAATATTAATGATAATTAGTATCTATGGAATGTTATCTAACACCACGACTCTTAATCGTATTTAATTTTAAATCATGCATTTGATGTATTAATATGATATTGACCAAAGCAATAAGTCTGTGCAAAAATTTTCAAATTGGAATAAAAAATGCAAATGAATTCAGAAATTTCAAAATACACTTAAGCATTAATAATTTGACAATGCATATTTATTTTGAAGAAATATATATGGGCTTAAATAATGTCAAATTTTGTCCCGACCATGATCAACTTAATAAATATGAAAAAAATAGAACATCAGCAAGTTAAATGAAGCCAAATAGGTGGTAAAAAAATTAACCACATGGTTAAAAAATGATTATTTTGATAAGAACAACTTAATTTGACAAAATAAGAAAAAAAGAAAAAGGGGAAGTGGTTGTTGTTGGCCCAAATAAAATTGAGGGGGTTATGTTTCAAAGCTCAAAACAAAACTTAAGTTCTCTATCTTTTCCCTCAAGTTGCCCCTCCTTTCCCTTTTCATTACTTTTATATTTCGCCGCCACCCATCCATCGTAGGGACCCTTATGTTGCCACAACTACTAGTAGCAACTCCCTTTCCCTTCCCTTTCCCTTCGCCCTAAAGGGCGGGGAAACCTTTATTGCTGCAAACTGCTAGGGCTTGTAGCTAGTGCCTCTTTAGGTGCCATCTACCTGTTCTCCAGCCACCACCTCCGTCATACCTCCCACCACCACTTCTACCTGTTAACACTTTTGAGGTATCTCCTTTATTCTCCTCCTCTAATTAAATTTAATTGTCAATTTATGATTCAATTAAATAATTAAAGAATAAATATGTGTTTAGGGATTATTTCTTAAAGAATTGGAAGAAAGATTTGACGATAATTGAAATATGAACTTGTATGTGGTGAGATTATTTCAAATATGTGTAAATGAAATATTGGGGATTGATGGTGGATTAAATATATTTATGCATATGCTTGTTGAACTTGTAGAAACAAATGCAATTATCAATTGTGTAAGGATGAATTAATTTGAAATGTTAAAATTTGATGGAGTTATGGATGTATAGTCATGGGTGTGATTAAATGATAATTGGACTATGTTAAACTTTAAATTAATATATAGAGGAAAATATACTTTGGAGCTTGTTTGGATTCAATAGAGGCCTTAGCAGAGTTGAGTATGTGCAAGTGAGAGATAAGTCAATAAGCGGCTAGGTTACGGAGAGACAAAGAGTTTTTTTATTTTTATTTTTTTATTTGTATATTTTTTATAGAAGAAGCAAGAGTAATTAAGTACATGTAACATCCTCGTCGAGAGTTTGAGATAATATTCAAAAAGATTTGGCTTAAAAAGAAAATTAGAGTGCTTGAATCGAGTTGAGTAGGCTAGGCCATTATAAGTTGGCCTAGTTACATGATTAACTATTGAAATAAAGTTAGCTAAGGGTCTTAAATTGTATTAAAGAGTCATATTAGTTAAGGGGCGAAATCGTGAGAGTGTACTAACATACAAGTGGAAAAGGAAATGAACTTTTAAGAGATTAAACTTGATTAGGTTGTAAATGACAAATTCAAAGGAAGTGAATGAAAAGATTTACTAAAATATATAAAAGACCTCATAACTTACCAAATTAGATTTCTTTTTGGAAACAAAAAATCGACGTGAATGACACAATTGAAGGAAAAGACGAAAATCAATATTTAGGGAAAAAACGAACAAATGCTTATCAAATGCTTAAATATTCGGTTGTTATGTTAAAATGTTAATGAGTTTTCTTATTTCGGTGTATGACACCTTTGGACCAACTAACCATCAATTGTTTACTATCAATTACTCTTAAATGTCTCGCTAGTATCGTTGCCGGCATTAACTCTATTTCTATATTAAATAGTTTTAACTTCAAGTCATGGCAAGGGAACTCTTAATTGTTCTCGGAGTCATGGATCTCAACCTTGCATTAATGGTTGCCTTTCATATTGCACTTACTGATAAGAGTGCCTCGGATCAAAAGAAGAATTTTGAAAAGTGCGAGTGATCAAAAACCCATGTGTCTAATTATCATAATGAAAGTCATTCTTGAAGCATTGCATTTAGGGGCATAATACCTGAAGATATAAAAACGGCTAAGGAATTCCTTGCTGATATTGAAAAGAGGTTTGTTGAAAACAAAAATGTTGAAAATGGTACAATCTTAACAAACCTAATTTCAACGAAGTATAAAATAATGAAAACATTTAGGAGTACATTATGGAGATGTTTCATCTAACTTCAAAACCGAAAGCACTTAAACTTGACCTCTCTAGGCTTTATTTGTGTATTTGGTTTTGATCTATCTTCCAACATGTTTAAACCTATTTAAGGTGAGCTATAACCGTCGGAAAGAGACTTGGTCTCTAAATGAGCTCATCTCACACTATGTTAAAGAAGAGGAAATGTTGAAGCTATATAAAATTAAGAGTGCTTATCTTGCCTTTACCTTTAAGTCTAAAAAGAAAAGGATAAAGAATAAGGAACCTATGAATAAAGCACCTTGTAAGAAACAACAAAAGGAGAAACCAATTGCTTGCGATCGATAAGGATTGTTTCTTTTACACCGATGAGTATCACAAAAACAAGCAGGACATCAAGTATCACATTTGGCATGCTAAGAAAGATATTTTTCTTAGTTTGGTTTGTTCAAATGTTAATTTAGTCTTAGTGCCTAACACAAATGGTTGATAGATGTTGGTGTAACTACTCACACTAGTATGACTATACAGGGTTGTCCGAGTTGTCGCAAACCCGGTGATGGTGAAAGATACATTACATGAGAGACGACAAGACCGTTCAAATAGAAGAAATTGGAAAGTTTAGATTATCGCTAAACACTAGATTTCGTTTGGATCTTGATGAAACTTTTATTATACCAACTCTTAAATGGAATTTGATTTTTGTTCCTATTTTGGCAAATGTGGTAATCATTGTTAATTTGGAAACAAAATATTCAAATTTTATAGGATATGGTTCCTTTTTGCATGGTGATAGTCTATATTCATTTGATACAATTTCTTCATATTATGAATCCCTATATTTAAGCACACGAGGCACAAAGAGAAAATTAATTGACGATAATTCTGTTGCATTATGACACAAAATATAGGGTAATAACCCTAAAGGAGAATGAAAAGACTTGTACTAGACAAAATTCATGAACCTTTAACTTTCATAGACAAGGACGTGTGTGTTGATTGTATAAAGGACAAATAAACCAATTAAAGCAGATTTAAGGCCAATAGGTCATTTAGACGTCTAAGAACTTATGCCTACGAGAGAAACCTTCTTAGAATGGTCAGCTATACTTTGTTACGTAAATAGACCATTTTTTTAGATATGACTATGTATATCTTATTCATGAGAAATCTCAATTACCTGTTGTGTTAATAAGTTTTAAACCTAAAGTTGAACTTGGAAAAATGATAAAATGTTCATATCTAGCCGTGATGGTGAATACAATGGTAGATATGATGATTCAAGTGAACAATGTCAAGGACCATTTGTGAAATTTCTGAAGGAATGTGGTATCATCCCACAAGTATATCATGTTGTTCACCCACTCGAATAGTGCTTGTTAAGAGGCAAACAAGACTGTTAAGGGCATGGAAAGGATTATGATTAGTCACTATATATACCATACCAGAGCCACTCGGGAAGGTGAATTTAACACTACATTTACATTCTTAATAGAGTTCCAACTAAAATATCTACTAAAACCCCATATGAACTTTGGACTAGCAAGAAGGCAAATTTGAATCATTTTCATGTTTGGGGATGTTCAACTAAGGCACGACCTTCATGCTATAGTGATGGAAGATGATCCGATCGATTTCCATCACGTTATAGAAAGGGAAAATTCTTTGAAATAGTTGGATGCCATGAATGAGGAAATGTTGTCCATGAAGAACAATGATGTATGGAGATCTCGTTCTATTGCCGGAAGATGTGAAACTTTAGGAGCCACGGCTAGGGGTGTGCGAAAAACCGAAACCGAAAACCGACCGAAAACCGACCCAAAAACCGAAAACCGAATCAAAAAGCGGTTAACCGAACATATTTTTCAAAAAATCGGTTTGGTTAACCGAACCGAAAATATTTTCGGTTCACGGTTCGGTTTCGGTTCATAATTATTGAAAAATCGGTTAACCGTCGGTTAAC
Organism: Talinum fruticosum; assembly: GCA_021018815.1. Taxonomy (NCBI): domain Eukaryota; kingdom Viridiplantae; phylum Streptophyta; class Magnoliopsida; order Caryophyllales; family Talinaceae; genus Talinum; species Talinum fruticosum. The sequence continues at coordinate 1,690,670 of JAITYX010000087.1, read as the reverse complement.
CGAACCGAAAAGAAAAAGTTGAGTATAAATAGTCTCTTATCATGTTAACCCTAGCGCTGGGCTTTCAATTTCTACCGAGACCCCCTTCCTCGGGCCCTCTCTCTCTCCTCTCTAGTGCTCTCTGCTTGCTCGCCGTCGACAACCTCTATCGTTCTCGCTGCTTGCTCGCCGTTGCTCGCCGCTTGCTCGCCGTTGCTCGCCGTCGACAACCTCTATCGTGCTTTGTGCTTGCTCGCCGTCGACAACCTCTCTCTCTCCTCTCTCTTGCTCTCTGCCGTCGACGACAGCCTCTCCCACCTCTCTCTATCTCCTCTCTTGCTCTCTCCCACCTCTCTCTATCTCCTCTCTTGCTCTCTCCCGTCGAGTCGATCTAGATCCTCCCACCTATCTCTCTCCCATCGACTAAGACGTTTGCGTTGTTTGCTTTGTCCCATCTATTTTCCCACCTGTCTCTCTCCTCTCTCCCATAAACGGATCCTCTCCGCGCCGACGTTTACGGTGTTTGCGACAAATCGACCATCCCCGATCCGACGTTCGCGGTGGTTGCTTCCTTCCCAACAGATCTAGATCTAGCGGTGAAGCTTTGATGAGATTCTCATTGGACGTTTTGGTTTAGCCCCTTGCTTCTTCAACCTACAAGAGGTTCTCAATACTGGCTTGTAATTTAGTTAATTTTTTTGTTTTGCTTTAGTTTGTCCAGATTTGTGATACCTGCAATTCATGCATCGGAAAATTGTAAACGGTTATCATTCGAGGATTTAGTTTAGCCCTTCTTTCTTTCTGTTTTTAATGGTTAACCGATAACCGATCCGAAAATCAGGTTAACCGAACCGAATATTCGGTTAACCAGGTTATTTCGGTTCGGTTACGGATCGAATTTTTATCGAACCGAAAAATCGGTTAACCGAAATTTCGGTTCGGTTACGGTTTGATGTTTTGACGAACCGAAATCTCGGTTAACCGATTTTCGATTAACCGAAAGTCCGGTTAATCGACTTTGCACACCCTAGCCACTGCCCGTCCCCTTAGAGGAGCGGGTTGAGTTTCCAGACGAATGTCGGCTTCGAGGCGAGATGTGCTTATCAAGTCGGCGATAAGACTTTTGAAAGAGATTGTTTTAAGAACGGTTGATTAGTGAATTTAGAAATTATTTTATATTCGCAATTAATTTTTAAAGTCTTGGGATGCTTTGTTAGACAGAAAGGAAAAACAGGAATGCTTGCCGTAAAACTACTCGGACAAGTGAGCTAAACCGACTAAGCAAGGAGCTCCGACGGGACAATCGCTAATGGGCCGAGTTGGTCCATCTATGCTACCACTCGGCTCCGACCATCCGCCCGAATACCAAAACAGTCTCGACCGAGATGGCTTTAGGTTGTCACTTAAATCTCAATTTTTACCAATTTCCATTTAAGAAAACCAAGATGCAATTTTAGAATAAGAAGATTGAAAAGGGAGTTGCTAGTCGGTTTTGAGAAATAAAAACTAACAAAAATTAAATAAATACTTTCCTAAATTTAGCATAAAAAACTAAAGTTAGAAAAGGTTTTAAAAAGGACTCCATCGATCTTAAACCAATGATTTGGTGTTCGGGGCGAAGGTACGAAACAAAGAGGGACACTCTTAATTCCGCCCATCCAAAAGAAAGCATTTACTAATTGAAAAGGTGAGCTTAAAAATTGTTAAATAAAATAAATAATCAACATGCAAAAGGTAGAAACTAAAGCAACCAAAATATGATATAAAGCGGTAAAGAAAAGTAATTAAATGAAAGTAATAAAGAAAGTGATAAGGGAAAGAAAAGCAAAAAAAATGAAGCGAGAAATAAAAGATTACAATGGGTGGGGAGGAAAGTAAAGTAATTGCATCGTCAATCCACAATATAGAAAGCGATAAAAGATTACAAGTGGGGAGGAAAAATAAACTCCAAAATAGCGGAATGATGCACTTAAGTTGATCCACCTACTAGGCTTGAATCACGACCAAACTTCGGCAAAGTGATGGTAGGGGGATAACAAGCAAAAAGGGAAAATGAAGGCCTTTTCGAAAGACGTTTAAAAAGAGGTTTTTGAGAGTGGAAGTGAGAGAAAATGGGAGAATTCAACATACGTGGGGAGGGGAGCTTTCCCAACTGAATTGGTGTGTGAAGCTAAATGAAAGAAGGGTGGGGAACCCTCCTATTTATAAGAAAGTTTAGGGTTTAGCAAACCCTAAACCTAGCCCCAACGTCGTCGACCGAAAAGATAAGCTGAACGACAAATCCTGAATTGGATAAAGGAGAGTCCGGGAAGTTGAGACTGACCGAAGCAATGTCGTTCGAGAAGGCTCGCGGATCGGTCCTTGTCCCTTGGTGAATTTTTGCAGTCTTAAAAAGTGTGCTGAGCCCAGGGAGATGTATTTTGGGTTGTTTTTGACACTCGCTTAGTTTTTTGTGGGTTAGTTGGCTTTATGTGGGTTAAAATATGTTTTATCATACTACTTTAGTCTAATCTTGACTTGAGCATGCAAATGAGGTTGGATTTTCATCAATGGCTAACAAAAATAAATAAAATAAATAAATGAATAAGAGACGATATGTTTTAGGTGTCTACAAAAAGTAATTGGTAATAAGTGGGCATTCAAAATTAAGAGGAATTTAAATGACAATGTTGAAAGATTTAAGGCTCATTTTGTTGGGCAAGGTTTAAGAAAAAGGGAAGACATCAATTATACAAAGACTTTCTCTACAATTTTTCGAAAGACTTTTTGAGGACTATAATGTCATTAGTTCCACATTTTGATCATAAGTTACATCGGATGGATGTAAAAACAACATTTGTCAATGGGAACATTGATGAGACGATATATATGAGGCAACTAAAAAACTTTGTGGTTGGAGACCAAAAGAAAATGACTTATAAACTAAAGAAATCCATCTTTAAGCACAAACAAGCATATGATATATAAAATTTCACCAAGTAATTCTCTCATTTGGTTTTGAGATGAATTTACTTGATGAATACATATACCATAAGTCCAAGTGGGAGCAAATACATTTTTCTTGTTTTGTATATTGATGACATATTGCTTGCTAGATTTATTGTATGAAATCAAGAGAAATCTATCAAATAATTTTGAAATGAAAGATCTATGTGACACTTCTTTTGTATTGAGTATCAAGATATATCAAGATCGCTCTCAATGTATACTAGTTTGTTAGAGAAAAGTTATATCGAAAAGGTATTAAAAAGATATGATATACAAAACGGCAAACCAGGAGACACATTTGTGACTAAGGGAGACATGTTTAGTCTTATTGAGTGCCATAAGAATAAGTTGAAGAAAAGAGAAATAGAAAAGATTCCCTATGCATCTACAGAAGGAGCCTAATATATGCTGAAGTCTACACTCATCCAGACATTTTGTACATCACATAAATGTTGGGGCGACACTCAAGCAATCTAGGGTTAGAGAATTGAAGAGTGGTCAAAATAGTATTGCACATGGTGCATAGTATTTAACGACCAACTGAAGTATTTGTGACAATAAGTCCGTAGTTATGTTTTCTAATAGCAACAAGAGTTTGAGGAAGTCAAATTTGTGGCTCTCAAATTCTTAGTTGTGAAAGAAAAAGTTTAAAGTGGAAAATTGTCAATTGAGCACATTGGTACAAACTCTATTATTGCGGATCCACTTAATGAGATAGTACCACCCAGTTGGTTTCATGAACATGTGACTCATATGAGTGTTGTGTTATTTTTTGAGGATATTCAATTTTGGTGGAAGTTTGTAATTTGGACGAGTCATTTGATGTTTTGTGTTTCAGTTTTATTTCAATTATGAGAATATTTTCCACAATAATAAATTTATATTAAAGTTTTTCCTTTATACTCTATTTATTTTGGGATCCCACTAAAGTTTAAGGTGGACCAGTTGAAAACAGACATGTTAAGATAACATCACACGATAGTACACCCACATCATAATCCATGTCATCAATTTATATTAGCATAAGTGATTATTGGTGGGTTGAGTTACGATTATATATATATATATATATATATATATATATATATATATATATATATATATATATATATATATATATATATATATATATATATATATATATATATATATATGAATAAATGGTGTGGAGGTAAAATGTAAGACCTGTAATTTTGGTTTAGGTAGTTATATGAGTTAAATTAATTATTTAGCCTTAATTAGTTAAAGTGGGTCGAGTAAGTAGGATATCTACGTGGTTAGATATTTGAAAATTTATTTGAAGCAAATTATTGTCGGTTCGCATAACCATAATTAGTAAAAGATATTAATTTCTTTCTCTTAATTTTCCGTCCGGCCTTGCTAAATAAAAACTCGAGACCGGTTATGCTACGTATGTGGGTTTAATTATTATGAGGATTAAAAAAAAAAAAAGGGGAAGATTAGGATTACTCTTAAATGAGTAGATTAGAGAGGAGAAACATGGGGTCCAATAGTAACTTGGCACCAAGCCAACCATTCGGTGGAAAAAGAGAGAGGAAAACTAAAAGAGGAAGAGTGTGAGCAATCGATAAAGGAAGCGAGAACAGAACGGGGGAAGCACCGGGAAAACCAGAGGAACATCGAGAGACAGAGAGGAGTCGAAAGAGAGCGAGGCAAAGAAATACAGAAGAGGGAAGAGAGAGAGAGAGAGCGAGAGCCTGGAGGCCGGTGGCCCGCCTGAACGGCGAGAATGCCGCGACCAGCAAGCATAGAGAAGGAGTGAAAAGCAGACCAGAAACGGAGCAGAGACAGAGAGAGCGAGAGACGAGAGACTGAGAGCAACCCTGAGGAACGAGCGAGAACGGTGAAAGAGAAGCCGGTGGGCGAACAAGGAAGCGGTGGCCGGCGGACGAGGAGGCGGTGGCCGGCGAACGAGGAAGTTGCGGCCGGTAAGCAGTGGGCGCGCGCGAGGGGCTGAACCAAGCCTAGCAAGGGAGATGGGAGATCGAGTCAGAACCACATAGACAGAGATGAACGAAAGGAAGGGGGAGGCAAGGAACCCAATTCAAATTCATCCAAATCAGATTTCAATCCCTAAGAATTCGAGGTGGGTAGTCTCATACTCTAAACTATTAGTAATTTCGAAATTCAATTGAACTTTTTGTGAATATTGAGTATCTGTATTGCAGAACGAACTTAGTAGTTGTTTCAGACTGAATTACGAACTTAGAATGAATTGAGGGAGTTATTAGGGCTGAATCGGGACATGAGAGGATTTACTTGGGTTAAGTAGTTAAAGTTGAATTGGGAACTTTGAGTAAATTTAGTAGTCACTTAAGTTTGGATTGGGAATCTGGAAATTCTGATAGAGTTAGGTTGCATAGGTCAAATGAGTAGTATTGAAGTTTCGGTTAGCAATTAAGGACGAAGGAGTTGTGACTTGGGTACGAATTATGAGTTAATTAAGCCTTAGAGATTTCTTGAATTTGCGGCATTGAGAGCTAATTGAGAATATTGGGAAATGATGATTTGAAGTATAAAGAGGAGTATGAATTCATACCGATTGATGCACGATTGAGGCATGGAAGTGAGAAGTGGGTGATTGTTAGGTTAATTGAGTTCAAAATATATTTAAATCCTTAAGGTTGAACTAAACTTGAAGATAAGCGGAGCTAACGGAATTTGAGTAAAGAAAGGAAATTAAGAGTTATATGATTGAATATGGGCGATAAAGAGTTGATTAATAAGGTAGAAACATAAGATGATGATTTGAGATAAAGATGACAATTTGTGAGAAGTTGGGGCATTGGAGTTAAGTGGTGATTACTTGTGGTTATTGTGGCTCGGAAAAGTTTTAGTTCCTAAACTCATTAGGCTTGAAAGTGAATTAAGTTAAAGGGAATGAATTTTGGAAGATAAAAGAGGAATGAGAAATTGGAGTACTAAAGGAATATGTATCCATGTGGATTGATTTGTAGCATTGAAAACGAGTACGACGAGGATTACTTATATGGGAATAGGAGACTCATGCTTGAACAGAATGTGGATGAATATGAGTAGATGCTAAGCACTTGGGAGAATCCTTGAGCGGAAATGATAGCTTGGGATGCTAAGCCTTAGTATAGAAATGCTTGAACCTTGAAGTGATTTGATTCTAAAATAATGCTCAAAGATTAGTTTTGAAATGAGTTCAAGTGGTTATACAAAGCTACTTGTTTATGATTCTTGAGAAATGCTTTTCGAACTTGAAATGTGTTCTAAAGAAGTAAAACTTCTTTGAGAAAGTGAATTTATAAGGGTGACACATGGTGTCATGCCTTTCATTGTGTTAAACCGATTTGAGAAAACTGTTTGAAGCAAATGTGATGAATGATTATGTGCAAATTGTTTTGAATCGACTTGGCTAGGATCGTTTAGCACACCGAATGGTTCGAACCGGGGTCCTCATTTGTGAGGATGCCCGACTAGAAACTTCGAGGAAAGGGTTCTAATAGGGGTCTTGCGCTATCGGGATGCCCGATCCGAGACTTCCTAGAAGATAGGTCCCAAGAGCCTTTGTTCGGGGTTGCGCCCATAGAGAAACTAAGAGAAGATAGGTCCCAAGAGCCTTTGTTCGGGGTTGCGCCCATAGAGAAACTAAGAGAAATTATGAGAAATTATGAAGTGCTAGTTCGAGTCCATGAAAGCCTAGAAAGTTGATTCGGTTTTAAAATAATTGTTAATGAGTGTTAGACCGCATTTTTAATGATTAAAGTGTTGTGATCCACGTGTGACAAATGATTTCAAGGGATTTCATTGAAAAGTATATAGATTTATATTATGTTATTATGCTTTCGCCGATTTCATTATTATGCGTAGTATGTGTAAAAAATTTCCGTTTTAAGAGTGTGGGACTCTCTCGGTGAGCACGTGGTTTGCTCACCCCCAAAATTCCCCTTTCCCCTCCCCGAGTGTTGCGGTACACTCTCGAAGGTGTGATTTGTGCTTGGCATATTCGGACTCCCGCATGCCGCTTGGTGTTTGCTTGAAGTGACTTAAGTTACCGACGTGCATTTCTTATTTTAGAAGTATTGTAGTTTGTAGTTTAGTTCATATATTTTGTACCGGATGTATAATGAACGATTTAGATTATTTTAAGTTTTAACACATGATTGGTTGGACTCCGGTGTGCGGCCGTTGAGTTGTATATTGCGAGCGTGTGGCTCGTCGAGTTATATTATGATTTTTATGCGGGGTTTTAAGACTTTAAGCCTAGGGGGATACTTTATATTACAAATGAAACTCTGCCAAATTTTTTAGAAAGTTCCAATTTCTTTTGGAAAATTACCTTGATTACCTTTAAGTTGGAATTAGAAAGTCAAGCCGACACTTGAATAAGCCTTGGGAGTTCCTTTGAGGAACTCAGCGATGTAATACTCATAGGGGGTGTTTTAGGGTGTTACATAAAATTAAAGCAATGTTTTGATTGATGAATTGCAAAATTATCTAATGAGGTTCATTGTGATACTCATATGAAGGAAATTAAAAATTGAATGCAACTGTCAAACACTATTGAAAATAAACAACCCACACAATTATGTAGAATGTATTTCAAAATAATGCAAAAAGTGATGACGTAAATAATGTATTTACATTTTTAATACGTTCTATGAATGGGCCAAAGTTTAATCCTATCGTGATCATGCTTGAGGATGAGTCCATTCCCAAAAAAATATGAAGTGAGATTTTATACATATCTTATGAAGCTTACACCAACTAATATGTCATAGAATTATTGTCAAATAATAACAGAAGGGCAAAGATCTAAGTTAGGTGGTCGAGGGCAACTAAGCAAGAAATGGGTCATTGTTAGGGTAGCTCGGCTTAGGTTCAACTCGAAACTTTAGGCTCTTGTTCGGTTCGGATGACTCAAGCTTGGCTTGGGCTGGCTCGTTCTTTTTAATTTGCTTAAAAAGTTTTTAAATTCAAGGCTATTATCGAAATTAAATTTTATATTTTTGCATTAGATTCAAGAAATAAGTGTTTGAATGAAATTTTGGTGATTTTAATGGTAATTTTATACTCTCCACACAAGTACTTTTAATAAAAAAAGCTACTTAGCATAAACTAAGCCAAATTGAGTCGAGTCGAGTTGAGTCTTGCTTAGCTTGAGCTTGACACTATATGCCTTAGAGCTAGATCGAGGCTCGGCTCGGGCTCGGTTTGACCCGAGCATGGTCTAAGTCGAGTTCAAGCACTCGGTGAGCTAGTTCGGCTCCGTTACAATTCCACATTAGGCATGGAACTAAATGATTTATAATGCATTTTTTTGTGCAAATGATTTATATAATCAAGAAAACAAGCAAACTAAAGTTTACCATTCGGATCATGATTCGTCCCAAGTATTGTTTGTAAGATGAACCCGCATCCAAGAAATGTGAGTAGGGGTACCCGGTAGTCATTTCTTCCTATTCTTCCAGGGTAATGGAGCGGAAGTAAAACATAGTTTGTGGTGAGTCTTGAGGGACAAAATATGGCCACGTGTTGTAGTGAATTTGAGGTATAACTCGCTTACCAAGGTACCAGCTGAAGCCGAACGGACCTTCAAACAAAACTCGCCTTTCACTCAACTCCTTCGCGACCCGAAACCTTGGAGGGAGTTGACTTTGGGAGCAAAGATAAAAGTTTTCCTGTACATATACATGACCCATAAAGCAGCAAAGTGAGACAAAACGAACCGAGTGGTGAAGCACGACCCATGGTTAGTGGTGGCCTCAACACGACCTAGGCTACGGTCCACACTAAGCCATGGGTCTAGGGCGAAGTTAAAATCGAAGAGTAGAAAAATTTCGGGCCATTTTTAGCTTGAAATTTGAGATGTAAAATGACATACCCTGGCCACATTGTTGAGGGTAGACTGCAAAATGCAATCCTAAGCGCTTTTCTCAGCCTAAGATGGACCTTTTCCCATGCCACCAATGTCGGGAAGGAGGGATGATTCCTCGAACCGGGCAAAAATTAGGAAAATTACTCGTATAATCATGGCTCTAAATTTACCACATAAGTAAATTCCTTATCCATTCAAGATAAATATTCAAAGACTAGAAGGACGAACATACCTCGACGACCTTCCATAGGCTACATAAGGCCATATAGTTGTCCGAATCCTTATAAGAAGTAGCTCACCTAGCCCCGACATGTAAGCCCCTTATCAAACAAGTGTACGTGGGTGCCCCCTCCCAATTAAGGTCCTTGATTTTATCTAAGTACACCAAATTAACTAAATAGTCGACACGTACCTTGGACCCTTGGTTGGAAAAATGGATGTGCATAGCATAAGAGAAATCACTATGCAAATTTTTTGTTGCGGATTATGTTGAGCCCACAAATCAACATTTTCAAAAAGGATGGAATACTTGAAGTAATTAGCTTAGGAAAATCGAGTGGCAATAGGACCGAAAAGGTGACAAAGATAGTCATGATTTTTGTATGAGTCTCGGTCATAAACTAAGGGTTCCCCGAGAAGTCTAAACCCGTGAGGATGGCAAAGTCCAAAGGAGTGATGGTCATCTCCCTAAACATGAATGAAAAGAGTTTGTTATGTCCCAAAATTGTTCACAAATTGCCCGAGTAATACCCCATTCCGTACGGTCATACATATGACTTAAAGTGAGATAAAGGGAACCAAACTCGGCACTAGTCATGACTTGCTCTAAAGGGTAGTTTGGCTTCCGAAGGTGTCGAAGAATTTTATGATGGCGCCACTACTACGAACGTTGTCCCTCTACAAAAATGGAAGTTCAACAAAATGTCTTAGTCGAAAAATGCCATACTAGCATACGAAGGAAGAAATTTAAGTCAAGATACTTACCATAGCGGTTGTCACCAAGGAAGAAACATGGTTCTCGTCAAGAATTATTCAGGTAAAAATGATGAAATTTTGTCAATACGACTATTTACTGAAAGTATGTTAGTACATCGAATTATTAAGCCAAACTTCGGATCAAGAAATGATTAAGCTTCAACAAAATTACCGAGTTTTAGGACTTTGATCAAGCCAAGCTCGGGGTTGTTTAGTTGTATTTTAGAATGCACGAATTGTGATCAAGTCCAATGCCCTCTGTCTCGGATTTCAAGTTCAACATCAATGAATTCCAAATGCCTTAAATCGATCGACATCCGAAGCGATGCTAAAAGCGAGATAACTACCCTTTAGTGTCTACTTTGAGCCTTCGTCTTTCAAACTCGATCAATGTGGGGACTAACTGTAGACACCGAAAACGTGTCACCTTCATCTTTTTATGACTTGTTATTTATTTTGTTAGCTTGGTGATGAAATTCCAGGCCTGTTTGTGAACTCGGATCATTATTAGAATCCGGTTGGCATGATGGAAGCCGAGTAAACCACCAAAAATCCATTAGCACCACAAAAATTAGCCTTTTTGCTTAAACTAGCTTAAAACCCATTTTCTTTCAACCGAACCAAACTGGTTTGGGCTCCTAATTAGGAAACCTAAGTTGGCGCCCTATTTCGATCAAACTCGTGCATCAAAAGTAACGTTTCACTCGAGTGTTCCGAGTGTAACACGGAACTCAAGTGTCCGTACAACGTTGTCAAGGACTGCGTTGCTTTTTAGGCTTAATCTACCTAAACGTTGCGTTTTGTTCCTCTCGTGACCAACCAATGCACGGTACTAAGATGTTCATACGACAACGTTTTAACCGGCGCCACGTTTCTAGGCCCAAGCTGTCAAAATGATGCGTTTGATCCCACCACCCAACCGAGGCACGAGAACCCCATAGATGTCAATACGATGTCGTTTCGGACTAGTGCCATGTATCTCTCCTTCCTCCATGGGATTTTCAGTCCAGTTGGATTTTATCCGGTTTTTCTCGTGATCCTTGCTTGGTAGACCGAGCCTGGTTCAACGAGTTGTGGACGACCGATTGCGTTTTTAGATCATTTTACGCTTTGACCTAATTTCCTCCTATAAATAGAGGACTTAATCCTTCATTTTAGGCTACTGTAGTTTGAGCTTTTGGCTACCCTTTCAACTAGGCTACTACATATTAAGCTCTTGTTCGCTGAATTTTAAGCTTTTAGTCGCTACTTTTTCGGTTAGTGCATCACTACTAAGCTGAAAATATTCTCATTACTCTCTCCTACTCTCTACTTACTCCATTTTGTCACATTGTCGTATATTTGCTCACCTCTCAAATCCACAAAATAGCTTTCTTCGTCCTTCTTTTGGAGCTCACCACCCTACTTGTTATGCTTGCTTGGATTTAGTTCGTGAACCAAGCTCAACAGTGCGACAACCTGAGGGCACCGGATCAACCTTCAGTTCTTCTTACAGTTTTCATTTACTTATGCTTTTTAATGCTTTACGTATTGTGGATCAAAGATGTAATTGCTCTTATATTCCTCCCCGCTCGTTGTAACTTTTATTTCTTTTCGCTTTCCTTTTCGCTTTCCTTGACCTCTTTCCTACCTATTTATTTACCACTTTTCTAGCATGCTTTGGTTGATTTAATTTCCGTACTTTGCATATTGTATGCTTGACTGATAAATACATTATTGTAAACTCTCAACTTGAACTAGTAAAGATCATCCGTTAATTGGTGAAATGGAGGCTTATCTCTTCGTTTCGTACCTTGACCCCCAAACACGGGATTCTCGATTTTAGATTGATGGAGTCACTTTCTACAGCCTTTTTAAGCTTAATTTTTCCATATTAAGATTGGAAGAGTATTTTCTTTATTTTTGTTAGTTTTTACTTTCTAAAACTAATTGACGACTCTCTCTTTTTTTATTTTACTTCTCCTAATTGCTTCTCTTCATTTCAAATTTAAAAATGGAAAATTTTAATTTATTTTCCGATAGTCGAGGCTATAGGACCGAGAATGATTCCCCAATCTCGGCCTATAGCCGGCATCGGTTACTAGTCGGTGTTGGCTGTCGCCGGTGTCGGTTGATAACCGGGCTTGGCTTTCAGTCCAAACAAGTTCGTCTCACTTGTTTTGTCGTAGAAGCCTTATGACAGAAAGTAGTTTCGTATTTTTCTATTTTCCTAAATCATGAAATAATATCCCGAGTCTTCTTAAATTTAATTTCTAAAATAAATGGTTAATAAAATCGCCAATCGCTAATCATCATTTCACCTAAACCGTTTCAAAAGTCGATTAAGAAAATCAACAATCTTAATAAAGGCACACCTCACTTTCAAAAATCATCTTAAAAAACCTAAAGAGTTGACGCTTCATCCGGAAACTTTTATCCGGTACCGCGCCCCCTTACGGGGGAGGCAGGGCCGCTGGTTCCTACTGAGTATGTTTTGCAATTTTCTTCTATTTCTTCTTTTATAATTATAAATTACATTTTACTTTATAATAACATCTTTTCATGTTGTGTAGAGATTTGCTAATTTTGATCAAGTTACAGTACCTAGTTGTAGTGCTTTAGAGTTAGATAAGTATTTGGATGAGTATAGATTAGATCACACTATGAAATTAGATATTTTGACTTAGTGGAAACAAAATTCAAATCGATTCTCTTGCTTGAGTGACATGGCGAAAGGTATATTGAGCATTCATACTATGACTGCGGCTTCGAGTTATGTTTTAGTGTGGGATCTAGAATCCTAACAAAATGGAGAGCTTCGCTTTTCCCGAAAATCCAAAGACATTAGTTACCACTTGTAGTTGGGTTTTCGGATTTGAGATGCAAATGGTAAGTTTCATTGCATTTTTGTAATCTTTATAAGCATTTTCTATTTTATAAGCATATTACTTTCACTTGTGAATATTTGATGATATAGATGAAGAGAATCAAGAAGTGAATGGATTGGCAACTTATTTTGCTAATATTCAGTTGAATGTTAAAAGAAGAGGTATAAGACGAAGAAGATGAAGAAGAGATGGTGGAGTTAGAATCAAAAGATAGAACATAAGTAGTAGGTTCTACCATTAGTCAGTAGATTAATATTATGAGCTCATGTGTGATGGACTTACGCTTAATTAATTTAGTTTATGTTTTGTATGATGGACTATTTGACTGTGAGTTTGTGATATTTTGAAGACTTTGTACTTTGTAATGTGTTTTATTTTAACTTTAATGGTGAATTTAGTTAGTTTGTTTTGAACTTTGTTAGTCAACAAATGTTTGAGATGAGTAATTATAAATACCCAACATGTCAATACTAAACATAACTTGTCAATAGGCTTGCTGAGTTATAAAGTACTAATTATTATTAATTAATTTCCGATGTTTAAAATTATAAATGGTAGTACCGTTATTAAAAAGAAAAGTCAAGGGTATATTTGATACGAAGTTGATTAATTGAAATCTAAATAATCGGTTTTAGTTTCTTGAGAAAATAAGAAAAAATGGTGCTCTTAATTCGTTGGGTTGACCCAAAACCCATAAAATCGAAATACACCCGACTCATATTTTACCCGAATTCGAATATACCTGACTTGTATTTAACTCGTTCACCTGAATTGATAGGTCTATTGAAAACTAACCAAATCATACAGATTGTTTCTGAACCACAACTATTTAAATACAATTATTAAAAAATACGAAACCCTTACATACAAGTCATGATACACACGAAGGATAATGATAATGGTCTTGCTATACATGAAATAAATAGAATGCATTATATTGGCCTGGTTTAAATTTGCCAAATTATTAAGATCTATAATTTTTAGGTTTAAATTAATATCTACAATTAATTATCAATGTTATGTTTCAATAGTCATCAATTATTTCAGCTTATTCAAATAAAACCTTGATAGGAGGCCTATGGTCTATGGATGAAGAATAATTTTATGTACATGTCAACTTGTAATGAAGGAAAATTGTAGGTAATAAGGAAATGTTATAAAAGTACAGGTAGTATGTACTATCATTCTACAATCTAGTCTTGTAACTTCTTTTTTGGTCAATTTATAAGCATATGGTATAGTAATTTTGAAGGTCAAATAAGACACCTTTTTCTTTTTTGTGTTTTATTATATAAAACTATTATCACTTTACATATGTGAAACGCTCACTTGTCAAAGAAGGATTAAAAATTCAAATTCTACAATATGTAATGTAATATTGTTGATTGTTCTCAATTTACTAGTACAGATGATTCTAATTTATTGTATTAAATTTAGGCAAATTAAGGTGTGCATTTAATAGATGATTTTGTATGTTTGTCTCTAAGTCCATATTTAACTCAAGAGCAGTTCCTTCATGTATCAAACTGTGACTTGGCCTTGAGTGACTACTACTATAGCTATTGTAGTTATCAAAATAATTATCCCTAGAACCATCACCAATAGGAGAAGAGCTTATGATTGGTGAAGTTTACATTAAATGTAGTTCATTATACTCATCAAATAAAGGGATTAAAGTAACAACATAATATTCACACTTTACATTGCTTCATCAGACCCAAAAACAATGCTTAACAAATTTAACTTTACATCTAGGATCAAAAATGACATCACATGATAAATGTAAGTTATACTCGTACCAACATTTGTTAAACTTCCCAAGAATTTTGTTTGTTGTATTAGCTAGATAGTCATCATGATCTTCAGTAGCCTCAAGCAAATCACGATGAACCATCAATGCATCTTTGTAATATAAATTAGATGTAGGGGTCTTAACAACACTAAACATACAAGTTTTCAAAAACCTATGCATCACAATGAGCTTTTCCTATTCCTCCTCTAGAGGCACGAGAGGACTTCAATGGTGAACTAGTAGACACCAAGTAAACAAACACGTCCTTATAGTATAAAACATTATTGTCGAGCATCTTATAACTTGAGTTTTAACGAATTTGCACGTCCAAATTCACTTTTCATTTCACATCCAAGTGGAAAATCTTTTCAGCATATTCATAGAAGTCATTACCTCCATGAGAAGATTTAGTTATCAATTTCAGAAAATTTCATATCTTTTTCAAAATTTCACCAGTCAATTAGAGACCATCTTGCATAATAAAATTTAAAATATGTGCTCAACATCGAAAATGAAAGAAAACACCATTACTAATCAACCAATTCTTGGGAACAATAAACTTTTTAGATTAGATATCATCACATCACTGCACTTTGCATTATCCACGGTGATGGTTAGAATCTTATTCTTAATGTTTCATTGACTAAGAAACATAAATACTTAAGTAGCGCGATACTTTCACCGTCATAAGGAGGTATCAATTCCCTAAATTTAACCTTTTTATGCAACTTCCAAGCACTATCTACAAAGTGGGCTGTGATACAAATATAGTGTTGATAAGTGTAATTTGACATCCACTAATCAGTAGTCAAACAAATCCCACCCTAATTTTTCACTAACTTATCCTTCACGTTATCTCTATCTCCCACATACATAGACATCAAATATTTCGTAACCATTGAATGACTAAATGACACTATTTTCGGATTAGCTTTAGACATCATTCATCTAAAAGTTTTTTCTTCAGCGGTTACAAATGAGTGGGTCCTTCTACAATATAGAGCACAATCTCCTTACAAAGTCCATTCATATTGAAAAAAATTCGTCACCATCATCAGCACCTAACTCTCCAATTTCAACTCCACTAGGCCGGTTTGGACATTTATTTAAGTGACGGTTCAAGTGGGAAGTGTCACTATTAGGATTGACATACATGACTACTTTGCAATGATTGCATGTTGCGATTGTTATCTTGTGTATTCTTGCCTTCTTCAAGCCCTCTTCATACTTTAGACCTCTTCTTCTTTTTATGTTTTTGAGTGTTGTATTAACTATACCCATCTTTGAGGGGATTGATGAAGTTGTCGCTTCACTTTCCATGTATAAAATACAAATTATGACAAAAATTTTAGGTTTGAAATGACAAATGCAAATGAAGGTACAAAGATGATACTTCAAAACACTAGACAATCAATCTCTAATTACAGAACATAATATATTTATATGCAAACTAAGAAACAAAGGATGACCTCGAAACTAGGCTACTTTATTCGTAGGTTGTAACTAGTAAATAATGTTATGCAAAGTAAAGAGTTCATTCGTCCAACAAATGTTGACTATCCTGCACCACATTTCTAATAGAGCATGAATAATTAATGACCTTGAAACTTAACACTCTACTAAACTAAGAAACCTTGGCCTCCTAATACAGATTCAAAATCACTCTACTAAAGTCAATGCAACCTTAGCCTCAATCTAAGCATGCATCATCAAACACACAACCAGGCATCATAATGAAAGGATCAGAACTAAACTACTATTTGCAACAACACTAGCCATTCCGTCGAACAATGTCATCTTTCACACCTAGTTTCCCCTTTTAATTTGATCTAGAGGTCCAGAACCAATTTCACACCCCGCCAAGGCAAGGTGCTAAAAATCAAATATGTGTAACCTAGCTTCTACGATGGGATTGTAGGGAGACAGTTTTCGTCAAATTGTACATTTGAAAGAAATGACTGCTTATAACTTCACAAATAAAAGAAATTGAGTATGGTTTCATAATGCATTTGCTTTTAGTCCCTTATAATCTAACATATGGAAATGATTGCCCAATACCAATAACGACCACATTAGACCAATATCTTATGCATTGGTGGCATTTACCATAAACATAGACAACAAAGCAACTACAGCAAAGCTACCGTATTACATTAGTCACTGAATCAGCATGATCTAGTTCACTATAACATGAATTAGTAAAGCACAATTGAATGCAAAGAGATCAAATCACAAATAAAAGAGGAATTATTCCTTGAACTTTAGCTGTATCCATATTAGGCTTGCAGTCAACGGTTTTAAACCCACAAATTAAGAAAATGAAGGAAATTAAGCAATCAAAACTAAGCAGATAAGATCCAGAAAAATTAAGCAAAACCCAGAAAATTTTTGAACCCTAATATTCAAATTTCGAAAGAAAGATTAAGCAAAATCCACAAAAATTCCCCAGAATCTTCGCCTCAGATTTCAGTCATCGTGTTGTTCCACATATTGAAAACAAAAAAATGCAATTTTTCATAATAAGAGAGAAAGATATGAAACAGGAAACCATGAAATTTTGAGAAATTTAAGCAAGTTAAACATCACATACCTATCTGTTCATATAAGAATGAAGCTCTGAGTTGGAAATTGAATGTCCAGAAGCTGAAAATTGTCTACTAATAGAGGACAAGGGCTAATGATGTAATTTTGATTGTATAATTACTACTGATCCAAACCGAATGGGTCAACCCGAACGACCCGAAACCCAAACCGAACCGACATCCGAAACAGTTGAACCGATTTTGACCCGAAAACCGAAATGAATCGACTCGAACCGAACCGACCCGAAATCTAATGAACCCGATTCCGACTCGAACCAAAATGACCCGAACCGAAACCGAACCGAACCGAAAATGACCCGAACCAAATCGGACCCGAATCGATTTAACCCAAATAAAAGTGACCTAACCCACAATTTTTTTGAGGATGGACTTTTGTGCCCATAGTAGCACAATTTTGAATCGATTTTGACCCAAAAAGTGACCCGATTACGACCCGATCCAAAATTAACCCGAATCGAACCCGAATGAGATTGACCGAAGTTGAACCGAACCGAAGTTGACCCGAACCAAAACTGAACCGGACCCGAACGAGATCGACCCGAAGTTGACCCGAACCGAAGTTGACCCGAACCCGAAACCGATCGGACCGAACAAGATCAACCCGAAATTAACCCGAACCGAACTAACCCGAACCGAATGACCCGGTTGCCAGGTATAGTTAGGGCTCCCAGATTGGGTGATTCGCATAAACCTAAATTCTTCGCATGGTATCAAAGTCACTAATTTATTAGAAAAAAGGAAAAAGAATTAAATAAGATTTTTAGAAGCCCTAGCTTCGTCCATGGCCTCACCAAACTCAACTCCCTTTCATGGAAGCCCAACCGGCGGCTCGGCCCGACCCGGTCGTCGGAGGTCTGGTAATTTCGGCGCTGACTCGGATAGCCGCCCAGCAGGTTTCCCGTCCACGGCTCCATTTTCCGGTCTCCGCTCACTTACGCAACTAGGGCTCACCTTCCCAGAAATCCTCCTCTTCTTCAGCCAACGCCGTGCTATCGCTCGTGTCGGTGCCGGCGAGCCTCCCCGTCCCCCTCTTCCCTTCTCTCTCTTCCTCGGCCACCGCTGCCTAGCTATCGGCCTTGCCGTTGTACTTGCCACCCACTGTGGTCCATTCGAAGGGCCTTGCTTGCTCCTCCTCCGGTCTCGACACCTACCTGGATGACGGCTCCACCCTCCGGGTAATATGGGTTTTATGCTCCTCCACTGTCTAGCCTTGCCTCTCGGGCTGAATGGTGATGTCTCAAGTACTTGTTGGACACATTGGTGACTTAGGGGCTCCCTCCGATTAACCCTAACCTATGGAATCTAAACATCAAAACTTTTGTGAGTATTGTTCTTGAAGCTGTTGATGATTTTTGTCCTGGAATACGCAAGTCGTCTCTTTTTCGTGATGTACCAGCTACTTGGTTTTTGGACGAGTCCGTTATTCAACCACCCCCTTGGTCACCCTACCTTCGGGGATGCAACAACCTAATCATGCGTATAGTCTTCGGCTTTGTTTGGATCAACTCATTTGGGCACTACCAAAAATCATCAAATTTTCCATTGTAAATTCGGTGGAAAAATGATATTTCCCACTTGTTTTTCCACTTGCGAATGACGAGTGTGTAAAAGTGAAGGGGGTAATTGCAATTTCCCACTTTGTTTTTTTCGCGAGTGGGAAATTTTTCCACCGTTTATCCACTGTTTCCCTTCCCACAAAATTTTTTCACTAGATATAATATGGTGGACAATTTCCCACTGAACTTATCACGAGTGGAAAAGTTCCCACTTGCTTTGAATACGAGTGGGAAAGTTCCCACTCGAAGATTTTCGAGTGGAAAATTTTCCACTGTTTTACATACGAGTGGGAAAATATCCACCGTAGATTCGAGTGTTAAAACAGTGGAAAACTTTGCATAATTTAACCACACAACCTGCTTGATAGTAGCACCAACAATTTATACACAACTCTGTCCAACATTAAACAATTCGATGGATTGCTCCATAATAGTAGTACATATCTACATATACAACAAAAATAACCCAAAACTAACAAACTATATTGCCAAGCAACCCATAATGTTTAACATCCATGCATATACATCCATAAGTTTAACCACAAACACTTTTACCAAAATATACAACCATGCATATACATAACTAATGTTAGAACCAAAAGTTGTGAAATAGAACCAAAAGTTAGATAGTGACAACCTAACTAACATCATCATCATTTAAATGATCACCTTCACCATCATTATCACTATTATTTGATGACTCCGAGCACCACTCTAGGTTCCGGAATGCTAGGATGGATGGTCTTCATAAGCGAGTACCATTCCAACATTTGGGCCTGCATATTTTCAGTAGCCTTCACACATTTGTGAACTTTCTTGGATTGTTTCTTCCTTCTAGCTTGTTCTACTTTCAATTTTGCTTCTATCCAAAGCCATCTTTTGGTTATCTAGTTCAATCTTTTGTCGTTTGTTTTCATCAACTAATGTGACAATGGTATCACGTACAAGAGGAGCCTTACCATGATTTTTGGTGGAAGAGTTTCCATAAGAGTTTCCTTCTTGTCCAAACCCGCACACACGACCCCGCTTCAACAACCCATTTGCATCAATCCATATTTTCATTTGGTCATCAAAAGATGGTTGACTTGGGGCGGGAGAGCTAGAATCGTCAATTGAGGCTTGAGTAGATTGAGCACTTTGGATTTCGGAGAGCTTTTCCACATACTTCCCCTAAAGCCAAATTTTCATTTGCAAGTTAGTTATATAAAGTAAACCGGAGAAATTTTATTTAACATCATAGCTTACATAAGCTGATGCCGCCTTATCATTGACCTATTTGCTATCCTTGGTTTGATAGAGGCGAATATATAAATTGCTCACAGTTAATTCTTCCCCTGCATCAATCTAACAAAGTAATTAGGAAACGAACAATCTAAAACAATAAAATAAATTAGCAAACGAACAAATTGAAATAGAGACATACAAGAAACAAACAATTGTCTTTTTATGCACATTGACTACAATAAATACTAACCATTTTCTTCTTATGCACATTGGTCGGAATGGAGCCGCCAGCATGAACAGACGAACCAACACCCGTTGTTGACGCGCAATTCAGCTTTGCACTAATACTCTTTTTTGGAATGAATCTGAATTCCAATATGCCCATAACTCCTTCCAAATAGATTCATCAAGCCATGTCGGGTGCTTATCGGGCTTTTTCGAATCTCTTTCAATGTTTGCTTTAACGATTCAGCACCACGTTCCTCAAAGATTTCTCTAATGCCCACTTCATAGCAATCCTCCCACCAATAGTATTTACGTGAAACATGAATCAATAAGAAAGACCACTTGGAGCAATGTACTTAATTATATTGTGAAATAAGAGTATTCATACAAGGTGTTCCAACTTAAGAGAGAACTCGAAGCAAATGGAGTAAAACCATGTCATATGTCTTAGAAGTTTAACCAAATGGAGTAAAACCATCTGAACATAATCCCAATCTAACATTACGAGGCTCGAAGCAAAAGTAGAATGGAGTTGATCAAATTTTTCCAGGCTTCCCCATCAGATGGGTGGCACATCACCCCTTCCTCTCTCCGACTAACATGATGCCACCTCATGTGTTCAGCAGAACTCCGAGATGCATACAATCTTTGTAGTCTAGGAATGAGAGGAAAATAATGCATCCTTGCAAAAGAAATCCTTTTCGATTCCCTTTACTTGAGTTACTGCTCTTTCCATCTCGGTGCATCACAAAATTTACATTTCTCCAAAGGTTCATAATCCTTAAAATAGATCATGCAGCCATTGATACAAGAATCAATTTTAATAACACTTAAACCTAGTTTTTTCACAAACTTCTTAGCCTCGGCGAAATTAGAAGGAACATAGTTGTTGGGGGACATGTCTCTTTGATAAGTTGAGCTACTTCATCAAAGCAAGTATGAGACATATTATAATCAGATTTAATACTCATCATTCTAAGAGCCATGGACAACTCAGTATGAGTATTACATCCAGGCCACAAGGGTCGTTGAGCTACATTAAGCTTGTCATAAAACCGTTAGGCATTTGGATTTGGAGGTTCACAATCTTCTTAACGTGATTCCATAAGATCGTCGACCATTGTTTGAAATCTATCAACCACATCATTATCATTATAGTCCACATGTACATTAGAAGAACTATGTCCCATGTTAACATCCCTAGTAGGTTCAACCTCCCGTGTGAAGTCCAATACCAATGCTCATGTTTGAAACCCCTCTTATAAAGATGAACTTTGATCTCTTCCGGGGTTAAGAAATATTTGTTCTTACACTTAAAACAAGGACATCTATATTTACCCTCCCTTAGATACACAGGTTGAAGCCTTGCAAAAGCATCAAACTCTTGTACCCCTCTAATAAATTCATGAGTACACCCTTTATGACCCAAAATTAGTCTATTAGTCATCCATTTACGATGTTCGGGAATTTCCATATCCTGTGCGATACAATTAAATAAATAGTCTGTTAATATTTTTCCAAGAAAACAACTATGATAATCATAACATTTATACAATTACTAGGTCATAAGTACCTATATTAGTAAAAGGAAAACAAGATGGAAAAACCAGAAAATTAATAAGTTAACAATGAAAAAGTTGAGAATATAAGTAAACAAGATGCAAATTACCTGTGCTTGATTGATGAATAACTAAGACCTCGGTAGATCACCCAACTTTACGGTATGTCAAACCTGCAATGATTTGCATAACAACATAGAATGCAAAAGATTCAACTACATGTAAACTTAAAAAACATGTACAAGATTGTTCATTGACCCTTTTAATATAAGATGAAAATATAAAACTGTAAAAACATACACAGCCCAATATTGACCCTTTTATCCCAAGGCTCTTTCAAGTACTGGTTTGGCTTTCAAATTCTAACTTAAGGTGATAAAGGTAGTTTCCTAAAGGAGTTTAAAAATTTTCTACCAATTTTGGCAGAGTTCCGTTCGTAATATGGACTATTCCATAGGCTTAAAGCCTTCAAATCCTGCATAAAAATCAGAATATAACTCGACGAGCCACACGCTCGGAGTTTACAACTCAACGGCCACATGCCGGAGTCCAATCAATCATACATTACAACTTAAAACAATCTAAATGGTTCTTGGCATAAAGAAGGTGGGGGGAGGGGAGCCATGATCTCATTAGGTTGTCCGTGGGAGACCCTTAGTTTGTCTTAGCCATTCATAATTTTAGTTTTAATTCCCCTTTTGACAAGATTTATTTAAGAGAAATAAGAAATTATAAACTAAAGCAATAAAGAGTGTAAATGTAAAGATAACGTCGGTATATACTATCCTATCCAAATCCCAACACCTAAATTTCCAAAATCACATTAGTTACACCAAGTTCGAGACTACCAAAGAAAAAAAAATCCACAAAAAGTAAATGCATGTATATGAGCTATTACATGACCCCCCAAAAAAGCATATATAAATGAAATTATTGGTCCCAGGATGCTAACATGGATATGTCTGATCATTAACGTGTAAATGCATGTATATGAGCTATTACATGACAAGTTTTAGATTGTATTAGCGTTATTAATGATTCTGAAGGAAAACAAGTCATACATATAGTTTTCATCAAGAAAAATAGAATTTTGTGTTACATGACAAGTTTTAGATTGTATTGCCACATGTATCTAACTTCAGTTACTACTCCTTTATTCACCTTTTTCACAACTTCTATTGCAGCTCCGTAGATACCATATCTAATTGTTCCTTATTGCTTACTTGTTAAATCTTATACTCGTACTTACCAGTCTGTTTGTGTATATAAGTTAAAAAGAATTTTGTAGGTAAGTTCTTTATATAGGATATATTTTTCTGTCAAAATGAGCTATTTATTGAAATCAATATCAACAAGGAAAAGTGAGCTATTACATGAGCTATTACGACAGTAGATGATATATTTTTTCGTCAAAATTGCTGAATGCATAGGTTAGAAGAGAGAGAATAAATGAAAAGCTAAGAGTGTTGTAAGACTTGGTCCCGAGGATGCTACAAGGTAATGAATCCTGATTTCTCCATCAATAAATATGTTGTTTAAATGATTTTTGTTATGGTAATTAAAAGCTTCATTCATTTTCTCATGGCGGACTTTGGGTATGGCTTGAGGTCGGTTTGAGAGAAACACATCAATATACTTTTGTTTTTGGAAGAGAAATCAATGCAAAAGTATAACTGTTGGTTGTTGGATTTCATGTATACAGTTCCTTTATATGAAGCTTTCAGCGGCAAGTTTGTTGGATTTCATGTAACGCCCCTAAGGCCGAGGCTCTCGAAATATTGCAGGTCGGTTTCAGCGTATTCCAATGTTGGAAGCTTTGCTGTTGTATTTTACTTTGTACACGATATTTCTATCTCAATTCACTCAAAAGAATCTGGTTGTTCTAAATATGGACCTAGCTAGCCGGAAAACTAATCAATTTACTCGTACTCAACCTGTCATTCTCAATCCGTAGCAAACCAAGAAATGAAGAAAGCTTGACTAGACATGGGTAGAAGGCGAAGAGTAATAGACAAGATTGAAGCATATAAAGAGAACCCCAAGCATCATTTGTGAAAGAGAGCTCTAATTAAAGGGAAACACTTACAAATTGAAGAAAGACACTCGGAGAGCCGTTAAAAAAGGATAGAAATCACAATAAGAATAATGCGAGACATTCAAATGGAAAGGATAGAAATTAAAATCGAACAATAAGTTCGAAAAAATAATTGAAACAAGGGGTTGAAATACCAAAACTTACCGAAGCAAAAGCTTTAAAAACCTCGGAGACACCTAGAGAGCCGTCATAAAAAGGCCGCTGGAGTGACGGTGGCGGGGTTGCGGAAACGGTGGAACCCAAAACCCGGAACCGAAACACCCGAACTTCTACAAGCAGCGAGCATAAGTCTCCGAGTCTTCCTCGGAGACACCCGGAGAGCCGTCGATCGTCGGTCACCGGAGTGAAGGTGGCGAAGACTTCCCGGAGACGGTGGTGGGGTTGCCGAGACGGTGGAACCCAAAACCCGGAATCGAAACACTTGTAAAATCCCTAGCGTAAGTCTCCGAGTCTTTAGAGAGCCGTCGCTCGTCGACCACTAGAGTGACGGTGGCGAGGCGTTCTCGGAGACGGCGGCGGGGTTGCGGAGTGGTCAGCGGCTTGGATCTAGGCGTGAGCTAGGGTTCGAGCACGGGGGTGCGAAGGACAGAGAGGCGTATGTGAGAGAGGGTGTGAGAGGAGAGAGAGAGTACTTTTGGCTTAGTTATTTCCCACCTACCAGTATACACGCTAAGCTAATTTCAATTTGGTTTCATTTTTTTTAAGACACTTTCACCAAAATTTTTATTTGGTGGGAATCGAAAAATTTAACTAGTGAACTATTTTGGGTTGAAAGAGCTGCTATTAAAATAAAAAAGGGGAAATTTAAATAAATAAATGTTAGTGGAAAATTAGTGGGAAATTAGTAGGAAATCAATTTTTATAAAAATTAAAATTGTAAAATATTTGGTGGTGGAAAATCGGAGGGAATTTAGTGGGAAATTTTTCATTGAAAATATAACGGTGGGAAATCGGTGAAAAAAATCAAGTAGTGGAAAAATAGTGAAAAATTTTCCACTCGTGATTTTTCAGTGGAAAATTACAGTGGGAAATTTGATGATTTTTAGTAGTGGGGTTTGGATTTTTGCTACAATTTCTAAGGATCATCTCACTAAGATTCGAGACTTGCCACATGCCTTAATTATATGGCAATGACTCGAGTCACGTTTCAATTCATCTAGTCCGGTAGGTGCAATGGATCTTAAGCGTTTTCCGATGAATCTTGAGAAACCCGAGACTTAGTCCATGGAGGCCTTCTCATGTGGTGTTAAAATAATTGCAAATTCTCTTGTTGCAATTCGATCACCTTTTTCTGCTATGGATCTTATTCAACACATGTTGCATGCTTTAGATTCCGATTAGAACGACTTTATAGATGTGCATGCTTTAGATTCCGATTAGAATGACTTTATAGATGTGCATGCTTTAGATTCCGATTATAACGACTTTATAGATGTGCATGCTTTAGATTCGATTATAACGACTTTATGGACATACTCACTCACTTACTTAGGTTACTGACATTTGATGTTGTTTTTACTAAGCTTCTAGTTCATGAGCCGTAGGTTCAGCTTTTGAAACGTCGTAATTACACTATTCCAACTACTACTACGGATGGTGCTTCTTCGATTCCATCGCTAATTGGGGAAGGGGTTGGAATCATCGGAACTAACCGTGACCAGTAATAACAATCGCAACAACAACAAAGGCAAGTCCTTTAACTCCTCTACGTCGACTCTAACCATTTCTAGGGGTATGCCTGCATGTTACGCTTTTTGTAATTCTGATGTTTCATCATCTCTATTTTTTCCTTCTATTTACTGCTACTGTAGACACCTAAAAAGTGTCATCCCATTCTCTGTTTTTTATTTTGTTGGCCCGATGATGAAATCCCGAGTCCTATTTGAGGACTTGGATCATAGATTGAATTTGATTGGTGCGACGGAAGCCGATAAACTACAAAGAACCCCGCACACCAAAGAAATTACCTCTTGCCTTGGATCAATCCAAAAATCCCCTTTTCTTTCGGACGGTTGAAGTCGGGGCCAAGCCTCCAGAGACAACGGAGTTCGATGCTGCATACGGGAAATTCCAAGTTCAAGATACCCCATTTCACTTTGTCCAATCGGACAAGGAGCTGAAGACCTCAAGATGGCGATCATGAACATCAAAGTGTTGCGTTTTGGCTCCAAGACAGTCCGCCCGAGACTAGGAGCACACAATTCCCTTGAAAAGCATAGCATGGCCGGTGCCCTCGACTTGTAATTTTCACTCAAAACGTTGTGTTTTGGCCGAGAATCCTGTTGCACCACGCAAAGGGCACAAAACCCTAGAATTTCCCTTGGTGGCCGGTGCCCCTACCATTGTTTTATTTAGTTTTATCCCGGTTCTATCCGGTTCAATCTTCACGATATCCTACCCGATTTTGTACCCTACTTTGGACGGCTGGCCGAGAGCTAAATCTAGGTCATTCCTTGACACGATATCTCCTTATAAACAGATATCTTATAAAGACTCGACTTTACTCCGCACATTTCCGAGTTCTATCAAGGGAATCGGGTATAAGACTTTCTCACTTATAGAGTTTTGATTCCAAGTCATTCTCTATACCTTAGAAACTTTTCGAGTGATATAGTATTTCCTCTAAGTGATATAGCATTCATTTCATGTATTTTTGCTTGTCTCTGTGAGACTCATAAAGCATATCTATACTTACTATTGTACACCCAGTTCCGAGTCTCTCATTGCTTAGAATTATCGCATGTTCAAATGACTAGAATTCGCATAACCGCACTCAGGTCCGACTTCATGTTACATGTCTTATTCTGTTAGAGTCAGCCCTTCTAGTCCGAACCATGCTTAGTCTAGATCAAGTTTATTTCACTCGATGTTCTTTATGTAACTTGATTCTCGCTTAGACTATCTCGGATGGAATTTTGAGTTTAATGGATATTAGACTCGGAAAATTCCATTCCTTTTCCGACTCGAGATAATTAGTTAATTAATTATTTTAATTATATTATTATCTGTGTCTAAACTAGGACCAAAGTATTTTATACTTTGAGAACCAATTTGATTTACTTTTGTAGGTTATTCAAACGAGGATACACTTTTTGAAATACAAAAGTAATCGGCTTCAAAATGTCAAATCACCAGCGAGACAAGGCTTTTTCCACCTCTAACCTAACCCCGAAAAGCGTGTCGAGGCTGTCTGTTTCCAAAGCTGGAAATCTGCAAGACCAAGCTAAACGGTGGTTTCCATCTTATCTTTCAAGACACCACCGAGTGGTTTTGGGACTTCTAAAAGAGTCAAGAACCGTTGCCCAACGTTCATATCTCAACGGATACTTTACGAGTGACTCGAAGATCCTTGACAACGGTCACAAAGGACTTCCAGTCAGAAGATGGAGATAACGGCTATGCTTGCCTGGTCATCTATATATAGAAGCCAACTCTCAAGACTTGAAGATTGCCGAACATATTGTCAATACACTTACTTAAGCAAAAGTCATTGTATTCATCCTCAATCTTCTACGTACAACTCCCACTCGTAATTCATTATATTTTGAGTTGTAAGGTCTTGTACTTAGTTACAAACACTTTCTTTCTTACTCTCTAAGTAAGGTCCCTTGACTGACCTGTAAGGGTTAACTCAGCTCGATTGTCCCTAGTCTGTAAGGGTTATCGCAGCTAGGAAGTACTAGATCGAGATAAGGGAATTTCGAATCTAGGAAAAACTTGTAAAGAGTTGTCTAAGGGAGCAACTCGGGTTAGTCGATCTACTGTATTTTGTGGACTCAAAATAGTGGATTTGACTTCGTGCTTGGATTAGCACGGTCCGTGGTTTATCCGCCCAGGAGGGTTTCCACGTAATTTACGTGTCTTCACTCTCGAGTTCATTCTAGACTCGGATCTGTCTTAAAGCTTCAGTTCTATCTGCATCTTCATTCCGAGTTCATACTTTTCGACCCTATTGTAGACTCAGAATCGCTTACTGTCTGTCCTTTAATCAAAAGAGCTTGACTTTTTCAGAAAAATCTTTCATCACCCTATTCACACCCCCTCTAGGGTGACTTAGCCTCTCCTTGAGCAAACCTTCAATTGGTATCGAGCCTAGCCTTTCGGAAAGGATCTAACCATCCAAAGGTCTAAAGATCAAATGGCTCAGAACAACAGAGAGTTCAATTAAGGAAGATCTTCCAGCAGACCACCAAAATTCAAAGGATCCAACTTCGTGCATCTGGAAGAAACTCATGGAATGTTTCCTCCTGGATCATGATGAAGATGTTTGGGACATCATACAACAAGGAAACTACATTCCCATGAAGACAGAAGAATTTAGACTCATTCCCAAGACAAAGGTCGAGTTTACTCCGAGCGAAGCAGAGAAGTTTAGAAAGAACTTCAAGGCAATGAACATTCTTATGTGCGCTATCAGCTCGGAAGAATACAGTCGAGTGTCCGCTTGTGACACAGCTAAAGAAGTATGGGATACACTTGTCAACACCTATGAAGGCACAAGCCGGGTCGGACAAGCGAAGATAAGTCGATATCTCCATAAGTATGAGCTATTCAAGATGGAGCCGAAGAAAACATCACTCGGATGTTCATTCGATTCATCGAGATTACCAACAATCTCAAATCTCTGGGTAAGAAGATTTCCCACGAGGAAATGTGCAGAAAGATACTTAGAAGCCTACCCAAGAAAAGATGGGGTCCCAAGGTGACTGCCATAGAGGAGGCTCGGAACCTATCACTTCTAAAGCCGGACGAGCTCATTGGGAAGCTTCTCACTCATGAAATCCACCTGGAAGAGGAGGATGCTGAGGGCAGCACCAAAAAGAACATAGCGCCGAAAGCCTCGAAACTAGAGAAGCAGATCCGAGTTCATCCGACACGGAAGAGGATTCCATAGCACTTATTGCCAGAGGCTTCAAGAGAAAAATGAAGCACAAAAGATGGGATAAGAAGCCAAGAGATGAGCTCTACATGAAAGACAAGAAGGATAGGAAAGGTAAATACTCATCTCCTTCAAAGTTATCTTTGACTAAGAACTCTGGCTGTTTTGAATGTGGCAGTAAAGATCACATAGTCAAAGACTGTCCAAAGAGAAAACGGGACAGAAAGAAGAAAAGGGCTATGATGGCCACATGGAGTGACGAAGACTCATCGAAGATGACAAGGACTCGGATGACTCAAAGTGTCCGATGGCAATCTCGACACGAAGGTCGAAATAGAGTCAAACTCGGATTCGGACAATGAGGAAACAATCCTGAAGAGGTAATCGAATACTTTCTCAAATTCTCCAAAGCTGATTTAGCCAAGTATATTTTCACTTTGGAAGAAAAGTCCAATTCGATTCCTCTCGTTTCAAAGAACAACTTGAGTCAATTTCCTCCGAGAGCATTTCTTTGAAAAATGAATTGGAAAACCGAGACTCACACTCAAAGAATTCAAGACTAGTGCTCAATCTAGTGAGACCGAGTCCGAGTTACTCGGAAAAGAAAAGGAGCAGACTAAAGCAAAAGCTCATTGAATCTCGGGATCTTGTTTTAAAATTTACTCAAGGTCAGAAAAACCTTGACATGCTTTTAGGATCTCAATGTGTCTCCTTCGGAAAAGAAGGTCTTGGTTTTAACAAAGAGGAGGAATCCAATTCCTACTCGGAACTTTTCAAAAGGATTCCGAACTCGTAAAGTTCAGGAAAGCCGAGCACAGTCCTACTCATAAAAATGAAAGAAGGACTGAGCCCGGACCAGTTTATAGGAGAAAATCATCTCCTCCAGTTTATAAAAGAAAAGTTTTCAAAAAGAAAGAGACACAAACTCGGTTCTCTAAACGAAAGACTCGAGAATCAGACTAAGCCCAAAGTCATTCAAATCTGGGTTCGAAAAACCTTCTTCCTCATAAAAGGACCACAATAAAGAGTGTTACTGGGTTTGTTAGAGGAAGTGAGAAGGGTTAGATTGTCTCTGTTTTGCAGGTTACTCAGAAGAGATCAAAAGGACACCGGTATCTTGACGGTGGATGCTCACGCCACATATCAGGAGACTCGGGACTCTTTACGAGTTAGAAGAGCATATAAGGAGGAAAAGTCACTTTTGGAGATGACAGCAAAGGCAAGATAATTAGGATAGGCAAGATTGGAAAGGGAAGAAATCTGGTCGAGTCTAGTTTACCTTCTCAAAGGATTGAAGTACAATCCGCTTAGCATCTCTCAACTGTGCATAAAGGTCAAGAGGTAAGATTCACTCGGACCAACTGTTACATTTCGATGATACTACCAAGGAGATCAAGCTCTCGGGTAAGAGATCGGGTAACACTTACATTATTCCTCTTTCGACCCGAATCGGAATTTATCTTGTTTGAAAGCATCTCTTCATGATGATTCATGGACATGGCATCGTAGATTAGGCCATATTAGCATGCATACTATCAAGAAATTTTCATCTCATGGTTTGGTTAGAGGTTTACCTAACTATGCTTTTGAGAAAGATAAAGTCCGTGAAGCATGCACAAGAGGGAAACAAGTCGGATCTTCATTCAAATCCTTGAAGACAGTTTCAACATCCAAAGTGCTTGAACTGCTACACATGGACCTATGTGGTGAAATCCTGTTAAGAGCCTTGGAGGTAAATCATATGTACTCATTATTATTGATGATTATTCACGATTTACACGGGTGTGTTTTCTTAAGCACAAAAATGAAGCATTCAAAGAGTTCAGCAAGCTCTGCGATAAAATCCAAGTTGAGTCTCGGACTCGGATCCGGAGAATTCGAACCGACCATGGAAGGGAGTTCGACTACTCGGAATTCTCGAGTTTTGTGACAAGAATGGAATCTCTCACAACTTCTCAGCACCAAGAACTCCTCAACAAAATGGAGTAGTGGAGAGAAAGAACAGAACTTTTAAAGAAATAGCAAGGACAATGATGATTGAGCACAATCTACCTTACTATTTACAGGGTCGAGGCGATCAACACAGACCAACTACACTTTGAACAGATGCCTCATCGGACCCATACTGAAGAAAACACCATATGATATCTACAAAGGGAAGAAACCCAATATTTCCTATTTCAAACCTTTTGGATGTAAATGCTTTGTTCATAACAATGGTAAGGATCACTCGACCAAGTTTGATGCTCGGTCGAGATGAAGGTATTTTTCTGGGTTATTCATCTTATAGTAAAGCTTATCGCATTTTCAATAAGAGAACTAACAAAGTGGAAGAAAGCATCCACGTTGTGTTTGATGAGATTAAACAGGAAAAACCAAGTGAATCATCATTCTCAAACCCGAAACTCAACAGAGAAGAAGATCGTGATGAACCTGATTGTGTCAAGATTCAAACTCAAACAGCTCGGAATGAAGTCACTCGGAATGAAGTGACTCGGAACGAGACAGCTCAAGAATCCACTCGAATGTCGATGAATAAGATCACTCGGAACAAGCTTTTGAAGATCAAGCAGTTCAGCCTACAAATCTTGTGAATCGGAGAACAGGTAGAGCTTTCAAGTATGCTTCTAGTCACCCACTAGAAAACATATTATCCGATATCAACAGTGGGTTAAGAACTCGTTCCTCTCTAAATCTATGTGCATTCACTGCATTCATTTCATTAACTGAACCCAAAAATGCACTAGAGGCCCTAAATGAACTCTGAATGGGTAGAGGCCATGCAAGAGGAACTTAATCAATTCGAAAGAAACCAAGTCCGGACTACGATGGGTCATCAAGAACAAACTAGATGAAGGTGGGTTGGTAGTTAGAAATAAGGCTAGACTTGTGGCTCAAGGTTATAATCAAGAAGAAGGGATTGATTGTGGGGACACCTTTGCACTGTTGCGGAATTGAAGCCATTAGAATCCTGTTGGCATTTGCATCTAGCATGAATATCAAATTATATCAAATGGATGTTAAGTGTGCGTTTCTCAATGGTTTTATTGAAGAGGAAGTCTATGTCGAGCAACCTCCTGGATTTGAAAACTCAGATTTTTCAAATCATGTTTTCAAACTTCAAAAAGCTCTATATGGTCTTAAACAAGCTCCCGGAGCTTGGTAAGAAAAGACTGAGCAATTTTATGGTTCAAAATGATTTTAGAAGAGGTCAGATTGACAAGACTCTCTTCATAAAAACCAGAGGAAAAGATTTCCTTATTGCTCAAATATATGTCGATGATATAATTTTTGGAGCTACTAATGAAAATCACGTGCCGAGACTTTTACGAGTTAATGAGACTGGAGTTTCAAATGAGTATGATGGGAGAACTCAACTTCTTCCTTGGTCTACAAATCAAACAAGACAAAGATGCAATCTATGTCCATCAATCAAAGTATACCAAGGAGCTGCTAAAGAAATACAAACTCCAAGATGCAAAGCAAGCAGCTACACCCATGAGCGACGAGTATAAAACTTGACTCGGACGAGAAAGGTAAAGCAATAAATCGAAACTCTATCGAGGTATGATTAGATCTTTGCTATATCTTACTTCTAGCAGAGCCGGATATAATGTTCGGTGTATGTCTATGTGCAAGATTCCAAGCTAATCCAAAAGAATCACATCTCACTACGGTGAAGAGAATATTCGAGATATCTTGCGGGGACTCGGAACTTAGGTCTATGGTACTCAAGAGACTCGAACCGACTCTCACTGGATACTTAGATGTTGATTACGCTGGATACAAAGTTGATAGAAAGAGCACTTCAGGAGCTTGCCAATTTACGAGTCAATCCCTAATATCTTGGCACTCAAAGAAGCAAAACTCAATAGCTCTATCAATAGCCGAAGATGAGTATATTGCAGCCGAAGCATACTGTGCTCAGATTTTATGGATAAAGCAACACTTGAGAGATCTTGGACTTTCTTTCAAATCGGTTCCAATCAAGTGTGATAATCAAAGTGCAATCAGCATCACCAAAAATCCGGTTCGGCACTCAAAAACAAAACACATTGAGGTCGGTATCATTTTTGAGAGACCATTACGAGAAAGGTGATATCCAACTTGAATTCATTCCTACTAATTTTCAATTAGCTGATATTTTTACTAAGCCTCTTAGTGAAGATCAGTTTTGTTTTATTAGGAATGAGTTTGGAGTGTTAAATGCATAATTATGTGCTTTCTTATGTGAAAATCTCATTGCATGATTATGTGTTATGTGTTTACACTTCGTTAATAACCATTAGTTCGATTGACTTAGTGATACTGAGCTGATACTTATTATTTGTGTATACTAAGAAACTAAGCTGAGTCAAACTCGGATTGTTGATCAAAGTGGACATCAAATCTCCGAAATCATCTCTAGATAAGTGGAGAATTTCAGAATTTATTTTCAAAATATTTTTCTCTCTCTCTCTCTCTCTTGTGATCGGACAACTAGCCGTTGGAAGACAAACCGCTAGAATTCTAACCGTTGAGAAGAGAACCGTCACACCGGTCCGAGGTGACTGATGAAAAAGCCGAGTCGAACGGATATTGAAGGACGATTATTTTCTTATAAATAGCGCCTATTCTCCTTCATCTCACTACTTTACATTTCATTTACTCTCTCTCTTTCTCGGGATCAAAACTTCGCGCACAAGCTCTCTACGTCTACGGTGACTTTTGGACATTTTCAAGCTTCGTGGAGCTCATCTCAAGTAAGCTCAATTGCTCTCAACTCTTTCTTCTACTCTTTCTCTTTCACTCTCGTCGACCTATTCTCTCCTACTCTCTCTCAAGGATTCACTTTTCTCTCTTTTCTCATCCACAATGCCGAAAAGAGGTTCTCATCTCGACTTTCTTGGCTCTTCCTCAAAGAAGCCCCGCACAAAAGCCAAGAAGGCTCCTCCAACTCAAAACCTCTCGTCACCCGAGCATCTTGTGCCGGATGATAAGTTCTTTCCTACCACAAAATTTTCGTGGTTGCCACACATCCAAACAACCGGTGTTTATAACTTGCTTTGTTTCAGCGAGTTCATCTACCCTGAACTCGTATCCGAGTTTTACACTCACCTCACTAGCTCCGAAGGTGTTCTAACCTCTAGGGTTTTGAACGTAGCTTGTTCGAATAAACACTTCCCTTCTCCATCGCTTGTTCAAGGTCTCCTCTCTTTTCTTGAACAACAAACCTATTCATTTCACTGAAGTCGCTGACGACTTCTTTAAAAATACGCAAAGAGTTCCCTGAGTCACGTAAAAACTTTTACGTGACTCGAGTGAGAGTCGAAGCACGTCTTCGTGTTTCCTGCTGATGAGAACTTTCTTCTCTCAACATTCTAGCAAGGAGAACCCCAACTCCAAGAATTTAAAAGCTCTTTTTGACATTCTTGAGGGCTACGAAGTAGACCTCTTTCCTTCCATTATTGAGCAAATGGCAGCTGTGCCAGCTCGACTTCAAACCAAGAAGAACATCCCTCTTCCTTTCGGTGCTCTTCTCACCCTTGTATTCAAACAATTTAAAGTTCCTCTCCCCTCGGACCCAAATGCTTGTTTACGAGGCTGCCATTGTTGTCGGCAAAAAGGAACTTCGAGGGTACGGATACCAGGAAACTCAACCTGGTGTCCGGGTACATAACTCAGAGCTAAGGCCACCTTCTCCGCCTCGGACTCGGAAAGAAGCCCTCCTTTCTCTCCTGCCCCACCCGGTGGTGCTTCCACCTCATGTGCTTCTAAATCTCTCTCCTCCATTTTGTCCTCCGCTTTCATGGACAAAATCAACTCTGTGTCCTTGGAATTCAAGGACATGCTCCGGTCGTTCAAGACCATCTATCGATCCTATGACCATCAACCAAAAACCGCCCGAGTCTCAAATCCGCGAGCGGCAGGACACGCTTATAGAGACGAGGGGCCTGGTGAAGGAGCGGAAGGAGTTGATCGAGCTCCTCCAGAGAGAAGGTCCAAGGTAGCTCGGGACCATGGCGACTCGGACACATCCGAAGCATCCTTGAGCCCGACCAAGACCTCCTTAGATAGTGGGGAGGACGGAGACGAAGACTAAGAAGAAGCGGACGCCAAGGAGCTTGCTGCTGAGGCAGCTCCTTCGGGCAGGGGAGGAACAAAAAGAAGAAGAAGGAGGGACAGGTGAGGGTCAAAGTGCTCCTCAAGCTCAAGCTGGAAGTACTCGGCTCGAGACAGCGATCCGAGTGGGTCGAAGACCTAGGCTGCACAAGACCAACCTGCGGCGAGGTCGAGCTGAGCAGACCCCCAGCCTACCGAGCCCCACATGGAGGAACCTCTGGATCCTCTCGTTCAGGTCAGCCACTCGGAGCTGAGCCATTGACGGCGATCCCTGTCCTCCCTCCACCGCTCTCAAGCACATCATCAAGGTCATATCGGCGCCGGAGGACAACTCGTCCTTCCTCTTCTACTCGAGACAACCCCCTCTCCCTCTTATGCGGACACCATGCACTTGTGTCACAATTCCAAAGTCTGCAGATTCTTCTTCTTCCTGGAATTTCTTTTCTTGTACTTATCTTTTTGTCCGGACATCAAATATGTACTACTTGTTGTATTCTTCCCATTTTTTTTGTTTTTTATTTTTTTCTGAAAGGCAAGGGGGAGAATATAGATAAAAATATTTTTTATCTTGTTTAGGGGAGTTTCTCACTCTCTATATCTGTATATACTTTCTTTAACTTCAATGAATTAATGCATTTCCTTCCAATTCTCCGAACTTATTGTTTAATGCAAACAATTCCGAGTTAGCATCATTTCATTGATAATTGCTGAGTATCTATTCTTTATGATCCGATACTTTAAGTTTGCGTTACTTGTCTTATTTTCTACACAAGTATACAAAAATAGATCTATATCACTAACAAAGTTTCTGTCTAAGTATGGAATGCCTTTCATCAAAAGGGGAGATTGAAGACTCGGACTTTACTCCGCACATTTCTGAGTTCTATCAAGGGAATCGGGTATAAGACTTTCTCACTTATAGAGTTTTGATTCCAAGTCATTCTCTCGTACCTTAGAAACTTTTACGAGTGATATCGTATTTCCTCTAAATGATATAGCATTCATTTCATGTATTTTTGCTTGTCTCTGTGAGACTCATAAAGCATATCTATACTTACTATTGTACACCCAGTTCTGAGTCTCTCATTGCTTAGAATTATCGTATGTTCAAATGACTAGTATTCACATAACCGCACTCAGTGTCGACTTCATGTTACAGGTATTATTCTGTTAGAGTCGGCCCTTCTAGTCCGAACCATGCTTAGTCTAGATCAAGTTTGTTTCACTCTGATGTTCTTTATGTAACTTGATTCTCACTTAGACTAACTCGGATGGAATTTCGAGTTTCATGGATATTAGACTCGGAAAATTTCATTCCTTTTCGACTCGGATAATTAGTTAATTAATTATCTTAATTATGCTATTATCTCGTGTCTAATCTTGGACCAAAGTATTTTATATTTTGAGAACCAATTTGATTTACTTTTGTAGGTTATTCAAACGAGGATACACTTTTGAAATACAAAAGTAACCTAGCTTCAAACGTCAAATCACCAGGCAGACAAGGCTTTTTCCACCTCTAACCTAGCCCCAGAAAACTGTGTCGGGGCTGTCTGTTTCCAAAGCTGGAAATCTGCAAGACCAAGCTAAATGGTGGTTTCCACCTTATCTTTCAAGACACCACCAGGTGGTTTTGGGACTTCTAAAAGAGTTAAGAACCGTTGCCCAACGTTCGTATCTCAACGGATACTTTACGAGTGACTCGGAAGATCCTTGACAATGGTCGCAAAGGACTTCCAGTCGGAAGATGGAGATAGCGGCTCTGCTGCCTGGTCATCTATATATATAAGCCAACTCTCAAGACTTGAAGATTGCCGAACATATTGTCAATACACTTACTTAAGCAAAAGTCATTGTATTCATCCTCAATCTTCTACTTACAACTCCCACTCGTAATTCATTATATTCCGAGTTGTAAGGTCTTGTACTCGATTACAAACACTTTCTTTCTTACTCTCTAAGTAAGGTCTCTTTACTCGACCTGTAAGGGTTAAATCAGCTCAATTGTCCCTAGCTGTAAGGGTTATCTCAGCTAGGAAGTACTAGATCGAGATAAGGGAATTTCGAGTGCGTGAAAAACTTGTAAAGAGTTGTCTAAGGGAGCAACTCCGGGTTGGTCGAGTCTACTTTATTTTGTGGACTCAAAATAGTGGATTTGACTTCGTGCTTGGATTAGCACGGTCCGTGGTTTTCTGCCCCGGGAGGGTTTCCACATAATTTACGTGTCTTCACTCTCCGAGTTCATTCTAAACTCGGATTGTCTTAAAGCTTCGGTTCTATCTGCATCTTCATTCACGAGTTCATACTTTTCGACCCTATTGTAGACTCGAGAATCTGTTTACTGTCTGTCCTTTAATCAAAAGAGCTTGACTTTTTCGGAAAAACCTTTCATCACCCTATTCACCCCCTCTAGGGTGACTTAGCCTCTCCTTGAGCAAACCTTCATCTTAGGCTCTCATTTCAACAATGGCTCATACCCCGGTGTGATGTCTGCTGAAACCAGATTAAGAGCTACTGAATACTCCTATCCGTATTCCGATCTCTTAGTCTCTTTTGAGCCTTTTCTCATTCCACTCTCCAATCTCGCCACATCCGAACCCACAAACTCCATCATTCATTCATATACTTACTCATCTCTACAAAAACTCACAAAAACGCCTTCAATTCACCACCGTCGCATCACCGGATCCGGATCCGAGATCCGGATCATCGGGTGGGACAACCTCGAGGGCACAAAGTCGTTCTTCAAAACGGTTTACTTGTTTATTTATGTTTTCTTTGTTGCTTTCCGTATTGTGGACAAACAATGTATTGCTTTTAATTCCTCCTGCCGGATGTAATCTTTTAGATTTCTCGCTTTGTTTTCCTTTTTCGCTTTTCTTTCACTTTCGCTTTTTGTTTATGCCTTTACCACTTTCTTTACTTTTGCTTTTATCGCTTTCTATTGTGTTTGGTTACTTTTAATTTCATATGTGGCGTGTTTTATGTAAATTCATTACTCGAACTAGTAATGGCCGGCTTCGGATGGGCGAAATGGAAAGGTTTTTCCCTATGTTTCGTACCCTCGCCCCGAATCCGATTCTCGGTTCAAAGACAGATGGAGTCATTTTTTTCTTTTTCGGTCTTAACTTTTCCAATACTAAGATTGATTTTTTTAGTTTTCTTTCCTAAAAGCTGACTGGTGACTCTTTATGATTTATTTCTTCTAAATCTACCTCCTGGCTATATTTTGACTAAACAATAGAAAAACAGGTTTTGGATTTGCCAAGCCGGGCCGTAGGCTGAGGTTAACTGTCTTAGCCTTGGTCCTTGGCCGGCGCCGGCCACCACTCGGTGCAGGCTGCCGCTTGCACCAAGTGGCCAGCGAGGCGGGGCTCGAGTCAAACCGTTGTTTTCACACCGGTTTAGCCTTAGAGTCTCACGACGAAACAGAAACCCTAGCTTTCTTTGTTTTTTTAGTTAAGAAATAATATTCCAGGACTTCTTGAAATAATTGCCAAAATAAAATAATTAATAAAATCGCCATTCAAACTTTGCCTAATTCGTTTTAAATCGATTTAATAAAATTCGAAATCTTAATAAAAGGTTCATCCCCACTTTCAAAACCGTCTTCAAAATCATTAAAATCATTTTTCAACTTTAAAACCCTAATGCCAAGCAATTGTGGGGAAGCTTGGTCCAGTCCGGTGGACCCACAGGATGTGGTTCCTATAGTGACGACTCCACTGGGGATAAATTTTTTTTTATTAAGAGGGCGAAACTTGAAAATTTGAGTTATGTGTTTTAATAATGTATTTGCATTAGTCATCTTGCATTTAGCAACCCTTGAACATAGTTTATTTCTGTTATTGGACCATAGGAAAAATTTATTTTACCCCTTGTTAAAAACTTACGGTAAGAGGCTCTTCTCTGAATCCCAGTGGGCCCAATTAGGCTTGATTGCCAATGAAAACGGTACCTCCTCCCTCATAGCACATGCTCTTGGTTCACTGCTTGGTACACGAGAGGCACCAAGGATTCAAGCATTTTGTCTTGCCGTGCGCCAAACGGAAGACCAAATCCTCGAACTATGAGTCACCATGTATCCTATCGAGTCTTAACCCTCTTTTTACTATTAGGTGGTCCCCTTCTACATTTGCATGCTTGAATGAGTGTGACTGTTTTAGGTTTAATCTTCTACTTGTGAGCCTTTAGGGATAGGTGAGGAGTGTTGAATAATTCTTTCATGGGTGGAAAAAAATAATAAAACTTTGAGTCGGTTCATTATGTGCATCTTAGCCAAAAGTCTAAAATTACCTAACCTTTTAGGTCAGTCCAATTATTGCATCCCTTTTTGCATTAGCCAAATTCAAATTTTATCTCAAATTAGGTGAGTCCAATCTTACATTTCATTTAATCGAATTCAAATTTCATCTCAAAATAGGTGAGTCCATATCCGCATTTTTTTCTGCATTTTTATATTTAGCCAAAGTCAAATTCATCTCAAATTAGGTGAGTCTGTTTTGCGTTTTCATATTTCATCTAGCGAAAATTAAATTCATCCTAATTAGGGTAAGTCCATTCATTTTTGCATTAGTCAAAAATAAAATTCATCCCAATTAGGGTAAGTTCATTCATTTTTGCATTAGCCAAAAATAAAATCATCCCAATTAGGGTGAGTCCGTTCATTTTCGCATTAGCCAAATTAAAATTATCTCAATGAAGGTAAGTCTATTCATTTCATTTTCGCATTAGCCAAAATTAAATTCATCTCTAATTAGGAGAGTCTTTTATTCGCATTAGCTAAATTAAAAATCATCTCATTTTCATTTCTCATTTAGCTAAAACAAATTCATCTTCCATTAGGAATAACCATCTATACATTTCATTTCTGCACTAGCTCAATCATATAGTCATACCAAATTAAGTCATAATCATCGTTACATACATTCCATTCCATTTATTTTGCATCCCCTTATGTGCATCCAAATAAAAGAGCATATCATTTTCTTTTATCTTATTATTAATAATTCTTTGGGTCAAGCACTTAAGCCCCATCCCCAGTAAAAATTTTCCACGAGCCAATCTTGAGCATATACTATTTTGGGATACGATATAGGTTATCCAATTCAAATCTGGAATCTTAGTTCAAAGGGGCTTGGAAATAAGAAGTCTACCACGACATCGGTATGGTCAACACCAACACGTCCCACATTAGTACGTACCACACCGGTATGTCCCACACCCTTACTAGTAACACCGATCGCTGCCCGCGGACAAAGCATAACCTTCCTCCAAAATGGCCAACCAACCAGAGTAAAACTCTATTATGACCTTATTCAAATAGTCTCGCTACAAAAATGGAAGCTAAGATTGAGGCTCGGGATAAGAAGATCGAGTCTATATCCGAAACCCTCGATCCGATACTCAAAGAAGCTGGGAAAGAGATCGAAGCAGGAGGATCTCGCCCGGAACCTCAGCCCAAGCCTTAATCCGATCCGTGAGTAGATCGAATAGAGAAGCTGCTGCGGGAGTCATCAATGTTGAATCACTATTATCAGGCCTAGGGGTTCACTTCAATCCCTAAAGGTAAATTGCCCCCAAAATTCACTATGCCTAACATCAAGTTCCACGGGATCGAGAACCCTCATTACCACGTGAGGAACTTGGTGGGAGAATTGACTTTGAAGAATTTACCGGAGGACATATACCCTGTCATCTTCCCATGGACATGTGACACGGACGTATTGAAGTAGTATAATGTTGTCGACCCATACAAGGTCACAAGCTGGAAAGATCTTTGTAAGGAGTTCTTACATAAATACTCCTACAATACTAATATACTAATCACTATTTTGGACCTAGAGTTGATCAAGCAAGGAGACGATGGAAGCTTCACCGACTTCCTTACTCGTTGGAGGGTGACGGCTGCCCACATGACTGATCGACCATCGAAAAGGATCGAGGTTAGAATCGTCATCAAGAACCTGAATCCCGTGTATCATCAACACCTGAAGTTCTTGCCTATCATGGACTTCAAAACACTTAAAGATGCTTTGGCAGGTTCATAAAAGAAGAACAAGCTTCAACTAGCTAGAAGATCATCCAATGAGTCCATCACTCATCAAGGATGCTAATAAAGCTTGTTTTTCCCTTTTCCATATCCGAGTGTAATGTTTATTTCCTTTTCTTGTCTTCCAAAAATAAAATAAAATAAAACCAAACCCAAATCGGTATTCTTTTTGAATTACAAACGCTCGATTTCAGCTATAGCGAGATATGTAGGAAGCCCAGGAGGTCTAAAAAAACCTAATCTTGAACCCAATTTCCAATTCCCAAAATCAAAGTCACCTTGTCGTACTCAAAGGAGAAAAAGTCAATTGGAAAGTATGCCATTTGTGTTCAGCACCAAACCATTAGGTTCACGATCACTTGCCAACCTTCGTCTTTTAGACTCGGTCAAAGTAGGGGCCAGCTGTAGACACCTAAAAAGTGTCACCCCTTTCTCTGTTTTTTATTTTGTTGGCCTAAGGATGAAATCACGAGTCCTGTTTGAGGATTTAGATCACGAGACTAAATTTGATTGATGCGTCGGAAGCCGATACACCACGAAGAACCCCAGGCACAAAATAAATATCCTTTTGCCTTGGATCGATCCAAAATCCTCTTTTTTGCACGGTCTAAGTCCGGGCCAAGCCTCCAGAGACAGAGGAGTCCGGTGCTGCATACGGGAAATTCCAAATTCAGGATACCGTATTTCACTTTGTCCAATCGGACAAGGAGCCGAAGACCTCAAGACGACGTAAAACGTTGCAATTCATGATCAAGATCATCAAAGTGTTGCGTTTTGGCTCCAAGAGAGTCCACCCGAGACTAGGAGCACACAATTCCCTTGAAAGCATAGCATGATTGGCGCCCCTTACTAGTATTTTTCACTCAAAATGTTGTGTTTTGGCCGAGACTCTTGTTGCAACACGGAAAGGGCACGAAACCCTAGAATTTCCCTTGGTGGTCGGCGCTCCCTACCATTATTTTATCCGATTTTATCCCGGTTCTATCCGGTTCAATCTTCACAATATCCTACTCGGTTTTGCACCCTACTTTGAATGGCTGGCCGAGAGCTAGACCTAGGTCATTCCTTAACCTAACCTCTCCCTATAAATAGAGAGCTTACGCTCTCATTTCAATAATGGCTCATCCCCAGGGTGATGCTTGCTGAAACCAGATTAAGAGCTACCGAATACTCATATCCGTATTCCGATCTCTTGGTCTCTTTTGAGACTTTTCTCATTCCACTCATCTCTACAAAAACTCACAAAAAGCGTCTTCAATTCACCACCGTCGCATCACCATATCTAGATCAATAGGTGGGACAACCCGAGGGCACAAAGTTGTTCTTCAAAGTGGTTTACTTGTTTATTTATTGCTTTACGTATTGTGGATAAATGATGTATCGCTTTTAATTCATCCCCGCCTGATGTAATCTTTTAGATTTCTCGCTTTGTTTTCCTTTTTCGCTTTTCATTTTTGCCTTTACCGGTTTCTTTATTTTCGCTTTTATGGCTTTCTATTATGTTTGTTTGCTTTTAATTCCGCATGTTGTGTACTTGTGTTTAGACATTATGTAAATTCGCTACTTGAACTAGTAATGACCGTCTTCGGATGGGCGGAGCGGAATGGTTGTTCCTTACATTTCGTACCCTCGCCCCGAATCCGATTCTTAATTCAAAGACCAATGGAGTCATTTTTTTAATCTTTTTCGGTTTTAGTTTTTCCCGTACTAAGATTGAAAAAGTAAACTTTATTTTGTTTTTCTTAGTTTTTCTTTCCTTAAAACCGACTGGCGACTCCTTATGATTTATTTCTTCTAAATCTTCTTCCCGATTATTTTTGATTGAACAAGTAGAAAAACAGGTTCGGATCTGCCGAGCCGAGGCCGAGGCTGACTGCTTTAGCCTTTGTCCCTGGCCGGCGCCGGCCATCACTAGGTGCAAGCTGCTGCCTGTACTCGAGTGGTCGGCGAGGCGGGTCTCGGGTCCAAACCGGTGTTCTCACACCAGTTTGGCCCTAGAGCCTCACTGCAGAAACAGATTTAAGGAAATTCACTTTAAATAATATCCCATGACTTCTTAAAATAATTTTCAAAATAAAATAATTAATAAAGCGCCATTCAAATTTTGCCTAATTCGCTTTAAATCAGATTTAAGAAAATTTGAAAATCTTAATAAAAGGCTTATCCCCACTTTCAAAACCATCTTCAAAAACATTAAAATCATTTTCCAACTTTAAAAACCCTAACGCCAAGCATTCGTGGGGAAGCTCCGTCCTGTCCCAGTGGACCCGGAGGTCGTGGTTCCTACAACTACTAACATCTCTACTATAGGTAATGAGTCGTTTGAGGGGTTGTTGGGTTACGCTCCTAATATTTTGTGTCGGACTTTCCATTCTCCGGGTCACACTGCTATTGTGTGCCCTTCTTGGTATCACAACCGCCCCAACAATTCTCTTCCTGCTCTTGCTCGCCTTTGGTCCTATTGAACCGAGTGAAACCCTTTGGTATCCGAGACTCCACTGCAGCGTCTCATATGACTCCTAACGAAGGTATACTTTCATCTAAAGCTCATTATGTCAATTATGAGGGTGTGGTTATTGGTAATGGTGACCTATTACCATTTTTAATGTCAACAAATTTTGCATTCAAACTCAAAGTCGTCCGCTTACCCTTTAGTCTCGTTTCTCCATGCTCCTCATTTAAAACACAATCTGTTGTCTCGTGTGTCATCTATGTAGTGACAATGATTGCTACGTTCGGTTCATCGATTCTAATTTTTACGTTAAGGACAACAAAACCAATGATGTCCTTTTACAGCGTTCTAGCTAGGGTCATGTGTATCCTCTTTGTTACCCATCCCCCTAACCCCTCTAC
The DNA here is from genome assembly GCA_021018815.1 of Talinum fruticosum. Taxonomy (NCBI): domain Eukaryota; kingdom Viridiplantae; phylum Streptophyta; class Magnoliopsida; order Caryophyllales; family Talinaceae; genus Talinum; species Talinum fruticosum. The sequence goes on along the minus strand of JAITYX010000087.1, from coordinate 1,647,055 downwards.
TAATGTCTCATCCCTGTTGGTATCCGTCCTTGCGTCTCCCCCTTTTTGTGTGTCACCTCTTCCTCCTGTTTCATCTAATTTATGTCTGCATGTAGTTCTTCCCACTAATGTCCATCCTATGCGGACTAAGTCCAAATCTGGAATTACTAAGTGCAAGCAGATTACGTCCTTAGTTGTTAGTTGTTACGAGACAAAATCGTCTTCCTTCAAGGAAGCTATTAGGGATCCTAAGTAGAAGGCGGCGATGAAGGATGAGTTTGATGCATTAATTGTCGACAAGACGTCGGAACTTGTTCATCTTCCCGCACAACAAAATCTCATAACGAGTAAGTAGGTGTATAAGATCAAGTATCATTATGATGGGTATGTGGAACGTTATAAGGCTAGGCTGGTTGCTCGTAGGTAATCACAACAGGCGGTATTGATTTTCATGAGACTTTCTCTCCTGTTGTTTATCCAGCCAGGATTCACCTGGTCTTATCCCCGACCATTTCTCATAATTAGTGTATTAGGTAGCTTGATGTAAAGAATGCCTTTCTTCATGGCATTCTTATAGAAAGCTGTCTACATACGCCAACCCCTGCTTTTTCGATTCTCGTTATCCTAACCATGTGTATCGCTTGCAAAAAGATACATCATGCTTTGAACTTGCATAACCTACTTGTTGTCTTGTAAGGGGGTGATTGCATTGCTAAAAATAGGTAACTTTGGCTTTGCTAGGTAAGACATTCCCCTTTGTAACTTTTGGTAGTAATAGTTGAATATCTCTCTTTTCCTAGTAGAGGCAAATTTTGAAGGATATATATTTCTGTTTTGTATTTGTTGTACATTTTCAAGGTGACTTTTGTAAATTTCAGTTATGCACCGGCTACTTGTTATGCTCTCTCCCTTCCACCATAAGTGGGATACTTGTGCTATAAAAGGTCCGAATAGCAAGTACTACACATAACAAACAAATCAAAATAATCAATTAGAAGACTAGTTTTCCCATAATTAAAAACATAGTAAAATTTTAGGGAACCGCCCACCCTCCCCAAAAAATATCTTCCGAAAAGAACACCGAGAACATAGATGTGGACATTGGTATGGATACCGATATGAAAAAGAAGAAATTGACCATATGACATGTGAATGTATACCTTGTAAGCGTCTAAGCACTGCCATGGCCAAGTAGCTAACTGGGCAGTCATATATGGCTTATACAAAGCTTCACAGACTTATCAAACTAAAAAAAGACTATACTTACCGCCTTTGTTTTCTTTTTGAAGTATATATGATCCAAAAAGGGAGGGAAACTAAAAATATCCCAAAAGAAGAAGAAGAAGAGGAGGAGAATAAGCAACCAAAATAGCAAGATTGCAAAAGAAATATGGACAAGTAGAGTAGATAAGAGGAGGGGGAGAGAGAGAGAGATAGAAGATTAATTCAAGAGATGTGGATTTTTTTCTTCTCTCGTAGCCTTCTTTTTCCTTATCTAAGAGGGAATATTGAGCTTTTGTCTTAAAATTAAGTTAGATGAAACAAAGAGGTTATATAAGACACTTTATCTAGTCTTTCTCTAAGTTGATAAAAACAATAAATCCTTCTTTCTATCTGTATCCTATTAGTCTTCTTATGATATGAATAGCTTCCATTGTTGATATTCTTAGAGTAAAAGTCAAACTACTTCTTCAATATTACGTTTCCTTAAGTTGACTAAGTAATTTGATACCTATGATTCAAAGATTGTAGCTTCTTCCTGTGGATTGAATGGTGGCATGAGATGTTTTATTAATTTCAACTTCCCATATGTGTCATATGCTTGCATCATATGAGAACCCCCTTGTTACTTGGCTTGTTTGTAAATGTACATGTTGATTGCCATGTTTGCTTCCATAGTTATATTTGTATAACTTCAATGACTTGTTTCCATAGTTATATTTGTATAACTTCAATGACTTGTCCAACCATTTGTGTTTTATTGGATTTGAAGAGGAAAAAGAAATATAAATATAATGATTACTTTAGTGATTTGCAATTGAAGCTATTTTAGCCATATCTTTGGATTGGGTGGTGATCAAATTCTTTTCTAAGGGCTTAACCTATTATTGATGAAAGTGGTCATGTCAATATTCTAGATAAATAAGAAAGGATATATAAGGGAAGAAGGAGAAAAGAACTGATGGACTTGGGGGTTAGGGGTTTGACTTTCAAGCCTTTGATGTTGATAAGAGTCTCACATTTCAATCATGTGCATCAAATTCGATTTTTTAAAAGATACTAATTTTGCTAGTTTTATGTTCTTGTTTTGCTGGATAGTAGTGATCAATGTCACACATCTTGTGAAGTTGAGTTGGATATCGTCTTACATATATTTATTTTTTAGGATGATTTATTAATATTTAGATTACAAAGGGCTTCGTTATTTGAATTTAGATTGAACATGAGTTTTATATTATGTCCATATTTAGGGATCGTTTTGAATATTTGAACATATTGGCCCTGTTCCATTTAGCTGTAAGGAGGTGTAAGGCTGTAAGAAGTTGTAGGAAAAGTTGTAAGTAGTTGTAAGTAATTGTAAGGAATTGTAAGGAGATGTAAGAAACTGTAAGTAGCTGTAAGAAACGCTGTAAGTAGTCTGTAAGAAGTTGTAAGGAGTCTGTAAGGAGATATAAGGAATATAAAATGTTTTACATGACTTGATAAAAATATTTAATATATTTTTATATTTACGTGCAACATATTTGTATATTTATTTATGAATTCAATGTAAATTATAAAATTTATATATTTGTAATGTTAAATGCATATGTATCAGTTTGATGATTTATTTTCTCCTTTTTTATTTTTAGAAAAAACGAAATTATGTTTGATACTTATGAAAAGAGTTTTTATATATGCATAAATGACTTTCATAATAGATAGTTGAAAATGACCTTAATTTTACAAGTTTGAAATAAATGTTCTCAACTATTAAATGTTCTCAACTACTAAAATTAATAGTTGAGGACATTTATTTCAAACATGAAAAATAAAGTTATTTTCAACTACCTATTATATGAAAATTATTTATGCATCTAAAAAAGTTTCATGAGTATCAAATATAATTTCCTTTTTCTTGAAAAAACAAATCATTAAACATAGAATTCATAAATAAAAATATAAATATGTTGCACATAACTATAAAAATACATATATAAATACATTAAACACTTTTATCGAATCATATACAATATTTTATATTCATTATAACTCCTTTTAACTTTTTACAACTCCTTATATCTTTTTACGCATCCTTAAAACTATTTACAACTATGCTAAATGGAACAGGACTTAAATAGCCCAAATGATTTCGTTACATTCAACTTGATTATTAAACTTTAATAAAATGCTTGTAATATTATTCATGATAACTAGCTTAAATGGACATGATACTTTTGAAATTAATTATTCATTGGAATTTATTTGTGAATTTATTAACACATAAAATTAAATTAATGTATCCAATGGGTATTAATTATCAAAATCCTTACACATCTATACAAATAAATCCGATATACTCAAAATACCCGATGGGAGTATGAGTATAGGAATTGGGAAAATAGGGTGTGATTATAGCTAGATCCGCCACGTATATGTCCCATGACCATCCCTAGTTGACGCCTTTACATACACAAATATTCACCAACAAAAAATTTTCATTAATGTTAGAAAAATAAATTCATAATAAATTTCAATATGAAAAATAACATGTAGTTGTAAGGAGTCTGTAAGAAGTTGTAAGAAGTTGTAAGGAGTCGTAAGAAACCGTAAGGAGTTGTAAAAAGTTATAAGGAAAGGTGTAAGGAGTCTGTAAGGCTGTAAGCTAAAGCTAAATGGAACAAGTGCTATTAATGGAAATATACAACCCATATCACATCTTTAAATTTATTAAGACACCGATTCCAATGACTTGCGACACATTTATGAATTACGAGGTTCTATAACCACAATGTCATGTCTACCTTTGTGCTTGCACTAAATACCTTTGTGCTTGAACTAAATACCATTCCATTGGTACTCTCATGGCTATAAATAAACTTGTCATGATTGCTCTTGTGGGTATAGCATATAGTATATGCCACAGGCCGCTACCGTGCCTAGAAGCGGACTTGCCATGGGATAATGTATAGTATGCCATGGGTAGCTGCCGTGCCTAAAAGAAAACTTGCCACGGAATAACGTATAGCATTTCACGGGTCACTTCCGTGCCTAGAATTAGACTTGCCACGGGTATTCCGTGGCTAAAGTAAGTACCTTACCGTGAGTATTTACTGTGGTCATCGGTTTTCCTGTAACCACGGTAGTCGGTTTTTGTGACAACAATCTTGCCACAATCACTTATGCCATAGGGCTGGTTTCAAAAATTTCTATGGAAAGATGGCATAGCCACGAAAATTTGAAACTTGTGCCACAAAATCTTCTATGGCACAAGTAGTGATTTGTTGTAGTGTATATATGGTCCGAAGTAAGCTCCTCAAGCTTGGTTTCATCGTTTCATTAGTTTACGCTCATGCATGGTTTCTCTTGTAGTCAATCCGACCCATCCATGTTCATTCTTCATTCTTCCTCTCAAATACTTGTTCTTCTTCGTTATGTTGATAACATTATTCTTACTTGGTAGCTCCACAGACTTTCTTTTCTCATTCATTAACACTCTCTCTTGTCGGTTTTCCATGAAGGATCTTGGAGATTTGCATTATTTTCTTAGTGTGCAAGTCTCTCGTCTTTCATCTAGGCTCCTTCTGTCTTAACATAAGTACACCTCTAATCTCCTCGAGAAAGATGCATACTTGCAAACCTGTGCGCACCCCTATTGTACCCGTACCACTCTCTCCTTCTCAAATGGCAAGTTACTTATAGACCCCACCGAGTAGAGAAGCATGGTAGGTGCACTACATTACTTGACTATGACACGTCCCGATATTGCATATGCGGTTTATGTAATTTCCCAATTCATGCATGCCCCCTGTACCACTCATCTCTTGACTGTCAAGCGTAATTTCAGGTACTTGTAGGGCACTACCATTGATGGGATTCTTTTTCGTCTCGCTATTACTCCTTCGTTCATTGTTGCCTATTCCGATGCCAAATATGGTGGATGTAATGATACTTGTTGGTTTACCATAGGTTATGCTATTTTTTATAGACCCAATCTTATTACTTGGCGCTCGAAGAAACAATCTACGGTCTCCAAATCATCAACCGAAGCTGAATACCATGCGATTGCATACAAGGTTCTTTGAAACTATCCGGCTTTGCACGCTACTCTATGACTTAGGGATTTCTCTGGCTGCTACTACCAAGGTGTCGTGTGACAATGTCGGTGCACAATATTTCATAGCTAATCCTGATCATCATGATCGCAGCAAACACATTGCCGTTGATTACCATTTCGTTCGTGAATGAGCCGCTGATGGTGATCTTATTGTCATATATGTTCCTCCTAGTTTTCGGTTGGTCGATATTTTTACTAAGGGGTTGTCTTCTTCTCAATTTTTATTTTTTAAAGTCAATTTGTCCGTTCCCTCCCCTTTCGTACAGATTGAGGGGTTGTAATAGAGGATGAGGGCTAATGATATAATTTTACTTATATAGTTACCCCTATAAATATAGCGCCGTAGTTCCCAAATTGGGTGAGTCGCATAAGCTTAAATTCTTCACGCCTACGAAGATGGAATTGGATGAAGGAAGATGGATTAAATCGGGAGTACCCGAAAATACCTTCAACAACTGCTGTTTAGAGTGATTTTGTGGATGAGAACGAGCAAGAGAAAGCAAGGGAGAGAGCAAGAGGAGCAAGAGAGAGAGCAAGAGGACATAGATAGTCAGTGTTCGGAGCGACAACCCAAAACAAAACATGTTATGGCCCAGTTTTCTGCCCTGTTCCTGGCCCAGGTCACGATGTTAAATGGCAGCCTATTTGATGGCCGATCCAAAAAGTAAACATACGGACTTTCACCCTGTTTTTTAGGCCGACTATTTTTATTGAAAGCTAAGATGGTGAGGTACTGGTGTTTAGTTTGTTTAGAAAAGTCAGGTTGACAATGTTTCGCTACTTTATTTTTTGGGTGTAGGTGTAATGCATTCCGTTGAGTTCTTTGGCCATTTCAATTACTTAAAAATAGAATTACTAACTGTTATCTTACAAATAGGTTCTCATGCATTTGAACAAAATTGATAAAACTATATGACACGCATCGAAAATTTTAGCCGAAACTCAGTTTTATTATGTGGATAATGAGAAAATTTTTCTCTTTATTTTGATGTATTATAAATAACGTTGAAAGATAACGATAAATATAATTGTTTTGTTTCAATACTAGTCCATTATATTCATTGACATAATGAAAGTACATGTGCACCCGCAGCATTCGTCTAATTATTTAAATCATTTAACTTTTTTTATTATTTCTTGAACCAATCATTTTATATACTATTCAACTGCAACAAAGTTGGAGAGACATGCGCATTCAAATGTTTTTTTTTTTTAAAAGAACGCCCATTGGTTAGATGGTTGACTAGTTTAGCATACATGGTAGGTTTGCTCGTCCACAAAGCTTGCATTAGACACACACAACAAACGAGGGCCTAATTCGTGGGGGTGTGCTAGACATGGCAAGTCCCCTAACATCAATGGCAGACGAGCTGTACAGAGCAGCTGTGAAAGGGGACATAACTGTCCTAAGTGAGGAAAACATAGCGAAACATGGTGAAGCATATTATAAGGATCAGACCACTCCTAGAAAGAACAACATCATCCATATTGCAGTTGAGCATGGCCGCACAGAGTTCATAAAGGTGGCCCTTGATCGGTTCCCTGAGCTCACCTTTAGTACGAATGGCAACATGGATACCCCTCTTCATGTTGCCTCTAGGAAGGGCTACGATGAGATTGTAAAGCTGGTTCTTTCTTTGAAAGGTTCCGACGCCATCATCATACAGAATCTACAGGGTGACACTGCCCTTCACTTGGCACTCAGCAACAACAAATTGAGGGCGGCAATGGATCTACTAGGGGTCTGCTCTCCTGCGGTTCTTTCCTTGGTCAACGCTTGCCAAGAGACTCCTCTTCACATTTTTCTCAAATGCTGTATTGGTATTCTTTTTTACCCAGCTCCTCATTTATTTTACCTTGTTTAGGATACGTGTATAAAAGCAAACACTTATGCAGAGAAATTAATTAGTCAAAGAGGCTACGGCTGTGTAAAAAACCAGAACTATGAAATGGAACCGTGAATCGGTCGAACCGAACCATTTTTCCACTTGATCGAACTAGTTAAATTTTTTAATGAACTGATAACTTATCCGGTTCGGTTCCGATTCGAGATTTTAAAACCGACGGTTAAATAAAATTGAACCGATAATAAATGTTTTTAAAATAATTATAAAAATTTTATTTATTTGAAAAAACATCAATCGTTCTTCGCTTACCGACTCTCATGCCCTTTTTTTTTTTTTTTTTTGGGCTGCCCCTTCCAGAGCCAGTGGCCCAGCAGTGCATTTCTTCTGCCTATTTTATTTTGGGCTAAGCTATCTTTGGTTTTTTTTTTTTTGGGGGTTCAAACCCTAGCCTTTGCCTTTGCTTTCCCCATTTTCGTTGCTTCCCTTGCTGGCTATCCTATTATTTTGCCCAAAATTGGTTCGTAATTTTTTTCTTTTCCAATCCCGGTTAACTGGTGAACCAAATAGAATAATCTGGTTAACCGATATCCGATTAACCAATTTATCCGGTTACGGTTCCGGTTCATAATTTTACGAACCGTTTAATCCAGATGAACTCGATTAAAAAATAACCAATCCGAGCCAAACCGAACCGTGAACACCTCTAACTATGGTAGTGAGAAGTTATTAATACAAAAATATTAATATAATATTTTTTCTTATCTTGATATGTAATAGTCACAAAGTGTAATACAATATAATGGGGCATGGTAAAATTAAACTTGAATCCTAATATATTTAGGACCTCAGAACTTCTAAATCAAGATCTCATTGGGTAATGTATCGTTTAATTAGATCAGATAAGATATAGTTAATCTTATAGTGTAAACAAATTTATAGTTAAGTTTTCATTACCTGAACACAAAAAAAAAAAAAATTCTTACTTTATTTGGTAGTATATGAGAGTTTTGCCCTCAATTAAAAAGAAAAATCATATAATTATAATTATTATAAACTATTGTATGATTATTGTACTATATTATTATTACATTCTTTTTAAATACTCAGTACTTAGATACGCATTTTATACCTGTATAACAATCAATTTACTAACAGACGGAAGCGTTCCTTTGGTGGAAGCGACTCGTGACGAGGAGCAAAAATTACTATAATTGAATTTTTCTTTTATTTGGGTCAAGAATTTTGGGTTTTGTTAAGCTTATTATAACTAAAGAAATGAATTAGAGGATTAAAAATAATTTTGAGTGATGGAAGGCCTTTGTAATGTTTCATTATGTAAAGAAAGTTGATCCACATTTTTCCTATCCAAAACAAAATAAGTATTAAAGATTAAATTATGTATTGAGAGCTTCAAAAAATGAACTATGTTACTTATTTTTGTAATTTTCTTAATTTATTTTGGTCTCTTGGAGTCACTCTCCCAGTTCTCGAGGATATACCGGTATATGATTTTATTTTATTTTTTAATTGTGGGCGGTGTAGGATTCAAAATTTAAATACATTAGTGGGGCCTACCTCTCTACCTAATCAAAAAATTTAATTTTTTTTCTCTCATTCCCTTCACTTTCACATTCCAATGATCTCAAATTTGAATGTTGAAATAAAATATTCTTCTTTAGACCCACAACTAATATATATTTAATTACTTTTATTATTTTAATTTTTGTTATAATTTATTTTTATAAATTGTGAAAAATAATTTGCATAATTTTTAGAGTGTTAAATAACTATTTTACGATACCAAAATTAATGAAAAAAATATAATTTACAATATAGTAAATTTATAATTTTCACACATATTATTAAAAAATACAATTTCAAAGTTCAACAAAAAAATTCGACTTTAAAAAATACAAAATTAATTTCTAATTTTCACCCACACTATAATTTTCATTTTTGTTAAAAAAATTATATTTATAATTTTTCACTTTCAATTGAGCACTCAAATATTTCAGAAAATAAAAAATCTAACACCAGAAATTCATTTAAAAAAAAAAAAGGTGGTGTGGAAAAAAATATTCTTCTTTAGACCCACAACTAATATATATTTAATTACTTTTATTATTTTAATTTTTGTTATAATTTATTTTTATAAATTGTGAAAAATAATTTGCATAATTTTTAGAGTGTTAAATAACTATTTTACGATACCAAAATTAATGAAAAAATATAATTTACAATATAGTAAATTTATAATTTTCACACATATTATTAAAAATACAATTTCAAAGTTCAACAAAAAAATTCGACTTTAAAAAATACAAAATTAATTTCTAATTTTCACCCACACTATAATTTTCATTTTTGTTAAAAAAATTATATTTATAATTTTTCACTTTCAATTGAGCACTCAAATATTTTAGAAAAAAAATCTAACACCAGAAATTCATTTAAAAAAAAAAAAAAAGGTGGTGTGGAAAAAAAAAAAAAGAAGGTCCATTTTCCGGTTCCCAAGTGAAAGAGCTACCATTGGGAACAAGAGAGTGGATCTGGGTCTCACTCATGGAACTTTGATCCTGGCGTTGCACATTCTCATATATCAATCCTCAGATCTTGGAGAAGGACTACTCTTGTTGTTAATATTTTTATATTTATTTCTCTAATTCCACTATTTCACAATGTAATATATGTTACTTTAATTAATTTTTTTATTTTATAATATTTTTTTACTGTATAATCCTAATGATATATTAATGATTAGTTTATCAAATTTATTCTTATATTAATTATATTTTTTCTCTACTTTTCATTAATTTTTCACATTTCTAATAAAACCTTAACAATTTAATCCTTTAACACAAAATATATTTCCTCTTAGCTAAAAAAATAAAGTTATTGTGAAATGATGGGAGTAATACTATCTTATTAATTAAGAGTATATTCTAATTTTAAATTTAGAAAATAGCAATGCATGCACATTTTTTGTTGTGGGGTTGCTACTCTCTAGCGGCTTGTTTGTTGCAGCAATGAAGATAGGGTGGGGCGTACGGAGTTATTTTTAAATTTAAGAATTTTATAGATTGATTTTATAAATTATTTGTCTTTATAAAGATAATAATACCTTTTAAATGTTTCAGATAATTTCAACAAAAATATAATATTCTATAGTGTATTCTCAAATTAATTACGGGGAATATTCATATAATAGTGGCTAGTTGCCGTGATTCTTTGACTTGTAAATAGTTGATATTTTTTGGGATATATCTTACATTAAGATACTCTTAAAATTATTTTACGATCTTACATCACTATTTTTGTTCATAATTATGATTCATTATCAATGTTAAGTTTTAATATTTGTTGGCCATGTCGATGACTAATAAATGACACCCTAATCGAATCAATTTTATAAAAAAAAGGAGTGTCATATACTTAATTTCTTATAAATTTAAAGAATTACAGATCAAAAGATAATTATAAATAATTTATAAATTGTAATGTAATTTTACTGTTCAATAATACCATTCTCTTTTCAATTTATGCTTAATTATATAATTTTTAAGTTGAAACAAGAAAATTAAGAAGTGTCTTGAGGCACACAACACACATTCATTTCACTTTTCACGCATATATGACGTCAGAATTTGTAAGAAAAGAATATACTATACCACTATTTTAAAAATAAATAGCAGCTGAGGAATTAGAAGTTTCCTATAGTATTTATATTGGAGTATTCGTTTCATTTTGTTTATGAATATTGCATTGGCGAAATGTGTTTGACGGACAGGCACCCATACAACAATCGACACATTATTGGAGGAAGGGGTGCTAAATTTGCAAGGTGTGTACAAATCCAATTTCCACATGAATACACAAAGATTCTTATCGTCATCAATGCTGGTAGAAGGTGTGCTCACTAAATTGCTCGAGTACAAGCCAGCGACATATATGCCTGATGCAGAGGGTCTAACCCCGCTGCTTATAGCAGCTCAACGAGGAAGTTTCTTGGCATTATGGGAAATTCTCGAGCGCTGCCCTCAGTCAGCTGAGGCCTGTGACCTTCAGGGCAAGACCGTACTTCATCACTTGAACAGTCATATAATTATTCCTTCACAAAAAAATCTCCATGTACGGGATTACGATCATGATCATAATCAACAACATGAGCATCCGAAGACTGCCCCGAGATTTCAATCCATTTGCTACTGGGAGCTCAAGAAGTTGCTCAGCGTCCCTGAAATCACTGCAATCAAAGATACGAAGGACTCCCATGGGAACACACCCTCTTATGTTGCACTTGCAAACGAGGACTTTCTTTTGGTCAAAATGTTATTTGAATGCTTTGCTGACTTTACTATCAAGAACAAGAATGGTGCCTCCACGTTAGATCTCATCAAGTCTTTCCCAGACTTTGCCAACAAAATGGTATGCAAAGCTACATAATTCTTTAAGAAAAAAGAAAAAAGTTAAGATTGTAACTCAGAATTTATGTTCTCCTAAATGGATGATACAAAGAATGGTTGGCACTCTGCAGGAGGAAGTTGTAGTCAAAGAGAAAGTCTTGAGCCAACCAATGGATGAGAAGCTCTTTAAAGCAGCAAAAGAAGGCGATTTAACTTTATTAAGCGGCATTGAAACAGATATAGAGAGTGGAAAAGTCACATACTCTGATAAGGATTATGATTTTTTCTCGGTCGAACAAATCAAGGACTTAGCATCCTTCATATAGCTGTTAAGAATGGCCAGAAAGCATTTGTACAGGAAGCCATAAAACACTTTCCCACGCTTGTCCTAACAGCGGACTCCAGTGGTGAGACGCCATTACATGTTGGTGCCAGGCTTAAGGACCTTTATACTATTGCAGCAACTTTGCTGCAACATACCAGAGATTGTGTCAACAAGTTCAGGGACGAGGCGGGGCCCTCTTTTTGGAAGCCCTTCCTTGGAGGCAGAAAAATTCCAAGGGGGACACCCCACTTCATGAAGCATTACGTTCAAGCAGTTACGACATTGCCATAGAGTTGATAAAAATTGACTCCGAGTTGTCTGCATTTGAGAATAATGCAGGTGAGACTCCTCTCCATATTTTAGCAAGATACAGCATATACACAAGTAAGTCTCAACTCTTTCGTCTCTTCTAAATCTTGTACGTTTCCTTTCCTTTAAAAGAAAAGGGCATATTTTACCAATTCCATATTTTCTTTCCACTCCAACCAACAAAGTCGAACCAAAACACAAATGCTCTCATACAATTGATAAAATCTGTGGTAACAAAGATAAGCAAGAATATCACATATGAATTCAATTCCATGACGAAATAATTATTTTTCCTTGTTTTGAGAACGTAGAATATTTGTTTTTGGAAGCATAAAAGTCAATATAGTTTCTACAGGGCCTTCAAATGATAAGAAAAATACTCGTCGGTTTATTCAATTCAAGTTCGATTCGGGTTAAGTTCGGTTCGGGTCAACTTCGGGTCGATCTCGTTCGAGTCGGGTTCAAATTTAGGTGAACTTGGGTCTATCTCATTCGGGTCGAGTTCAAGTTTGGTTTGGTTCGGTTTAATTTCGGATTGGTCGACTTTGAATGAAGTTACTTCAGGTCTGTTTCAGATCGGGTTGGGTAAATGTCAGTTTCGGTAGGTTTCGGGTATGGTTTCGGGTCAACTTTGAATCGGGTCGTGTTGAGAGAAATATTTACCACAAGTGCACGGTGTTGCTGTAGCTAGGAACCGGCAAGTACGGGTCGTGTCCACAAGGAACTCGCTTTCAAATACTAAATCCACCTAAAAATTCTAATCTAGGTAAAAACTCAGTTCGACAATAATTTGGTTTTTGGATTCAACTACTAAAATAACTAATAAAGATCAATGAATAACAAGCCTTAGATTGGGATTAATCACACTACTATGCCTGAAATCAACATCGAATACCGCTTGAGGTTTGCCTATGCTAGTAGTTTAGAAGAGGAGACACCAATTAAGCCTATCTTCGCCTACTTTCGAAGGTCAAAGACTAATCTTGCACAATCTAATAACCTATTTTCATGGGATTAATAAAGAGCAAAATCACAATGAATGCATCTCACAACCCCGATTAAAACCTTAATTATTTTCATATCAAAGTTCTAAACGTTCACAACGTCATTCTAGGTAAGTTTTCACCTTTCGATGTTCACAAAAGTCTAATAAAAGTATATGAGTCCTCTCTCAAGGCAATCAATGAAAAAGTGATGAACGAAGTGAATTCTAATCCAACAGGCATAGAACAACTCAATTGGTACTCAATTCATGATTATCAAGGCATAATAGGGATCAATCCCAATCTAAGTAGAGAAATTAGCCTCTAAACATGATACTAAACAATTGACAAAGATTGGGGAAAATAGCCATAGAGAAACGAAGAGGAATTGTGAAGAAAAGATAAAAAGAAGAAATTACGATTATCGAATTAAAAACTTGATGTGATTCAACCATAAAAACTTGAAGTAGATGAACAATAATGAGTGTTCTTGAGTCTCCTCTCAGAGCTGCTCTCGAAAACCCTAGCTAGATCTCTAAATTATGAAATAGAATCCTTCAACAAATACAATTAGGAAACTTAAATAATCGCCGAAACAAGTAGCCGCACGGCCGTGCAGCTTTCGCACGGTGTACCGTGCGGGTTTGTGGCGATTTCGCGCGGCCGTGCAGATCTCGCACGAGGTACCGTGCAAAAACTCTAAACTCTCCGGACGATTCGCACGGCCGTGCATCTTCTGCACGGGGTACCGTGCACAACTTCAATTTCGTAACTTCTCGCACGGCTGTGCGGAATGCGCACAGGGGGCCGTGCGACCTTCCTTCACTTCGGGTCCTTCGCTCGATGATCCGCACGGCTGTGCAGCTTCGCACTGAGGGCTGTGCGACTTCTCTTGATGTGTTTTAGGCTTCTTTCTTGCCTCCTCTTGGGCCCGAACTCTCCTCTTCATCACTTTTCATCAAATTTGTCTCGAATCTCTCTAATTTAAGCCCAAAAACCTAAAATAAAGAGATTCACGAGCTTAGGTGACGATAAAAGAAATTAAACAAAATCCAACCCAAAACATAATAAATATCATTGAAATCATCGAGGAATTGGGTTAAATAATGCCTTAAAAATCGGTAAAAACGAGGTTTAATAGGTCGAAATCAAGTCATGTCACTTTTGGGTCGGGGTCGATATCCGGTCTTGTTAGGGGTTCATCGATCCAAACATGGACCAGACCGAACCGCGTTGGACCGAAGACCGAACCGAATAACTTTTGGTTTGGACCTGGACTGGAAGAAAAACCCGGACCGAACCTGGATCGGACCGAAGTGGACCGAATAGAGATTATCGCATTGCTAGATATGACCCAACTCAAATATTGTTGAAACTTGGCCAAATTTAAGACGAAAGAGAATTAGAATATATTGCAAATTATAAATTCTAATTAGCCATATATAAAAATATACTAGATGGCGGAACTCACTTTTTTGAGTAACTTATTGAGTCCTTGATCCAAATCGAAGACCGGTTAGACCGGACGGACCGAACCAAACACCAGATAAGAAAATTTTGTGGATCGTGGACTGGACCGAATATGATTGGTCCGGTCCGGTCCGATCCAGATGCGGTCCAAGTCGATTTTTGGTCTAGTCCGATTTTGGACTGAATAATGCACAATCATAGGTCATGTCAATTTTGGATCGGGTCAAAATCGGGTCGGATCAAATTTCAATCGGGTTATTTGTTTCAGTTATAACTTTCTCGTCTAAACTTCAATTTATGCAATTCTTAATTTGTTGGAATGTTCATTGAATCTACTTTCTAAATAAATGTACCAAAAATGGAAAACCCAAATATAATTCTGACACGGGGCATAAATTAAGTAGATATGCATATAGTTATAATATCTTTATTTCAACAAATATATAGAAAGAATATCAAAACTTATATTTACATATTTTGGTTTGAATTGGGTCGGATTATAATCGGCTCAGGTCAAACTCATATTTGGGTCGGTTCGGGTTTGAGCCACTTGAATTCAAGTTGAATCGGTTCGAGTTTGAATCGGTTTGGGTCATTTCAGATTCGAGTCTAAATCGGGTCAATTATATTTCGGATCGGTTCAGTTTTGGATTTGGTCATTTCGATTCGGGTCCGAATCTGGTTCAATAGATTTCGGGTTGATTTGGTTTTGGGTCGGTTCAATTTCAGATTTCAGGTCAAAATCGGTTGAGTTGTTTCGAATGTCCGTTCAAATTGGGTTTCATATCATTGAGTTTGACCCGTTCAGTTTAGTTAAATTTTGCCAATCTACTCGTGAATTGTGATGAAATAAAAGAACTAAATTAGAGGTCTACTTAAGTTTGAAAGCAAATGCAAAGATTTCAGTCTTTTGTTTCACTTGTATTGTGGATCAAGATACTGAATTCAATCAATATTACTAGGCTATATTTTTCTTTAGTACAATGGCAATGTCCATATTAATTTCGCTTTTGCAAGAATTAGAAAAATTCTAAATATACGTAGTCTTATCCCTATAAGTATATATATATATAAAAGTAGAGAGATATTATTTTTTTATCTTATATTAATTTTAAAAAATAGTCATGTTCATTTGGAAAAAAGAATGTTATGAAATTTCAAACTAATAACAAATTATTTCAAAATAGTTTCTAAATTACGAATATTAAATTTTACAATTAATACTAATTAATTTTACTAGTCCGTACCATGCTATGCATGGAGCAATGTTGTATAATGCATAACTTAAGAAATTATTAAATTATGGAGCGATGTTGTACTTGTAAGTTCCTTTTTTCGATCATTTGATTTTATTGAATGGTTTCACTTTTAACAACATTCTTTTATATGTTATCCCCTCATAGCGAAAATGCTTTCGTGACTCATCAAAGTTATCAGAATCTAACACATAAAAATCATTAGAGACCAACACACATTCATCTTTCAATTATTCTAAATTTCAAAAGAATAAATAAATAATCTAAAATGATAAATAAAAAAGAATGTTAAAAAATATCATCAAGGTTTTAAGATTACACTTGTGATTCTGAATATTAAGGAGTCGGACCCCTCTAAGAGTTAAATAATTTAAATAACCCTAACTCATACGAGTTATACAAATAGTATGACAATATGTTTGGGTATCAAAAGGTAAATATTAGTAGGAAAAGGATTAATATATGATTGGTAGATGTTGAGTTAGATGACCTATAGATGACAATAAATATTATTATGTCACAAATTAATATTACAACACAAAGTACATCAAATCAATAAAATAATATCAAACTTATAACTCATAACTCTCCACAAAGTCAATACTACTTTAACTTAATTGACACCTATATAAATATTTATGTGCAACCAACCTACTAAAACATCATTGACTTAAATATTGCACGAACTTTTAAAAAGTCTACATATACCCATAATGAGATCTCATTTTTTTTAAATTATAAGGTGAATATAATGATTTATCCATTTTTACCCACCTCTGCACACAAAAATAATTAAACATATAATAACAACTTATTTTGAGATTAATAATGAAAAATATTATAATGATAGAAGTGATCCAAATATATTTAACAATAATAATTTGTATCGTAGTAAAGGGAATGATAGATCAATTCGCGGTGTAAGGTAATAAAATCATTTGTGTTTCGTACTTATATTGAAAATTGATCGCGATTTTAGTAGTGAATCAATGGGGCAAAAATATTGATACAATTGAGATTTTATAAATACATGTTTTACTCGATTAATAACCAATTGCTTCCCTAGAGACACAACTCTTCCTCTCAATTAATTAACATAATAAGAGTAACATGAAATTCTATTTCAAGATGGCGGGGAGGTTTGATGACAAATACTCATCTTTTAATAATTTAGAAAACTTACAATAGTAAAAGATATGATTTAAATATGTTTGTTAATAATAAATCACGAGATAAACATGTTACGAACAAACTAAAATAAACTATATTTGTAACCAAAAAGAATGATCTCGTATGTTGCTTGGCAAAAATTTGAGACAAATAAATTTATTCGAAGTCCTATGGGTTTAATAAAAGTTGGCATATTAAGTTTGCAATCCTTTAAACATAATACACGTTACGAACTTAAAGTCCACAAATTACGAACTGAAGCAATATAATTCCTAACTTTTTATTAATTATGTTTTATTCCACAATATATTTGAATCATAACTTTCTATCTTGTAGGCATTTTTAATTATTAATATCAAGTATATATGTAATTGTTATATTTTTATTATATTAATTTATGATTTCTTAAAGTTTATTAAAGCATTTTGTACATAGGATGAATGTAATAACCAAATTGCTTCCTCAAATAGTTAAAATATTTAAATATTATTTTTATAACATATTCCTGTTGATTTTAATTTTAAAAATTATTATAATAAATATATTTTGAACTAATACAATTTTATGCCACCAAGTCAAAAAAAACACCATCAACAATGAAAAATTAATAATGTTAGACAAAATTATTATATTTCAGGCTCAAAATAATATTGCATATCAATATACATAAAAATAAATGAGAGCTAATATACAATCCAAACCCTAAATAAATAAATATATAACTATATATATTAATTTTATTTTATGTCTTAATATATTTTAATTTTCATATTACTTTTCTGTTCGTTTTTGTTATTTTTTAGTCAGTTTGTTAGAAGTTAAGAATAAAATTAGTCTTCTTTGGTTAATTTTATTTTTATATTATTATAGGGTTTAGTTAGAGTCTTAATCAATTAGTATTAATTTTGTTAGTTTTTATAACTGATTTGATTATTTTTTAGATTTTTTTAATTTAGGTTAAAGCAGTTCTTTAATTTAATAAATTTATAAATTTAGTTTTTTCATTCTTAATTTATGTGTTTAGGATATATTCAGGCCCAAAAAATAATTTTAATATTCTAGTAATTTAATTATTTATTTTCTTATTTACTTAGTGCAGTTTATTATTTGTTTTACTTTCTGTTTAAGATTATATTTTTATTTTATTATTTTATTTATGTTTAATTTTTATGGAAAACTATAAAAAAATTATTTTTGGGTTTTAGGTTAATTTTATATTTTTTCAGATTTTTGATTTAATTTATTATATAATTTTGTATATTTGTTATTTATTAATGTTCTACTTAGTTTTGTTTTTATTTTGTGCTTTATATTTTTATGAATTAATGGATGATTAATTATTATTTAATTTTTATATTAATATTACATAATTTTATAATATATAACTGATTTGATAATTTTTCACACTTATTTACTAATTTAAGTTAAAGCATGTTTTTAATTTAATAAATCTATAAATTTAGTTTTTTATTTTTATTTTAGGTTTTTATGCTATTGGGTCCAAAAATAGTTTTAATATTTTGGTAATTTAATTATTTATTTTCGTATTTATTTAGTGCATTTTATTATTTGTTTAAAGTTTTGTTTAAGATTATGTTTTTATTTTATTATTTTTAATTTGTTTAATTTTTCTAAAAAATTATATAGTATTATTATTGTTATTGTTATTATTTTGGCATGGAATAAAAAAGAGTTATAACTAAATAAATAAATATATAACTTTTTTTCAATGATAAATTATTTTTTTTATTGGATGAAACTCCTAAATTCACTCTTATACCATCATGTCATCTTTTTGAAAAGATTGTTATTATATATAGTATAGATAGATTATTATTATTATTATTATTATTATTATTATTATTATTATTATTATTATTATTATTAGAGTCCACAGATGAGTGGAAACTTATTTTTTTAAAATGATAAATTATTTATTTTTTTATTGGACGAAAATCTTTAATTCGCTCTCAGTTCGCCATGTCATATTTTTGAAAAGATTGCTATTATATATAGTATAGATTATTATTATTATTATACTTATTATTACTATTATTATTATTATTATTATTATTATTATTATTATTATTATTAGTATTATTATCATTATGATTATTATTATTATTATTATTATTATTATTATTATTATTATTATTATTATTATTATTATTATTATTATTATTATTATTATTATTATTATTATTAGAGTCCATAGATGAGTAGAAACTTTTTTTTAAATGATAAATTATTTATTTTTTTATTGGATGAAACTCCTTAATTCACTCTGGTTGCGAGCATTTCAAAATTTGAAAAGATTGGCATTATATAGTGTATAGATTATTATTATTACTATTATAGTTATTATTACTGTTATTATTATTATTAGTATTATTATTATTATTAGTATTATTATCATTATGATTATTGTTATCATTATGATTATTATTATTATTATTATTATTACTAGTGCGGACCCGTGCTATGCACGGAACAATGTTATATAATGCATAACTTAAGAAATTAGTAAATTACGGAGCAATATTGTACTTATGAGTTTATTTTTCTCGATCATTTGGTTTTATTTTTAATCCAGAGGTAGATCATTTGATTATTAAATTTTAATATATATGATTGGTAGATATTGAGTTATATAACCTATAGATGACAATAAATATCATTATGTCACGAATTAATATTACAACACAAAGTACATCAAATCAATAAAAGAACATCAAACTATTATAACTCATAACTCTCTACAAAGTTAATACTAATTTAACTTAATAGACGCCTAGATAAATATTTATATGCAACCAACTTACTAAAACATCATTGACTTAAATATTACACAAACTCTTAAGAAGTATAGATATACCCATAATGAGATCTAATTTTTTAAAATTATAAGGTGAATATAATGATTTATCCATTCTTACCTCCTTGTGCACACAAAGATAGTTAAATATATAATGACTACTTATACTGAGATTAATAGTGAAAAATATTATATAATAGAAGTGATCCAAATATATTTAACAATAATATGTAATTTGTATCATAGTAAAGGGCATGATAGGTCAATTCGAGGTGTAGGTTAATAAAATCATCTATGTTTTGTACTTATATTGAAAATTAATTGCGATTTTAGTAGTGAATCAATGGGGTAAAAATATTGATACAATTGATGTTTTATAAATACATGTTTTACTCAATTAACAACCAATTGCTTCCCTCGAGACACAACTCTTCCTCTCAATTAATTAACACAATAAGAGTGACATGAAGTTGTATTTCAAGATGACGGGGAGGTTTGATGGCAAATACTCTTTTTTAATAATTTAGAAAACTTACAATAGTAAAAGATATGATTTAAATATGTTTATCAATAATAAGTCACGGATAGACATGTTAGGAAGAAACTAAAATAAATTGTATTTGTAACAAAAAAAAATGATCTGTATGTTGTGCAAAAATTTTGAGACAAATGAATTTATTCAAAGTCATATGGGCCTAATAGAAGTTGACATATTAAGTTTGCAATCCTTTAAACATAACACAAATTAAAAACTTAAAGTCCATAGATTACGATCTGAATCAATATAATTCCTAACTTTTTATTCATTACGTTTTATTGCACAACATATTTGAATCATAACTTTATATCTTGTAGGCATTTTTAATTATTAATATCAAGTATATATATAATTGTTACATTTTTATTATATTAATTTATGATTTCTTAAGGTTTATTAAATCATTCTTACATAGGATGAATGTAATAACCAAATTACTTCCTTAGATAACTAAATATTTAAATATTATTTTCATAATGTGCTCCTATTGATTTTAATTTTAAAAATCTTATAATAAATATATTTTGAACTAATACAATTTTATGGCACCAAGTCAAAAAACATCATCAACAATGAAAAATTAATAATATTAGACAAAATTATTATATTTCAGGCCCAAAATAATATTGCATATCAATATACATAAAAATAAATAAGAGCTAATATACAAACCAAACCCTAAATAAATAAATACATAAATATATATATTTATTTTATTTTATGTTTTAATATATTTTAATTTTCAAATTAATTTTCTCTTCGTTTTTGTTATTTTTTAGTCAGTTTGTTAGAAGTTAGAATAAAATTATTCTTCTTCGGTTAATTTTATTTTTATATTATTATAGGGTTTAGTTAGAGTCTTTTTAATCTATTAGTATTAAATTTAGTTTTTTTCATTTTGATTTTAGGTGTTTAGGATATATTCAGGTCCAAAAATAATTTTAATATTCTGGTAATTTAATTATTTATTTTCTCATTGACTTAGTGCAGTTTATTATTTGTTTTACTTTATGTTTAAGATTATATTTTTATTTTATTATTTTTAATTTTGTTTAATTTTTCTGGAAAACTATCAAAAAAATTTTTGGATTTTAGGTTACTTTTATATTTTTTCAGATTTTTGATTTAATTTGTTATATAATTTTGTACATTTGTTATTTATTAATTTTCTACTTAGTTTTGTTTTTATTTTCTGTTTTATATTTTTATTAATTAATTAGGATGATTAATTATCATTTAATTTTTATATTATGATTGGATAATTTTATAATATATAAATAATTTGATAATTTTTCAAACTTATTTACTAATTTAGGTTCAAGCATGTTTTTAATTTAATAAATTTATAAATTTAATTTTTTCATTTTTATTTTAGATTTTAGGCTGTTAGGTCCAGAAAATAGTTTGATATTTTGGTAATTTAATTATTTATTTATTTATTTATTTAGTTCATTTTATTATTTGTTTAACTTTTTGTTTAAGATTATGTTTTTATTTTATTATTTTTAATTTTTTTAATTTTTCTGAAAAATTATATTATATGATATTATATTATTATTATTATTATTATTATTATTATTATTATTATTATTATTATTATTATTATTATTATGGAGTCAAAAAGAGTGCATATATGAGTGGAAACCTATTTTTTTCAATGATAAATTATTATTTTCTTATTGGACGAAACTTCTAAATTCACTCACAGGCCGCCATGTCATCTTTTTGAAAAGATTGCTATTATATATAGTATAGATCATTATGATTATTATGATTATTATTATGATTATTATTATTATTATTATTATTATTATTATTATTATTATTATTATTATTATTATTATTATTATTATTATTATTATTAGAGTCCATAGATGAGTGGAAACTTATTTTTTAAATGATAAATTATTTATTTTTTTATTGGATGAAACTCCTTAATTCACTCTGGTTGCGAGCATTTCAAATTTTGAAAATATTGACATTATATAGTGTATAGATTATTATTATTATTATTATTATTATTATTATTATTATTATTATTATTATTAGAGTCCATAGATGAGTGGAAACTTATTTTTTTAAATGATAAATTATTTATTTTTTATTGGACGAAACTCCTTAATTCACTCTGGTTGCAGCATTTCAAAATTTAAAAAGATTGACATTATATAGTGTATAGATAACAACATATTATCCTTCTTGTTGAAATAGCGAAATACTAAATTTCACAAATGATAATGAACTAATTCTTATACCCATGCTATGCAAGAGCTATTTTAAAATTTAGTTAAAGTTATAAATGTTAATCTATATATTTCAATCATTTTATTATTGATGGAAAAGATCATTTTATTCATAAAAACTAAACTCTATATTATGTTATATTCATGATAGTCACTCTATTTTCATAGTTTCAAGATATGATTTTAGCTACGGTTAGTAATATTCTTTAAAATTATATAAATACATGATTAAATTAAAATTTTGTAATGAAAATAATGGTGAATTTTTATTAATCAAGTGTATCTATTAAAAACCCCTATATCAGTTATGTGTATTGTTCTCTTCTTATGAGCAACAAACAATCGATGCTTTGTCAAGGTATTTCAAAGGTTGTACGTTGTAATATATATATTAATCTTAAGAATACCTTAAGCTACTTATTACTTCATTTTTATTTATTCATAAGATTATAAATACATGAATAAAAATAATATATTAGGAGTAAAAAGGCATTGATTTCAGTTAACCGTACACCCATAGAATTCATGCAATTTATGTTAATTATCGCCCATAGGATTCATACAATTTATGTTAAATTATCAATTAATTTATTTAAAAGGAACGGTTACCATCCTTAAAAAAAAATATCTTGTGATATACTCATAGTTGATTTATAAAAATAAAAAAATAAATAAAATAAATATTTTATTACAAGATGACCACGTCATTTTCATGAGTAGCCTCTCCTTTTTGTTTTACTTTTTTCCTTTAAATATATTCTTATAAGGGGGACATTTGGAGATGATAATCTATAATAATAATAAAAATATTTATTAATATAACTAAACTTGTATAAAAAAATCTTAAATCTTATTCCATAAAAAAGTTAAATATTAAATAATTTATATAAAAAAATAAAAATTTAATTATTTGTATTGCATAAAATTAAATTTTTTCAACAAAAAAGGTTAAACTTTACCTAATATGTTAACTATTTTATTATTGTCGTCTTTTCTAAAAATTTCATTTGAGATTTGGAGGAAAAAGAGCTATTATTTCAATCTTATTCAACCTCAATATTTCATCAAAAAAATCCGATAAATAAATATACCATTTATTATGACTTTAAATCATAACTTTTTATTTTTTAAATAAAAATTAAAAAGTAAAACATTCATTACTAATACAACACATATTGAAACTGCAATTACTCTTTTATATATATATATATATATATATATATATATATATATATATATATATATATATATATATATATATATATATATATATATATATATATATATATATATATATATATACCAAAAATTTAATAATTTTATATCATATAATATAATGTGACTACTGACAATTTTATAATTTTAGATCATATAATATAATTATTAAGGTTAAAATGAAAGTGTGTTATTAGAAGAAATTTATCATCACCCACTAAACTAACAAGTCATCCTGTTTCAAATTAAATTGAATCGATTCCCATTCCCACAAACTGCTTCCACTGTGACAATACTTTAATTTTATAATAGTGTTTTGAAATGTTCCATCAGGTCAACCTTATCAACGAAGCAATATTATATTGTAATTTAACGATTGTAAAAAGTATATATATATATATATATATATAAAAGTAATTTTGTACAATCTATGAGTCATAAGAGCATCTCCAGTGACACATCGAGCAAAGAACCTGTTTTTTCTCTCTCCTAAATCCTTACTTCCACAATGCAAGACTCACCAACAAGGCTCACCTATTTAAATAATCATCATGGAGCCCACTTATCAACATATTTAATTATATTCACATCTTATATTTTGTATTATTATTTATTTTTATAAATATATAAAAAAATTATTTGGTGCACTATGAAAATTAAATTAATTAATTTAGGTTATGAAAATGTTTAAACAAGTGATACAATAATATTTTAAATTAAATTAAATAAAAAAGATACACATAATAACCATTGTTACTACAATAATGCAACACGTAAATAATGGGGAAAATAAAATACAGAAAAAATTCAACGCTTACGAAATATGGACAATATGATAAAAAAAATGGATCACTCATTTCTCTGTCGCGCCAAGTTTCGTTTCCATATTTCTTCAACCAAGTCCGTTTGCAAACGTGCATGAGTTCCGCTGTCTCTAACTTCAGCTGATTTTCGGAAGTAAGTTGCATAACATGGGTGATGGTCATGTTGGACATTAGATGTCGGGTGCATGCCTCCACTTGCTCATAATCGTAATCATAAGCAAGGTTGTATTGATCTCGCTCATCATCGACGATCATGTTGTGGAGTATTATACAAGCTTTCATTACTTTACCTATGTCATCTTCCTCCATTAAGCGACAAGGGCCACGAATAATTCCAAAACGAGCTTGTAAGACACCAAACGCTCGTTCCACATCCTTCCTTACACCCTCTTGTCGTTCAGCAAATAATTTTGCTTTTGGACCTTGTGGTAGTGGGATCGTTTTGACAAACGTAGCCCATTTCGGATATATACCATCCGACAGAAAATATGGAATGGTATACATATGACCATTGACAACATATTCGCATTTCGGAGCTTGATCTTGATACAACTCTTGGAACACTGGGGACCGATCGAGGACGTTGATGTCATTGAGACTTCCTGGGCATCCGAAGAATGCATGCCATATCCAAAGATCGTATGAAGCCCATGCTTCAAGAATAATTGTTGGCACTTTGTATATACCTTTAGCGAACGCTGCTTTCCATGCTGTTGGACAATTTTTCCACTCCCAATGCATACAATCAATACTTCCCAACATTCCTGGGAAATCACGGGCATCCCCTACGGCTAAGAGACGATCGAAATCAGCTTGAGTTGGCTTTCTCAAGTACTCATGTCCAAAAACATTAATGACACATTCCGCAAACTTCTTCATGCACTCAAGTGTTGTACTCTCACCTATTTTCAAGTATTCATCCAGACAATCGGCAGATATACCATACGCCAACATCCTCATGGCTGCAGTACACTTAGTTAGCGGTGACAGGCCCGGTCGACCAAGTGCATCATACCTTAACTTAAAGTAATCAGAGTAATTCTCGAGGGCTTGTACTATGCGAACAAATAAATGTTTTCGCATTCGGAATCTACGACGAAATTGTTGCTCTGTATACACGGGTTCATCTGCAAAATAATCTTCATACAAGCGATTGTGAGCTTCTTTTTGATTTCTTCGAATATATCTTTTTTTCTTACGTGGCCTGGATGAAGATGAAGGTTCTATCGATTCTGCAGCTTGTAAAATCTTAAGCATATGTTGGAATTCAGTCTCATCGTCAAGTAATTCTTCCAAAAAGGCATATCATCATCGGACTCTTCAATTATCCATGTCAAGCCGTCCGAAGATGGTGATGAAGATAAAGATAGATGATCCATTGTTTGACACCTGTGCAAATATAATATTAATAGTGAAAATAAAATTAGAGAAAGGTATGATGAAAAGCAAATTGAAAATTTCCATTCCACAAATAAAAGTTGTTACAAAAGTTTTCCCACAAATGAAGCTGAGAAAATTACTTATAAGCTAAGAAGCATACATAAAGTTATGCCATATCTAATTTCATCTACAACTAAAATTAATTGTACGACTAGTTCTATTCAAGGTAAGGAGAAAGATTTACTCAGACGTTTGACGATACTTGCTCAAAATCTTCTCTTGCACACTTCTAAAATATTCTGCTTCTCTGTAAGACATGTTGTCAACGTTCATCCTCATAATATTTGTCTCCCATTCAAATTGTTTACGCTGCTCATATTCACGTCGGAGGCGAACTGACTCTTCAGCTGCATCTGCCTTCCTTGCCTGCTCCTTCACATAGTCACGCAATATCTCGCTCCTCTCCTTTGCAGTTGTGGTCATTGTAGATAGTTGATTAGCCACCAAATCAGTTGTACTTGTTTCCTTCTCCTTCAGTTTCCTTTTGGCCGCTTTTCTACCAATAGGGCGAAAAGACCACCCCCATCCGAACCGGATTGATCCTCACTGATAGGGGAAGATGAGTTAGAGTGTGCCCCCATCTCATTAAGCCTTATTCGCTTTGGGCAACTATCGTTACTTCCGAAGCAGAAAGTCTTCCATTTCGGGTGTTCACGGAGTAGTCGCCACCATACCATATGTTCAAACTTTTTCCCGTCCATTCTTTGAGAATACAACTCTTGTGCTTTGTCAATAACATCTCCATACATGTCCCACTTTGATTCAGACGGTAAACTTCATCCACAATCCCCGTCCACTTAGACGTCAAAGGGCACACCTCCTCCAACGTCCATTACAAGTCTTCCAGGATCGTTGGGCAGCTCCTGAAGGAAGGTGCTCGTTGAAGGCTTTGGCCACATTCTTCCAAAACCCTTCTTTCTTTTGGTCCGCCCCCACGATGGGGTCTATACTTGTGTTCATCCAAGCACTAATCAAACGACGATCTTCATCCTCTGTCCACTTTCTGCCCCCTCCCGATGAGGGATCCTCCTCAAGCACTTCGATTTCATCATTGCTTGGGTTAATAGGAGATTCTGAATGTCTCAATGATCGGGTTGGGGTTAAAGATGGGGTGGAGTTACTTACCCCGATATATAATTATGATGAGGTGGGAAGGGGTAATATGGTGGAGGTATATATGATCCACCACTTTGCATTGGATAATGCATGTATGGATATTGGGGATGTGGTGGTGGATAAGGCCATTTTGGAGTATGGGAAGACATATTTGTGTTACTATTTCGTGAATGTTGTGTTTCATTGTCTTCCTCATTAAGTAAACTTGTAAATGAGCCCAAATTATTATCCATATTCGATCACAATTAACACCTACATGGAATGAAATATAATTAATTTGAAGTTAAGTCACATTACTTGTCAATAATTGTTAATATAAATAATATATAGATAAGTTCTAACGTTTGTTTAATTTACATACAGAACATTTACGTCAAATTCTAAATTAATTCACTTTTTTTTTCTAACATGTTAATATGTTTATGTCCACTTCTAATAAAGCTAATTAATATATTGATAAGTTCTAACTTATGTTCAATTAATATGTTTATATCCACTTCTAATAAGTAAATAACTATAACCACACTAAACTTTACTATAAAAAATATTAAAAAGTCATTTGAAAGTTCTTTTGGCTCACTTGTATAAGAGGAACCAAATCAAATCATAAGCGATAGAGGTATGCTTTTCTGCCCAGCACCACAGGCACCACCACAGGCTGTAGTGCATACCGTGGTGGCCAAAAATACTGCCACGGTTTACACCACTGCCTGTGGTGGTGCATGTGGTGTTGGGCAGCCAATACAGTCATTCGCACCTACATTTTTTGGCTTATATAAAATTATTTGAAGCCAATACAATTATTTTCAACTCAAATTTTTGTGATTAATTGAACCCTATAGTAAAGAGTAGTATTTTTTAAACCCAATTTAAACTTTCATATTTTTAAAAAACTAGAATAAAGTTTAGTGACTTTTAAAAAACTTTTCCAACATATATAAGTTCATATTTATGTAATATTTGTTCAATTAATATTTACAAATTTTTGACTCATATTCAATTAACTTTAAATCAACCTATAAGTTCTAATATATGTCATATATACAATTATACATTTTCTAACATGTTAATATGTTTATGTCCACTTCTAATAAAGCTAATTAATATATTGATAAGTTCTAACTTATGTTCAATTAATATGTTTATGTCCACTTCTAATAAGTAAATATCCATATATTGATAAATTCACATAAAGTAATATATTTAACCATAACCTCACTAAAATTTACTCTACAAAATCATTAAAAAGTCATTTGAAAGTTATTTTGGTCCATTTGTATAAGAGGAACCAAATCAAATTATAAGCTATAAATGTATGCTTTTCTGCCCAGCACCACAGACACCACCACAGGCTGTGGTGCATACCGTGGTGGCCAAAAATGCTGCCACGGTTTACACCACTGCCTGTGGTGGTGCATGTGGTGTTGGGCAGCCAATATAGTCATTTGCACCTACTTTTTTGGCTTATATAAAATTATTTGAAGCAAATACAATTATTTTCAACTCAAATTTTTGTGATTATTTGAACCCTATAGTAAAGATTAGTATTTTTTTAAACCCAATTTAAACTTTGGTGATTTTATAAAAACACTAGAATAAAGTTTAGTGACTTTAAAAAAAAATTCTAACTTATATAAGTTCATATTTATGTAATATTTGTTCAATTAATATTCACAAAATTTTGACTCATATTCAATTAACTGTAAATCAACCTATAAATTCTAATATATGTCATATATTACAATTGTACATATTATTATTATTATCATATATGTCGCATATCACATCCATACTAAATTCATACATATATAACTTCCAACATATGTCACAATCCATACTAAATCCATATATATATATATATATATATATATATATATATATATATATATATATATATATATATATATATATAATCACATATGTCACATTTTGAATCCATTCGAACTACTTACAACATTAAATCATATTCAATTAACCATAAATACATATTCATGTAATATTTGTTCATATAATTTTTTAATTTTATTATGGTCATAATTTTGTTACATAATAAACATATTCACATAAATATTAATTCGGCTTTAAAATAACAAGAATATATATATATATATATATATATATATATATATATATATATATACATATATATATATATATACATATATATATATATATATGTATGTATATGAAAGAACTTACAATTTGTTTCACTTCTATATTGATTTACACACCTCCAACACTCCTACAAAAATATTACAAAAATAATAATTTTAAAACACAGAATTAACAAAATATTCATCTCATCAAAATATAGCAAAATGAAATAAAGAACAATTTAGAATTGGATAACAAAATCTTACTATATTTTCTTCACTTCAATCTTCACAAACTAACAATGTGAGAATGAAATGATGTAAGTTGTCAATTTAATAGGTATTTATACAGTAAAAATGTACAAAAAAAATACAAAAATATTAACTAAAAACATTACCGTTATTAAAAAAAATTTAAAAAAAAAAAAAAAACCTTAGCCGTTGGACTTGTACAGCTTTATTATCAATTTTGATTAATTGAAACTTGGTGCAATTTCCAAAATTATTTAATTAATTATCAGTTTATTTTTTGGGTAATTAATTTTAGTCCAATAACCAATAATACGCTGCCACATCTTCCGCGCCTCTTCTCTCTCCAGGCCCTTCTGTACGGGCTCCCGCGCGCCTCGGGAAGCAGCGCGCCTGCTGTGGGACGCCGCGCCTCGGGCGGCGCGCCACGTCAGACGCGCTTCCCGGACGCGCTTGGGGCTGCGGGAGCTCTAACAACCTTCTGCACTCCAATCATACCTGCTTTTAAAACTTAATATATAATAATATGATTCTTAAACAACACAAAAGTATCTTGTAGCAAGAAATTTATAAATTTATTTAGCTTTAATTATTATGTTAAGGCCTCAATAAAAATTATAATTTTTTAATGAAACATATACTAATTACAATCTAAATTAAAAAATATTTTAATAGTCATTGGCATGTACAATCTTAAAATGATTAGGATTTTACAATCCTGATTTTTATAAAAAAAAAAATATATGTTAGATCATAATATAATTCTACAACCCTAGGTATCAATTCCCAATTCTAGATAAATCTCATCATAATATTCTCATACATACTTGTATTTAAGAACTCATTATAATTATATAGATTTTATGACAAAAAATTCTAAAAAAATAGTTAAATTAAATTTCTATTTTCTTTTTAAGTTTGTTAAAATATTTTATTCTATGTAAAGAATTTTCACTATTCCAAATCCAAATCCATGAACCGAAAGTCTTGCTGCTGAGTAGGGTATGGGGAGGGGGTGTACTACCTCTGAATTGAGTTGACAATGGGACAGGTACGGGCGGATTTTTCTATATCCATACCTATTTTAAAAATATGTTCCCATACCCACCGGATGTTAAAAAACCATACTCATATTTATATCTAGCGCATTTTATAGGTATGCGAATTTTATTTGGGTATAAATAGACTAAAAACAATAATACCCATATTAAACCTATATTTGATATTTCTTACAATTCAACCAAAGAAAAACAAACAACAACACACTGAGCGAGGAGACAAGAGGATAGAGGTAGGCAAGAGGCACCCATAAACTAGGGTTTCTTCTCTTGAAATGAATTTGGGCTTGAATATTGGGCCTAAAGTCCGACACTCAGTTTTTTTTTTTTTTTTTAACATTTAGCAAAGCGGTTTGTGGGTATTAAGTGGGGTGGGTACGAGACGGGTGCTTCATGTACAGGTTATGAGTGTTATATAGGGCGGATGACCCCTAAACCCATACCTATACCTGCCCTATACCCATTAACCATACCTTCCCCATACCCATTTTTTAAAAATTTTACCACGCATTCGGGTTTTAAACGGGTACAAGTTTTTTTGCTAGCCCTACCTCTAAATTATGAAATTACAAAGAGGTTGGTTCCACTAGGCTCTAAATTTAAAAACTATCGACTTCTTACTACTCCGTACAAAGGAAGAAGAGGGAGTTTAGAGATGCATTTTATTTTAGTCCGCACAACTAATCCAACTCAAAACGCTAATTATTCAAATATTAATTTTCGGCAAAGTAGTGTTTTAGTAGCATTTGGAGTAACATATCACATTTCAGTTGTGTTTTGGAAATATTAAAAAAATTGACATTTAAAAAGAATCATTTTATAATTTTTGATAAAAATATCCCTTCATTAATTTGTCCGTTGTGATTTGGTATAATAATTTATGGAACCTACAATTTTAGATAAATACTTATGTAATATATAGGTTTGGTTAAATATTATGAAGGACTAATCCAGGGACAAACTTTTATTTTCTAAAATTATGGGTTGCATAAATTATTATACCAAACTAAAATGAACCCATATGTAATTTTTTTCCATATATCCATACTCATGTATGCCAATTTGCAGTTATTAGCTCATCTAACAGCTAAATTTGCCCGAAAAATTTCCTTCAACTGCTTAGTTTAACAACAACACTCTAACTACTAAATACTAACAACTATATGTATACTATCAAAATAGTTATCCATTACTCAAACAATGAATATAATTCATCTAGTTTGAGCACACTATGTATCTTGTTATTTTAAAGCAATGTAAACTGTCTCGTTTTTATTACCGTTGAATTTTAATGTGATATTCATCCAGAAGTTCTAGATGGATTCTTTCAGAAAATGGCTTTCTGATCTATTTGGGGACTTGTTGCTTTGTTTCTTAGGAACATTTTTCTTCATTGTTGTTTGTTGTTTCCATCTTTTCATTATATGCAATGAAATTGAGTTCTAAGGTAATGTGTAACTGTACATGAATACATTTTTGCACCTTCAAGAGTAATTTATTTGAAGATAAATGTTTTGAAGGAAATCCAACGGGAGAAGGTTTTGATAGCAGGATCCAATATTAGCAATAAATACCCTCTAATGATTACCGTCCTTTTGGAAATATGTAATGCAGAATCTGACAAGATAGGTGCCCTGGTTAAGTTGCTTATGCACCAGAATGAGAGTGTTGTTTATAAACGTGATTCACATGGATTCACCCCTTTACTAAGGGCATCCTATTGCGGACGGATTAGAGTAGCTTATTGGATTATTCGCAATTGTCCCACATCCGTAAAATTTAAGGATCCTAAGGGCAGGACCTTCTTGCACCTCCTTCGATTGGAACCTACTGCTGAGCTTGATGCTATGACAACAGAAGACATGTTGTATGTATATACAAACATACTTGTTTTGACTTCAGATGTTGAATGTGATGGTTGTCAAGGTCCCAGCATGATGCCAGCGCGTCAGTACAAAGACTTACGTAAATTGACTGGAGCTGAATTAATTGATGCCCTTAGGACTTCACAGGATCGTGATGGAAACACACCGCTGCATTTTGCTTTGAGAAATAAAAACTTTGCTGCTGCAAAATTTCTATTGCATTGGTGCGCTAAATCGGAAGTAAGGCAAGAGTTGAGCATCATTGACAATGAGGGCCAATCGGTTTTAAATTTACTAGAAGCGCTTGTTGATGATGCTCCTTGTACGGTAAGCACGTCTTCCTTACATTCGTCGTATATAAATAATTTATTAGTAGCAAATTTGGTATATATGATTATTATGTTTGCATTATTATTACTAATTTAATAATTAAAGGAATAATTTAAAAAATAAATAATGTTGGTCACTTATAATAATTAATATTAGACATTGGTAAGTAATGGAAGTAGACTCATTTATGTTTTTAAATAAAAAAATTATATACCGGTGATGATTCAATTAACTGTTTGCGTATGCATGCACGTAGAAGGAATTGAGAGATCTGGCATCACTTGCACAAAGGAAAATTAAAGAGAAAGCATTTGATAAAAAAATGATGGATAAAAACGTCTACGAGGAAGTAGTAAAAGGGAACGTGGATTATTTTTTCAAGGAAAAGTTGGGAAAAAACCAAGATATTACAAGTGGTGCTACAAATAAACATACAAACACAAATACAAAAGAGTGCCGTGATTATGACTCAGAGTTCCACTCTCAAGTAGCACCAGATGGAAGCAATATCCTCCACATAGCCATTCAACATGGGCAAGAAGAATTTGCTAAGAAAGTGATGGAACGCTATCCTAATCTCATATGGGAGAGAGACATTAACGGCAATACACCTCTACATACTGCTGCCAAATTCTGGGATGTTACCGTCTCTGATCTGTTTGATTTATTCAGTGATAAGTGGAAAGAAATTTGCCGATCATCAAAAGAAGAAGGCCTTTTAATTATCCCACCATGGAGGGTTAAAAATTCTCAAGGAAATACACCACTTCATGAAGCGGCCAAATCACTAGATGCGCAACGCAAATTTTGTTTGCTACAGTTCGATTCTGAAGTCACTACGTACGTCAACAATGCAGGAGAGACTCCTCTTCATTCAAGATGGGTAGGCCAATGGCTAATCAATGCATGTGGTAAGTAGTGTATATTTTTCAATTGATCGCTTAAATAAATCCCTTTTTTTCATTTTAATTTCAGAAACGGTTTTTCTTGGTCTAGTTTGGCTAGTCGAATCATCTTAGAGGAGAATGAATTGAGTGATGTCTAATTTTCAGTAAATTCCAACAAAACCAAATTACTAATTAAAGTGAAGGAACTAAATATTAGGTCCTATGTTAGGGTTTAACTTTCTTTTCTTTCGTTAGGTCATACAATTACCTAATCTTTCTTACTGGTTCACCTAAGCATTTACCTTAAAACTCTGGTACTTCCTATTAACAATGAAGCGACCACAACTAGATTCAGCCTAGAACAACTAATCTCTCTAACCTTTTCTTTACGAAGGTAAGTACATGATAATTAAAGTAGACCTTCTTGTTAGGGTTCTACCTATATTTTCATCAATAAGGACAGAAAAAAATTCCCTATAAAGGACGATAAAAAAATATAACAGTTTATAACCGAACAACCATGCTTGGCCATGAACTTAGCAACCATATTGGCCTCATGATAGATATAGGTAACTGATATGCTCAAGAAAACAGGGAGCGTTGCTTCTATGTCTTGGATAAGCATTTATATTTGTCATGACACATGCATAAGACCCCTGGTTGCATTGATAACTACAAGATTATCACCTTCAACTGAAGATATTTGATACTTGAGCATCGCATTCTGCTTTGATGCCATCATAGAGTGTCATAGCCTTAATAATTAAGATACATGCACGCACAAAGAATCGGGTGCCAGTCTAAATGAAGTTGCCTCACCAATTAGGAAGAACAAACCCTATTGTTGTGCCTGAAGGAATTTTGGAGCCGACAAAGTAAAGATCGGTGAAGCCCCATGGGGGTGATCACCTTACAAGTTGTTGGGGTTGTGTGGAGCCTAATAAGTGTTTGGGCTCGGAAAATTGCGATTTAAAGCTGGAACAACGAGCACGATCCAAGAGCAAGAAGGACAAGTCGTGTAGGCAGAAGGAAAC
Organism: Talinum fruticosum; assembly: GCA_021018815.1. Lineage (NCBI taxonomy): Eukaryota > Viridiplantae > Streptophyta > Magnoliopsida > Caryophyllales > Talinaceae > Talinum > Talinum fruticosum. The sequence continues at coordinate 1,612,289 of JAITYX010000087.1, read as the reverse complement.
AAAGACTGTCCAGGCAACAGCTAGCACTGGATAGTCGTGTCCGAGGACATAGCCCGTGCCGGTGACACGGAAGGCTGTGTCGGTTGCCATAGCCTGTTCCAGGTGTGGCTTTTGTGCTGCTTTTGTTTTTCATCCATTTTCTTCCGTTTTCTTGCAATTATGGCTCTATTTATGGCTATATAATTGTATGCAGACCTCCATTGTTATGTGTAGCAACGTGTAGTAGCTTATAATAGCTAGTGGATAGAAATTCCTTGTAAGCTACCACGGTTATAGTGCATCGTTCATGGTTTTACTCAGTTTTGGATTTTCCACGTTAAAATTTTTGTGTCTCTTTCTTATTGTTCTTGTTTATTATTTGTGAGTGTGAATTCCCAAAACTAACAATTGGTATAAGAGCGAGAGAGTTTATTGGAGAGTTCACATCAAACAATGGAGGGAGAAAAAGTGTAGATAGATCTGTTCGATGGCAATGATTTTTCATTTAAGAAGATGTATAAAGGATCCATTGTACCAACAGGACTTGTATGAATCCTTGGGAGAGAAACTAACAACCATGGATTAGAAGGAGCGAGATCTTCTTGATCGGCAAGCGTTAGCAATGATGAGATTGATGTTGGCTAGAAACATCACCTTCAACGTTATGAATCAAAATATGACGAAGGGGTTGCTTGAAGCTCTGTCAAACATGTACGAGAAGCCTTCCACGATGGACAAGGTATATTTGATGTTTTGCTTATTTGATCTTTAGATGGTTGACAACACTAGTGTTCCAGATCATATTAATGATTTTAATATGATAATTTCGAATCTTGCTTTGGTAAAAATTAGTTTTGATGATGAAGGCCTTAATTTTGTTATCCTCTTTACATGAGTTGTAAGACACTATAGTTTTTGCTATTATAAGTGCTAAAGGATCAAATGCACTTATGTATGATGAAGTTCGGGATGTAATCTTGAGTGAAAGTATTCGCACGAATGATTTAAGGGAGTCATTGGAGAGTACGTTGAATGTTAGAGGAAGGGGGAACATGAAAATTTTAAAGGTCGGTCAAAGTACAAAGCAAGGGGTAGCTCCCAAAACTTAGGGAGGTTGTGTGTTGGGGCTATAGTGATAAGGGACATTTTAAGAAATATTGTCCTAAAAGAAATGATGACCGAGATTCAATGAATTTTGTTAAAGATGTAGGTGATGCTCTTGTGCGGAGTATGCAAAGTCCTGTTGGGTCGGGGATTATGGATTTGGGTGCATCATTTCACTCGTCGTATTATATAAACTTGTTTCACAATTTTGTTGGTGGAAATTTTGGCAAGGTATATCTTGCTAATAGAAAAGGTTTGGAGATATTAGGGAAAGGGGATGTGAGAAATTAAACCTCTAGTAGGGGATTTCGAAAAATACAATGTGCTAGGTTTATTCCGAGCTTGGAAAAAATCTGATTTCTATGAGTGAGTTGGATGAGACAGGTTACCAAACTAAGTTTTGTAGTAGGAGCTGGACAATTGTGAAAGGAGCATTGATTGTAGCTAAGGGTGCGAAGTCTGGCCTATTATATTCTACTTGAAGGGTGCACTAATTTAGTTACAAATGTCGGGGTCCATTGTTCTAGTGGAAGTCTATGGCATGATAGACTTAGTGTTGGTAAGGGTTCTGCTAAAGTGGAAGCTGGTAAGGGTGCAGGAAAATTTGTTCGCTTTACAAATGGGTCATTGGTTTCTCCACGTGATTAATTGCAAGAACCGAGTATGATGAGAAAGGCGGTAATGTCAACAAAAGGTAAAGCCCAAAGGTATACGGTTTCTCTTCATTATGTTTTATTGAATGATGTTAGTGAGCCACTTGTTGCGGGGTGATTTTGAGCATGAAATTGATCGATTTGAGTGGGAGTACATGTTAGATGATGGTGATGATGGGCTTGAGAAGAATTTGGGTAGCGAGATTCCGGTGAGCATGCTAGCCTAAGGAGATGATGTCGGGAAGGAGAGGTTGTGCAAATCCTCGATTGGTCTAAGTTGTTGATGAGTCCGAGTTTGATGAACTATATGGATGCGTAGCGATAAGGATGTTGAGCTATTAGTCTCAAAGTGGGAGATTGTTGGGGTTGTGTAGAGCCCGATGGGTGTTTAGGCTCGGGAAATTTCGGTTAAAGGCTTGGAACAACGAGCGCATCCCAAGAGCAAGAAGAATGAGCCGTGTAGGCTAAAGGAAACAGACTGCCCATCTAGCAGCTGGCACGAGCCAGTCATGTGGTCCATGCCAGTTACATGGGCAGGCCATTTCAGCTGGCATGGCCCATATTAGGTGTGGCTTTTTGGTTGCTTTTGTTTTTCGTCCGTTTTCTTCCGTTTTCTTGCAATTATGGCTCGATTTGGGGCTAATAATTGTATGTACACCTCCATTGTTATATGAAACAAGGTGTAGCAGCTTGTAATAGCTAGTGTAGAGAAAGTCCTCGTATGCTACCAAAGTTCTAGTGCATCGTTCGTAGTTTTTCCTAATTTTGGGTTTCCATGTTAGAATTCTTGTGTCCCTTTCTTCTTACTCTTGTTTATTGTTCGTGAGTGTGAACTCCCCATCCTAACACAAGTCGGATGCTCTTGGAAGATGTACGAAATGATATAGATAATGAAAAAGTACGTGGATTATTGGAGTTTTACAAACGTGATTTTCATTTAGCCTAGTTACATTCAGCATGTATCAGGGTTTGAAAAGGCAAGAGAAGGTCACTAAGAAATATTATTACATTCCTAACTGAGGATGTTCTAGTCTTCAAATGTAAATACCTCGAGTATGGCTTAAAGGATTAGAAACGACTACTTATATTACCAAATGTGCACCTTTTTTTCATAAAGCCCACTCTTGATAACTCCACAGTTAAGTGTTCTTGGCTTGGAGTAGTTTTAAGATGAGCAACCTCCTGGGAAGTTTTCTAGGACAGCATGTGAGTGAGGACAAAGCACGCTGGAAATAGTTATTGGTGATTTTTGGGGTTAATCATAGATCCTTAAAGTCATTCTTAGTAATGTATGTCGCTTGGGTCGAAGTCGAGGTGTTACACTTACTCTTCCAAAAGCTCCATAGGCATAACAATTCTGGAAAGATGAGATTTATGGACAAATAAATATTGCAACCCCTCCACAATAGAATTGATAGTTAGGGAGAATGGTATAGTGGGCAACCAATTTTGTAAAATTTTCACACCCCAAACCTTAGTTGTGGAAGAACAATCCTTAAAGATATAGTCAATGCTTTCAATATTCATCTGACATGATGGACAAGTAAGATCCAAATGAATATTGCATCTAAGAAATGAATACCTTATCTAAGAAGGGTTCCATGGAATAAAAGAGCATTATGGCATAATTGCCATAAGACGACATTAACTTTAGGCAGAATATCCACACTATTACAAGAATGGTCTTCAACAACGGTTATAAATGACTTTTAACAATGGTTGACCACCGTTCTCTAGGTGTGCATTGTTAAAAGTCAGCACCTTTTACAATAGTTATACAACCTCTGTGAAAGACACCTTATAACAATGATTTCCCAACAACAACCGTTGTCAAAGGTGAGATATATGACAACAATTTTTATATAACCGTTGTTAAAATATATGACCAAACCAGGTCTGATAACAACAATTCTCCTAGAACCGTTGTTAAAGATACTTATAAAAATGGTTGTCCTTTGAACCGCTGTCACAGGTGAGGACTAATTACAACAGTTTTATTGATATCCGTTGTCAAAACCTAGACCATAACAACGATTTTTATAGATAACCATTGTGAAAAGTTAGCCTATAACAATAGTTGTACAAGAAAACCGTTGTCATAAAGCCTAACTGGATAGATATCATATGACAATGGTTCTTTGATCAACTGTTGTTGGGATATTTTTTATTTCTTTTTATATATATTTATATATATATATATATATAGATAGATAGATAGATAGATAGATAGATAGATAGAGAGAGGCTTTTTGTTGAAGCAAAAAGCATCAAATATCATTTCATTTGTTTTCTTAAAAAAGTTCACAAATATACAAGTCAACATACTTAAAAGTAACTAAAAATTAAATTAAATTTATATGTATAAACATGTATACAACCTAACTAACTACGGAATGAGTAATTTTTTAGAATTTCATACAGAAACATCGCCTACTGTCTTAGAGTGCATCCAATGCGGCTGTTGGAAAAGGTGTAGGGGGCTTCTTTTGAGGAAAAAACTACGACCAATACTGTAAAATAAATATCTTTACGTCAAGTTCAAGTAATGAAAAAAATTTTCCGTTCACCGAAAATTCAAATTGGTAAAAATTGTAAATTCAACTGTGTTACAATTTCTTTCATGTATTATAGAAAATTTTATAAAGTAGTAAATGTAACTATGATATGAAAACAAAATAAATTTTAAAAATAATAATTATATTACTATAAAATTATCATCTACTTTAAAATTATATATTTTATTATTTATTTACATTAATAAAGTTAAAATAAAAAATAACTAAAATACTAATATTTCGAAAAGCCACACTTCATGACTTTGTTGGTGAAGCTTTCTTCCGTCAACAACTTTCCATATGGGCAGAAACCCATATATTTAATCACTTTTCTTATTAGAAACACCATCCTCCGGTACCACAACCTCTTTCTCCTCCTCAATTAATTTTAGTTTACTGCATGCATCTTCCAATCGTCACACCGTAGGCCCCATGTTGAGAAAATTTGTTCGTCAAGAAAAAAGAGGCGAACTTTATCACTTTCATTTTTAGAGTTTAGGGTTCGTGCGATGAAAAAAGTGCACACGTAATTTTTATAAATTATAATGAAAAATATTACACTATAAGCTTTATCACTTTCGTTGAATAAAAATATAAAATAATACAAAAATTAGCTAAATAATAATCACATATATGAAATGAATTACAATAAAAATTGGATACCACTATCCAAATTAGATGTAAAAGGAACGGGAATTGGACTATATGAAATACCACGTACGGCCCGATTTACTCTTTGTCTGTTCCTTTTTTTTTTTAATTTTTTTTTGGTTTGGCTAGTTTACACACAAGCATACTAAGTGCTCTTATATGCCTTAGCGTTAAACATATAAAATAGTTCCGCTTTTGATTTTTAAAAACTTTAAATTATACTTTAGGTTTATTAAAAGTTAATTTAGTTTTACTTAAATATTTTTTTTTTCACTTGGTTTGCTGGAACGTGCAGACAATATCAAATTAGCTATGTATGTGCGCGATAGAGAAGGCTTAACTCCTTTACTAAGAGCAGCCAAGCTTGGTCATGCCGTCATAGCATGCTACATTTTGAGGAATTGGCCTGAATCAATACAAATGAGAGATAATAAAGGCAGATCTTTCTTGCATCTCTTAAAGTTTGAAGATGATGAGTTCTACTTCGAAAAGTTTGTGAAAGAACTTCATGAAATTCCAACAGTGGATGCTCTTCGGAGAACGGTGGATTTTGAGGGAAATACACCGTTGCACTTAGCCATTCAAAATGGGAACTCGATTGGGGCAAAGCTTCTTGCAAAAAAATCTCTGAGACTGAAAAACCAATCATGGCATCCAGACAGCTAAGAACCCACAACAATGAAGGTAAATCCGTATTGGATTTGCTAGCGTCACATGAAGATGCCCCAACTGAGGTAACCAATCTAATGTATTTCACATCATTCATCTACATACACTCACTAAAAAAAAAAAAGCTGAAATAGTGACAGATTTTCTGATGGAATTTGCCAAATTCTAAAGGATATTCTGACAGAAATGCCCTTTGAATTCCGTTCGTCGGTGCGAAATTCAGGCGGAAATTCAAAAAAATCCTGTCGAAAAATGTCCATCGCTATTGTTGTGGTTTTTTTTGTAGTAACTAATTACTTGATTAAAAAAACTACAAATACTAATTGACTTTGGTCATCAAAATCTGTCTCATATACTATTTGTAACAAATATACTAACATCCAATTAGTAGAGTATGTATAAGCAAAGATACCATATATGTCTTCAGTGCTATTTCTATTGGTTGACCTAAATGCGTTTACTATATTTCTTTTTCTCTTTTTTTTTGTTACTATCATTACATATTGCGAATAGCCCTAATTTAAATAATAAATCAGCCCTAAATATATCATACTAATAATGTAGTAAATTAATTTTTTTCTTCCACCTTTATTTTTTAAAAAAATTAGAAACTATTTCACTTAGACTCCATTTGATTCTAGTAAAACTAGATGGAAAGAAAATTTAAATGGCAAAAAATGAGGGATAAAAAAGTTATAAAAAAATTTATTTCCCTTGTTTATATAAGAAAAAATGACAAGGGAAAAAAAGTGATTTTTTCATTGAGAAGGTATGTGAATGAAATAATCTAGACCATTAATTTTAAGATTACATGAAGTAATTGACAATCCATGTGAACTATGTTCAGCGAATCAGAGTGTGCTAACTAGGGAATCAAACCAGCCACACACACTTACAGTCTCTCCCCTTCCCCATACCCTCTCTCTCTCTCTTTTCTTTCCATTGTGTTTGGACGGAGAGGAGGGAAATAAAGCTTAATTAATTTTAATTTTTTGTTTGGAAAAATTAGACGAGGGGAAGGAAAGGGAAATGAGGGGAATGTTTCAACCTCATTCCCCTCCATTTCCCCATTTTTATTGCCCTCCAAATGAGGGGGAATGAAGGGGAAAGAATGATTTTTGACTATTCCCCCTCCTTCTCCTCTGTCCGTAATATTAACATATCCAAATAAGAGGAACATAATGAACTTTACCTCCCTTCCCTTTCCCTCCATTACCTTCCTCTCTCTTCCCCTCCCCTCCTCTCTTTAATTTCAATACAGACTGTTATCAAACCCTCTAGCCGAATCCGAGGCCATGGAAGCCACTAGAAGAGGGGCACCGACTCAAGGGGGACCACTCGATTACGCAAAATTGTAGTGTTATTGCTTGTTGTTGGCAACATCTATCAGCATTACTACTAGGGCATGTTTGGTTGAATGTAATCAAAGTGGTAATGATTATTACATTACTACATTTGGTTACAAGTTTGTAATACAATCAAAATTGCATTATAATCACATTAACCTCTACCTATCCAATTAGGTGGCGTTTGGTTGGATGCAATGTAATGACTATGTGTAACACCCCAAAACACCCCTAGGAGTATTACATCGCCGAGTTCCTTAAAGGAACTCCCAAGGCTCTTTACGGTGTCGGTTTGATTGTCTAAACTTAACTTAAAAGTAATACCGGTGGTTTTCCCAAAAGAATCCGAGATTCTCTCGAAAATTTCAGCGAGCTCCATTTGTAACATGGACTAACCCATATGCTTAAAGCCTTAAAATCCTACATAAAAAGCATAATAAAACTCGACGAGCCACACGCTCGGAGTATACAACTCAACGGCCACACGCCGAAGTTCAACCAATCATGCGGTAAAACTTAAAACAATCTAACTGGTTACTATACATTTGGTACCACTATATGCGCTAAATTACAAGTACAATCATTTAGAAATAAATAATGCATGACAGCCACTTGGGTCACTTCAACCGTCAACAATCAGCAGGAGTCCGAGCGTGCTAAGTGTAGATTATGCTTCGAAAGTGTACCGCAACACCGGGTGGGGACGGGGCAATTTGTGGGGGTGATCAATAATCAACGGGCTCACCGGAGTCTTAAACCCTTAAAATGGAAATTCTTTACGCATAATACTCATAATAATGAAATTAGCAAAAGCATAATAGTATAATGCAAATCCATACACTTTTAAACGAAATCTCTTGAATCATTTGCAACATAAAGCTCATAGTACTTCAATCATTCAAAAACAAGGATTTCAATCATTTTGGGAAATGAATCACCTTAAACAAGGTGCTACACTTTCTTTCAAATACTTTCAATCGAAACTGAATCATTTCTACTAAATCACTTCTCATGAATCATTTTCAATGAATCTCTTTCGGTGAATCACTTCCCGGGTTTGGGACTCGAACTAGCACTTCGCAATTTCTCATAGCTTCTCTGATTTCTCTGGTTTCTCGGGGCGTGACCCCAAATAAAAGGCTCCGGGACCTATCTAGGAAGATTCCAATCGGGCGTTCCGCTACACAGGACCCCTAGCTAGCCACCCCTAGCTAGAATCCTTCCTTGTGCTAAACGATCCAGGCAAAGTCGATTCACAACAGTTTCTTTAACACGTTCACTTATCAAGCTTGTTTCAAACAACATTCTCAAATCCATTTCACTTCTTAAAAGCAAGTTTTCACGTTTGAAAAGCATATATCACATAGTCACATTCAAGTATCATTTTGCATAAAACAAGGAACTTCTTTCAAAACCAACTTTTGAACAACGCTTAACACAATCACTTGCACATATAACCACAATTCAACACAAAGTCATTCTCAGCTTCTCTTCAACTAAACCTTTCTCAATTCTCTCATTTAGTAAGATTAGTTCATTTTCCGAGCCACAATAACCACAAGTAGATACCACTTAATTCGGACGTCTCAACTTCCAACAATTCATTGCTTTTACCTTAATTACTCATTTTATGCCTCTACTTTGCAACTCAACTTCTTTTGCCCCATACTCAACTACACCACTCTTGATCTCACATTATCACTTAAGTCCCCCTGGCTATGTTTAACCTCAAACTCGATTTAATCTTCAAGGACTTACATATGTTCCGGACTCGGTTTCACCTTAGACTTTCCAACTTACTATTTCTTCGTCTCAATTGTATGTCCATCAAGATGAAGTTGTGTCCCTCCTTTATACTCAAATCATCGTTTCCTAATATGTATTATTATCGCGAGAACTTAGGGAGTCTCTATAGTTTAACTGGAACATCGATTCACAATTTACCCCCAATTTACCACTTCTTTGTCCGTAAATGCCATTTGAGATCGTCACCATACCCTTTTATACCAACGCAGCCTAACTCCTTAAGTTTTTTAGCATTTCAACTCAACTCTAACCAACTACTAAGCTCCTTCGACTTTCCGATTCAGACTCTAATAATTCCCTTCGATTTTCTCATAACCTAGTTACTGTTCCGACAATTTCCTAGCTTCGTTCTATCACATAAACATTCAATAATCACAGCAAAGCTCATTTGGATTTCAAAATTACTAATAGTTTAGAGTATAAGACTACCCACCTCGAATTTTAGGGTTTGGAATCGATTAAATTGCTTGTCGTTTGTGTTCTGCGTTCGGTTCCGGGGACTCTCGCTCGGTTCGGCGTTTCGGTTCCTCACTGCCCTAGGTCTAGCCCTCGTTTGCTCGCCCTCCGGTCCTCCTCCCTTGCCGCCGTTCCTTTTCCCGGTTCCGGCCTCCCGAACGCTCACTCGTCTGTCTCTGTTTCGGGCCTCTCGTCCGCCCCTCGCTCCGCCCCGGTCTCTCACTTTCTTCCTCGCTCGCCGCTGCTCGCGTCGCCGGCCGTCGTTTTCCGGGTCTGCGGTGGTCGTCGGCCCCTTCCCGGGTCTCCTGCACCGCTCACCTCTTCTCTCTCTCTCTTTCCCGCTCGATGCTCCCTCTTCCCCCTTCCCTTGCTTTGCTTCTTCTCCTTCGCCTTCGTCCGCCGCGGGCCGCGTTCGCCCCTCGGCTCGCCGGCCTCCGGCCTCTACTCCAGTTCCCCGCGCCTTCTCTCACTTTGTTCTTCCTCTCTCTCTCTCCCCGCTCTCGAGTCTGCGTTCGCTTCCTCTTCTTTTCCCCTGCTCGGCTCCCCTCTCCCTCTTTCCACCGAATGGCTCGGTCCATGATCCCTATTGGACCCCTAATTTAGTTTCTATCCCATATCTTCATAATTCAACTAAGTAATCACCGGCCTATATAAGACAAGTCTATATCTCTTCCTTTCCGTCCTCTTAATGCTTGCTGCATCCTAACTCATTTTAATATGCCGGCCACGACAGGTTCTTAATCACCCAACAGTTCAGCTCGGATGAAAAAGGAAGGCAATTCCTTGATTTAATTTATTCAACACCAGCCTCCAAAGGGATTCTAACGTAATATGTCCGGCCGTAAATAAAATCGGTCGTTCAACCCCCTAGCTGCGGGGAAAAATGCTCAATAATCCTATGCTTTCTAGCTGTTTTCTTTAAAATTCCGGGTATTACACTATGTAATGCAATTAATAATGTAATGCAATCAACAATGCAATGCAATGCTATAAGAATTACATTACTATGTTTGGTTGGTTTTGGAGTAATCACCTATGTAATGCAATCACCATTGCATTACCATGTTTGGTTCAACAATGTAATGGAAATAAATCAATCAAATATTTTTGGGTGCAAACAATATCTATAATTTAAAATTTAAAATACCAAATGTATCCCAACTTCTTCATATATAATAAGATAATGCATCCAAAAAGATAGATAAATTATCTGCTACAATTTTTAACAACTCATAAACAGAATTATCGAGTATCATTGTCTAAGAAAGTAACAAACTAAAAGTTCAAAAGATCAACTACATATTCTTGTCCATTAAAGCATGCAGCTTCACATTAGTAGAGGAACCATGTCTACCTTATTCATCAACATGAGTTGATTCACCTTGAGATAAACACATAAAAGAGGAAAAAAAACACAAAAACCATTAGTAGAGGAAGTCAACAAGATCAACAAAAAATAACTTTATTTAAAATTAAACAGCTAATTTATTTACCGAATCTAAATGTCTCCTCGGAGAAAAGCTTGCACCCACACTTTTTTTCGGCGTTAGAAATACTGAAAAACAGATCGATAGTCTCGAGGCTCGGATGCAATTTTTCTTGCTGCTCGATGCCTCTTCATTGTCATCAACTCCAACTTGACCAACTCTTCATTCAATTTGGAGCGCTTCTCACTTAACTCGACATCAAACCCAACTGCTCGATCGATTTCACTGCTTGCAGCCCTTATATCTCTCCCAAGAATAGAAGCAACTTTTGACAATCCTCTAACTAAGTTATCGGATACTCTAGCCCGTTTTTCGAGTTTCTTGACTTCCGGAACTTGCTTCGACCCTAGAAGGCTCTTGAGTTGATGATGATTCGAGTTCATCTTTCTTACTTGACTCCTCATTTTCTTCCTCTTCATTAACTTCCTTTTCCATTTCTTCGGGGCTTTGAGCATCTTTTCCGGAAGCACGGTCCTTACCAAAGATTATGCACAAATCCTCATAGTACGGACATGGTTTACCTTTCCAATCAGCAACTTTAGGGTGATGCTACATTAGAAACAAAACATAGGCATATAACTAAATCATTCCTTTTTCCCATAAAGCAAGGCATTACTTCTCCATAACGAATACATAAGATAATAATTAAGTTGAAATAATTTACCTTTAAATAAACTTTCCAGACTTCTCTCTCGGCCACCACCGATTTTGTTTACGTGTCCCATTCAAATCCACTTGTACAACTTCCGACTACCATATCATGCACGATAGTATATATGCCTTTAAAGTGTCGAAGTCCACATATGGTTGAGCTTTCAGATTTGACTCTGGTAGTTTGGCCCTAGGTTTCTCTGCCACTTGTATTTAAAAACCCGGTTTAAAGCCATTGTCGGCTTTGAATGATGTTCCACCACCGACAAGATCTTTAAGAACCTCAATAAGTGCATCGTCTTCTTCTTCGTCCACTTTCTTTTATTTTTCTCGGCCCAGGATCTCTTGGTGAAGCCATTGATGCAGCTGAAGCTCACAAATAAACAAAAGTAGATGTAGAAACAAATAGGCAGCAATAGAAGCAAAAAAAAAGAAAAAAAAAGAAGTAGAAGCGAAAAAAAACGAAGCAAAAGCGGGAAAAAAAAGAACAGAACTAGAAGCAAAAAAAAAAAGCGAAGCAAGCGGGAAAAAAAAGAACGAGAACTAGAAGCAAAAAAAAAAACGAAGCGAAGCGAGAAAAAAAGAACAGAACTAGAAGCGAAAAAAAAAACAGAACCGAAGTAGGAAAAAAACAGAACCGAAGCGAAAAAAAAAAACAGGGCCGGATGCAAAAAAAAAAGCAGAACCGAAGCGAAAAAAAACAGAACCAGTAGCGAAAAAAAAAACGAACTAGAAGCAAAAAAAAAAAAAAAAACAGGACCGGATGCAAAAAAAAAAAAAAGAACGAGCAGACCGGAACCGAAGCGAGAAAAAAAAGAACGGAACCGAAGCGAGAAAAAATAGAAAAAAAAACCAAAAGCGAAGCACAAAATAAAACGAAGCACAACCCGAAGCGGAAAAAACGAAGCGAGAAAATGCAAAAACAGATGTACAAACAAAACTCGAACCGAAACTTTAACCATAACGAAACTGAAATAGAAACCAAAATCGAAACCACTAAATGTGAAATAAAGTTGTCAACAACAAAGCCAAGAAGGAGCATAATTCCAAATTACAAGTACTCTACTAAACAACAATTAAAGCAAGAAAAACAAGTAGATTATCTCTGTCTTCTTCGCTTGCTCTCCATCTATCAAACATCTCTTTGTCCAATTGGTCACGCTTCTCCTTCCATTCATCCGAAGATTCAATAACATCTATATGGTCTTCATCTCTCCTTTGTCGTCTTGATGCCCTCATATCATAATATTCTTCCATAGGATCTATAGCCATCTCTTTTCTAATAAGATTATGAAGAAGGCAACAAGCCATGACAATTCTATTCACCGTACTGAGACGGGATAAAATGCGGGACTCCTAAGAATAGCCCAACGCATCTTCGAACGCCAAAACATCTCTCTATTACATTCCTAGCGGATGAATGTTTGATATTAAATAACTCTTCTGGAGTTGTTGGTCGAAAACCATCTCTCCATTCATTTAGGTGGTATCTTTGTCCTCTATAAGGGGCAAGGAAGCCTTCGAGTTCATAAAACCCGCATCCACAAGGAAATAGTGTCCTATAATATAAAGAGAAGAGTTAAAATATTAAATCCTAAACTATTTTTGAAAAAAAAAGGATTATTTTAAGGAATTACTTTCTTACCATGTGTGACTTTTAACCCATCTCTTCGACTAATCGCATCCCGAAGAACTCTACTATCACTGCGGATCCCTCCCAACCCGATAGAACATATATAAATTGCATGTCTTGTGAACAAGCAGGTAACAAGTTCATGGATATTTCACCCTTACGATTTCGATATCTAGCCTTGTCCACTTCCGGCATCCTCATCTTTATATATGTTCCATCTAAAGCACCAATGCAATTCTAAGATCCAAGACAATATCACCAAGTTAGGTTAACACTCAAGAAAAAAAATCTCATAAGAAAATAATTGTTAAAAGCATTATAAGGTACAATTTATACCTTGAACCATTTCCATCTTTCATCTCTAAAGTTCTCTTCAATAGGCTCCGGTTTTTTAGTAATACCCTCTGCAATCTTATAATGCCCTTCAACACCTTGTTAAAATACTCACCGATAGTCCACCCCGACCTCTTAAATGCATTATGAACAATTCGATTTTTGTGTGATGAGCAAGAATATTTAGAAATAAAGCCACTTGCTCTTCCAATGGGACATGTTTACTATCGTCCAACTTCCCTATTGTTCTTAGCATACTACACAACTTAAAGAAAGTATGTCTATCCATTCTAAGATGATCGATGCATTTTGTATCACTCTCACGAACAAATCCATTTACATAGTCAATTCTCCAATTTGTATGCTCGACAAAGAGTATGACTTCTTTAAAGAGTACTTTTCTTTGTGGTACTTCAAGATATGACAAACAATTTGAAAAAATAAGTCAATGACATTCAAAACTTCCAACCAAACTAAGACCAAGCTTGCAAATTGCTTTCTCTTCTTTGTTTTCCTTGTGGCTAAGTTCAAACGAGCCATAGCTGCAAATTAAGTAGAGGAAATCAATATCAAGTAATTATCTCCACTTATGAATAACTAACCTAATTCTCCTTATAAAACAAGAATTCAACAGTCAAGTACTTTTGGTCACTGTAATCTTCAAAGTAGAAGTAGATTGAAATCTCTCCTTTTTCAAAGACTTAACCTTCACAAATAAAAGCGTCACTTAATCCACTTATGATTAGTTAAGCTGGCTTACAAAGAGTGATATGGATGGCATCATTTACAGGCCATTGATATAGCTTAATTGCCGGATCCCACAAGATACATAATTGTCCATTTTCCCTTAAGTATGTCTAGGCTGACCAGAAATTCTCATCAAACAAATAGAAACAGGAGTACGAGAAAAGCATATTGAGCCTATTTAGAAAACAAGGATAACAATCACTTTAGAAGGCTATCTATTTACAAAGGATGTATCACCTACTTTCTCTTGGCATTAATTCACCAAAAGCCGAAGTATACATGAAAATGCAATTATTTTACTCGAGAATTTGTGTTAATAACATAAAACAAGTAGGCATTTATACAATTTGGTAAGATGAAGTAGGTATTTATTAGGAAAATAAATAGAATTGAATGGGGGTTCAAAACTAAGAGTGACCTAATAAAAGCAAAGCAGTAGTAACTAACTTTCTATCTCTTATGACTTCGGTTAATGTTTACTCAATTGATTGGGGGCTCTCTGTCATCTTTGGCGGGTGCCATTTATATTTGTTAGAAGCTCTGCCTCCTCTGCTACTTCTTGCCCCCTCTGTCCCTCTTTGCAGATGCAACATCCTCACTAGCTCGGTTGATGCCAAGTTCTTGCTCTTTTACTGTGTCTTCTTCAATCTTCATTGGTTATGACCCTCGGTAGAGATTAACAACTAGGAATCACACCATGTACAGCCCAATAGCATAAGCACATCCTAACTTAACCACAAACGAGTGCATGCGTGCAACAACGAAAAACCAAAATAAGGAAACAAACAGTGAAGAACAACACATACAGATGCAGGCACAATTGATCAATCTGGAACGATGCATTAATTCCGGCTAATTAGGAGTAAAGATGAATTAATTCCTAACAATTACAATAATGAGAAACATTCCCAGAGCAGAAATCAAAAACATTCCCAGCAATTTGTCACATTATAATGAGAAAAAGCTCAATCTTTTTCCCTTCAATTATCCAATATGAAATCAAAAACATTCCCAGCAGAAACAAAAAGGAAAATTACAATAAAAACAGAAAGAGATTGAAAATTACCGGTGAGTAGTGATTGAGAGACGAACCGGATCTAAAAATTTTGTGTCGAAACCCTAGCTGCGGATAGGGATGAACCTTGCAGCGATCGTCCTCAACAAGTCGACCAAAGCAGAGCGGAACTAGAGCTTATGGCGATGGATGGGTAGGAAGAGAGAGGGAGAGTGGGGAAGGGAGAGAGAGACGAGAATGAGAGATGGTGTTTTCTCAAGAAAGAAAAGAGCCGGACGAGGAGAGACCATAGAGAAACCCGAGCTAGAGCACGGAGAAATCAGCACTACCAAAGATTGAAAAAGGAGAACGAAAGAGGAGAAAGAGAGCTTGAGCCATGGCGCCGCGAGGAGAGAGACAGACGAGAGAGAAAGAGCGCCATTATTGATGCGCGAGAAGAGAAGTGAAAAGAGGAGAGAGACTGGGCAGCGGGGTCGGGTTTTGATTATAAGGGCCCAAACCGCGGGGTCGGGATTTGATTACAAGGGCCCAAAATTGATTACATAGAATGAGGTAATTAGGATTGTTTGGGGTAAGCCCATGTTATTTTAATAACTACATCTTTCTATGTTATTGTAATTGCAAGGTAATTTTGATTGCATACATTTTTTTCAACCAAACGCAGCAATGCAATGAACTATGTTATTTTAATTGCATTACCACTCTTAATACCTCCAACCAAACGAGCCCGTACTGAGTTACTTAGACATTTACTAAACAATTATGATTACATCCGTCATTGTGATTAAATTTTAATACACTTTCAATAATTCGCTCTCTCTCTCTCTATTCCATATCCTTTTGCTCCCTCCTTGGCAAGTAAAAATTCATCAATTTGAGAAAGAAACTTGATTTTCTTTATTCTATTATCTTAATATATGATATGATCGATTGGTCATTAAGAGAAAAATCAACTTTAATACTTTGAATTAAAAATTTAACTATTCAATTAAAAAGATAAAAGAAGCTTAAATTAAAACTTTAAGATTAAATTTTTTTATTTATTAACATTTATCTTTAATTCAATAAATATTTATCATCAATAAAATAATTTCAGTTGGTATTTTTATCAATGAAAAAATTTAAAACTTAATTATATTATAGAAGAGATTAAAAAAGCTCAAATACAAATTTAAAGTTTAAAATTTTGTTATTTGGATAACATTTATCTTCACTATGACAAATATTTATCTTCACTAGAATAATCCAGTTGATCTTTTTTGCCACCAAAAAATTTAAAATTAAGAAATATGATAGAAAAGATAAAAAAAAATTCTCAAATATGGTTTCAAATTTAAAATATTTTCGTGTGGATAACATTTATCTCTACTAGTACGGACCCGTGCTATGCACGGAGTAATGTTGTATAATGCATAACTTAAGAAATTATTGAATTACGGAGCGATGTTATACTTGTGAGTTTCTTTTTCTCGATCATTTAATTTTATTGAATGTTTTCACTTTCAACAACGTTCTTTTACATGTTATCCCCTCATAACAAAAACGCTTTCGTGACTCATCGAAGTTATTAGAACCCAACACATAAAAATTATTAGAGCCCAGCACACATTCATCTTCCAATCATTCTAAATTTTAAAAGAATAAATAAATAATCTAAAATAATAAATAAAAAAATTTTAAAAATATCATCAAGGTTTTAATATTACACTCGTGATTTGAAATATTAAAAAGCCAAACCCCTCTAAGAATCAAACAATTTAAATAATCTTAACTCATACGAGTTATAAAAATAGTGTGACAATATGTTTTGGTATCAAAAGGTAAATATTAGCAGGAGAAGGAATAATATATGATTGGTAATATTGAGTTAGATGACCTATAGATGACAACAAATATCACTATGTCACAAATTAATATTGCAACACAAAGTACATCAAATCAATAAAAGAATATCAAATTTATAACTTATAACTCTTTACAAAGTCAATACTAATTTAACTTAATAGAAGCCTAGATAAATATTTATATGCAACCAATCTACTAAAATATCATTGACTTACATATTACACGCTCTTAAAAAGTATACATATACCCATAATGTGATCTCATTTTTTAAAATTATAAGGTGAATATAATGATTTATCCATTCTTACCTAATCTGCACATGAAGATAATTAAACATATAATAACTACTTATATTGAGATTAATAGTGAAAAATATTATAATGATAGAAGTGATCAAAATATATTTAACAATAATAGGTAATTTGTATCATAGTAAATGGCATGATAGGTCAATTCGCGGCGTAGAATAATAAAATCATATGTGTTTTATACTTATATTGAAAATTGATCGCGATTTTAGTAGTGAATCAATGGGGCAAAAATATTGATACAATTGAGATTTTATAAATACATGTTTTACTCGATTAACAACCAATTGCTTCCCTTGAGACACAACTCTTCCTCTCAATTAATTAACACAATAAGAGTAACATGAAGTTATAAATATTCATCTTTCAATAATTTAGAAAACTTACAATAGTAAAAGATATGATTTAAATATGTTTGTCAATAATAAGTCACAAATAGATATGTTAGGAAGAAACTAAAATAAACTTTATTTGTAACAAAAAAAATAATCTGTATGTTGTGCAAAAATTTTGAGACTAATGAATTTATTCGAAGTCCTATGGGCTTAATAGAAGTTGGAATATTAAGTTTACCATCCTTTAAACATAACACAAATTACGAACTTAAAGTCCACAAATTACGAATTGAAGTAATATAATTCCTAACTTTTTATTCATTACGTTTTATTCCACAACATATTTTAATCATAACTTTCTATCTTGTAAGCATTTTTAATTATTAATATCAAGTACATATGTAATTGTTATATTTTTATTACATTAATTTATGATTTCTTAAGGTTTATTAAATCATTACGTACATAGGATGAATGTAGGAAACAAATTGCTTAGATAGTTAAATAATTAAATATTATTTTTATAATATGTTCCTGTTGATTTTAATTTTAAAAATTCTTATAATAATATATTTTGGACTAATACAATTTTATGGCACCCAGTTAAAAAACACCATCAATAATTCAAAATTAATAATATTAGACAAAATTATTATATTTCAAGTCCAAAATAGTATTGCATATCAATAGACATAAAAATAAATGAGAGTTAATATACAATCCAAACCCTAAATAAATAAATACATAGCTATATATATTAATTTTAAGTCTTAATATATTTTAATTTTCGAGATGACTTTTACGTTCGTTTTTGTTATTTTTTAGTCGAGTTTGTTAGAAGTTAGAATAAAATTAGTTTTATTCGGTTAATTTTATTTTTATATTATTATAGGGTTTAGTTAGAGTCTTTTTATATGTTAGTATTAATTTTCTTAGTTTTTATAACTGATTTGATAATTTTTTAGATTTTTTTCTAATTTAGGTTAAAGTAGGTCTTTAATTTAATAAATTTATAAATTTAGTTTTTTCATTTTGATTTTAGGTGTTAGGATATATTCAGGTCCAAAAATAATTTTAATATTCTGATAATTTAATTATTTATTTTCTCATTTATTTAGTGCAGTTTATTATTTGTTTTACTTTCTGTTTAAGATTATATTTTTATTTTATTATTTTTAATTCTATTTAATTTTTTGGAAAAATATAAGAAAAATATTTTTGGGTTTTAGATTACTTTTATATTTTTTCAAAATTTTGATTTAATGTATTATATAATTTATTATATTTTTTATTTATTAATTTTCTACTTAGTTTTGTTTTTATTTTCTGTTTTATATTTTTATGAATTAATTAGGATGATTAATTATTATTTAATTTTTATATTAAGATTAGATAATTTTATAATATATAACTGATTTGATAATTTTTCAGACTTATTTACTAATTTAGGTTAAAGCATGTTTTTAATTTGATAAATTTATAAATTTAGTTTTTTCATTTTTATTTTAGGTTTTTAGGCTATTAGGTCCAGAAAATAGTTTTAATATTTTGGTAATTTAATTATTTATTTTTGTATTTATTTAGTGTATTTTATTATTTGTTTAACTTTTTGTTTAAGATTATGTTTTTATTTAATTATTTTTAATTATTTTTAATTTTTCTAAAAAATTATATATTTATTATTATTATTATTAATATTATTATTAGTATATTTATTGTGGCATGGAGTAAAAAAGAGTAGTAGAAACCTATTTTTTTAATGATAAATTATTATTTTTTATTGAACGAAACTTCTAAATTCACTCTCATACCGCCATGTCATCTTTTTTAAAAGATTGCTATTATATGTAGTATGGATTACCGTATTTATTGCCATTAGAATAATATACTTAATATTTGACACAAAAGAAATAAAACTTGATTATTTGATATAGAAAATATTTAAAAACGTCCAAATCTAAATATGTAGCTCAAATTTTTATTTAGATAACATTTATCTCCACTAATTTAATTACTATTTTTTTCCATTGAAACAATTCATTACTTTATGATTACATTAAACTTTTTATATAACCAAACATGGTAATGTAATTATTGTCCCATTACATTGTATAACTAATTATATTACATAGTTGATTACAGTATACCCCTATTACATTACATCAAACCAAACGCCACACTAGTGACTCCACGATACTAGCCATCATTGTCCGGCGACTTGCCCCAACCCATATTCGTTGTGGTTCATTAACTATTTTCTTCTTACATCAGTTTTCTATCTACTCCCGACGCATCTTTTCTCCTCTCCCTTCGTCTGAATCAGTTTTGCCCACAAACATGCTTAAAATAGATTTTTCTCATGGCATGTTCAGGCATGCTGAAGCTCAGCTAGCTCAGCACAAAAAGTATCTCAGCATCAGCATAGTTTGTTATGACTATACACAGTTAGTTACAACTAACTTATTTGACAGTGTGAATACAACTGTATATAAATACAGTACTTGTAGGAGAATTCAATTCATTATGTATATTTCACTTTCTTTCACTAAATGAGAAGTGATCTCTCTCTCTCTCTCATATATATATATATATATATATATTTATCTATCTATCTATCTCTCTCCCTCTCTTTCTTTGTACTTTGATTGTGCATCTAGTAACATGGTATCTGAACATTAGGTTTTTGAATCTGGATTGATTTGCTTCTTTTCTCTTTCTTCTTCAATCGATTGATTTGTTTCATCAATTGATTTTAGCTTAAATCTCAGAAAACACAATTTGGTCTTGCTTTTCATTTGATTGATTCGATTTCATCAATCGAACCAGCTTACACTTCTCCTGATTTGGAATCCTATTTAAGACCTTGATTGTTTCTTGTTTGTTGCGCGATCTTCCAGAGACTTTCTTGATTTAGTGTTCTTTGTTCCATTTACAGCTAGTTTTAATCATATCTTGATCGTATTCTCTACGTCTTTTACTGAGTGTGATCTGGATTCAACAATCTTTAATGCATGACAGAGGGTTTTCACAATCCCTCACATATCTTGTTTTTGCATACTTGGGACAATCCAAACAATGTGCTCGCTAGTGAGCTTCTTCATGGATGAAACTATGGACTTCGGAAGCTGTGAAAGTTGCTTTGATTGCAAAGAATAAGATTTAATTTGTTCTCGGAACCTATACTAAACCAGTTGCTACTTAATTTTCCTAAGTTGCTCAATGGGATAGGTTTAATAAGATGGTATGGGCTAGGATCATTCATGCTGCAATCAAGAATATTTATAATAGTATCATGTTTTCTACTACCTCTCATAATGTTTGGCTAAAGCTAGCGCAGAGATATGGGCAACCAGATGGTACCGGAATTTTAATGATATTTGTTTTTTGTTTCACCAAATAATACTCCTTCCGTTTCAAAATACATGTCGTTTTAAGGTTATTACTTTACTAAAATTGAAAAACTCTAGGATGACTATAATTAATTGTTACTATTCCCCATGCTGATTGTGGCATTGAGTGTGCAAGTCTCAAGGTCTTGCACAAGATTAAGAAGCAACAACTTATGTAGTTCCCGGTTGGTATTAATGATCAATACAAGACAGTTAGAGGCAAGTTGATTATGATGTAACCTTTGCCTAGTTTGAGGCGCTTACATACTATATTTCAAATTATGAGTCAATCTGTTGCCTTTAATGCACATATGGGTGCAAAGGCCACAACTGAGGGTATGACTATGGCTGGACAACAAAGGGGTGTTCCTAACTGTCGCTACAGGACATGACCTAAGCCAGATAAGAGACAACTTTTTTGTGCATTGGAAAATGAATGGTCACACCATTCAAAGATGTTGAAAGTTTTATGGATACCCTCCTGGTCACAAGCTATATAATAAGGGCACAACAAAGTAGCAATTGTGCTACCATATTTTGTTGGCACTGGTCACATGGAGGTTCTAGCACTTGGTCCTTCTTATACTCCACCTTCTCGTTATAGCCTTGTGGGTGTTTCTTCCTATGGTCCACCATCTCCTGATGCTACTATGGCTTCCCTAGAATCGCAAGGTCATGTGTCAGGGATAACTACAAACAATACAATCAACTTGTAACGCTTCTCAACAAGCAAGAAAATGAGGTTTCTTGACGTTTTAATACAGGCAATCATAGGAAGAAATCAAATCTCCTGATGCTACCTGGGTAGTGGACAATGGTGCTTGTGTTCATATTAACCCTAATATTTTCCAGTTTAAAGATGTGCATCCTGTTCACCACTATTGATTTATTACCATGCCTAATGGTAAACAAGCTCAGACCACCACATGTTGGTTTGGTTCAATTAGGCGTGATTTGGTTTTGAGAGATGTGCTGCATGTGCCTGTTTTTTAGTTCAATCTTTCGTCATTAATTAAGTTTATAAAATAGTGTGGTTCTAGGGTTATTTTCTTATATGACATTTGATTTCTTCATAACCACACTTTCCCAAGCACAATGGTCCTTAGTGAAGAAGGTAGAGGTTTATATTTGCATTGAGATTTGGAGAATAAAGTTGTAGCTAACAATGCAACACAATCTTCAGAACTGTATAGTCCTAATTTTATTGCTTGTCTTTGTATTTCACAAATTTAGCATTTTCGTTGAGGACATTCTTCTTCTAACCAAATGTAGCATATGAATATACCTGCAGTTAATAAGGGTTCAGTTCGTCAAATATGCCCTATGGCTAAGCTACATAGGTTGGCTTTCCCTTTGAGTCATAACAAGGCTTCCAATTTGTTTGAACTTCTACATGTTGATATCTTGGGCCTTCATCTAGATAACACTCGTAATGGCTTTACATATTTTCTCACTTAAAGAATTTCAAAATCTACATTTTGAGCTTTAAATTTATTTATTTGGTTAACATTTATTTCACTATGACAATCTAGTTGATATAATTTCACTGTTAAATTTCAAGGGCAAAATCCAACTTCAAAGGATTGCATCAAACCCGAATGGCATGATTTAGAAAAAACTTAAATCTAAATTTAGAGCTCCAAATTATTTGATTTGGTTAACATCTATATCCACGATGATAATTAAACTAAAGTTTTTTTGTAGCCAAATTTAAGAATAAAATCCAATTTCAACAATTTGTATCGAAAATGAATATCCGATAGAAAAGATTATAAAAAGCTCAAATCTAAATATGAAGCACCAATTGCTTTCATTTGGTTTACATTTATTTCCACTATAACAATTCAGTTGACGTTTTTCTATTAAAACAATTTAGTTAACATATTCTTTTATTTCATTTAAAACCCTAATTATATGTGTATGGAATATAGCCTTTTGTGGTTTCATGTTTTTTAAAGTAACTAAACATGGTAATGTAATTACTTTCCTATTACATTAAATAACTCAGTTACATTAGATAATTGATTGCATATCACCCTATTGCATTACACCTAATCACACTGTCCTAATAATGTAGATGGCATACACAAATTCTTTGACCACTTTTTATTAGGTAACTACTTAAAGACAAGAGGGTGCATGAAACAATTAACAGATGTTCGTTTAGCTCACAACAATTGTAGTTAAGTGATTGTAATTATGTTGCTCCACCGTTAGCGAAGCCAGGTAGAATAAAATTAAGTTTACCTTAGGGGCTGAGTGCTGAGAAACCCCTCTCGTGGCTGCTGTTCCCAGTTCTGTTCATAATATTGTACTTCTGTCATTTACTTATATATATAGGTTTTCATCAAGTGGCTTCTTGTTTTTTAATTATGAAATGAATGATCAATGTATAGGTTCTGCAGCTTTTGATGAACAAGTCATGGGGAACAAATGTACATGGACTTTATGCAAGAACAGGATGGGTTAGAAGTGCATATGGAGTATCCAGAAGTCAAATAAAATACATGACCAGTACTTTATCAGTAGTGGCAGGACTTCTGGCAACCAAAACCTTTGCGGCTGCATTTCAAGTACCCAGCGGGTTTGATGGAGGGAGTGGCTCCCAAATTTTGGTACGAAGAGTAGCATTTAAGGTGTTCATCATTTCTAATTCACTTGCTATGTGCGGATCAATGACTGTATTGTTCTTTCTTCTCTGGGTAATGCTTACCGGTAGTGTCACAAGCTCTTTCCTACTATTGGATCTGTCCATTGCTATAATCCAATTATCCTTCGGTGCAACTCTCCTATCTTTCATGACTGGAGTGTATGTTGCTACATCCCACCAGGCTCTTTGGCTATCTATCTTTATTTGTGGACTATGCTCTACTATCGTTGTCTTGCTAAGGAAAAATTTCATTTTGCCCACCGCTCAATTTGTTAAACTCATTCTTCGTCGTTTTGGCGAGTACAAGTTGAATACCACTACGCCTTCTAAGAAAGGGGCATTGCAGTCAACGACGTTGGTACCCTGAGAAAGAGAGAGAAGATTTATCTGGGGACGACGGGTCACCAAAGCTTCCTTTAACCTCATATCCCTTGAGGAGTGAAGCCCAAGGAGCTTTATCCCTGATTTAAATTTCTGTAAGCCAACATAGGTGGTTTTCAAAGTGAAGATGAAGAGGAAGTTGCAAATTTGAGGTCACGCATGCCAATATTGCTGTCAGCAGACTTCATCGAGGTTAAGTTCTAGTTCTGTCAATATGCACCACAAATGATCCTGGTAATTACTTTTAATTAATTAAATTCAATTAAGTTCAGCATTCACACTTCAATTCAATTCGATATTTGATATTTTTAAAGTTGTATGCCTTCAACATTGATACAGGACTCGATATCAAACTTTAGTGCAAAAATGTCATATATTTTATACCTTCTCTCACCTAAGTTTTGCTAGAAAATAATACTACCTTTTGATCTAAGGTGTTTTATTCATTTGTTTTGTAAGAATTATTTTATTTTATTTTATAAATTATAAGTTCGATAGAACGAGTCCTAATACTTGATCTTGACAGGCGGGAAGATTGGGGAATTGGGTTTCAGATGTTCATGTTAAGGAATAAAAGGGTGTTTTGTTCTATTTAGGAAACCAAATGTGTTTTCGTTTGAATTAATCATGCTAGCTATATCAGAAGTAGTCTTTCTAGTCATACTAGAATTAGGATTTCGGGTTATCTTGTGTATATAAATAGATGTGTGACATGTTTGAAATAAGACAAGTATGGGGAGAATTATTTTTCAGATCCAAAAGTTCTTTTATCTTCTCAAAATTCTTCATGGTATTAGAGCCATCAAATAATTATGACTGGTGGAGATGACAAGAAAAAATTTGTCATAGAATCACATTTCCTTTACCATTTACACCCATCCGAAGGACCCGGGGTGTTGATCACGACCGTTATATTCGATGGAAAGAACTATGATCTTTGGGAAAGAGAAGAACAACTTTGAAGGTTAAGAAGAAACTAGGATTCATTGAAGGAACCCTAAAACGACCCGAAGTAAAAGAAGGTAAAGTTTTCTGTTAGGCCAATCCTTGGAATATAGCAAATTCCATGCTTTGCTAATGGCTTCTTAACATGATTGATCCAAAGCTACGTATGAGCATAGCATACACGGAAACCACCACAACTATGTGGGAGGATTTGAAGAAACGGTACTAGGTGGCAAACGCTCCAAAAATTCATCAATTAAAGGCTTCAATATCTCGATCGTAAGCAACACAATTTGGATATTGAGGACTTTTACTCCAAACTGATGAATCTATGGAACAAACTCAACAACCACATGAAGGTACCTTTTTGTACATGCAACAAACGCAAATACGGAGCAATAGGAAATATTATCGGAATGCACGAGGAAGATAAGTGTCACCAATTCTTGATGGGTCCGAAAGATGATGCTTATGACAATCTCCGAAGTCCTCTAGACAAAATTTTTGACACGAGTGGTTCAAGAGGAGAATCACAAGAGAGTGATGAATAAGCATGAAGCACATAACGAGACCACATCTGCTTTTGTCGTTTCCGTACTAAAGATGATGCAATTTTAGGGAGAAAGACTCAGCTGTAAACACTATGGAGAAAAACAGGTCATGAAGAACCAAATTGCTTCGAACCGATCGGTTATCCGGCTGGGTGGATTGCGCGGGGATGTGGACATGGATGTGGAAGAGGGCACAGAGGCTGTGGAGGTTGTGCTGTTGGCCGTGGAAGAGGAAATGTGATCTGTACACGCCACACACGAGTGCACATGCTGCTTAACCGAATGGTGAAGAGAAACAACAAATTGAGACCGAAGGGACACACCTGTTATTCCAGGCCTCTCAATACAATAAATTAAAAGGTTCCTTAACCTCATTGACACTTCAAAAAGAGATGATGAAAAGTTGTCGAGGTAAATATGATTGGTTACTAGATACTCGGGGTCTCCTGTCATATGACGGGAGACTTGCACAAATTAAAAGGTGTTTATGATATTCACCCGATATTGGTTGACATGCGCAACAATGGGACTAGTGTTGGTAGTAAAGGTGGATGGGTGCAACTAAATTCGATAATCGTCATTCACAATGTTCTATATGTACTTGGATTAATTGCATCTTATTTTTGTGGCACAACTTATAAATGAATTATTATGCTTAGTGACGTTTATTCATAAGCTTTGTGTGATATAGAACCTTTGTATGAGGATATCGATCGGAGTGGGCGAACAACGAAGTAGGTGAACAATGAAGTGGGCTCTATTTCTTCAAGGATGTCCAACCAAGTGTAATTCAAGCAAACAAAATCATAACTAGAGATCTATGGCATCAGTAGTTAGGAAATCCTTCCAAAAAAGTTGTATACTTTTTTTATTAGTAGCATTGGAGGTTGTGAGACTAATATTAGTAGTGATATTTGCGATGTGTGTTCTAGAGCAAAACAAACCTATTTATCCTTTCCAATAAGTCAAAATAAAGTTTCAAATTATTTATATTTAGTTTATTGTGATATTTAGGGTTCCTAGCTATCACACCCAGTCACTGTGTGGCATAAAATATTTTCTATCTATTCTTGATGTTGCTAGCAAGGTGACTTTGGTTTATTTAATGAAAGAAAAAAGTAAGGCTTCCCAATTAGTCATGAATTTTTATCGAATGGAAAAAACTCAATTCAATACTAATGTTAAGGTCGTAAGAATTGACAATGGAATTGAGTTCACTTCTAGGCCTAAGAAGAAATTTTATGGAGAACAAGAAATAATACACCAAACTAGTTGTGTGGAAACACCACAACATAATGGTAGGATTGAAAGGAAGCATCGTTATATTCTAAGTGTTACTAGGGCACTTCGATTCCAAGCCAATCTACCTCTAGAATTTTGGGGTGTATGTGTGCTAAGTCCGACATACCCGATAAATAGGACTCCTTTCACAAGGTTACAAGGCAATACTCCATATGAGTTTTTGTTTAAATCTAAACCCCATATATGAGCACGTTAAGGTTTTTAGGTGTGTTGTATTATGTGCATAAAAGACAAAAGGATAAATTTGCTGCTCGTAGTAAAAATGCATATTTGTAGGTTACCATTATGAGAAAAAGGGTTGGAAAGTTTATGATATTGAAACCGGTGAAGTTTTTATGATTAGAGATGTTATTTTTCATGGGGAAATTTTTCCCTGCAGTACTCATAAAAGAAAAAGGAAAGGAAGATGAGGATTTGTGAATTATGGTCCATAATTCATTTAATTCGAACTTAAGCTTGGATTTTGAAGAGTTGGACGAGAGCATTAGGCCCGACCAATTGAACAGAGAGATAAGATAAGCAAATGAGCTTGGCCCACGAAATAGGGAAGGAGAAAATAATGAGGTTAGGCCACGAAATAGTGAATAAGGAGCACAGACCTAGTCCTTGGCAATAGGTTGCCCAACCGAGGAAGCGCGGCTAGAACATGGACCCACTATTTCCGATCCATCTTCAAGTGAGCTCACAAACTTCTTAGGAGAGCCCACTAATAGGGGAGTAACGAAGATGTTTCTAGCACTACTCGTGTAGGTTGAGTAAGGCGAGAAGAAATCTCCATGTCATCTGCGAGGATTACATTTGTCACACAGCTCGATCAAAGGACCCTTCTTCGTCTTCATCGCTATAAAAGGTATCCTTAGGTAAACCTTATCCCACAGCTAATTATGTCACTTGTGCTAATTTTTTATGAGCTCATCAAAAGTATCTAGCTCCTATTACAAAGATTTTTGAATCAAGTTGTTTTCATAAAGTTATAAAGGATGTTAGATAAAGAGAGGCAATAGCGAAAAAATCGAGGATTTAGAGTTAAATGAGATTTGGAAAATGGAAGATCTACCTATTACTAAGAAGCCAATAAATTGCAAGTGGTTGTATATGGTTAAATACAATTCAGATGGATCTACTAAGCGCTATAAAGAACGAATTATTTTCATACGAAGAGATGAACAGATTGAAGGATTTGACTACCATGAGACCTTTTCTCCTATCGGTAAGATGGCGGTGTAAGATGCTTCTTATCCGTAGCATCAGCAAAAGGATAGGAATTCCATCATATGGACGTGAATAATGCCTTTCTACATAGAGATTTAGATGAAGAAGTTTACATGAGAATGCCTCCTGGATTTAAACTTCAAGTTCTAACAAGGTATGCAAGCTAAACAAATCTCTTTACGGACTTCAACGAGCACCACAACAATGGTTTGCCAAGCTTTCATCCAAAAATATGGTTTCATTAGGTCATATGCAGACTATTCTTTATTTATATTCAATAAAGATGGTATATTCATGGGACTATTAGTGTATGTAGAAGACTTGGTGCTTATAGGTAATAATCCTTAGGCATGTGCTAAGTTTAAAAAATATCTCAACGAGTTATTTTCATATGAAGGACATGGGTTTTCCCAAGTATTTTGTCGGGATTGAGGTTGCTAGAAGCTCAAAAGGACTTTTTTAACTTAAAGGAAGTATGTGCTCGAGATAGTTGAAGAATGCGGGCTACTTAGTATAAAGCCAACAAAGTTATCGATGGAAACCAATCATAAACTTGCATTGGATGATGGGTCACCTGTTGACGACCTAACAAGGTACGAGGAGACTAGTTGGGAGACTCATATACCGACATTTACAAGACCAGAACTATGCTATGTAGTTCACATTCTCTCACAATTTATGCAAGAGCCAAAGGAAGAACATATGGAAGCCGCTTGTCGCAGTTTAACATATCTCAAAGGACATCCAAGTCAAGGTATATTGTTGAAGAGTAATTCGAATATGCGGGTTTATGCCTACAACAATTCAGATTGGGGAACATGGCCCATTACTAGGAGGTCCTTAACTGGATACTTTATTGCTTTAGGTGGGTCACTCGTTTCTTAGAAAACACAAAAACAAAGTCTCTAGGTCATCTTTAGAAGCGGAATATTGGCTATGACAATGGTAACCGAGTGAGTTGGTTTGGATAAATCATTTTTGCATCTCTAGGAGTATTTTCTTCATAGACCAATGAGGTTATAATGTGATAATCAAGTCGCGTTACATATCACTAAGAATCTTGTTTTTCATGATAGCACAACACATACAGAAATTGATTGTCGGTTTGTTCGGGAACGTCTTATAACTCGAGATTTAGAGACAACCTATGTGTCTTCTAAGTATCAACTAGCTGATAATTTCACCAAGCCATTAGGAAAGCGTGAATTTCTATTTTTAGAGAAAAAGTTGGGCATTATTGATTTACATGCTCCAACTAGAGGGGAGTGTTAAGGAACAAAACGGTATTTTGTTCTGTTTGGGAAACCAAATATATTTTTGGTTTGAATTAGTCTTCCTAGTTATATTAGAAGTAGTCTTCCTAGTCATACTAGGATTCAGATTTTGAATTATCTTGTGTATATAAATAGATGTGTGATATATTTGGAATAAGACAAGTATGATGAGAATTATTTTTCACATCTAAAAGTTATTTTATCTTCTCAAAATTCCTGAGTTTATGTGATTGCACCAAAACATTGTCTACTATTCACTCAACGTTTTTCCGCTACCCTCCGAAGTATTCAAGACAATTCCTTGGGACATGTATGTGAGCATAAGCTTGTCGAAGTGGTGAGTGCCATCACTTTCCTCCCTTACCCCAGGTTCAATTAACTCATACATGAAGAAATTGTGCGGAGAAAATGTTGAGCTTTGACACCTCTCATTTTTCAGTCTAATAAAGCCTTCTAAATTCTTCTTGAGATAAGGGACCCAAAAAATGGATCTAGTTACCAAAAAGAAAAAATGTGAGCATAATCTCTCCTAGTGATGGAGGCAAGTCTATTTTATTCTTCTATTATGTCCCTCTTTTGTCCTTATATATCATGCCTCTTTATAGCAGCTCACTTAATAAATATTCTGAAAATTTCTCCAATGTAATTTTGCCATTTAGCAGTGTAATAGTAGTGCCTTAAGCTAACCATATGTAGCACAATTCATTTGCGGTGAAACGATACCGTGGCTACTTGTAATTTTTTGGCTGATTTTTATATATTAAGAGATTGTTACTTGTAAATAGTTTGTATTTATATAGTATTAAGAGATTGTATTAGAAGATGAAATTTGTTGTTTGTTGTAAAACTTGTGGACACATTTATTGACTTTTTGACATATTTTGTATTTATATATTGTATAATCTCATGAATTTGTCTTTTTGTATTCAACATGTTTAACTAAACAGTTGAAGTCAAACTTGACAAAAATACAGAAGGAAACAATTGGTTCAGTCATAATGGAACAACCTAAATTATTTTGGTAGGTGGTTAGCTCGTATATATCATGCGTCATTTGGAGACTTACACGGAATCTATGAAAAATTGGGATATCAGATTTAAGAATAATGTAAGTAGTTGTTATATGGATTTTTTTTTGTTTAATTTTTTTCAGGTAAAGCCAATAGTTTAGGACAAAACTGACTAATTTGTTTTAGCTGTTTTTCCAAGCAAATATGGTGAAAAAGTGTTATTTCACGATTGATAATATGCTAAATTTTGTTGCACCTAAATTTTAGCAAATCTAAAGTCCTGTAAAGATGGGTTGATGAAAGCTTTGGAGATACAGTTGAAGTTAAAAGGAGGAGGTAAAATCAAAGGTTTAATATAGGTGTTATAAGGGTAGGATTTGATAGATATTTAGGGGTTGGCTTTTTGCTATGGTTTGTGGTTTATAGCAAAGTCAAAGGTTGTAAGGATTTGGAAACTCAATATTTGTGGCAATTGTAGTCCTCTTATGTTCTAGAAATTTTCACATACTCGAATAAGTTTCGTGGCTTTTTATCAGATTATATTATGTGATTTAGGTTGAAAATAGCTTTCATAGTGCATCTTTTTTGTTTTGTGGTGCACCTTTTTGTTTTTACAGTAAACCATTTTAATTATGTTGTGAACCATTTGAGTGAGTAAACCATTCCAGTTTTGCACTACACCTTTAAGTTTTATACTTAAACAATTCAATATATATACCTTTGTGAACTTGACTTAAATAGCACAAAACGTTTGTAGAGAGTTTTAAGGCTTGTTCGAATTTACATAAAAAACAAACAAAAATAAAAACAGAAATAGAAATAAATAAAAGTGAATAGAAACAAACAGAAATGAGTAATATAAAAGAGAAAAAATGAATAGAAATGAACAGAAAGAACAAAAATGAACAAAAATTAATAGAAACGAACAGAAATAAACGAGAAAATAGAAATAGATGATGATTTTTATGTAACTGAGAACAAGTCATACTCAAAAATATAAATATATATGCCAAGTACCATTTAAAGAGTAGATAACTTCTTTTTTTGTTTCATTGAACCTTTCCCATTTTTCAGTGAACCTTGTTGATTTTGTAATGAATCTTTATTGAGGTGCTTTAATTGAAATAAAGGAGATAACACATAAGTTGATTTTTTTGGTTTAAAAATGAACAAAATTTGATATTTCATGACAAATAGTTCTAGTCGACAAACAATTATTGAATAATAATAGCTAAATACATCAAGTCCTATCTCTTATCTTTAATATGAAAAATTACTAAGCTCTCAAATAAAGTATACTAAATATCTAATATTGCTTGTTGTCTTATCACCAAATAGATCCAAGTATAGAACAATTTGTCAAAAATGTTTTTGAGCTTATAGTTGATGAAGGTTGACCACATTGCTTATTGGCCGATTAATATTACTTATTGATTCTCGAGCACGTAAAATTTGCTGCAAGTACCATAGAATTCTATTTAGGTTATAGGAAATTTAAAATTAAATAAGTTAATCCAATTATTACCATATTTATAATTGTTTCTTATTGTCTCATTTATAGGAGTAAGTATCATATTAAATCCACTTGATAGTAGGAGATAACAATAAAAAAATAAAATACTGAATTTAAAAGAATAAATTTAGTACCTTAACTGCTGCAATAATATGGTTGGTCTCAGTAGAACTGGGATTGTTAGTTGTTTGTCTAGCAATATTCTTTTTACTTTTCTTCACGTGATTGCTTTTCCTTTTTGCGATACTTGCCTTTTTTTTTTAACTTCGTTGACCTTTTTCTCTACTTTTACATAGATTTAAGAGTGAATGACAACTCTTAAGCTACAATTATCATCTTGAAATTAGGAATTATACAGGAGTCCAATGTCGTTTTCAAGTTCTTCCTTGACCTTCTCACATAATTTTTCGTATAAAAACTCGTGTTTTTGCATGTGAAGAAGAAGCTATGATGAGTGTGAAAATTACATAGCATTTGCAAATTTCCAACTGAAGAAGTAGTAGTAGGCTTGTTAGCAACTTGTTGATTGTTATCATCATCATCATTGAAATTTTTGACGCTTCTATATCATCTCTTCAATATATATTTAACTTATATTTTAGCAATACACAATAAACTAAATACTCTTAAAATATGGAAGCACAAAATACTCATTTCTTTAAACTTCTTGCAAATGCAAGTGACTGTTTGGATGATATTGTTGATGTCATCAACATGACGAAAATTCACCCACCTTATCTCTTCAAACACTATATATTAAATTATCATCTATATTCTGAAAATTTTATGCATACAATTTGTTGCAATATTGATTTGATGTGGAAATAAGTGATATACCTAAGTTGTGTATACTTCAATAGCATGATTTAGTATACAATATGGGCATAAAACAATTACGGCTTACCATTTCATGAATCATAATCTCCTTCATTTTCCTCACTTCTCTAATAAGTGTTAGGAAAAATTAAGCCTTGAATTTATAACCTCAAGTGCATAACATAGTTGTAGTTATCCGACAAGCATAGATCGTATCCACGAGAAAGTTTTGCTTTAATTACCAAAACTATCCTAAGCTCTCAAGCTAGGTGAATCAAAATAGGATGGATGCGATAATCAAATTAACCCTATAAGAAATAATTACCAATACTCGAATTGTGATTTCACCACTTAAGAAACTAATTAATCAAGACAAGTCTTAACCTACCCAATTCTATTGCGGTATTTAAGAGTGGTCGGTTGCATCATCAAAACTCACCCAAGTCACACTTTCAAGGGTCATAAGCTGGTCTAATTATTCTAACCACATACTTTTATGGGTTTGACCAACTTGGCTATAAAATAGTAACCTTGGATCTAGCAGGGATTCAAGCTATTTTCATGTCAAATCAAATCTATTCTCTGTACCCACACTAGCAAATTGGCTCAACCTTTTCATCGATAAAACAACCGCCCCAAATCAAGATGAAAAGTCTCTTTGAGGCATCTCATTGAACATATGGCATATAAGAGAAACAATCCCAAAATACTAGCATCAACTAGGTAAATTAAGCATCATACAAGATTAATTAGCCATTAAGAAGGCTAATCACATCTAAAGCGACCCAGCTAACAACATAAAACAGAATTAAATCTAATAACGAAACTAATATAGATAGACTCGAACAAAGATAAAACTAACAAATTAACTTAAACATAAAATTAAACAATTAATTTAACAACTACTACCATCAAAGATAATAAAAAATGAACCTTTAAACTAAACTAAACAAACTAGAAAGAAAGGAGAGATAAAAGGGAAAAGTTACTTGAAACGAATTGAATTGAAACTAAAACTATCGGGAACTGAATTAAATAATTAAAACTAAAACCATCATTGAATAGAGATTATTTATAAATTTGCAAGTGGAAAACAAATTAACCTAAACTAAAATTAACCTAAAGAACTAAGCTAATCTATGGCAAATTACTGATGGTTTCCTCTTTCCCTCGTCCTTCGCTTACACTTTCCTCCTTTTATAACTTCGGTCTAAAACTAACCTAAAGAATTTGTGACTCATCTAAATCTAAATCTGCAGGCTACGATGGATTCAACTTCAGATTCATCAAGAATTTGTGGGAAGTCATTGGTAAAGATATTATCACATTTGTTTTGGACTTCTTTAGGACAGCAAATACTACATGGATCACTCTAATTCCCAAGAAGCGGGGGCTTATACAAGATCATATCTAAAATCCTTGCAAAAAGGATGCGGCTAGTAGCGAGTGAATCTCGATCTGCGTTTGTCTCGGGTAGACAGATCTTAGACAGGGCCCTAGTAGCGAGTGAAGC
This sequence comes from Talinum fruticosum, assembly GCA_021018815.1. Lineage (NCBI taxonomy): Eukaryota > Viridiplantae > Streptophyta > Magnoliopsida > Caryophyllales > Talinaceae > Talinum > Talinum fruticosum. The sequence continues at coordinate 1,578,160 of JAITYX010000087.1, read as the reverse complement.
AATAAGTTGACTAAAGAAATACGATCTTACTCAAGTTGGACTTTCATAAAGCATACGACTCGAGTAGGCTTGCACTTTTTAGATCATGTTTTGTGGTCTATGGGTTTTGGATCTCGCTTGGAGGTGTTGGATTCTAGATTATATCTACACAACTTCATTGTCTATTATGATAAATGGTATGCCCACTAAGCCATTTAGAATACAAAAAGGCCTCACACGGGAGACCCTCTTTCTCCATTCCTTTTTGTTCTAGTGGGTGAAGTTTTGAACGAGAATGTTACAATGTGAAATTGAAAAGGAACTTTTCGGAGGAATCAAATTAGGCAAGGACAAAGTGCTATTATCTCATTTGCAATTCGCAGACGACACTATCATTTTTTGCCAAGCCATGAAGAAGCAAATACCGAACGTGAAAGTCATTCTCCTCGGTTTTCGGACTATATCGAGGCTTAGGGGTTAACTACAAAAATCATGCCTTATAGTTCTTGGAAAAAATAGAACATGGGCAGAAAGAGTTGCGAGAGAACATTGGTTGCACACTAGCAAAGTTGCCTTTGAAGTGCTTGGGTATTCCACTGGGAGCAAATATGAATAAGGCCTCTTTTTGCAGCCTATATTAAAAAGGTTCAATAAAGACTAGTTTCTTGGAAGACTACTAGACTATCTAGAGCGGGAAGGCTAGTTCTAATTCAAGCATTATTGAATAGCCTCCCTATCTACTACCTTTCCCTCTTTAAAATTCCAAAGAAAGTTGCGAGATAAATTGATTCAAATCCAAAAGAAGTTTATGTGGACGAATAGTAGTAACATCATTTAATCCATTGATTATGTGGGAAATCACACAGAATCCTAAAGAGCTAGGGGGCTTGGAGTGACTAACCCTTTCATTCAAAATTTTGCTCTTCTTTTTAAGTGGTGGTGGAGATTTTCAAAAGAGCATAATTCGTTGTGGAAAGATGTTATCTTCTCTATTCATGGTGAAAAAGATCCAAGCATCTGCCAAATGATGACATACCCAAAATTAAGGAGCATGGAAAGGCATTAAGCAAGTGGTTTTGAACAACCCCGACCTCAAATCAATATGTAAAGAGGAGTGCATCATTTCTCTTGGAGATGGAAACAACACCCTCTTTTGGCATTACACATGGGTTCGTTGGAGTACCTCTTAAAAGTAGGTTTCCTGAGCTTTTACGCTTTCACTACAACAGGACCATCTTATCTTTATGATGGGAATGGACGATGGAGACAGATGGAGTTGGATGCTCAATTGGAGATTGAATTTAACTCAAGGGCAAGGTTCTACATTGTTGGAGCTACAAGCCATTCTCGAACCTGTGAAAATTACCACAAATGCAATTGATAAAATTTTATGGAGGTCGAATACTAGCAAAGGATTCTCTTCCAAATCATTTGCACAACAACTATAGAGAAGAAGGTATAGTAATACTTGAAGTTGATAATTTGACAAAAGTTGTGCGGAATGCAATTTCTCCTCCTAACGTTCAACTTATGGTGTGCCTTGCTCTAATGGGAAGACTCAATACTAAATCACTTCTATCATAAGAAAGGGTTAATCCAACCAGAAGAAGACAAATGTACATTTTGTCTTCAACACCCAAAAGATAGCGATCATTTGTTCGTCACTTGTCCCTTTTTCTTGGTCACTCTGGTGTTTATGGTTTCAACATTCGAACTTGTCAATACCCATTCAGGGGACTTTGAGAGAACTCTTTGATTTTTGGATTCACTATATAGGAAGACGCGGTAGAAGAAGGAAACTATGGCTTACATTGTTTTATGCCACTTGTATGGTCCTTATTGAAGAAGAGGAATCTCATGGTTTTTGAAGGAGAAAGTTAGAGTTTTGATGAAATTGCGGATCTGTAGGAACCACGGTCGGGACGGACTAGGCCGAGCTTCCCCACGAGACCTTGGCATAAGGGTTTTTTGAAAAGAGAGGGGTTTGAAAGAAGGAGATTAGAGAGGAGTTGGAAAATGATTTTGAATGTGAAGATTAATCTCTTATTTAGAGTTCGAATTTTATTAAACCAAGTTAAAGATAAATTGAATTAAATGGATTGGCGGTTATATTAATTATTTTATTATATAAATTATTTTCAGAATTTCGGGATATTACTTCCTAATTGAAGAATAGAAAAATTAGAGATTAGGGTTACTGCTGTGAGGCTTTAGGCTAGGCCGGTGTAAAGACACCGAGTGCGGACACAAGCCTCAACCACTGACTACTAGGTGCGGCGGCAGCTGCACTTAGCGGTCGGGCGCCGGCCGAGGCCATGGCTGAGACAGTCGGCCTTGGCCTCTAGCTTAGTCTGGCAGATCCGGATCTCTTTTTTCTTTAACCCTACAATCGAGAAAATAACCGATATGCATTTTTAACATAAATAAAGCAAAAAGATGAGTCACCGAGTAAGTTTTTGGGAGAAAAAACTAACAAAAATAAAATAAAATTTGCTCTTCCGATCTTAGTATGGGAAAACTAAGACCGAAAAATTCTAAAAGTGACTCCATCGAGTCTTAGAATCGAAAATTAAATTTGGGGGAGAGGGTACAAAAGTAGGGAAAACCCTTCCATTCCACCCTTTCGAAGACAACCATTACTAGTTTGAGTAGTATATTAAAAGAACATGTTAAACTCAAGCACTCAACATGCTAAACAAAATTAAAGCAACCAAAACATGAATGAAAGCAATAAGCGAAAATAAAAGGAAATCAATAAAGGAAACTAAAGCGAAAGAAAAGAAAAGCAAGAAACTTTAAAAGTTATAACGGGCGGGGAGGAAATAAAAGCGATACAACTCTTTGATCCACAATACAAAAAGCGATAAAAAGCATAAATTAAATAACCATTCGATCGAAGGTCGAATGGTTGCCCTCGAGTTGTCCCACCTGCTGATCCGGATCTCTTGATGTGACGGTGGTGAGTCAAAGGAAAGGGAGGCTTTTGAGTGAATTTTGGAAAGGTAAGTTTATAGGAAGTTGGAAAGGATTAGCTGAATGAATACCCAGAGATTGGAATAACTGAATATTCATTAGCTCTTTGCACGGATTCAGCGGCATTGTTTAGAAAAGAAGAGTGTTTGAGGTTATTTTTCAGCAGAGTGACATTAAGGGATATGTGCTCTGGTTAGCTTTATGCAGCATAACGCATAGGAAAAAGTTGTATTAAAATGAGAGCCAAGGCTCTCTATTTATAGGGAGAGACCTAGGTCCCAAATGACCTAAGGTTGCTCTCGACCGGACGTCCAAAGCTGCTAAGAAAAAACCAGGGCTAATAAATTAGAAGATTGAACTGGCACTACTACAAGAACCACTTTTAACGATGGGTCTTTAACGATGGTTAAAAGGACAAACCGTCATGAAAATGGACTGGTGACATTTTCGTAAAAAAATGCGATTTTAATGTATATATGACGATGGTTCAACATCGGAACCATTGTCTAAAATTTCTACTCGAACCTTAGACTACGGTTCTTTTATTGAATTGTCGTCATAGGTACATCTATGACGATGCTTCGAGTAAAAGAACCGTAGTCTAAGAACTTTAGACGACGGTTCTTGGTAGTGAACCATAGTCTAAAGTTCTCGCACAAAAACCCTCGGTCTCACTTTTTCACTCTTTCAGCCCCACACTCTCTTTCTTCGGTTGTTCTTCTCTCCGCAGATTGCTGGTGGTTTCCGTTGGCTTCCCACTCATTCTATCTCGAGGTTTCTGGTCGTGGTTGCACTCCCTCCACTAACTCTCTCGCGTTTCCAGTTGTGGTTGTACCACTCTCTCGCCGACTTCTCTTTCGACCTCACTCTTTCCACGTGGCTACACCTCTCTCGCCGACTTATCTTTACGAGCACCACCAGGTTTATCTCTTTCTCTTCATCTTTAGCATTTTCCCTGAATTCCATTGCGGGTTTTTAATTCGTTATTGTTTGCCTTGTCATTTTCGAAATTTTCATGAAACTCAAAAGTGTAGATAGTGCTTTCCAATTTCAGGTCTAAACTCGAAAGTGTAATTTAGAAGTCTTATATTTCATGGTGTTTTTGAGAAAATTTGTAGATTAATCTTATAATTGAGGAATGTGAATGGATAGAATATGAAAATTATTGTACATGTTTATTTAGCAAGATTTGTATAATTGCTTGCGAGTGTAAAATGGATTTTTCCAAAAGTACAAAAAAAAAAAAAATCGAGGGGCGAACTATGATGAACAAGGAGAAGTTGGTCCGGAGTAGAGACGATCCAACCATCCTTAAACGGGTCGATTTTAATAGACATGGAAATGCTGTAGATGAGCATAAAGCTCCGTTTATGAGCTATGTTGGTGTGGCAAGCCCTCATATGTGAACATCAACAACGAGAAAATAGGCCAACATCCCTGATTCCATTAAGGACAACTTGTGGAACGATATTTAGGTAAATTCACTACATCTCAACTTAGTATTGCAACTTATATTGTAAATGGTTAATATATATGTATTAATGCATATATATGTATTAATGAATATCGTTCTTGTGTTTTAGAGAACGTTAAACTTGAAAGTTAATGAATATGGGATCCCCTTCGTGAAACACAAGACCCTCATGTCGGCGGCAGAAAAGTTTAGAGACTTCAAATATCGCATTGCCGCTATATAAGTCCACAAAACAAGGCGAGATGAAACAAGAAGGTAGATCCTTAGAGGTCTACAATTGTATCACCGAGGAGGACTGGAGATCGTTGAATCACAAGTCACTTCTCCGGAGTACTGAGGTAATTTCATTACTTTGATACCCTTTTTTGATACTACATCAAATGATTGTATAAAAAAATTCATGGGTAGCTCTAAGGAGAAAATAGAGGGTTTGAATAGTGTGCAACTTTATTCAATATTTATAGACAATCTCATATAAAAATAGTGTGATGTTTTTTATAAACGTAAGTGGTGAAATCTACTTGAGAAGGGCAAATCTAGAGGACAATGAGAGGGGCACTATTACAGGAGCCACTTTTAACTACGGTTAAAAATGACCTTTAACAACGGTTAACTGGCATAGTGTATGTGGTCGTCGTTGTATGTAACATCTTTTACTACGGTTTAAAACCATAGTAAAGGTCACTCTATGACCACGGTTCTCACATTAGAACCATCGTCATAGGTACTACACAAAAAATGAAAAATTTGTTCTAGGCGGGGCATATTATGACAGTTCTAATGTAAGAACCATCGTCATAGGTTATAAGTTTTTTTGGATTTTTTTTTATTTTTCGTAATCCCTGTACAAAATACAATACAAAATATATCATAACTTACAATACATCACAACATACATAGCAACAACCAACAGTTACAATTTTTCAAATGTATACAAAAATTTCCCACTTACTACAACCACAACAAGTTCCATTGAACAAGTTCGAGAACACAATTCCATAAATTTTCACAATAAGTTACAACAATGAATATTACAATGATGTGAAATTATAATACAAATAATACTCATTCATTATTTATGTGAAAAAGTTAATCTCTATTTACCAAAGTGATGCTTTTGTAGTAGATTTAGTATGTCGTTGTCTTTATGATGATATTGCTTGCTTGGATTTGTTGCAAAGGTAGCCTGGACAACATATATATATATATACACACATCATATTTGCAATCCACGCTACCTCTGCATGAACTCCAAGCAAGTAATGTAGTCATAAAGACAAACACAAAACTCAATAAACTAAAAAGCATCTCTTTAGTAAAATAGAGATGAAGCTTTTGGCATAAATATTGAAATCATTTAAACCACAAAGTTTCAAGAAAAAGAAATACACAAAGAGGTGGACAACATAAAAACTCAATGATCTTACCCAAGAACCGGTCAAGAGTGAGCTCATTACTCCTCCAAGGCAAACTGTCTCAGCTGTCGGAAAATAAGGGACGAAGGTAACATTTAGGAGCTTAGTTCTTTTGACCCTCATCAAATGATGATCTTCTAGCCCGCCATTGGAGAGCCTAGTCTTTTTGTTTTCTTCCTTGGAGTTCGTGCAGGGGTAGAGGTGGACAACCCCACTTCTTCTTAGGGAGGTTCCTCTTCTTTTCCTTAGGGAGGTTCCTCCCCTTATCCTTCGGTAAGTTCCTTCGCACAGGAGAAGAACAAGAGAAAGGGCCCTCCACCGATTGACTTGCTCTCCAAGGGGGACCGAGATGATGAGCTAATGTTTGAAGTGGTGCATCCGCCTACTGCGTCACTTGTTGTTGAGTGTGAATTGCTTGCACTGGATTTCTACAAGTTGGTCAAAGTGGAGCTCTACCTAGGCTTCAAGGAGGTCCCAGATCGAAATGCAACACAACTTGTTTAAGAGTATGAGCTTCATCAAAGTCTACAAAATCCAGCTCCATAGCATCATCAATCGAAGGTTGTAGAATGTTTTCACAACAAGGGACGGGCAACAATTGACAATAGCAGCTTGCTCGACACGGTCCTTATTGAAGCGTGGGCACAATTTCTCGAACCCAGTAGGAAGTGCTCTGTAACTCATTTTCAGTACGATAGAAGGAGAGAGTTAAGTCAAAGAATTATTCTAACCAACTCCCTCAATAAAGCCTCTACCCGTCTTCCCATTCAAATAAGAATTTTTTTGCTTCCAATTGTTTACGTATATATTATATATATGGTTTCCCTTTTGCTTCCAATTTTGATGTATTATACATTATCATAAACTAGATATGATTTGATTTGAAATTTTACATAATGCATAGGACAAATTAATATGAATAAAATGTTGAGGTCATCTCTTTAATTCGCCTAAATGATCCCAAGACATAACTAAAACCGGAGTTCCCATAACCCTTGTTGTCTTTAACAATGAGGTCAGATTCACTAGGCAAGACATGGAGTTTATGTGCAGCGTGGGTCAATACGCGAGAAAGGGAAAAAGGATAAAGGCTTTATTGGAGAAAAAGTGATAAACAATAGGGAATTATTACTAGTTTTGTAATTGTTTACCATATTTTTCTCCAATAAAGCTTTATCCCTTCCTTTTATTTGTGTACTCGACCCACGCTGCACATAGACTATATATCTTGCCTAGTGAATCCAACCTCATTACTAAATTCAATAAGGGTTATGGGAACTCCGGTTCTAATCATATGTCTTGGATTGTTAAAGCAAACTAAATGGATGGACTTAGCATTTCATTGATATTCATTATTGTCTTATGCATTACGTAAACTTTAAAAAAGCATGTATTATAGTTTACGATCATGTATAATACAACAAACTTGCACCCAAAAAGGAAACCGAAAATTTTGGTTATTAGATAAATTAGTCCACCCCCAACTTCAACTCATCAAAATAAATAAATTTGATAACAAATTTATCTTTATGACAAGTATTTGGGGAGATCCCTATACACACACACACACACACACGCGCACACACACATGTAACTCTTTCCCTCTATTCGTTGTGTAAGAGAAGTGTTTACGTATATATTATATTAATAATAATATATATGTGGTTTCCTTTTGCTTCCAATTTTGATGTATTACACATTTATCATAAACTAAACATGATTTTTTTAAGTTTACGTAATTTATACGACAATAATGAAATTATGAATAGAATGTTGAGGCCACCCCTTTAATTTCCTTGAATAACGCAAGACATAACAGGGACCAGACATATGTTGTTATGATTAACAGTAAGGTTGGATTTACAAGACAAAAAGTGGAGTGTACATGCAACATAGGTCGATCCACGAGATAAGAGCGGAAGGATCGCGAGAATTAAATGGAAACAAAAGGTCATAAACAATGTCATTCATGTTTATCACCTTTTGTTTCCATTTGACTCCTCGACCTTCTACCCTTCTTGTGGATTGGTCTATGTTGCATGTACACTTCATGGTTTGTCTTGTAAAACCGACCTCATTGTTATTCACAACAAGAGAATTCTAGTTCCTATTATGCCTTCGATCGTTAAACCAAACTAAATGGATGGCCTCAATATTTCATTCATATTTCATTATTATCTTCGGAGTTACGTAAACATTAAAAAAATCATGGCCTTTAGTTTACGATCATGTATAACACAACAAACTTAAAACCAAAAAGGAAACCGGAAATTTAGATAATTCGATAAATTAGTCCACCCCCAACTTCAACTCATCAAAATAAATAAAATTGATAACTAATTTATCTTTATGACAAGTATTTGGGGAGATCTCTATATCCAAATACCTTTCTAATTTTTTACGTTGACACATTTATATTTTCTCCCTATTGATCCTTACATATATAACCGTAAATTTTTCTATTTCCTCAAACCCTAAACATAAATATTTTTATTTCTCTAAACTGTAACCATATTTGGATACCAATTTCGATAATTGGATAAATGAGTTCACTTCAACATTACCTCATCAAAATAAACAAATTTGGATGCAAATTTATCTTTATGAGAAGGTTTTTGGGGATTACCGTATATCCAAATTATCTTTTTATTTCTCTAAAACCCTCAACAAATTTGGATGGACTCTTTTGATCTACCATCCTTAACTATCATATTTTGCTATAACTACCACAAATCCTAAACTCCTAAACCAATTCCTCAAAATCTTAAACATTTTACGAATTTCCAACTTAATAAACTAAATAAATGTTACCCACATTCTCAATATTCAACATTTCAACAAAGATTCAACATTTCAACAATCTCAACCATTACCCATATTCTCAACATTCACATAATTACCACAAATACATTCAATATTTAACTATAAAACATTTTGTAAATAACTTAAAGAGAAAAATAAGAGAGGATAGAGATTCATACCTAAGAACCGACAACGGCGAGGGTAAGAAGAGGCTTGACAACAAGACTTTGAGGAGATCTGCACTTAAAAGAGACGAGAGGAAACTATAAAGAAATGAAAGATTAAGAGAGAGGAGATTTAGACAGCGAGAGTGAGGAGAGGCTTACCAATTCAAGTCGATCGGCGACAAGGAACGAATTCCGGATCTATTGAGGAGTTTCGTGGAGGAGAGAAAACTATAGAAAGCGATAAGACCGAGAGTTGTAAGTTAGCGTGGAAACAACAGATCGCGTTTTTAAGCCGATCGAAAGATATATGACAACAGTTATGTCATCGAACCGTCAGTCATATATTACATTTAACAACGGTTACGTTACCGTAACCGTAGTTAAATGTTTCAAGCAACATCTCGTGATGATGGTTCTTACATTAGAACTGTTGTCCTATATGTTAAACAATGACATTTATTTACAAAAATGCCATCGGTCCAGGTTTTATGACGATTTGTCTTTTTGACCGTCGTTAAAGACTCGTTGTTAAAAGTGGTTTTTGTAGTAGTGAGTGTCTCATGCAATGATATTTTCGTTGTCGAATTGATATAAAAAGGAAGAAATAGTCAATGATATATACAACTATTTTCGATTTAAGTCATATGCACCGATATTTTCGTTGTCTTAATTACTTGCTTAGGCGATAGGTGAAACCAACCGAAAAAGGATTACGAGCAATGCATAGCCTCACGTGATGTCCTGTGCGGGATACGTGAAGTTGGAGGAGAGGTTGTACAAGCAAAAGCTTGAACAACTTCAAACTAAATCCAGTGAAGGTTCTAGCATAGATACTTCGCAACTCGTTATCAATAGGGACGAGCTATAGGTCGAAGGAAGAAAGAAGAAAGATGGAACCTTCACTACGACTGATGTAGAAGGCTGTTGCGCAGCGATTCGTGAATTTTTTACTATTTCCTTAATTTATTTTGAGAACTTCTCGGTTTTAAAATTTATGAATTGTCAAATGATAATATTTTTTTCTTCTTATTGGAGTCTTTGTCACGGACATTGACTTCGAAGTCGCCGACACCACCGGGAGGATGGACAAGCTAGCCTTGGCCGTACAAAGAGATGAGCAACCCGGTTGTGTTCGAGTCGTCGTTGGGCGGGTGGGGATAGTTCAGCACTTTGGGGCTAGGAAGAAACACCTCGTCATTTCCATCCAAGCGTATATGAAGGCTGAAATGACCCAAATAAGGTCCCAAATGGAGTCCTAACAGTCCATAATTGGAGTTCTAACAGACCCAAATGGCTGCAAAGATGGCGAGAGATGGAGGCCCGGATGGCCACTTGGATGATGTACATCCATATCACCCTACACACCAGCCAGCGTGAATGCCAGCTCACCCATCGACCAATTCGAAGTTCCGGCGAAGGTAATTCAGATTTTACAACCTAATTATATTTACATGCAAGTTTATATTTTGACTCATTAATGTATAATCTTGTTGAATAATTACTTATAGTGGATGTTTTTGTTGTTTCGGATGAGTGTCGTTATTTACATGCATGTTTATATTTTTGACTAATTGGTGTATAATCTTGTTGAATGAATGGTGTATATTGTGTGGTTGTTACGTAACTCCGACGTGTGGCCGTTGAGTAATTACTTATTTAGTATGTTTTTATTGTTTCGGATGAGGGTCGTTATCTTGGAAAAATGTTTACTTTTAAGGGAAAATCTGTCCGTTTATTTTCGGGATTTTTAGGTTATTTAACTTCTTTGTCAAAGGTTATCTCATGATTATAATTGTTGTAGTTATTCTTATGTAGCCGGCAAAGTGCAAGATAGCTTCTCATCACCCTCCCCTAGAGTATGTTATGGCATTGGGTGTTGTTTTCCTGTGGAGGTCGGATATTTTCGTTCACGGGACACCCCTTATAGCTGATGAGATGATGGTGAGTGTAAAAGAGGTCTTGCACGGGAAAGGCGAGTGTGAGTTGTCGATCCGAGGACCGGACCTCCACACCTGTTGACGACATAGTCAACGCTTTTCTTTACCGTAATTCATCCTCTCTACCGTAATTCATTTTTATTTAAAATATTAGATTTAGTCGTTGTTAATTTCACGTGTATATATTTCTCATTTTTGTATTGATTATTCACTAGAATATCGGGGACAAATCCGAGAGTGGGATGAAGGGCGCCGGGGTACAAGTAAACGTTCGGTGGTGCCCATTCGTCGTCCGGAGAAGTCTCCTCTTGTATCCATTGAGGAGTCCCGTACTGATTGGTGTGCCACTCCGGAAAGTTATGTGAAGACTTTGTCAATAGAGGAACCATTTATCTATAACGCGCCAGGTCACGTGTTTGGGCAATGTGAAGGGGATATGCCCGTCTATGTCTTCCCGAACGACATAATGCGATTTTTACACATGGAGGATATCGGCGTACCCGCTATTATGCTTGGCATTATGTGAGTTAATATATTTATAATAAGTTCTTTTTTACTATTAATTTCAATTTTGAACTACATACAATTAATATATAAGGGAGCTGCACGAGATTGGAAAGGACTTCGTCTAGTTTCTTAACCCTAATTCCATTCAAGAAGTTGGACAAAATCATAAAGAACGAGTCACCTGTATCTTCAACGTCATGAAACATAATGTGCAAGATAAAATATGGTACTTGACGTCGTTCAATGAGAGGTAAGTGTACAAATAATGAACTAATTAACTGAAGTTTTTATATGGTGTTATATATACTTGTATAAAAATGTGTTATTTGTGGTTATGTAGCCACCATTGAATGCTTACTCGCCATATATCGAAGGGCTAATATCGCCTACCGGCTTGATACTGAGGCGTGAGGGAAGATATCAAGGATGTTGTCGAGTTGTGAGTTCATATTTTTAATCATTTTATACTTGTTTTGTTAATTAGTAATCGTTCAATGGTACGTCTAAATTGAATTTTATTTTTCGATTGAAAAGTAGTGCTCTAATTCGTTATTATTATGGCGGAGACTTCAAAGACAAACGAGTGAAATCAAAGCCACTAATTGTCCCGGTCAAGGTGAGGCTCTCTTGGTTATTAGAGTCTACTTTAATTGTTTTTCATTTCATATTACTTGCTAGCTGCAAAAAGTACTAATTAATTTTCTATGTGTTTGGAATCTATTTTACTATTGTAGTGCCATATACAACCAGGGAACGTGGAGTCCGGCTTTTACATTCTCCGAGTACATGAAAGAGATTGTGACCGAACTCGATTTAAATTCTAGTCCCAAAGAGGTATACTTGCACTTGCATTTGTAATTAATTATATTCTTTTTTTCAGCTTGATTAACACTTGCGGTTGACCTAATTAATATTTCTTTTACAGCATTAGTTACAATATTTCCAGGGAAAGAAACCACACACTCCCTATACGAGATGAAGTGCTCAACAAGTTAAAACAAGGTTGTGCGAGTTTGTTTATAACCGTATAAAAAATAGGTATATATTTACAATTAGTTTTTATTATTTGATTGGTCAAGTTTGTAATTTTAATAGTCATATAGTTCTAGGTATATATGTACATAGGTATATATATTTTTACACTATCTTGTACCATATACAAAATGTGATGAATATGTTGTTTTGTATATATTCCGGTGAAGAGTGCATTGGATTGTGGTTTGTATTCTGAATGTGTAAGGTTGTATATGATTTGTATTGTACGGAGGGCAAGCAAACACGAGAAAACTTATTAAAAAAATCAGACCTATTATTACGAGTTCTTAAGGCAAAACCGTAGTAAAAGGTCCGGTTGGAGGCCTATAACTACGGTTCTTCACCGAACCGTAGTTATAGGCTTATCTATGACGACGATTTCTTCATCCGAACCGTCATCATAGATGCTCTGTAATAATTTTTTCAATTACGGAAGAAGGCCTATGACTACAGTTCAAATAAAGAAACTATCGTCATATATTGACATATGACTACGGTTTTTCCATCCGAATTGTCGTCATATATTGACCTATTACTACGATTTTGAATCGTAGGAAAAGATGTTATATACAACGACGAGAACATACACGACGCCGGTTAACCGTAGTTAAATGTCGTTTTTAACCGTATTTAAAAGTGGTTCCTATAATAGTGCGGATTAGAGAGAATAAAACCGGATAGAATACCGGTCGGGGCGCCGGTCACCCAAACATGCCTAGGGTTTTGTGCCTTAGCGTGCTGCCAAGAGAGTCTCTTGACCAAAATGTTACGTTCCTCTTAAAAGTCCAAGTAGGGGCGCCGGCTATGCGACACCATTTTGAGGGGAAGCTCCTAATCTTTAGGCGGAATGTTCTCGGAGCTTAAATGAAGCACTTTGATACTGGTGATCATGAAATGCAGCGTCTAATGTCGTCTTGGAGGTCTTCAGCTCCATTTATGATTGGACAAAAGTGAAATGCAGAATTCGAGCTCGGAATTTCCTGATACACGGCAATGTACTTGCGTTGTCTCTGGAGGCTTGGCCCGATCTTGGATCGTTTGGAAAAAAAAGGGGATTTTTGGATCGATCCAAGGCAAAAGGCTATTTATGTGGTATTGGGGGTTCTTTGTGGTTTCATCGTGAAGTTTTGCTCGTGGAGAGTCTAAGTCACCCTAGAGGGGGTGAATAGGTGGTGGAAGATTTTTGAGAAAATCTTACGCACGAATAGAGACAGAAATAGATTCTAATTCTAGATTGGACTCGAAAGCGCAAAACACAAAGAAATGCGTAGAAATCCTCATGGGGCGAAAGCCACGAACTATGTCAATCCATACACCAAGTCAAATCCACTAATTGAATCCTCAATTAAAATGAATATGACTACCCAGATTTGTTTCCAAAAAATCTATTACAATTTTCCTAGGCTTAGAATTTACCTTATCCGATCGACCTAGTACTTCCAAGTTAAAGTTACCTTATCAACTTGGGATCCTACAATTTTTCTTAAGGTTAAAAGTTCCCTTATCTAACCTGGTACTTCCAAACTTAGGTAACCTTTACAGTTTGGGACAACCGAGTTGAGGTAACCTTTACAACTCGGTTAGAGAGAAAGAGTAGAAGAGTAGTAAGGAATTACAATTCAAGCTGACTCGAAGAATACAACTCGGAATATTAGAATTACATTTTGAGAGTTGTATGCTAGAGAAGATGTTCAATATGGTCTCTCTTTTTCTTCTATTCATCAGTTGAAATCTTGTGCTAAGACTTCTATAAATAGTATGCCTTGAAGAGATAGTCGTTGAGCCTCCAACGTCTTTCTGTTGAAGTTGTCTAAGTCAACTAGCCGTTGTAACGGATAGTATGAATGGCTCATATTTCTAAACCACCTTGAAATAGTCTGTTGTGCCTTGGTACTAGCTTCCAACAACTCTTTTTCCACCTTTTATAAACTGGAAAAGTAGAATGAAAAGACCATTAGACTCAAAAATAAAATATTACCCAAAACAAGAATGAGACAAAGTTGTTAGTCGGTTATAAAATTTTCTAAATATTCCATCTTTTTGTCCGGCGGTGCTTTAACGGTCGAAGCCTTTTGTTTTTTCTTTTTCTTCAAATAATTGACATTAGAAAAACCTAAAAAACATTAAGCATAATGGTTCTCAAAGTATAAATATACCTTGGTCCATAATTAGATAAGGATTAGTCTAAATAAAGCATTTAATGATTAATTATCTTAATCTATTTATTTGGAATATTTTAAGTCTAATATTCAATATAATCAAATTTCAGATATGCCAAAACTCATAAATAAATAATTCAATCTTAATGGGCACATGAGTTATTTAGACATTTAATAATTACGCATGATTAAACAAATAATAGCGTAAGTTTCAGGTTAAAGCATGATTCAAATAATTCAATCCCGAGATCAAATCATGATGTTTGCCATGATAAAATAGACATGTTAAATATGAGATAGCGTAGGCAAACTAAATGTCCGAGTCCAACTGAGTAGGTCGAACATGAGATCTAAGTAGGTCGGTTTAATTCGGTTTGTCATAACTAACTCGCGATTCTACTTTCTAAGTGTCGGACTTGGTTAGATAAACTTAATATACTTAAATCCGAGTTCGATCAAGAATAAGTCATATTGAAATGATGAATTATAAAGCATATGAATTAGTTAAATGAATTTCTTTTAGGATGCTTCTTGTTTTATCCTAAATTTAGATGAATGCATGTAATCAAAACACATTTAAGGGGTTAGTCATTCATACACGAGTCTACATACTGGTCTTTGTCACACCAATCAAACATAGTCCGTGATCCAAATCCTCAAATAGGACTCAAGATTTCATCATCGGGCCTACGGAATAAAATATAGAATTAAAAGAGGTAAAGGGCGATACTTTTTAGGTGTCTACACAAACATAATAAAGCCCGAGTTGTCCACTAGGCAAAGGCATGGAGTCATGTCCTATCCATTAAACCAAGTTTTGCAGACAATGTGGTTTGATAGAAGAATTTTTCAATAGCTATTGTGCTACATTTTCCATGGTAGATGTGCTTTTCTAGGCTGAGGTTCGGGGATGAAGCTTCACTCCACATAGGGATGCATTGAAGACCTGAAGAATCAATATTTGCTTAGCACCTTGAGATTTTTTTACATTTAATCTTAGAATTCTGTTACTCACTGTTGGACGAGGTTCATAAAACGGCCACTTAGGCTCGTTAATTTCCGCTTAATTAATCTCCCTTCTTATCCAGGAAAGGTTCCTGGATAAGTGGGATAGCAGATGAAGTTTAGATTGACTCAACTTCTTAACAATAAGGATAGGAGCGGATGCTCCTATTTAATCGATAATGGGAGACACAGATTTATACATCGGTGAACAACACGGCATTCGTTGCTCCTCTCATATCTTCTATTCTCCCTCACAGTTAGACCGACCATCTTAGGGTCTTCGGGTTTGATACGTGGCTGTTTCCGGCGACTCTAGTAGGCGCCGGATATACTTGTTCCGGACGACACCGAACCGGACTTCGGAATACAACCAGAATCGGAGGATTCGTGACTCGGGAAATTGACTTGTGGGCTATCGAACGGCGGTCGATCTATTCGCTTCCGCAACTACTAAGGTTAGTCCTTATATTTACATATATACCTACGGTGGTATCGAGCATTGGATTGCTAAGTTCCTAGCCCCGACTAGTTATTAGCCCGATTAGTTTAGGCCGCATAATTTGTTAAGTACAAATTTGAATCCCATTAAAACCACGACTCGGACTCTGTCATAAGCACCGCCTCGTGGCGCCCGCCCCGACAACCATCGCATAAACCGCCATCGCCGGCGACGACGGCAGTCCGCGGCTTGGCCATTAGTGGCCCAACGCAAAAACCACCCGATCCGGCCTCTATGACCCAAATAAATTAAAAAAAAAAAAAAAAAGGGGGTAGTAGAATAGTAGTTGTCGGACTAACCCATCGAGCCGCCGGGAGAGGGGTGGCGCGTACCAACACGCGCCGCCGTTGAGATTAGATCTTCCTCTCTCTTAGCTTCTCCGCCGCCGATATACGTTCATCGACCTTTTCCTTTGCGAAAACAGCCCGGCGGTGGCGCGTGTGGGTCACGCGCCACCACGTCGTAACCACCACCTCTCGAGATTGGTGTTAATCGGTTGCTTGGCGGCCGATCTACATCATGCCGGTAGTATTTTTGTCGAAAAAGGAAGGACGAGGCTTGTGGGTCTCGATTTTTGGCTCGGCGGAGAAGGGCGGAATTACATCATTTGGGTGTTTTTTGGACGCCGGAAAACGAAAAGGCCGTGGCCTTTGCTTGGTGTCGCCGGACATAGTGGAAACAGAGCCGAGCCACGCCTCCCGTAGCCATGGCTACTCAAGGAGGTTAAAGCGAGAGGGAGAGAGACTCTCGGTCGGAGAGACCAAGAGGACAGAGAGAGCGAGAGGGATAGAGGACAGAGAGCTGGAAAACTGTGTGAATAAATGAAAGGAGACGTGAAGCAATAAGGCAAAGCGTGCGCTGCCTTTATTTTTTTCCAAGTCCCGAAGTTCATTTTGTTCCCAAGGCATTTTTATTTTTTTATTTTTCCAGTTCTTGTTCTTCTCACCGAGGCATGCTGCTTCGGTCCTCACCCAATCCACTTTATTAAATTAATTAACATGCTGATAATTTAATATGTTTAGTACACAATTTTATTTTTACTTTGTGTAAATTTGAATTAATATTAACCTGATTTTATAATTTTATGTAAATTATTTTAATCAGTTAATTTTATGAATCTGCTTCATATTATGTAAATTATATAATTGTGTTTTATATAATTATTTGATTTTTGGCATGTTATTTATTTAATATATGTAATTTCGTATTACATGTTTCAAAGATGGAAAATCAGCATAAACATTATAAATGTGTTTAATATAGTGTTATATAAATTAGTTTTATAAAAGGCAATAGCTTTGCCCTACATATGAATTTGTTTCATGAAATCATATTAATTATAAAATTAGTTTTTATATAGTATGAGTTAAGTGATATTATCTCGTAAATTAGTTTTTAGAATTAATATGAATATGTTTCATACGGATTAATAATATCACGTACATTTTTTCATGTAAATTAGTTTTACATCTTAACTACCTTTGTGGTATGTAAAGTTCAATGTTAATCCGTTTAATGTTAAAATTCATATGAATATGTTTTCTATGGAATTAAAGTGTCAATTAATTTTTCTAAAATTTCTAGTTCATTTCATATGTGATGATTATGAGCTTAGCAAAATTTTCGATCATATGACTTGAGTAAAGAATTTTGTGAAAATTTTAATTGTTTTAAGATGTGCCTAAATGTCCAATTTTTATTTGTAGATATGGCAACGAAACTTATGACAGATATGGCCTTGATCGAAAAGTTGGTGGGGTCCAACTATGATATTTGGCATCGGAGGGTTCGGTTCCTTCGAATGAGCGAGAACTACTAGAGTTCTTGACCGCCAAAATGTATCCCCCTGCTACTAAGGATAAAGATGACAAGGATGTTGATACTAGTTACGCACGATATCGGAAGGATTTAAAAGCATATCGGGAATGGTTCAAAAGGACCGCTCGACGCGGTATGCCTTACTGAACCTCATGCATGATGACTTAATCGGTGAGTTTGAGAACCGTCCTACAGACTAAAGATATGTGGGATCAACTTAAGATCAAGTTCGGGCAAACTTACGCCACTAAGCTCCGCCTAACTGCATCTTACGTGGATGCAATACACTTTTGGCCCGGAGCATAGTATAATCGAACATATACGAACATTGAGTGCAATGGTTCGTGATCTTAAGGCTGGAGGGATCGAGATCTCCGAGCGTGATCAAGTCACGAATGTGATTCGTGCTATCCCATCCGAGGATCCTTGGAAAACGTTCAAGACCCCGATGGTGCATAGTGATCACCTCCGGATCTGTGGACGATATTGTTCGTCATCTTGAACTTGAAGAAGACCGCATGAAGTCACATGCTCCTGCTCCCGTTCTCGCTGCATTAGTTGCTAAAGGAAACAAACCTAAAGGCAACAAGTTTAAACGAGGGAAGAAGAAAAGTTCTCATCCCTCTAAGAAACCCGGGCCTGCGGTGGAAATGCCAAGAAACAGACATAAGGCTAAGGGCAACAAAGAGAAGAATATGGCACGTGTGAAGTGTTATAATTGTGGAAAGAAGGGTCACTATGCTAGGGATTGTCCCGAGCCTCAAAAGGTGACCCCCTCCATTAAAGTCTCCGAATTATTTGTTTGTTCCCATGCATTAGTTGCTAACTCTCTTCCTAATTGGATTGTAGACTCGGGAGCAAGCAAGCACATAGTTCAAGACCGAGCTGGGTTTGTAGAGTTTCACCCTTATCCGGTGGGCATACAAACCGTGACATTAGGGAATGGCACGATTGAAAACGTTCTCGGTGTGGGAACGTATCGGCTCAAGCTACGTGGAGGAAATAAGTTACTCCTACTAAATGCTCTCTACGCGCACTGGGGTGCAATGTTCCCTTATTTCCTTTGTCTCCTTAGTTAAAGTAGGTTTTCGGTTTATTTCAAAAGAAGATGGTTTAGAGATTTATTATGGTGGCAATTTGTTTGGCCATGCTAGTTTTCAAAACAATTTCCTGTTTTGGATTTAGACGTTTGCTATGATAATTACTGCATTAGTTTCATTTGTTGATTCCAATTCGAATCTGTTAAATGGCATGCAAGACTTGGTCATATTGGCTAAGATAGAATGACTAGACTAGCAAAAGAAGGTCTTCTAGACCGACTCACTAAGGTTAGGTTGCCTAGATGTGAGTCATGCTTAGGCTGGTAAGGCGACCAAAAAGCCTTTTGGTAAGGCTTCTAGGGCGTCACATCCCTTAGAACTTATTCACTCCGACATATGTGGACCTATGAATGTCAAAGCACGTCATGGTGCTAGTTATTTTCTCACTTTAATAGACGACTATTCACGATATGGGTATGTGTACCTTTTATCACACCGTTATGAAGCTTTAGATGTGTTCAAACACTTCGTAGCGGAAGTAGAAAACAAATTGGAGCGTAGAGTGAAGTCTCTTCGCACCGATCGTGGTCGTGAATACCTTTCGATATGTTCAAAGGGTTTTGTGAGGAAAAGGGCATACGCAGGCAACTCACGATTCCGGGCACTCCTCAACAAAATGGAGTTGCCGAGCGACGAATCGAACATTACTTGACATGGTCGGGACAATGATGGCCCAAGCTAATTTGCCAATTAGTTTTTGGGGGATGCGTTGCTTACGGAAACTTACATCCTGAACCGAGTGCCTAGTAAGAGTGTTTCGATCACTCCATATGAGTTATGGAATGGTAGAAAGCCCATCTTGGACCATTTACGCCCGTGGGGTTCGGCTGGCTATGTGCACAACCCAACTCACCCACATGGGAAAATTGGTCCTAGAGCTACAAAAATGGTGTTCATCGGGTATCCGAGAAAATTCAAAAGGATATGTCATGTATGGAGAACATCCAACTGGCGGCATGAAGGAAATAGAATCCCGAAATGTCGATTTTATTGAGGATGAGTTCCCAAGTATTGGTGAAATTAAGAAGGACTTAGAGTTGTATGAGTTACAACAATTATCTCTCGGTGAGGGGAGGATTTGTACACTCATCGTGTCACCGAGGATAATAGTTTTCCAGACAACAGAGATAGTAGGAGTGGTCCTACCATCTCTAATGATGGAAATGTGTCTACACAGGAGATCCAACAAGAGAATGAGGAACGTCCTCAATCTCCAGTTCCTAATCACGAGGTCGAGTCCTCCTTCTCGGGAACCCGAACCCACATCTCAAGGGATTAGTGGGAGAGATTCTCCTATTACTCGAGTCCCACACCTCAAAGGAAAAGGGGAGGGATCCCGAGCCTAGTAAGACAAAAGAACCAAGTCCTAAAATCATTCGAAGGAGCGAACGAGGAAAAGTTCCCCGACGATTTTTTCAAATCGAAGAGGATATCTTCTTTTGTATGCCTTTGGAAATAGAAGAGCCAACCTCTTATGAAGAGGCTATAAACTCACCAAACCATACGAGAATGGATGGAAGCCATGAGAGATGAGTTGGACTCAATGGCAAAGAATGAAGTTTGGGAAGCTGGTTGATCTTCCTCCCGGACGTAAGGCCATTGGAAACAAGTGGGTTTTCAAGGTTAAACGTCGAGCGGATGGATCAATTGATAAGTTCAAGGCCCGATTAGTGGCGAAAGGATTTACACAAGTTGAAGGTGTAGATTATGAAGAGACTTTTTCTCCTGTGGTGAGAATGACCTCTATTCGCCTACTTCTAGCCCTGGTTGCTCATTTGGACTTAGAGTTAGTCCGGATGGATGTAAAGACTGCCTTCCTCAATGGTAATCTGGAGGAGGAGATTTATATGGATCAACCTATTGGTTTCGTATCAAAAGGACAAGAGGACAAAGTTTGTCGTCTTAAAAGATCCATATATGCTCTTAAACAGTCTTCCAGATCATGGTACTTTAGATTCCATGAAGCTATTACTTCGTATGGCTTAACCATGGTTTCGAAGACCATTGTGTATATGTCAAGAGGACGACAGTAGGGATTATGTTCCTTACATTGTACGTTGATGACATACTACTGGCTGGAAACAACCTCGGAAATGATCAACGCCACTAAGAAGTGGTTGTCTTCCGTCTTCGAGATGAAAGACATGGGTGAAGCCAAGTATGTCCTTGGTGTGGAAATAATTAGAAACCGTTCTAAAAAGCTTCTTGGTTTATGTCGGAAGGCATATATCGAGAAAGTCCTGGAACGTTTTCGGATGCAAAATTCCAAACCCGTTGACACTCCGGTCGATAAGGGTCTTACTTTAAGTCATGAGCAATGTCCTAAAACAGATAAAGAAAAGCGAGAATATGAGTAGTGTTCCCTACGCTAGTGCGATAGGAAGCTTAATGTATGCCATGTTATGTACACGGCCGACATTTGCTTCGCGGTTGGATTGGTGAGTCGTTACCAAAATAACCCGGGACCTGCTCATTGGCAAGTCGTCAAAAGAATAATGCGCTATCTTCGTGGAACTACTGACTTGGTACTTTGTTATCAAGGAGGGGACCTAAAGCGAGGGGATACTCGGATGCAGATTGGGGTGGTGACCTGGATGAGTCCAAGTCAACCTCGGGATACGTTTTCACCCTTGGTGGGGAGCCATATCTTGGTGCGGTAAGAAGCAAGACTGCATAGCCACTGTCAACTATGGAAGCGGAATATGTCGCTAGTTGCCTTGCCGCTCGGGAGGCAATATGGCTAAGGAGTTTTCTCCGGGATGTCAACCTTTCCCCTAGAGTTGACGATCCTGTCGAGATGTGGTGCGATAACACTGCTCGCCATTCAATATGCTAAGGATCCTAAGTTTCATAGGAAGGCTAAGCATATTAAAAGGCGTTATCACTTTGTGAGGAACGCTATAAAGTTGAAAGAGATTGTTGTCAAATACTTATCTACTAACAAGATGATCGCTGATCCTTTGACTAAACCTACTCCTAGAGATGTGTTCAAAACTCATATGATGAGTTTAGGTCTTCATAGAGTTTAGTCATTTGAAACATCTTGTATTTTTGGTTTTTGGACATACATTTTAGATGAACTTTCTCATTGAAATAAAGATTGGTGTTTCTTTTTTCTTTGAATGTTCATAATTTTCTTTGGTTGCATGAATTGGCACATCC
This sequence comes from Talinum fruticosum, assembly GCA_021018815.1. Classification (NCBI taxonomy): domain Eukaryota; kingdom Viridiplantae; phylum Streptophyta; class Magnoliopsida; order Caryophyllales; family Talinaceae; genus Talinum; species Talinum fruticosum. The sequence goes on along the minus strand of JAITYX010000087.1, from coordinate 1,556,128 downwards.
GAATGTCACTAGGCTTCGATTATCTTATCACACGGATAATCAACACTAACGCTTGAGTAGCGGTTAGGATGAGACTAAAATCATATTGGCACTAGGTGTGCAATATTGATTAATTTTTCGTACTCGAGACGAGTATGAAAAATATACATGAATAGTCGCCTTAGTAAGTCTAAGATGAGATTTAAGAAAAATCGAATATAACACAACCTTATATTGAAGCTTTTTAGCCGAATTTAAGTGTCGGGATTACGTTGAGTGCGTTAATCCAGTGACTCAAGTCAGGTTTTAGGAAAAACTTGGACTTGTAATTCGTATGATATAAAAGTGACAGACTCACCTTAGTGGGAGTTATATCATAACACACACTTCATACTGTGTGTGCTAAAAAGACGACCTTGTGGAGTGACAATAGTTTCCCTTCCTTGTCATCTGTGTGATCCTGAAACATTATTGTTTCAAAACACAATTCCCTTTGACTTAGGATTATGATGTGAAATCTAAGTCGGATGTTGCTACTTTAATGTACACTCCAAGAGTTATAGAAATATACAGCTCAGCGGAATACATTAGGAAAGCAATCTTACCGAGATGTAACATCATTAGTGGCTAAGGAAAACCATTTCGTATTCACCATATCAGCCCGGGCGATTATATTCGGAATATAATCATATGATATATCGGTAGGCATAAAGGGATTATATATGCCACGGTGATGTCTTGAATGTTTTGGGGAGTTGTCCTTATGAAAGTGTCATGTTAGTTAGATGGTGACTTAATATGACACTACTGGTTACTTTTTTGGTCGCACGCTTCATTCCCGGTATGAAACGTGAGGAGATATAAAGGATTAGAGATTTTGTTGTACGGCCTACGTGGCCGAGTGGGAGCTGTTGGACGAGGTTCATAAAACGGCCACTTAGGCCTGTTAATTTCCGCTTAATTAATCTCCCTTCTTATCCAGGAAAGGTTCCTGGATAAGTGGGATAGCGAATGAAGTTGAGATTGACTCAACTTCTTAACAATAAGGATAGGAGCGGATGCTCCTATTTAATCGATAATGGGAGACACAGATTTATACATCGGTGAACAACACAGCATTCATTGCTCCTCTCATATCTTCTATTCTCCCTCACGGTTAGACCGACCATCTTAGGGTCTTCGGGTTTGATACGTGGCTGTTTCCGGCGACTCTAGTAGACGCCGGATATACTGTTACGGACGACACCGAACCGGACTTCGGAATACAACCAGAATCGGAGGATTCGTGACTCGGGAAATTGACTTGTGGGCTATCGAACGGCGGTCGATCTATTCGCTTCCGCAACTACTAAGGTTAGTCCTTATATTTACATATATACCTACACTCACGAAAAGCAATAGTAGATTGTGAGTGATGAACAAACCTACTTGAGCTATGTGTTGTTGAATTGGACGTTTAGCTTCTTTTTGCCCATTTCCTTGTTGTGGACTTTTGTCTACCCATATGTAACTACTTGTGTTGGACTCATATCCTTACATTTTTCTCTAACTATAAAAAAAAAAAAAACTAACCTAAAGAATTCCCAAGATAAGTAACGAGTGGGCCACAAATGAAAAAAAAAAAGCTTCTTATTTGTTCAAGAATTTAGGCTGCGCGTCCCACATGATTGGAGAAAGAAAATTGAAGTGGAAATTACTACATGTTGGTTCTCACGTGAGTTTTGCTGGTGTAGAAGAATCAAGTGGCTTTATGAGCTTTACATAATTGGAGAGAGGAAGTGAAGGAATTCTAAAGCATGTTGGGCATGTGAAGAAGCGAAGCAAGTGAGCTGGCTATTCGCATGGCCGTAGAAAACTGCACAGCTGCCTGTGCAAGTTTATGAACATTTTTTATCAGCTTCCACAACTGTGCGAACATATATTGCTACCTGTGCACATCATTATCTTCCTCATTTTTGCCTTTTTTTTTGTTCAAACTTTTTCTTATTAGCTAAATTCAACTAATTTCCTACAAAAGTAAATAGAATAAGTAAAAATCCTTAATTATATTATTTTACTAGTTAAAATCTAGATAAGTAAGGGCATAAATGATATAATATTTAGGTCTAACGAATACCCCACACCTAATATATATACAATGGGAAATATTTTTGGTTTTTTTCGAAAATTTTCACGAATATATATACAATGGGAAATGATTATACACATTCTAATCAACCATATCGCCCTGTATATTGGATGTTGATATGCATATAAAAACAATGTACACATCAAGATACTTGATCCTTCACCGATGACATACACATGCCAATGTTTTATCCCAAATAGTAAATGATGAGCAAGTTAGATTGGTAAAACCTCACTTTTGGATAATGTGGAACACACATACTCATGTGTTTAGAATATATAATGATAGGCTTGGTCATACTCTCAATTCTCCGCCACTCGTGTTGGCAAAATTGTAGGAGTCATGACCCATCCCCGTAGGGAAGCGGATCGAGTTTCCCAGCGAATGTCGGCTTCACATGAGGTGTGCTTATCAAGTGAATGATAAGGTTTTTGAAAGAGATTTTTAAGAAGGAATTGATTGGAGATTTTAGGAAATTATTTTATTTTTGAAAGCGGTTTTTGAAGTTTCGGGATGTATTTCTAAATATAAAAGGTAAAATAGGAATGTTACCGCAAAGCTCACCTGGACCAGGAAGTCTACATAACCTGGACCAGGAGCTAAGTCCGATTAGCAACCCGGGGGTCGGGCCAGGCCCCGGTCCGATGGTCTAAGCCGTCGGTAATTTCCAGTTTGTTTACCATTTTTGTAAAAAATATCGAGATGCAATTTTAGGATAAAACGATTAAAAATGGGGATTGCCGATCGGTTTTAGAAAATAAAACCTAACAAAAATAAAAAGAAATACTTTTCTAAATTTGATTCAAGGACTCAAAATCGGAAAATGTTTTAAAAAGGACTTCATTGGTCTTAAACCAATTATTCGGTGTTTATGGGTAAAGGTACGAAAAAAGAGAGCGATGTTCCTTATTCCGCGAGTAAAACAAAGACGATTTCTACTAATCGAAAAAGTGAGTTTAAATCACGTTAAATAAAACAAACATGGATAAATTAAAGGCAAACAAAACATAATGTCAAATAGGTAAATAAAGCAATTAAATGAAAGCAATAAAAGAAAGAAAGGTGAAAAAGGAAAGCGATAAATAAAATATTACATCGTGTGGGGTAGAAAAATTAAGCGATACAATTTAAAATAGCAAAACAGAAAGCAATAAATAACTGAAATTAAATAAAGTCAAAATTAAACTCTGGATAATAGAGTGGTGCTCTCGAGTAGATCCACGTGGCAGGTATGAATCATGTTTAGACTTCGGCGAGTGATGGTACGGCGATAGCAAGCAAAAAGGGTAAATGAAGGCTTTTTTGAGAGAGGTTTAGAAATGGGAAGAACGGAAGTGAGGGAGAGTGGAGAGAATAAGATATTGAGAGAATTCAGCATAAAGGGGGTTCTCAATTGAATTGGTGTAAAACTAGAGTAGGGGTTACCCCTTATTTATAGTGAATTTGGAGGTTTAAAAGAATCCCGAAATCACTATTAGTCATTGAAGCTAGCCTGAATTGGCCCCGGGAATGCCAAAAAGGATGAAGGGAAAAAATGGATATTTTCACTGGACAAAACGACGTCATTCCAAGAGTCCCGCAAATTGAAGCCGGTGACAACATTATTGTACGGACGTTTAGGTGCACGTGCCGCGTTTGGTTGCTAAAGTGAGTAAACGCTACATTTAGCGAGGCTTGGGAACCGGCTCCGATTTGACTCCTAGTATAGGAGTCGAACCCGCCACGAGTCGACCATAAAAGTGGTTTGTTGGCTGACCAAACAAAAAATGGGTTGTTTTTGTGGTGTTGAATGATTTTTTTGGGTTTATCGGCTTCCGACATGCTTTTTCAGTCCAATAATGACCTAAATTCGCAAACGAGAATGGAATTTCATCACCATACTAACAGAAAATAAATAACATAAATAAAAAGATAAGGACAACATGTTTTCGGTGCTTACAGTTAACCCCCACTTTGACCGAATCCGAAAGACGACGGGTCAAACTAAACAATAAATGGTACTTATCTCATTTATTTGGCATCGCTTTGGATGTCAATTGATTTAAGAGGCCAGGAATTGGCCATTTCTTGATCTAAACTGCGATTCGAGACATTACAATATATCTTTGTTATTCCTTGTTGATAGTTGTTTAGGTAGGTAATATCTCGTTAACTGACTGACTCTTCAATTGAGTGGTTGAATAAATGTGTTTGGTAAATTTAGTGTTTGAGTTAGCTAATTATTGTAAAATAACGTAAAAATATATAAATAAGTTATGAAATATAAATTAATAAAGGGATGTTTTTGTCAAGAAAATATAAAACACAACTTTTAAATGTGAAAAATTAATATTCTTAACTTTCCAAAAACATTACTTGAAACGCTATAAGCTACTGCAACGATGAATCGAAACATTATCGTACCGAACACTAATATTTGGTTGGTTAGTGTTTTAACTTGGTCAAAACACTAAAAGTTATTCCAATCGCTGTTACCGAACAGGGCTAAGACTACAAGAAAAAAACTTATAGTTGGATTATTTTCAGTGTATTGTTGAAATAAATAAGTTTTTAGCATAATTGCATTGATTTAAAAATAGTTTGGAAATATTAACTTATATGGCATTCACTTAGTTTATTGAATATAGACTTTAGAAATACATTTTTTATTTTTGAAAACAGAATTTAGAAATACATAGACTATAGACAAAGCATTTAATTTGAGAAATTCTCGAAGATAATATGAGAGAATGGATATTTCAGTTCAGCAATATAATACAAAAATAGAAATAAGAGTTGAAATTGTCAACCTTAAAATGGTAAGATACCTTAAATAGACTAAGAATCCTCACTTCTATAGCATAGCAGGACACAAAATATTCTCTCTTTAATAATTTATCATGGAAGAAGTAATCATTGAATTGGAATGGTAAACAAGGCATTTATAGCAGAAAAATCAGAGTATTTAGAGTATAGATGCTCAACTTCCACCCTAAAAGAATGGGGAAGAATCCATTCTCATTTCGCAGAAGAAGAAGCACCAAGAAGCGCCCAACATCAGCATCAACATCAACATCAACATCGAGATCGAGATCGAGGATTGAGATCGTTCCAACTCCACCGAACGAGTCTTGGACATCGAGCAAACGAAAGAAAAGACAGGGGGACTGAGGTTGTGGATGAAGTTTGACAGGTTCGGCCAGTCTCAACTAATTGAATGGGATAAGAGTAGCATCATCAACCGTGTTGGCATCCCTGGTAGAGATTTACGGATTCTTGGCCCCGTTTTCTCTCACTCCTCTCACATTCTCGGTATTTCTCTCCTATTTCCTATCGAATTTGCTTTCAGATGCTCAAAATTATTACACCACCTCTATTTTTATTTAATATGTTTTCACGCCTTTTTATGTTTGTCAATTGTTATATAAAAATTATTAATTTTTTTATTTTTTATTTGTTTCTATTTATTTTTATTCAATTATATTCTTTCTATTGATTGCTTCTATTTGTTTCTGTTCTTTTCTATTTATTTTTATTTTTTATTATATATGCTAATTTTGTTCGATTTTTATGTAACAATACATTTCCATACTTCCCCTCCCATAATCCTAGGAGGGGGCAAATTTTCTTTTAATGTTTGGGATCCTAAGTGTTTGGTTTGATTTTCAAATCCCTCCCCTACCTTATAAAAGTCCAATGGCTTACTTCTGAGATAAAGGTCCAGTGAACCATACCCACGTTTCTTTTATGTTTGTGATTTTTGTCTCCGCTATTGTATATTTATGTTCAAGAGTTAAAGATGATTGAGTTGAGTAAACATTGTGTTTAATCTATGTCAGGTAGAGAGAGAGCCATGGTCGTGAACTTAGAGTTTATAAAGGCCATAGTTACTGCTGAGGAAGTACTTTTGCTGGACCCTTTTCTTCAGGAGGTTCTTCCTTTTGTACATCAACTTCAACAACTTTCGCGTAAAAGTGTAACCAAATTGAATAAAACAAAAGAATTAGACGTTGACGTTACTGAAATGCATTCTGTAGAGGCAAAATTGACTGATTATTCTGAAGTTATCGAAGGTGAGCAAGAAGAGCTTCCATTTGAATTCCAGGTGCTAGAAATTGCTTTAGAGGTGATGTGTTCATATTTGGAGACCAACGTTATTGAACTGAAGAGAAATGCATATCCTTTGTTGGATGAATTGGCTCGGAATGTTAGTACCAAAAGTCTTGAACGTGTAAGAAGCTTGAAAAGTAGCCTCGCCCGCTTGCTTGCTCGAGTTCAAAAGGTATTTTTGCCTATTTTATCTTCTACTTTTTAGGCTTTACGATAATTATTCGTATCATTTTTGAGGATTGATCAATAGTTCCTTCATGTCATTCCATCTTCAAATATCTTGAAGTAGTGCACATGGACCACAGTTAGAACTAATATTGATGAGCTACAAAACAAAGAGATTGTTTAATTTAGTTTACAATCCCAAAACATGTCGAGTTTAACATTAAACGAGAATTTTTGTTCCTAATCTTTTTACAAAATCTACCATTGTTGATTTATAATCACTCTTCTAACAACCATAAGATTATTAGCTTGATTTATCTGGTCCGGGAGAAACTTTCGGGGTTGATGTAGATGATGAGTTGGAGAGGGTGGAATTACGTCATGGTTTCCAACAGAAAGGCTCAGACCTTTGGAATCCTTCTTCGGTAATTCCCCTCTTGCAAAAGGCACGCCTCGGGAGATGGATCCCGGGAAGGCCCTTCCGTCGCTCAAGTTAGTAATCGGAAGCAAAGGGAGGGCCCACAAACAGAAAGAGTGGGGTTAATCTTCCTCGACGCCTGTGAAGGAGGTGTTTCGAGGATCGGTGTTGTTTTTACCAAAGTAGAAAGATTCTTCTCCTTTCTTGGAAACAGAGAGAATTAAAGAGCCAAGAGTATTACGGCTTTTGTGAGTTATCAGATTATAGGATTTGTTTGTTGCTGAATCTTGACGTGAATAAGCTATGTTTCACAGTTTTACATTCTTAAAAGACTAAGTTAATATCCTTTTATGAGGTACGAGACGAAATTGAACAGCTTTTAGATGATAATGAAGATATGGCACATCTATATTTGACAAGGAAAGCAGCTCATTACCAACAGTTTGAGGTCTTGTTGAATTCTGCTCCTTCAACTGTTACTGTTCCTGCTCCACATTATCTTCGTCGCATGAGTTCTTACAGGAGTGCAAGTTTGGTGTCTGGGAACTATTGCGATGATGATGATGTTGAGGATCTTGAGATGTTACTTGAGGCTTATTTTATGCAGTTGGATGGCACAAGAAACAAAATATTATCTGTAAGTATAATTTTTCATAATTCAAATTAGATTTTCTCTATTTCTCATAGTAGCTTTGTTTTCATCGTACTATAAAGACTTGCGTACCTGTGTCACTCATAATCCTTATTTTGATGTTTCAAGTACTCATATTGAATGGTTTGTTCGTGAGCAATTGTGAATATATATTCTTAAAAACATGGTCAGTTTGACTAGCACTAAACAAGTTTTCGAAACAGTCGAGTCCAACATTCGTTATATGTTGGATACTCGACTATACAAGATACTCGTGGTCTAGTCTTGTAACATTGGATTGCCTTCTAGTATCTATGTTCATCAATATTGTAATTTTCGTTTCCTAATCCTATCATTTTGTGTTTTAACTAATCCAAATAATGTTATAAAGAAAAGACCTAAGATGCCAATGAGAACTAATAAATTTCTAATCTTACATACATATTTATTAGAAAAAAAAAATAAGCAAGTAATGTTAGAAAATTTTTCATATGTTTTTGGAAAACACAAAATACAAGTAGAATGTATTATAAAAAAATTAAAAAAATAGGGAAAAATCCAATGAAAACGTTACAAATAAAAAGAAAAATTAAAGAGGTAACGCAATTTACTAATGTGAATGCCCATTGATTCTCTTCAAGGCTAGATGTAGAATATCATCACTAATACTAATGAATATCACATCTAAGATTTTACTAATTTTAAAATTTTTGTTTTATATGTAGGGCACCTAAGTTTATCATTAAATACTTTTATCATATTTTAATTCAACAAATTCTGAACTTCACATTAGAAACAAGTTGAATATGTCCAACTAGTTTCTTTGGTTTCAATACATCATTCTCTCTCAGCACCCAAAAAATATCATTGTTTTAAGAAATAGTTAGAACCAATTGTTACATGTAGTGTTTTGTAAAATTTTGTGTTACCCGAAAAATTCGGGTCCGAATATGACTTTTTTGTCTGAATTTTAAATTCGTACATAAAATTTTTCTTATTTCGTTGTCCGAATCCGATTTTAGTCCGAATTTGTGTTTGTCCGAATTGTCTAACCCAACAAAACCGGATATTGGACAAAAATTTTGTTAGATAACCGATTTTTTCAACCCGATTTTGACCCAAATTCGAATTTTTGTTAGCACTAGTTACATGATTCAATATAAGTTTTGTTTTTGGTTTCAAGTGTTTGTTTGTATATGTGAAGTTATAGGAGCTTTTAAAAGTTTTTTCCAGATTGGCTATGACATGGACAGATTTTGTACTAACAGTACGATGTTGTAGGTGAGAGAGTACATTGATGACACAGAGGATTATGTCAACATCCAGCTTGACAATCACCGTAATGAGCTTATTCAGTTGCAGGTAGTTTTGTCGATTGTCTCATTTGCTGTAGCACTCGATACACTTTTCGCTGCAATTTTTGGTATGAACATACCTTGCTCGCTCTTTAAACGCCACCCCGATGATAGACTTCTCATGTTAGTTATCGGAGGTGCCACATTTGTTAGTTTTTTTATTTTTGTCCTCATCTATGGATACGCTAAATCGAAGAAACTTCTCGGCTCATGATTTTTATCGGAGGTACCCTATCATGCATTTAACATACATTCTATAGTACTGAATAGATTTTGTCGTCCTAATGATGGAAAAAAAAACCATATTTATAATTTTCAACATTGCATGGATGTTGAGATTAAGATCCTAAATTCTTTAGTTATTTATATATTGTATGCTAATGTTATGTCTAACATGTACATATGACATGTCATGTTCGACAATAGTTTTTGGAGTAATTTTTACTATTTTGACCACGTCAAAGCACTAATTATCTAAATATTAGTGTTCGATAAGGTAGTGTTTCAACTATCGTTTGCAATAACTTATAGCGTTTCAAGTAGTATTTCGAAAAACTAAGAATATTAGCTTTTTACATTTAAAAGTAGCGTTTCATAAATTTTTGACAAAAAAATCTTTTCATATTTATATCCTCTTACGTCAATTTACAAGAATCAACTAATTCAACCACTAAATTTACTAAACACATTTATTCAACCGTTCAATTGAAAAACTATTCGCTAACAACTAAAATCTAACAGGTATCGGTTATCGCCTACACAAACATATATTCGTTACTCAAACAGTCTCATTTTGCCGTAAACGAGTACTTTAGGTTCTAAAAGTTAAATTTGATATTTGAAAAAATTTGCTCTAGTATGTTTAGAAATACTTGAGTGACATACACTGCAAGAATGTGATTTATTATTACCCAAATTAAGGGGAGAAAAGAAAGATAAATGCCCAATTGAGGTTGGCTCTGTTTTGCAAGAAGAACCTAAGCATACAAAAAACCAAGCTATTTCTTTGTAATTTTTGTATATCTTTCCTTTAATCGTGTAGTTTAAATTTTTTAGATTCACTATTACTTTTTTTTTCCCGATTCTTTATTTGTTTCTTTTTTAATGCCATCTCTTTTCTATTATTTATTTTATATTAGTCCCGTCCTTTCACTATTTTATTTACCAGCACACAGAAAACAAAAGAGAAACTGACCATAGTATTCATATTATATTCAAGAAGTTGCTAGAAAATAAAACACCACTAGAGCATAACACGGGTCACCAGATCAATATGTAAATAGTCCTCTTGGAAGTCTCAATGAAATAAATTCTAATCTTTTGGGAAAAATAGTCTCTGAAGTAGTGCAGAAGCTTGAAAATCCTTTTTCTTAACAACTAGGAAAAGAAGGAAAACTCTTTGAAAGGCTAGCTAAGCAAAATCCAAAGATATACGATATAAAAATCAATTTTAATTGCTAACAAGTTTTCAGATGTCTTTCCAAATGAAATCCCAAGTTTGCCACTAAAAAGAGCAATTGATTTTCAAGCAGAACAAGAACCTAATGCTCGAGCAATTTCCAAACATCCATATATATAGAATGGCCCTAGTTGAACTTGACGAAATAAAAGTGCAACTTGAGGACCTATTGCAAATGGGTTATATTTGACCAAGTCTATCTCTATAGGATGCACTGGTCCAATTCGTAAAGGAAAAAGATGGAACTCTAACAATAGAATCGACTACCGAGAGTTGAATGAGATAACAATAAAGAACAAGTGTGTATTACCCTGAATTGGTGACTTATTTGACCAATTACAAGGAATATGAATTTTATCAAAAATTGACCTTCGGCCATGATATCGCCAATTAAGGATTAGATACAAAGATATTCTTTTAAACTTGATATGGTCATTATAAATTTCTGATAATACCTTTTCAATTAACTAATGCACCTATATCCTTTATTGACTCGATGAATAGGCTTTTTAAACCCTATTTGGATAAATTTGTTGTTTTTATTAATGACATTTTAATATATTCTAAGACAAGAGAAGAGCGTGAACAATGTTTGAGAATTGTCTTACAAACATTGAAAGACAATAAATTGTATGTCAAGTTGTCTAAATGTGAATTTTGGTTTTCGGAAGTAACATTTTTAAGAGATGTGGAGAACAAGAATAATAGAAGTAAGGTGGATCTTAGAAAGCACAATCTGTCACTGATAAGCCTTTCTTACTAATATCACAAAGGTCAGAAGTTTCTTAGGGTTCCTAGATATTATAGACGATTTGAGCAAGATTTTTCGAGGATAACTTTACTACTTACAAATCTCTTAAAGAAAAACAACTAAGTTTGAATGGAACGACTAGTGTGTGGTCGCATTCTGAAAACTAAAGAAACACCCCCAACATTGACCTTACCTTCCAAAAATGAAAAATCCACTGTTCATGGCAACAATTACCAAATAACATGGCATGTTTTGAAAAAATACCGCAAGTGCACAGTATAACCGTAGCTAGCAACCGACAAGTACAGGTCTTTTCCTTGAGGAACTCACTTTCAAGTACTAAAATCCGCTTAACAACTCTAATATAGGAAAAATTCAGTTCGAAAAGGCTTATTGGTAACTGAATTCAACTAATTACGAAATAAATACGAGAAATTGATGAATAAAAAGCCTTAGATTGGGATTAATCACACTATTATTTCTTCAATCAAAACCAAATTCTGCTAGAGGCTTGTCTATGCTTGCAATCTAGAAGGGGAAACATCAATTAAGTTTATCTTCGCCTACTTTTAAAGGTCAAAGACTAATCTTGCTTGATCTAATTGCCTATTTTCATGGAATTAACAAAGAACAAAATCACAATATATGCATCTTACAACCCCCGATTAAAAACCTTAATTATTTTCAGATCAAAGTTTCAATCATTCACAACGTCATTCTAGATAAAGGTTCCACCTTTCAATGTTTGCAAAACCCGAATAAAAATGGATGATTCCTCTTTCGAGGCTTTCATCGAATAGATAATGAGTGAAGTGAATTCTAAACTTACAAGCATATGACAACTCAATTGGAATTCAATTCATGATTATCACGACATAATAGGGATCAATCTCAACTTAAGCAGGGAATCTAACCTCTAAACATTATGTTAAACAACTCACAAGCACTACTACAAAAATGACTTTTTATTATGGGTATTTTACAATGGTTAAAAAAAAATCGTACTAAAAAATGAGGTGGTGGCATTTTTGTAAATAAAATTCACCTATTACTACGGTTCTTTAACCGAACCGTAGTAATAGGTCAAGTTATCGACTTTTTACTACGGTTCAAGGAGAGAATCGTAGTAATAGGTGTTCTTTATTACTAGGGTTTTGCTACAGTTTAATGAAAGAACTATAATAATAGGTATTATATATTACTACGGTTCTCTCCTTGAACTATAGTAAAAAGTCTCTACTAACTTCAAAATCCCTAAATTACATTCTCTCTCCTAACTTTAGATCTATTGCCTTTTCCTCTCCTCTCTCCCCTCCTTCTTCGGATCTCGTTGCCCATCCTCATCCACTACTACAAAATTCAGTTTTAACGACGGGTCTTTAATGATGGTTAAAAGGACAAACCATCATGAAAAATAGACCGGTGACACTTTTGTAAATAACCGACATTGTGTCACACATATGATGACAGTTCTTTCGGATAAATCATCGTCATATGTATTGTCAAGACATTTAACCACGGTTCTTTAACAAAACCATCGTGAAATGTCGCATATGACGACGATTCCGTGAAAGAACCATCGTCATATGTCTTTCGAGATCGAGTTAAAAACGCAAAAATATACATGCTGTTTCTACGCCCATCTACTCTCGGTCTTATCGCTTTCCACAGTTTTCTCTCCTCCACATACCGGATCTGAAATTTGTAGCTTCCTCGCCGGTTTAGATCTCCTCTCGGTCGACTTGAATTGGTAAGCCTCTCCTCACCCTCACCGTTTAGATCTCCTCTCTCTTAATCTTTCATTTGTTCATAGTTTGCCCTCGTCTCTTTGACGTGTAGATTTCCTCAAACTAATTCTCGTTGTCAAGTTTCTCCTCACCCTCGCCGTTGTCGGTTCTTAGGTATGAATCTCTATCCTCTCTTATTTTTCGCTTTATGTTTTTAGAAAATGTATTATAGTTAAAATGTTAAATGTATTTTGCGGTAATTATGTGAATGTTGAGAATGTGGGTAATGTTTGAGATTGTTGAAATGTTGAATCTTTGTTGAAATGTTGAATATTGAGAATGTGGTTAACATTTCTTTAGTTTATTAAGTTGGAAATTCATGAAATGTTTTAGATTTTGAGAAAGTGGTTTAGGAGTTTAGGATTTGTGGTAATTAAAGCGAAATATGTTAGTTAAGGATGGTAGATCGAAAAAGTGCATGCAAATTTGTTTAGGGTTTTAGAGAAATACAAAGATAATTTGGATATAGAGTCATCCCCAAAAACCTTCTCATAAAGATAAATTTGTATCAAATTTGTTTATTTTGATGAGGTGATGTTGGGGTGAACTCGTTTATCCAATTATCGAAATTGGTATCCAAATATGGTTACAGTTTAGGGAAATAAAAATATTTATGGTTTAAGGTTTGAGGAAATAAAAAAATTTGTAGTTATATGTTTAAGGATCAATAGGGAGAAAATATAAATGTGAAAATATAAAAAATTAGAAAGGTATTTGGATATAGGAATCTCCCCAAATACTTATCATAAAGATCAATTTGTTATCAAATTTATTTATTTTGATGAGTTGAAGCTGGGGAGGACTAATTTATCCAATTATCTAAATTTTTAGTTTCCTGTTTGGTTGCAAGTTTGTTATATTATTATACATTATCTTAAACTAGGGGCCATGATTTTTTGAAGTTTACGTAATTCATAAGACAATAATGAAATATGAATGAAATGTTGAGGCCATCCATTTAGTTTGCTTTAACTACCGTAGACATAACAGAACTGGAATTTCCTTGTTGTGATTAACAATGAAGTTAGGTTTACAAGACAAAACATAGAGTGTATACGCAACATAGGTCGATCGACGAAGAAGGGTAGAAGGATCGGGAATCAAATGGCTTTTGTTTCTATTTGCCTCATTGATCCTTCTGCTCTTCTTCGTTGATCGGCCTATGTTGCATGTATACTCCATGTTTTGTCTTGTAAACCCAACTTCAATGCTAATCACAACAAGGGAATTCTGGTTCCTTTTATGTCTTGCGTCGTCAAAGGAAATTAAAGAGGTGACCTCAACATTTCATTCATAATTTCATTATTGTCTTATGAATTATGTAAACTTAAAAAAATCAAGTCTACTTTATGATAAATGTATAATACATCAAAATTGGAAGCAAAACGGAAACTATATATATATATATATATATATATATATATATATATATGAAAAGGAGAAAATATAAATGTAAAAATGTAAAAAATTGGTAAGGTATTTGGATATAGGGATCTCCTCAAATACTTGTCATAAAGATAAATTTGTTATCAAATTTATTTATTTTGATGAGTTGAAGTTGGGGAGGACTAATTTATCCAATTACCTAAATTTTCGGTTTCCTTTTTAGGTGTAAGTTTGTTGTATTATACATGATCGTAAACTAGAGTACATGATTTTTTTAAGTTTACGTAATGCATAAGACAATAATGAATATTAATGAAATGTTAAGGCCATCCATTTAGTTTGCTTTAATAACCCAAGACATAACTAGAACAGGAGTTCCCATAACCCTTACTGACTTTAGCAATGAGGTCAGATTCACTAGGCAAGACATAGAGTCTATGTGCAGCGTGGGTCGATACACGAAGAAAGAGACGGGAAAAGGCTTATTGGAGAAAAAGGTGATAAACAATCATAAAACTAGTAATAATTCCTCATTGTTTATCACATTTTTCTCCAATAAAGCCTTTATCCCTTTTCCTTTTTCCGTGTACTGACCTACGTTACACATACACTCTATGTCTTCCTAGTAAATCTGACCTCATTGTTAAAGATAATAAGAGTTATAGGAACTCCAGTTGTAGTTATGTCTTAGGGTCGTTAAAGCAAATTAAAGTGATGACCTCAACATTTTATTCATATAAATTTGTCCTATGCATTATGTAAAATTTCAAATAAAATCATGTCTAATTTATGATAATGTACAATACATCAAAATTGGAAGAAAAAGGAAACTATATATATATATATATATATATATATATATATATATATATATATATATATATATATATAATATGTAAACAATTGGAAACAAAAAAATTCTTTGAATGGGAAGATGGGTAGAGGCTTTATTGAGGGAGTTGGTAAGAATAATTCTTTGACTTAACTCTGTCCTTTGATCGTTGCTGAAAATGAGTTACGGAGTAGTTCCTGCTGGTTACGAGAAATTGTGCCTATGCTTCAATAAGGACCGTGCTTGAGCAAGCTCGCTGTTGCCAATTGTCTGTTCGTCCCCCTTATTGCGAAGACATTTCACAACCTTCGATTGATGATGCTATGGAGCATGATTTTGTAAACTTTGATGAAACTCATGCTCTCAAACAAGATATGTTGCGTTTCGACTGGGACCTCCTTGAAACCCGGGTAGAGCGCCACTTTGACCAACCGGTAGAAATTCGGGCAAGCAATTTGCACTCAAGAGCAAGTGACGCGATGGGCGGAGGCGCCACTTCAACCATGGGTTCATCATCTAGTCCCCCTGGAGAGCAATAAATAGGTGGAGGACCCTTTCTCTCGTTCTTCTCCGGTCTAAAGGAACTTCCCGAAGGAGAAGGAGAGGAACCTCCCTAAGGAAAAGAAGAGGAACCTCCTTAAGAAGAAGTGAGGTTGTCTACCTCTACCCCTGCATGAACTCCAAGGAAGAAAACAAAAGACCAAGCTCTCCAATGGCGGATTAGAAGATCATCATTCGATGAGGGTCAAAAGAACTAAACTCCTAAATGTTACCGTCGTCCCCGATTTTCTCATTGCATTTTCCGATAGCTGAGAGAGTTTGCCTTGGAGGAGTAATGAGCTCACTCTCGACAGGTTCGTGGGCGAAATCATTGAGTTTTTTATGTTGTCCACCTGTTAGTGTAGTTCTTTTTCTTGAAACTTTGTGGTTTAAATGATTTCAATATTTATACCAAAGATTCATCTCTATTTTCCTAAAGAGATACTTTTTAGTAGATTAAGTTATGTGTTTGTCTTTATAACTATATTGCTTGCTTGGAGTTCGTGCGGAGGTAGCGTGGATTGCAAATATGATGTATATATATGTTATCTAGGCTACCTCTGCGACAACTCCAAGCAAGCAATATTATCAAAAAGACAATGACATAACTAAATCTACTACAAAAGCATCACTTTGGGTAAATAGAGATGAACTTTTCATATAAATAATGAATGAGTACTCTTTGTATTATAATTTCACATCATTGTAATATATTCATTGTTGTAACTTACTATGAAAATTTATACAATTGTGTTCTCATGCTTGTTCAATGGAACTTGTTGTGGATGTAGTAAGTGGAAAATTTTTGTATATATTTGGAAAATTGCGGTTATTGGTTGTTGCTGTGTAAGTTGTGATGTATTGTAAGTGGTGATGTATTTTGTACAGAAGGTATGAAAAAACAAAAAAACTAAAAAAATTCAGACATATCGCGACGGTTCTTACATTAGAACCGTCGTCATATGCCCCTGCCTAAACAATTTTTGTGCGGGAAGTATGACGACGGTTCTAGTATAAGAACCGTCGTCATAGTTAATATATGATGATAGTTCTTACATTTAAACCGTCATCATAAGTTATCCAGTAACTACGGTTTTTGAACCGTAGTAAAAGATGTTACATACAACGACGGCCACATACACGATGCCGGTTAACCGTAGTTAAATGTCATTTTTAACCATAGTCAAAAGTGGTTTCTGTAGTAGTGATCCTTTTCCTCTCTCTCTCTCTCTCTCTCTCTCCTCCTCTCTCCTCCTCCTCCTCCTCCTTCAAATCTATTGCCCATCCTTGTGCTTTTCCCCCTCTCTCTCTCTCCTCCTCCTTCAAATATATTGCCCAACCCTAGTCGTGTGGCTCTTTGGGGCCACCAAATTCACTGCCACAGGAAACACCCTATTTCATGACGAAAGAGAGGAGCAGAAAAAGGGTCTCCGACGCCGAAGATATGGTCTCGAGACGAAAGCAACTCTTCCATTCGACCTTCTTTTCTCTCCTCTCATCCTGCTGTCTCTTGAAGCCACTACTACCACCACTTCATCACCATCTACTCCGCCACCTCATCTTTTGTTGTAATTGAGGCTTCCGTCAATGCCCGCTAAGTCGGCTGCAACTATTGCCCCTCTTCGCCGTCTTCAACTTCCGATCGAGAAGCTATAGGCTCAACTCGTCTAAAAAGATATGATTTCCTTTGTTCTCCATTCGTAACATTACCAGCATTTTTGGAATTAGATGCCCACGTCAAACGGATGGCGATCTCGGATACCAAGAAGACCTCTTATTTCTAGGGCATCTCAAAGAGGAAGCCGATAAGGTTAAAGTGAAAAGTCCACTACATAAAGTTGCTAAGCCCTCAAAGTTATGTAAATGGAGAAACATATTTCTAGATGAAAAGTTCTTTTCAAACCATGGAAGCCAATAAATTGAAATGGTGTTAGAGCAAAGTGCCACCGGCGAAGATGCTTTAAGGGGGTGGCTCATTGCTGCTTACATATCAAGTATCAAGCAATCTTTTGATGAGTTAAACCCAAATGATCTATTCCAAGCTTACAAGGAAATAGAGAGTGTGTTTCCCTAGTTTATGACTCGAGCTCCAAAGCTAAACCCGAAATCCCCGTCTCCAAATTCGGATCCGGAGGTGCTCTGTCTCCAAAACAGAGAAAAAAGATGCCCACCTTTCTCTATTTGAATAATTGTAGATGATTTTTTTAATGATTGTACCTATTACTCGGTTCTAGAAATGAACCGTTGTAATAGGTTCTCTTTTACTATGATTTTGAACCATAGTAAAATATATTTATCTACTACTACGATCACATACTCGACGTCCAATAACCATAGTAAAAGGTCTTTCGGAACCTTAGTAAAAAGTGGTTCTTGTAGTAGTGAAGATTCAATGAAAACAAACATAGAGAGATAATAAGAATCTGCAAAGAATAAGAAAAAAAGGAGAAATTGTAATTACCAAATAAAAATCAATGCGATTAAATTCAAAGTAATCTTGCAATTCACTATGGTTCTTCAAAACCTCCTTGAACGCTCTCTAAAAGTCCTAATGATAAAACCCTAGCTAAAACTTAGAATAGGAAAATATGTCCTCAAAAATACACTTCGAAACCGATTAAATCGCGAAATTTGTAAGTCGCACTACTGTGTAACTTCGTAAGAGTAGTTGTACAGGTATTCAACAGTAATATTCGTATGGTCGCGCGCTTATTGGTAACCGTGCGAAATCTCTAGACTTTCTGCTTGATTTCGGTGCTTCTTCACGACTATGTAGGATTTTCACGGTCGATTATGCATGACTTCAACTTTCGTAGCTTCTTGCATGGTCGTGCGGGGTATGCACGGGTAGCCATGCGGCCTTTCCTGGGTTTGAGCCTTTTGCCGGATGCTCGCACCGCTATGTAGCTTTGCACAACCACCTATGCGACTCAACTTGATGAGTTTTAGGGGCTTTTCTTGCTTCCTTTTAGGCTCGAACCCTCCTCTTCATCGTCTTTCATCAAATTTGCCTCGAATCTCCCTCATTTAACTTCAAATACCTATAATTAATAGATTTACGAGTTTAAGTGACGATTAAGAGGATATGAGCAAAATTCAACCTAAAACCAAACAAATATCATCAAAATCATCATGAAATTGGATGAAATAATGTCGTAAGAAGTCATAAATATGAGGTTTAACAACATGAAATATTTGTAAATGCAAGACAAAAAAGTGGTAGCTCATGCATCCAAACAACTAAAATCCTAAGAGAGAAATTATCCCACCCATGACTTAGAATTAGTAGTTGTGGTCTTTGCACTTAAAATTTAACAACATTATTTATATGAGGCTGTAAGAACCATAGTCCCCTCGAGTGCACACATTCCTACCAATGTTGATTTCAAGGAGGTATGCTTACTAAGAATTAAGACTCTTATTTTTGAAGTGGCTGGTAGTTTTTAGAAACCATTTTATTTTCAAAAGTTTTGGAAAGAATTCTCAAGATAGAAAAAATAAAAAGAACCATTTTGAAACAGAACCATCCTTACATGTGTCAAATTTCGTCACATAAACGGACTACTCTCTATTCTTCCTCCTTAGAGAACCTTTGTCTCTTATCCCATGTTACGAACCTTGCACATCCGACCTAAGGCTATCTCAAAGCTGATAGAGATGAAAACTCGGGGACATCACAAATGGTGGGGAAGCAGGCAACAATGGAGAAAGGGTACTGAGATTGATGACATATAAGAACAATTGAGGTTCAAGGAGAGAAGCCGCAAGGGTCGGGTCTAATAATGGAAAAACAATTTCCATAACTATCCTCATGTTTTGGAAAGAAAGTTACATTTCTTTTTTTTTTTAACCATTTTCCATCAACATTTTCCTTGTTATATTATTTCTTTACAATTTTCTTCAAACCAAACATGGAAAAGAAAATCACTTTTCAAAATTTTTCTTTCCGCCCAATATTCTTTGAATCAAAAAAGCCTAAGAGTAGCCGCCTCCTTCTCCTCCTCTCTCTCTTATTCTAGTCTAGAAAACTTTATCTCCTTCTTTTCTTATGGGCTGCCATTGGCTTCTTGTCAATGGTAAAACCTAATATCGTTTTCTTTTATGTTTTATGTATTGTCTCGCTCTACAAATAATTATTCACTCTCCATTTGTGAGAGTCTCTCCATACCTACTTTGAATGAGTACAATATTATCTCTCACTTTTGGAGCAATTCTATCGGTTTCTTTTTATAATATTACGATTGTATGTGGTTAAATTATTGATTGATTATCATATCGGTCCGCAATGAGCATAAATTCTTCAAATTCCGACTACTCGCAATAAATAAATCTATTCGATAGGAAGGCTATAAATGATTTGTGGATCTCCTCATTAAAGGTTGTATTATGAAACAACGATTGAGAGGTGCGGGGCATTAAGAAGAGTTTCAATTAGTTCTTTCAATCGAAAGACTTATTTTGTTATTTTAGTTATGCATTTGTTTGAGTTTGATTGTTATTTTAAATGTCGTATGACTTTCAATTAATAAAATTCATCCATTAATCTTTAAAAAATAGAGTCTAAAAGTAAGAAAGAGAGATAGAGAGAAAGAAACACGAAGAGAGAGAAAGTATACTCTGACGTCCTTAGCAATCTTATACTATGACGTCCTTAGTAATCTTTTTCCATCTGCCTCCCAAAAAGTACTTCCTTTCATTAAAGGAAACTAATAAATTGACAATGAGTTTAAGTTAGCCAGCTTAAAAGCATAGATGCAACTTGTCTTCTTAAAAGAACATCCATAAGCAAAAAGAAAACCTTTAAGTAATAAAAAAAACTAAAAAATTAGTGTGAGGTGATTGGGATTATGTGGAAAATATTTACAAGCCTAAGTTATGAAAAGTTTACTATTGGGTATTATTCATTGTGTGCAATTAATTAAGGGGATACAATCCAGTCAAAGTCAAGGTTAAAAGAAGAGAATTACATAAAAGCCTTTATTAATCCGGTGAGTGTGAGTTATAATTTTCACATTTTCTTCAATTACCCATTTCCTGTCCTTGCTCTCACTCCATTAATTGTCTCTGTCTCTCTCTCTCTCTCACAGCTGCGCAAAATCTTCTGGAAACAAAGAAAATAACCAAACCAGCTATCAAAAAGAAGAGGATCAAGTAGTTTACATGGTGTTTATCACATCAGCAAAGACGATACTCATGGTACGTATACATTTCAACAAAATTTGAAGGTTTTAGGGTTTTATAATTAAGTAAAATTTGGGGTTTTGAGTCCCAATTTATGTGTTAAGAAAAACACTAAGGTTTTAGGGGTAAATAGAAGTTCAAAATTTTAATTTTAATTTGTGGGTATGGATGTTAGTTCATGAATTTAAAGTAGAAAATTGTATTTGAAATTAGTCGTCTTGAGTGATTTTGTTTGCGAAATTGTAAATTTCCCCATCCAATATGTTTTGAATGACTAAAACATGATGAATTATGTAATTATGTTGTTTCATGGGTAAGGTGCTTGAATTTTGGGGTTTGAATTTTAGGTTATTGAAATTTCTAATTTAGGTTAATGGCTTTGGCAAGGTAAAAAGGATTTGATTGTTCACAATAAGGAAAAAATGATATATGTTCTTGATGTTGAATTAGATGAATATCGGAAGACAGATTTGTATAGAGATGTGAAGAGATCCGCTATGGAACATGGGGTTAAGTTTCCTAAATTCGTTGGTTTTATGTGGCATTCTTTTAAGGCTGTGTTCGGCAATAGAGTTTTAGGTAATATTTAGTGGTTTACTTATCTCAAATCACTACTTCTCATGAATTTTATGTGTTTGGTAACTTAGTGCTCAAGATAGATATTAGCGGTTACAATAGTGTTTTACAAACACTATGATGATTAACATTTCAGAAAATACTACATAGAGGTTATATTTTTATTCTGAATATAATCTTGGTATTTTATAAAAATTACAAGTCTCACCATTCATATATTTTTTTTTCGAGTTGATGTAGACACCAAATTTTGACTCATATATATTTAAGATTTTTATTAGTAATATTAATATTTTTATTAGTGAAAAATAAAAAATATAACAAGAATACAAAAATAATAATTAAATTGTAACAAAAAAACCAAGAAAATCTAAAATGTATAATCCAAATCAAAAGAAAAAGAAAAAAGGAAAAAGAGTTTAAAAAACCTCATGGGGGCATGGCTGCAAGCCACGCCCCCACCTCCCACCGAAAACATTAAAAATTTAAAAAAAGGGAAAAAAGGATTTAATTATTTTTATCCTTTTTACCTTACCTCCATTTTTTTACCTTCCTCTGTTTGAATATAAGAAGGAGAGGGGAGAGGAGATTAATCAAGGGAGGGAAATGGAAGGGAACAGAAGGGAAGGGAGGGAAGATACCTTCCCTTATTTGGATTTAAAATGTAGGGGAATGCGAGCTATCAATATTCTCTTATTTGGATTAAAAAAGGGAAAGGAAGGGGAAGGAAAATATTATTATTATTATTATTATTATTATTATTATTATTATTATTATTATTATTATTATTATTATTATTACCACCATCACCACTTTAAATTAAAAATAGCGAATTTAAATTTAGTATAAGGAACTCATTTCCCTACCAACGTTTCACCCAAAAAAACAGTTTATTTTTTTAATAATTATTTTTTCTATTTATAAATTATTACCCAAAGTAAAATAAAATAAATAAATTAAATAATATAAACACCAAAAATATAATAAAAAAATAAAAGTATGAGAACGATAAAGATATTAATGTCAACATGTATATTCATGGTGATTAACATATATATCTCTACTTTATTCATCATAATTACAAATTCAAAAAATACTTAAGCTAATAATTTGGACCAAAACTAGTAGGCAACATTTAAATTAGATTAGTTACTAACTAAAGGGAAAAAAAGTGAAGAGGTATTACCCTTCATGACCATGTATAAAATATAATACAAGTTTAACCCTAATGTTTATATATATATATATTGTAATACCCGGAATTTTAAAGAAAACAATTGGAAAGCATAGGATTATTGAGCATTTTTCCCGCAGCTAGGGGGTTGAACGATCGATTTTATTTACGACCGGACATATTACGTTACAATTCCTTTGGAGGCTGGTATTGAATAAATTAAATCAAGGAAATTGCATTCCTTTTTCATATGAGCTAAAGCTGTTGGGTGATTAGGAATTGTCGTGGCCGGCGTATTAAAATAAGTTAGGACGCCGCAGACATAAGAGGACGGAAGGGAGAAGATATAGACTTGTCGTATATGGGCCATGATTATTTTTACTAAATTATGAAGAGATGATTAAGCTTATTTGGGGGTCCATTAAGGAGCATTAACCGCCAATTAAGCAAGCGGTGGAGAGAGAGGGAAAACAAAGAGGAAGAAGGCTCGGGAGCCCGAGCAGCAGAGAGAGAACGAGCGGAAGAAACGAGAGAAAGGGAGGGAGAAAGAGAGGGCGAGCGGGAACCGAAGCGAGGCCGGAGGCCAGCGGGCGGAGCGGCGAACGTGGGTCGGTGGCGAACAAAGGCGAAAGGAAAAGAAATAGAGCAAAAGAGGGTCGGGCGAGAGGAACCGAGAGGGAGAGAAGGCGAACGGTGCGAGGGGCCAAGGAGGCCGAGCGGGCTGGCGACGCCGCAGACCCGGAAAACGACGGTCGGCGACGCGAGCAGGCGGCGAGCGGGGAAGAAAGCAAGAGACTCGGGACAGAGTAAGGGCGAAGGAAGGGCCCGAGCGAGGGCAGCGCGAGAGGTTCCAAGAGGCCGGGAATCGGGAAAGGTAGTGGTGAAAAGGGGAAAGACCGGCGGCGAATGCGTGAGGGCCGGACCGAGGGGCGGCAGGAAACCGGAATCGCCGAACCGAAGCGAGATTTCCTGAAGCCAAACGCAACCGAATGCGGAGCGGCAAGCAATTCGATCAATCCCAAACCCGAGAATCCGAGGTGGGTAGTCTTATACTCTAAACTATTAGTAATTTCGAAATCTAAATGAGTTTATCGTGATTGTTGAATGTGATTGTGAAATATTGAATATGTATGCTATTAAATGAGTTAATAGTTGCTTGGAAGTTGAATTAGGAGTTGTGGGGGTAAATGGTAGTTGTTAAGGCCTGAAGTTGAAATCGGGAAATTCGAGACGGAGTTGAGTTACTTGGGTATAATGAGTAGTATCGGGAGTCGGGCTAGTTGGGGATAAGTACGTATGGTTTGGGCATAAGTTATGAATTAATATTTCAGATTGAGCCTTGGAGATTTACTGAATTTGCGGCATTAAGAAATGATTACTAATATCGGGAAATAATGAGTGAGGTGCAAAGAGGAATATGAAATTATATTGAGTGATGCACAATTGGGGCATGGGAGTGAGAAATGGGTGAGTATTGGGATAATTGAGTTCAAAAGATAATTAAATCCTTGAGGTTGAACTAAATTCGAAGATAAGCGGAACTAGCGGAAGTGGAGTGATGAAAAGAGATTGAGAGCTGAATGATTGAATTTAGACGAGAAAGAGCGATTAATGAAATAGAAATCTAAGATGAGAGCAAATCACACCTGCAGATGAAGGGAGCTAGAGGAATTTTAGTAGTGAAGTAAGAATGAGAGCGATCCGACTAAATATGAGTAAGAAAAGGTTGATTAGTAATGTGGAGGCGTAATCGAAAAACATTGAAGTAAAGATGGTAAATTATGAGAAGTTGGGACATGTTAGATTAATGGTAACTACTTGTGGTTATTGTTGCTTAGAAAAAAGAATTAAGCTTATTAAATGGGAGAATTGAGAAAGGTTTAGTTGAAGAGAAGCCGAGAATGACTATCTCGTGTTGAATTGCGGTTATCTATGCAAGTGATTGTGTTAAACGTTGTTCGAAGTTGGTTTTGAAATAAGTTCTATGTTTTACGCAAAATGATACGTGAGTATGACTTGTGTGATATATGCTTTTCAAACCTGAAAACGTACTTTTAAGAAGTGAAATTGATTTGAGAATGATGTTTGAAACAAGCTTGATAAGTGAACGTGTTAAAGGAACTGTTGTAAATCGACTTTGCTCGGATCGTTTAGCACAAGGAAGGATTCTAGCTAGGGGTGGCTAGCTAGGGGTCCTGTGTAGCGGGACACCCGATTGGAATCTTCCTAGATAGGTCCCGGGAGCCTTTTATTTGGGGTCGCGCCGCAGAGAAACCAGAGAAATCGGAGAAGCTATGAGAAATTGCGAAGTGCTAGTTCGAGTCCCAAACACGGGAAGTGATTCACCGAAAGAGATTCATTGAAAATGATTCATGAGAAGTGATTTAATAGAAATGATTCAGTTTCGATTGAAAGAAAGTATAGCACCTTGTTTAAGGTGATTCATTTCCCAAAATGATTGAAATCCGTGTTTTTGAATGATTGAAGTATTATGAGCTTTATGTTGCAAATGATTCAAGAGATTTCGTTTAAAAGTGTATGGATTTGTATTATATTATTATGCTTTTGCTAATTTCATTATTATGAGTATTATTTGTAAAGAATTTCCATTTGAAGGGTGTAAGACTCCGGTGAGCCCGTGGTTTATTGCTCACCCCCACAAATTCCACCCTCCAGGTGTTGCAAGTATATTTCAGAAAGTATGATCTACACCTAGCATATTACGGACTCCGTTGACTGGTGTTTGCTGCCTCGTTGAGTGATTCGTGTTACGGATATGCATTTCTAATATTTCCTAGTATTGTATTTTGTAATTCAATTCATATAGTTGTACCAATGTATAATGACCCATTTAGATTGTTTTAAGTTTTATAGCATGATTGGTTGGACTCGGTGTGTGGCCGTTGAGTTGTACACTACGAGCGTGTGGCTCGTTGAGTTATATTATGGTTTTATGCAAGGTTTTAAGGCTTTAAGCCTATGGGATAGTTCATATTACAAACGAACTCGCCGAAATTTTAGGAAATCTCTAATTCTTTTGGAGAACCACCCTTATTATCTTAAGTTGAGTTTAGACAGCTAAACCAACACCGAAAGAGCCTTGGGAGTTCCTTTAAGGAACTCCCAAGCTCTTTCGGTGTTGGTTTGGCTGTATAAACTCAACTTAAAAGTAATGCCGGTGGTTTTCCAAAAGAATCTGAGATTCTCCGAAAATTTCGGCAGAGTTCCGTTTGTAATATGGACTAACCCATAGGCTTAAAGCCTTAAAACCTCGCATGAAAAACATGATATAACTCAACGAGCCACACGCTCGAGTATACAACTCAACGGCCACACGCCGAGTCCAACCAATCATGCTATACAACTCGTAACGATCTAAAGGGTTTCTATACATTTGGTACAACTATATGCACTAAATTACAAGTACAATATTGAGAAATATCAGAAATGCATAATCTTGACTTGAATCGTTCGGCATACATCAAACGACGAGTTAGCTGAGTCCGAAATATGCTAAGGGTAAATCATGCTACTGAAGTGTACCTGCAACACTCGGGAGGGAATGGGGAATTTGTGGGGGTGAGCAATAATCAACGGGCTCACCTGAGTCTTATACCCTTAAATTGGAAATTCTTTACACATAATACTCATAATAATGAAATTTGCGAAAACATAATAGTGTAATAGAAATCTATATACTTTTCACTAAATTCTTTTATAATGAAAAAGATCAAGACTCTTTAATCACTTAAAAGCACACATTCACATCCAAGAATACTTCTTTGGGGTTGAATCAACATTCCGGGCCTTCGAGGACTCGAACTAGCACTTCTTTAATTCGGGCGCGACCCCGACAAAAGGCTCCCGGGACCATTCTTCTAGGAAGTCTCGGAGCGGGCATCCTGTCTCTCCAGGACCCCTATTAGAACCCTTCCCTCGAAGTCTCTAGCTGGGCGTTCCCGGTTCGAACCCTTCGGTATGCGAAACGATCCGTAGCCGTCGATTCAAAACAATTTGCACATTCTCATTCATCACATTCACTTTCTAGCTTTCTCAAATTGATTTCACATCAAGGAAGGCATGACACCGCGTGTCACCCTTATAAATTCACTTTCTCAATAAGCTTTGCTTCTTTAAAACACAATCACGTTCGAAAGGCGGTTCTCAAGAAGTTGCATTCAAGAATTATTCACGTTACATACAAAACTTCTTTCGAAACTATTTTGAGCATCACGTAAAGTAATCACATAGCACAAATAATCACCATTCATTGCAAGCACTCAATCTCGACTCTTTTCCAACTAAGCTTTTCTCAATTCATCGGTTTAGTACAATCAAATCCATTTTCCGAACCACAATAACCACATGTGCATATCACTTAAGTGACGTTTCAAGTTCGTCACAATTCATTGCCTTTTGCCTCACTTACTCATTTTACGCTTCTACTTTGTAATTCAACTTCTTTTGCCCGTATTCAGTCATACCTCTCTTGCTCTCACTTTATTGCCTAAGTCCCTTTCGTTGTGCTTAACTTCAGACTTGATTTCATCCCAAAGACTAAGATAATGCTCTAAACTCATTATTTAACTCTTGCTCGTCCGTCCTTGGTTACGTAACTCTCAATCTCTTTTCATTATTCGATCTCCATTACCTTTGCTTATTTTCACGCTTAGTTCGACCTCGAGGAATTAAATATACTTCGAGTGTAATCAAGTTCACAATTGCCTATTCCCACTTACTAGTCCCAATTGCGCATTACTCAATACGAATTCATACTCCTCTTTATATTTCAACCTACCATTTCCCAATGTTCGTAATTAGCTCTTGATACCGCAGGTTCAAGAATCTCTAAAACTTAGTTAACTCGTAATTCATATCCATGCCCTAACCCCTTACTCCTTAATAGTTATCCGGAACTTCAAAACCACTCATTTGACCTATACAATTTAACCTTTTCGGAATCAGCAGGTTCGGTTCAACCCTAAGCAACTACTAATCTCTTTAACGTTCCCAAATCAATTCTCTATTTAACCCAAATGACTCCTTTCGTGACCCAATTCAACCCTATCAATTCTCTAAAATCCGTTCTAAGCTCTTATTTCAACCTTAAACAACAATTAGGCCCGTTACGCAATACAGGTTCCGCAATACGGATACTCAACGTTCACAACAATTCCATATTCACATAACACATTCAACAATCACAACAAATCCATTTAGGTTTCGAAATTACTAATAGTTTAGAGTATAAGACTACCCACCTGAAATTCTCGGGTTTTAGGGATTGATTTTGAACTCCTTTACTCCTGCCTTCCGGTTTCGGTCTCCGTTTCCGCAGTCCTTGCTCGGTCGCTCGGTTTTCGCTTCCCCTGTTCCGGCTTGCCGTTTCAGCCTCCGCTACCCTGGCGCGTTTGCCGCCGGCCCTTCTCCTCGCCGCCGTTAATTTCCCGGTTTCCGGCCTCCCGGACCCTCCCGCATCTGCCCCTGCTTCGATTCCTTCCTTCCTTCGCCCTCGTTCGGCATCGGTCTCTCGCTTTCCTCCCTTCACTAGCGTCGCCGGCTGCCGCTTTCGGCCTATGGTGGTCGTCGGCCACCCCTCGGTCTCCTCGACCCTCACACCGCTCACCTTCTCTCTCTACGCGCTCGGTCCTCCCTCTTCCCTTCTTCCTTCGCTCGGTTTCTTTTCCTTCTCGCCTTCCCGAGCCTCCGCTTTCCCTTTGCCCACCAGCCGTTCGCCGTTCGGGCGGCCACGAGCCTCTGCTCCGGCTCCCGCGCGTTCTCTCTCTCCCTCGCTCTCTGTTTCGCTTCCTCTTCGCTCGGCCTCCTTTCCCAGAGCCTTCTTTCCTCTCCTTTCACCTTCCACCGCCTAATTTGGCGGTTCCTGTTCCTAATTGGACCCCCAAATAAGCTTAATCATCTCTTCATAATTTAGTGAAAATAATCACTGGGCCCATATACGACAGGTCTATATCTTCTCCCTTCCGTCCTCTTACGCGATCTAGCGTCCTAACTCATTTTAATATGCCGGCCACGACAATTCCTAATTACCCAACAATTTAGCTTAGACGAAAAAGGAAGGCAATCCTTTAATTTAACTTATTCCACCCCAGCCTCCAAAGGGATTCTAACATAATATGTTTGATCGTAAATAAAATCGGTTGCTCAACCCCCTAGTCAGCGGGAAAAATGCTCAATAATCCTATGCTTTCCAGCTGATTTCTTTAAAATTTTGGGCATTACAATATATATATATATATATATATATATATATATATATATATATATATATATATATATATATATATATATATATATATATATATATATATTTTGGAAGAAAAATTAAAAAAAGAGAAATTTAGAGGGAAATAAGAAAAGATAGTGTGATAATAAGAAGAAATAAAATATAACTAAATAAAATAAAATAATTTGTTATTCATTATCTTATTCTCCTCCCCTCCTTTCCCCTCAATTTGGAAGGGAATGATAAATCAACAATAAGTGTGAAAGGGGGAACGGTTCCCCCACCTTCACCCCCTCTATTTTATCCCAAACAAGGGAAATCAAAGGGAATTATTCCCCCTCCCCTCTCTTCCCCTCACTTCCCCTCCCTTAACCTCCAATCCAAACATATGCTTAGTACTATTGCTGCTAGACTTGGGCAATGGGAAGGGCCCCCAATGGGTATCCGTGGTCGGGCCTAAAAAAAAGGGGTCAAAGCCCATTTCTTTAGTAAGAGGGTCGGGCCAAAAGGGTCACCAAAAAAGGGTCATGCACGGGTCATACACTCGGTCATTCGTGGGCCAATTCAGGTGACCCATCTCCTCCGGTTTCTCACGCCCCTCCTCACTCGCTCTCCTCCCCCATCTCCTCTCGGTCTCCTTCCTCGGTCCCCGGCCACCACGATTTCGTTGAGTTTTCTTCTCTCTCTCTCTACCTTTCCTCCTTCTCTTGCTCCTTTTCTGTTGCTTTATTCACAAAATTAGTCTTCTCCGCCTTCTCAACCGCCGTCCGCCAAAACCCTAATTTCGGTTTGTTTGAATTGTTGTGGCTGGAATTGGCTGAGCAATTGGTTGGATTTTTTTGACGTGAAGGATTGAGTCTTTTTTGAAGTACGTTCTTCATTAAATCAATTTTTAGCGTTGAAAATTTTGAACTCTTGGGTTTTTCTAGGGTTTATACATTTTATCGATTCACGGTCTCATGGGAATTCCATTGAATTTCTACCACTGCTTCGATCGGCAACTAACTCATCTACGTCCTCTCGCAGATTAATTCATAAGGAAACCACCATCTCCACTTGATTTCATGTAAGTCCTTATTTGTTTTCGAACTCGGTATGTTCCGATTTGATCTTACTTGGGTATCATGATCTAATTTTGGGGACTCGGTTGTGTAACAAGCTTTATGTTGTAGTATAGGGGCTATGTGATGATATGTACTTCCTCAATGATTATATGCTTGCATGATTATATTATAAGCTTCAATTGTTTAAGATTTTAGTTTAGCTCGTATATCATGTGAAATTGGGGATCGATTCTCTTGTATACTTTGGCTTAGCTTGTCGGGTAATATGATTTGGATTACTAGAAGCCAGTTTAAATCGGATGCATACTTGATTAGAAGTGGCGGATCGCGGACTATTTTGTTACATCTGATCGCCTCTGGATAACTCCATAATTTATATTGCTTTTGTTGTTGTGTTGTTGAAGGTCATTCATTCTCATTCTATGGATTTTTAGTGCTTGGAGATGAATATGACCCGATCTGAATCAATGATTGATTGAGAAGTTTGTGGCTTTTATGAAGGATTTCCAAGCTAGGCATGCTTGGCTGAATCAATGATTGGTTGATTGTCCTTTTAGGATTCTTAGATTGGATCATAAGAATCATATCTTTAGGAGTTTTTGGGATCGTTGATTTTCTTTCTTTCGTTGTTTCCATAACAAAAGTTTTGCCCTTTTCCATTTCTTTTTCCTTCCTCTTCCCCTTTTGTTTACAACGAATGTTGTGTTTGCTTTGTTATAACAAGTGTTCCGAGTGGTAGAAAGCTTTTGGAGTATTTGGCATGGCCAGTTGGAAAAGCCTAATGCTAGATGAAATAATTGTTTGCGGTTATAACAAATGTTGTGTATGGTGTTCTAACAAGTGCCAATTAAATTCATTATTTATTGTTTCATACTTCCATTTTTACAGTCGAGTAGATAATGTGGAGAAGAGTGAAGCAAAAATGAAGATTTAAATGTGTTTCTTTTGGGGGAGCTTGGAGACATATTTCTTTCATTTGAATGTTGTTGTCTTCCTTGTACCAAGCATCGATTTTGATCATCAAGTAAAAACATAATCGGTGTTGTAAGGGCTTTCATCCGACCGGTTCTACTAATTTGTATGAGTTGTGAAAACCTGATTGGAAAATAACAATGTTTTGTCTTTGTTGTGGCTGTGTGAGAGGACAATGTTGACCAATTGTTTTAGTAAGTAAATTTCACTTTCTCGGTTAATAGGTGCTATTTAGGAAAGAATTTTATATATGCTTGGAGGTTTTGGTTGACTTGTTAAAGGGTAATTCCCGGATGTTAAAATATATTCTCTTTATTTGAGTTTTGTTCCCTACAAATTCTAGGGCGGGTCATGGACGGATCGGGGTCGGCTAACCCATGACCTGGCCCGACCCATTTATATTTTTCCCGACCCAGCCCAACCTTTTATAATAATGGGCCGGCCCGGCTCGGCCTAGCCCGGCCCGTTACCCAGCCCTATTGCTCGCACAATGGTGGTGCCCCTCTCCCTTCATGCTCTCCTCTTTTTTTGTCTCTTTCCTATTAATTTTAATTTTTTTGAATTTTTATAACCCAATTATTATTTTTGTTTTAAAAAAAGAATGAGATTACTAGGGTTTAGGGAACCTCTCCTTATTTGTTTTACAAATACCCCTCATCACTCTCTAGTGGGGGCTTTATTTTTGAGAAAAATCTCTTTATTAAAATTCTCTCTCCCTTCTTTAATCTTCTCTAATTAGAAGAGGTGGTGGTATGATTAACTAAAAATTAACTCTATTGAGAGTTGATTAAGTTTAAGTTAATCTTCATAATTATTTTTAATCTTAAACAAATCAAGCTTCCTTTTAATTTAACCAAAATATTTTCTTCATCTCAAGAAACAAGATGGTAATATTTTTTATTAGCACTTTTTAATTTTAATGAGATTACATAACATCATTTTCTTTTTCTTCTTTTTTAGTTTTTCCTCTCTACTATCATCTTTTTAAATTTCATGATGATTAACCATGCACATACATAACATTTTCTTCTTTCTTACTTTCTTTTTATGTTCTTTTGCCTATCCATTTATTTATTTGTTCTTGTTATTCTTTTTAACTACTAACTTTACCATTATTGTTGTTATTTGTTTGTTTACTTTCGTTTATTAGCATTATTACTACTAACCTTATTATTATTTACTGTTATTATTTTATTACTACTAACCCTATCATTATTATTACCATTACTACTAACCTTGTCATTATTATTGTTATTGTTACTAACCTTGTCATTATTATTGTTGTTGTTTCTATTTATTTCGTTTATTATTTTTTTATTATTAGTAATGTTATTATTACTATTATCATTACTATTATTTTTTTTATCACTATTATGATTATTTGTTGCGACTAACGTTTTGGTGTTTCCTTCTCTTTTTGGATTAGGCCGGTCTCGAGTTGGTTTCGGCCCCGCGTTTTACCGTCCGCCCCTTTAAGGCTTGTGCGGTTGTTCCCCCATTTGGGTGGAACATTAGTTTTTTCGGGAGAGAGCGGTGAGGTGAGATTTGAGAGTTGATTGCAAAATTGGTTATTATTTTTCTTCATCATCTTCCTCACCAATATTTTCTAGTTTTAATACATGAAAAATGAAGAATAATGGGTTAAGTCACGATTGAACATGAAGGATGATAACTTGGAGTAAAGTGGTTCAAAATGGAAGGTTGTATGTTATTTCTAGTTAACTTTAGTGGTAATACGTATATTCCAAAATTTTTTATTTTTATGTCATTAGATGGAGTAATGAAAGAGCTTTCCAACAAGTGGTCACTCACCCAAATTCGAGTCTCGAACCATTTATACCATGGTATGTTTGGTTGAATGTAATCAAAGTGGCAATGTAATCAAAGTGGTAATGTAATTAAAGTGGTAATGGTCATTACATTATCATGTTTGGTTATAATTTTGTAATGCAATCAAAATTGTATTGTAATCACATTAACCTTTACTTATACAATTACAATTACTTAGACATTCACTAAACAATCATAATTACATCCATCCTTATGATCAAATTTTGATACACTTGTAATAATTCTCTCTCTCTCTCTCTCTCTCCCTCTCCCTCTCTATTCCATATATTTTTTCTCCCTCCTCCTTAGCAAGCAAAAATTCATCCATTTGATAAAGAACTTGATCTTCTTTCTTTTCTTATCTTAATATATGATATGATCGGTAAACATTCAACGTCAACATTTTGGTTCAAAATTTAACTATTTGATTAAAAAGATAAAACAAGCTTAAATTAAAATTTTTAGATAAAAATTCTTTTACTTTTTACCATTTATTTTTAATTTGATAAATATTTATCATCAATAGAATAATTTCAGTTCATATTTTTTATTAATGAAAAACATTCAAAACTTAATTATATGATAAAAGAAATTAAAAAAAGCTCAAATATAAATTTATAGTTTAAAATTTTATTATTTGGATAACATTTATCTTTACTACGATAAAAATTTATCACCACTAGAAAAATCTAGTTGATCTTTTTGCCACCAAAAAATTTTAAATTAGAAAATATGATAGAAAATTTTTTAAAAATCTCAAATGTGATTTCAAATTTAAAATGCTTTCATGTGGATAACACTTATCTCTATTATGACATTTATTGCCATTAGAATAATATAGTTGATATTTTTCATGAAAAAATAAACTTGATTATTTGATAGAAAATATTTTTAAAAGTTCAAATCTAAATATGTAGCTCAAATTTTTATTTATATAACATTTATCTCCACTATAATAATTTAATTATATTTTTTGCCATTGAAATAATCCATTACCGTTGTGATTACATTGCTCTTTTTATATGAGCAAACATAGCAATGTAATTATTATCCCATTACATTGCATACCTAATTATATTACATAATTGATTACAATATACCCATATTATATCACATCCAACTAAATGCCACATTATATTTTCCGATGGAAGGTTTAATCGGATCGGAAAAACGACATCCATACTTGTTTTCCTACTTTTTTATGATCTAAATAATTTTTTTATAAATAAATATCCTTCATAATAAATAAAATACACTTCCTTATCTTTCTAAGTTGGTAAATTTTGTCTCCTAACTCCTTATAGTTAGAGAGATATGATTTATTAAAGTTAGCATTGTAAAACCGTAATTTCTGCATTGCCCGGATCAGAATAAATATATTGAAAATTTGTTAAAATATCTTAAAATGCTCTTAAAATTATACAAAAATCATAATGGTTCCTTAATGTGTCTAGTTGTTCCAATTTAAACAGTTTCATAATATATGATTTATTTTAGTTTTAACAAATAAATGAATACCCCACTATCTAGAATAGCATAAATGAGGATGCCACCTAAGTTTTTGACTTATCAGCTTTACATATTAAGGAATTTATTTTTGATATTTTTACCATTAGTAGACTCAAATATATAAATCTAGGCTTTAGAATCACCTTAACAAGATTTTCCTTGAAATTGTTATAATTTTTTGAATCCGAAAGTCATTATGGCTAGTGAGGTACAAGAAGTGTCATTTTAAGATTTTATTAACTCAATTTGGAAGCTTCCAAAAATACAAAATTTTATCCCTAAACTTCTTCTGGAGTCTTTAAACTATATAAATTTTCTTCATATTTTTTAATCTCATCTTACTTAGTTTTGGGATATCTCTTTCGGAAACGGTTTTAAAAATTAACTAATTATGTCTTTCAATAAAATAAATACTTGGCACTTTTTTGGTCAATCAAGACACATTGTTTATCATACTGCGAGCCAAGGATCCATCAAGAAGTTGAATCATGAACACTTCTCATCTCCATGGTGTTGAAGAATTTTGTTTACATTCTTTTTAGATTTCTTGTATTTAGGAAAACCTTGTATATTTCATTTCGCTCATTACATTGTAATAATCCGGTACTTGTAAAACCGCTAGCTCCAAAGTGCAAATAATAATAATATTTGTTTCAAGTATGTCTTAGCACATTCATCATAATATAATCAACTCGATGAAAAATAATGAAATGAACCGTCTAAGATCTCAAATTAGTATTGTTGCCAAAATTGAAGTATGACCCATGAATAAGGGACGACGGTAATCATAATTGTCTCTTTATGATCATCTTAACTTTAAATCATGAGCCATAACAATTTTTGGCTAAATACCAAATGGCGATTGTTAGACACAACCATGTATGTCTTGCATATGTTTGCATGTTTGTCCTTAGGGCCGATATATTCTTTGATGAATGGTTGTGACCTTTCATCAAGCTTGAGGCCTTAATCGGAAATTCATTCATATCTGATTTTTAAAATGATCCACATCCATTTCAATTTAAACGGCCTTCACAATTCCACCATTATCCTGGTGGATTGTTTTCATATCGAATATGACCGAATCACCGATCGTATCCTCTTACTTGGTGACAGGCCATCGGCGGGGATTTCGTCTTAAATGTTTGAGAACCATTAGCCATAAAACACCGACCCACTAACTCCACAAAAATCCATCCCGCTTTATACCCCAAGGAATTATTTTCTCAATTAAAATGGGAATGTTAAAAGGTCTAATCCTTATACTCATGCCTAGACTTGAGTTAATCCACTACTACAAAGCCGTTAATTAGCGACGGATACGGTTCCGTCGCCAAACAATGACGAAATCAACGACGGAAACCGACAAAAAACAACAACCGTGTCGACAGCGACGGAATTAGTGACGGAAACAGATATCCGTTGCTATTTTAGGATTAGCGACGGAAATATCCATCGTTATTCCGTCATTATTTTTGGAATAGCGACGGAATATTCCGTCGCTATTTTGGGATTAGCAATGGAAATATCCATCGCTATTCCGTCGCTATTTTTGGATTAGCGACGGAATATTCTGTCACTATTTTGGGATTAGCGATGGAAATATCCGTCGCTATTCCATTGCTTGCCAGGATTAGCGACGGCATATTCCGTCGCTAAGCCGTAGTCGTGGGATTAAAAATTTTCGGATCTAGGAAAAATTTAAAAAAAACAATAAAATTAATATTTCGTTAGCCACGGAATTTTCCGTTGTTGTTCCATCACTAATGAAAAACTTTTTATTAGCGACGGACAATTCCTTCGCTAATATGTAATAAATTTCAGATCCGGCCTTTCGGCCGGACCGAGCAACCCGAAAATGGAGAGAGAGAGAAGTGCGACCGATTGTGAGCGCGAGTGCCGAACCCCCATACCACGCGTCCACAACCCCCACCAGCCGCCGGTCCACCGCCGCCCCGTGTCCGTCCGCCCCGCTTCCATACGCCGCCGCTGGTCCGCCGCCCCGCTTCAGTAAGCCAAAGACGGGTGAGAAGACCTTGATTGTTGCTGCCGCTGCTGCCCCTAGAGGAGCTCGCTGTCGCCACCTCCGCTTAATTTCAAGGTATTATTTTCTTGATTGTTATTGGATTTAGGGTTTTGAATAATTTGTACAAATTAATGATTTTATATAATTTGATGCAAATTAATGTTGTTTGTGAATGAATTTGAAAAGAAAAATGTGCAATTGTATGATTTATGTATAGATGTTGTGTAGTTTAAAGTATGTGAGGTTAGATTTGTTGTTAGTTTCTTTATACTTCCCAAATTTCATTACATTGTTTAATTTCCATCTGAAAATCATTGAAGGAGTTGGAAGACCAACTATGAGCTGGGCAAGAAGGTTGAAAATTGCCTTGGGTTCACGCAAAGGATTAGCATATCTTCATGAGGAATGTGAGTGGTTCAGCAGAGCCTTTCTATCTCCTCCTCTCGTCTCGTGTTCTCTTATCATCATTTGAAAGGATTTTAACTTCTAGTTAGATGAATGTGTATGCAGGCCATCCTAAAATCA
This sequence comes from Talinum fruticosum, assembly GCA_021018815.1. Taxonomy (NCBI): domain Eukaryota; kingdom Viridiplantae; phylum Streptophyta; class Magnoliopsida; order Caryophyllales; family Talinaceae; genus Talinum; species Talinum fruticosum. Next base: position 1,519,507 of record JAITYX010000087.1, on the reverse strand, counting down.
CACATCGAGATATCAAAGAAGCTAATATTCTCCTTGATAATGACTTTGAAGCCAAGGTCATCTTTAATCTTTGTGCAGTTCATTGATAATCTTATTCCAAAAATTATTAATCCACAATGACTAGGTTACATTCATCATTTATTATTGTGGGTTCTCTTGAATTTAAAAGTAAGAATGTTTATGTTATACTTAGTAATTATAGAGCCAATGCTTGAAGCGAGCCAAACACCGGTGAATTCAAAAATATCTTCGAGCTTTTAGTTTACTTGCCAAGTGTCTTCCTTAAGTTGTATTAGATGTAAGGTGATATATTGACTTTATTTCTTGTTTCATTTAATGTCTCTTTTATCCTCAATTCTAAGATGCTCAAACCTCAAAGGTTCCTCTTCTCTGGTTATACTTGTGGAGGCTACTAGAAGATGCTAGCTTTTATCTAGGTTTTAGACTTGGCTATAGTCTAGGCTGCGTATGTGCTTGGGTTTCTGTTGTGTTGACTTGCCATTTGCTGATAATGTTGCTTGGTTTGGGGCTAAGATGAAGTGTCAACCGTTAAGTTACTATCTTATTGGGAAGTTGAATATACAATGCTCAGTACTTAGTTGACATTTCGCAAATTGGCTTTTTTTGGTTTTATGTCCTAGATGATCCCATATGGAACCGTGAGGTGCTACCGAGAGCACCGATGTTGTTGTTTTATTTGTTGCCGGGTGATACTAATCTTTTTTTTTTTTTTTGTGGTGAATGTGAACTTATAGGCATGGTCGTTGCTCACACAAGCTCTAGAAAGTGGAAACTTCGATGGTCTTGTTGATCCAAGATTGGAGGATTATGATTCCTCCGAGATGACTCAAATGGTTGTTTGTGTTGCTTGTATGTGTCCGTAACTCTGCAAGGCGACGACCATGAATGAGCTAGGTAAATGTCCAGAGCTCAAAAATACATATTTGTGAAGTTACTTTTACCCTGAATTTGAGTGATTTTCTCTTGAATTGCTATATGAGTGGCAAATACGTGCTTCATTCAAATTACCTAGCTGCTTACTCAAATAAAGCCCAACTCAAATAAGTCCACCTAATGTTGATCTTCATCGAACTTGATCTGAATTTTTTCTAACAAATGTTGATTCCAAAGCAGATATTTAGGTAAACCAATAATAGATTGCCCATCCGCTAGCCTAACAAATCCCCACCATAGAATAGGTGAGTAGGATCCGATTGTAAACGCAACTTTAGCGAGTTATAGCAAGATTTCTAAAGAATTCATTTTTCGGTTTGCTTCCTATAGTTAATGACTTGTGAGGTTTAATAGTTTTCAAAATTCTCTCCCTTCCCTTCCCATTTATTATGTGTTTCAAACTTGCAACTTGTGCCAATATTAAACCATTAACTCCTGGTTCTCTCGAGAGCAGGTAGTGCAAGCTACGGAGGGGAACTTATCCGTCAAGGCTCTGTTGAAAGAAACAGTAGCTAACGGAACATTCCAAGGGAGCTCGATTATGATTCCAGCAGCCAATACCAGGAGAACCTAAAGAAATTCAAGAAGCTAGCTTTGGAAAGCCAAGACCATAGCACCAGCGAGCGAGTGTATTCACCGGTGAGACGAGCACCGAAAATCAACGCGATACCCATCGGAACTTTTGTGTATTGGTGAACATTTTGCGAACTTTTGGATAATGTGTTTATGTTTGTTTGTGAACTTTTGTATGGTTATTTTTGTGAACTGGTTGTAAATGTATTTGGATTGTTTATGATTGTGAAATGTATGTTAGATTTGTATATCCAACTTGGAGGATCACGTTGTGGCATATGTAAATGTCAAATGTAATTGTCACATATGTGAATTTTGGATTTGTATATCCATTCATATTTTTTGTACTAGGTTAACGAAAATAGCGACGGATTAGCGACGGAATAACGAAGGAACAGCGACGGAACAACGACTGAACAACGATGGAAATCTGCGACGGAATTCCTGGATATTCATTTGTTGATTTCAGCGACGAAACGTGTATTCTGTCGCTGATCTTGAACAGCTACTGAGAATCGTTGTTCCGTCGCTAATTACCGACGGATTCGAAATTTCCGTCGCTAAATTTTAGCGACTCGGTATATAGCGACGGATGTGTTCCGTCGCTAATTCCGTCGCTATTGCACATATGTCCGTCGCTATTTCCGTCGTTATTCGTCGGTTTTCTAGTAGTGATCCACCCATTCTATTACTTATCGCCTTGAGTAATAGAGTTGAAATCCCAAGTAACTCTCTCTATTCTTAACCAGATTAACTCAACCATAGGAATGAGTCATCTCCAAAGTTTTTTAACACGACCATTAGATAGCGAAGTGATCCCTAACTATCCCCATTAGAACTCACAAGAGTTATGACGGAATCCTTGCTAGAATTACGTAGGGTTTTGATCCAAGAGTAGATTCAAGTCCTACTATGATCGGTACGTAGAGCAATTTGGCTCTCATTCGAATGCAAACCCGCCATACATCAACGAATCTGTTGGTCCCGAGTTTTCCATTCGTGTGCTTGCATGTGTATGCTTACGTGTATAATGATGCGTTTTTTTCTTTTATGCTTTTATTTTATGAATCTATGTTAATCAACATTTAGAATGTCTAGAAAAGGATACAATATATTAGTAGGAACCTGTTCTTAGAATGGAGGGAGTGGCGAGTCCTTGACGTTCGTGCTTCCTAACCAACACCCCGAACCCCACCATCTTAGGTTCTCATATCAGTCTTTTATATTTTTTTTCCTTTTGGGCACAAGAGTCAAAATTTTTCTTCGGAAAAAACATAATTTTAGAACTATTTTACGAAAACCCCATCCTTGTTTGGGTCATAACAAGGTGGCGACTCTAGTCATCCGAATTTTGGACACCACAGTTGATAATTCGCTGAACTTAGTTGCACGTGACTGGAGTGACTCTCACCAAACATTAACATGAAATTGTTTCCAAATGCAACTCCATCCCATTGATATCTAACGTAGAAGCCTCTCAATTTATAGAGTCTAACTTCTGTATCATTCTTTTTCATCAAATCCTAAACAAATTACTCGAGAGGGAGTGATTCACCGAGGTCAGATAAGTTACCGAGTAAAGGAGTCATCAAGGAATATTCTTAAATCTTGGAGAACCCATTGACAATTTGCTACTCTTCGGTACTCGATTTCTTCCTTCGCTTTCTATGGCCACCATTATAATCAATAAGAGAATTTGATGTCCAGTGCAACCCCCCAACCATTATCTACAACTTTAGAGCATAGTTTTGATTACTCATTTACAATTCATAAATTAATGAATAGTTTTCTTGTCTACCCATCTTTGGACTCCGCAATGTGGAGAAAGTATACTAAGCAAGCTATGTTGAGAACCTCTTGATTATCTTTGAATCCTTCTTCTGTCTAATGCCCTTGTAGCTTTATAGGGGTTTTATGTGATGCTCAAAAATGAAAAATTAGACCCTTTGAATTTTGCTTTTGTAAAAAATTAGGGTTTCTTGAATTGTCGAACATTAGGCCATTAGTGATGTGAATAATTGTGTGTTTGAATAATTAAGCTTATTATAAATTAGTGTGTTTGAATAACCAAGCTATTTTATGTGTTTCCTGAAGTATGAAGAATACTCCAGTTTATTATAAGTTTTTGAGTAGATTATTTTCCTAGTTTAAAAAGCTTCCTAAAGTGGATTACGCTTTATTATAACAAGTTTCCTGGAGTATGAATAATCAAACTAGGTTAAGAGATTTAAAAAATTTCCTGAAGTGGATAATTAAGCTACAATGTAAATATTCTTCCTTTACCTATTTCCATGGACATAATTTTTTTTGGTATAGACATAATTGTATGAGACTTTTTGTTGAAATTCTTGTGTGCCACAAATATACCAGTCAAAGAAGCGGAAATAGTGGTCTTAAGCTAAAATTATGATAAAGACTAAAGTTATTAATTTTGATAGTTATATCACTATGGCATCATCCAGCAAGAAAGATGGGACCAAAGAGAGCTTCCATTGGACTCTGGAGGAGATGATCATCTTATACGATGCTTGTCTTCAATTCATTGAAAAATATGGGCAAACACAATTTTACAATTGGAAGGAGATTCAAAAAGAGGTCGAAAAGAAAGTTGGGCGTTCATGTGGTCACAATAGTTGTAAATATAAACATAATTCAATGAGAAGAGATTGACGTTTGTGGAAACAATTGAGAATCTCATAAACTAGTTTAGTTGGGATCCTATCTCGGAAAAGATCTATGCTTCAAATGAATGGTGGGAGAAAAATAATAAGGTTAGTTCTAACTATTTGTTTGGGGAAGAGGAGGGTAGGCTATGAATATAACGGGTTTCTATTTAGATAAAACTAGTTATACTTTAATGTCATGATAATTTTATTTTGTCTTATAGAAAAATGAGAAATTTAATAAATTTGTGATAAGGGTGTGACCTCATTTCTTGAAGATAAATGGGATCAACTATTTGGGGATTCTTATGCCACTCGGAAAAATATCTAAGCATCTTTAATGGAGCCTCCTCTAGTTATCAATATTGAAAACGACGATGATGAAAGCAATGAGAATGCTGATAGTGTTCATGAGGAAGGAAACTTAGAAGTGTATAATGTTCACCATAGTAACTCATATCTTCAAGAGGCTTTAATGGACGAGGAAACTTTCATGACAGATTTTGTTCAACATGTTGGCATCCCAAACCAAGGTGTAGTAATAGATGACTGATCAAGTAACAAACAAAGGAGGGAATGATGTCACCCAAACATCCAAGAATAAGAACCAAACAACTACTTTAAAAAAGAATTCTATGCAAATATATAGAAAAGAAAGACAAATTGGAGGTTCCGTTATGTTATCTAGCCAAATTTCTAACATGGTGACAATGTGTAAAGATATTAGCAATAGTATCCCAAGAATTGGAGGCCTCCAACGATCAACAACTATTGTTGCTATTTCAATGAAAATTATTAGGAGCATGACATATAATGTTACTTTAGCAAAAGGAAGTGAATTGTGGAGCTATGCCATTCATTTGCTTAAAGACTCAATAAGGAGAGAAGTTTTTATTAATTTGGGTGATGATACAAGCACGATACAATGATTACAATATATGTATGCCATGAAAGACAAAGCCTAGTGATGATATGATTTTATCTTCCATTTGTTTTTTTTTTTGTCGAGCTTTTATTTTTCATTTGATTGCCCCCTAATAAATTTTCTATAATTTTTCCAAATAAATAAATTTCATAGATGAATTAGGTAGTGATGAGAAATATATGAACTAGGTGCATAATACTTTGAAGTTATCAACTCAAATTGAACTATTTTTTGTTATGTAGAATTTGGTATTATATTTTTGCAATTTTTACATCTACTTTAATTGGTTTTTATAATGAAAATTTCTTCTTTGTCTTACAAATGCTATGTCTATAATGGATCAGTACAAGGAATGGAAACTTAAATTTTGGATTATGACCATGTGCACAACAACGTTGAAATCCATATATTATTATAAGTATATTATAAGGAATCATGCATGATTTCTATTCTAACAAGGGAAGAATGGATGAAAGAACTACTTAATGGCCATTATATTCGATGTGTTAATGCCTTCAGCATGGAGCCTCATTTGTTCTTGAAGTTGTGCAAGGATCTATCATGAAATATGGGCTAAACACAAGTCTTAATATGTCAATTATTGAAAAAGTAGGTATTTTTTTATACACTCTTGCCGTAGGTGTTTCAAATAGAGTTCTTAGCAAATATTTCCAACGATTAGGTGATAGCATTGGTAGAGCTTTTCACAAAGTTCTTAATGTGGTCTCAAATTGAAATCATAAGTGTCTAACACATGATATAATAAAGCCAAGGGATGCACACTTCGAAAGTATACCATCTCAAATAGTTAATGATGAAAGGTATATGCCTTCTTTTGAGGTAATAAGTTTGTTTAGTAGAAAATAATTGTATGGATAGTATTACATGCTTTGTGTACGAAAAATTTAATTCATATATTTTACTTTGTTCATTTAAATATTTATTACGGAATTGTATTGGATGCATAGATGCTACGCATGTGCCAGCATGTATTACCGAGTCCGATCAATTAAGAGGAAGAAAAGGAAATCCTAAATTCAATATTATGATTGCATGTACTTTGACATGTGTTTCACTCGTTATCTCGGTTGGTTGGGAAGATTTTGCACATGATACCTAAGTTTTTATTCATGCAATTGAAACCCCCGGATGAAGTGTGCTAAGCCACCAAAAGGTACGTTTTATATCATTTAAATTCATTTTCATTTACGTCATGTGAAATAAACATTTTGTGTTTGTACATTTATTTAGGTAAGTACTATCTCGGTAGATCAAGGATACCTTGCTAAGCAAGGTTACTTAGTACCTTATCCAAAGGAGAGATATCATCATCACAATTTCAAAGGGAACCTCCTCAAATTGCTCAAGAGAGTTTCAATCCTGCATATCCGTCCCTAAGAATTTTTATCGATAGATCTTTTGGAGTGCTCAAGTAAAGGTGGAAGATACTTAACAAAATGTAACAATACATTGTTGACACGCAGATACATATCATAGTGGCGACTATTGCACTACATAATTATATTCGAATCAACTCACAAAGTGACCCAATATTTCAAGTATTAGATCAACATCCAAATTTTATTCCTACTTGATAAGCTTTATAAGGGTACTTCTACAAGCGAAGAAAATTTTCACGGAAGATCAAGTGAGATGAAAGATATTCGGAATAGGATTACTGCATCATTGTGGCATCGTAGTTGATGTACTCTAGTTTTGTAGCATTGATTTATAATAAGCATGTTATTAATAGTCGTATGTGATCGTAAATTTTTTTTTTTATTAAGTTAGCAAATTTTTTTATAGTATATGAAGCTAGTTATTACTATTACGCTTAAGGTCCTTACAAAAAATCATTAGTTTGATTTTAAAATAAAAAGACACATCATATCCATTTATATTCTTCAAATATATGTGACATTGAAAAAATCATATACCCAAACTTGTTATATAATTATCATAAGAAAATATGCTAAGTTAATTATTGATAGAAAATATATAGTGGATAATTTAAGTTGACTATAAGGATAGAAAAAGAACCAAACAGAAATTTAAAAAAGCAAAATAAAATACATGTCCTTTTTGGTTATTTTACATTAATTGGCTACCTCAACAACTAGTTGTTCCAAACAATGTTAATTTAAAACACTAGTTTCACAGACTAACCTCTAACCACCAAATATCTAATAGCTAACAACTAGTAAAATAGCTAATAGTTTGTTCAACAGTTAACCACTACTAAAACAGTTAAATTTACCGAACACAACCTAAGAAAAAGAACTAGAGATGGACACTTAATACCGATCCTAATTGGGTTAAGTTGTCAAGTCATTGGAGGGTAACAAAGAAGAACGATACTCTCCATATATACATGGTTGACCTGCATGAGGCAAACATGGTGCAAAAAATAGTCGAATCCATTGAAAAGTTAAAAGAAACACAACAAACTACGGAGACAATGATAGTCTTACATGAGGCCACCTCCCAACATGAACCTGTAGCAAGTGAAGCTAGGGTACGGGCTGACTCTACATGGGTAGCTAGCTAGTTGTTGGTTGATTTAAGAGACAACTAGGCATCGAGGTGAAATCAAGCAAAACAAGATTACGAGGAAGTTTGGGGTTCACATTCCTAAGCACATCTTCCGGAAGGCTATGAGCTTTATAAAGAAGTTGTTGAGGGCGGACATGAGGATGGATACATGGTGCTACCCCCTAGTGCATACTGCTGGCAAAAATTCGGGTTACGGTCAATTCGGGTTTGGACAATTCATATATTCGAACAAAAATCTCAAACCCGGACCCTCTTCGAATTACTGATTTAGACACCGACAAACTTGAACCCGAACCCGAATGTCGGATGTCCGAACATGAATGTCCTAATGTCCGAATTTATGATATGAACTTTTCCAAAACTGAACCGAAATTATGTATTTGACCGAACCTGGACCCGTATTTTCGATGTTTGAATCCGAATATATGTATGTTTTGTTAAAAATTTTATAGATTTTGGACTAAATGATTGATGGATATATTCTATTAATGCAAGCAGCCAACTCAAAAACAACAGATCTAAGTTCATCCGAGTCCTTAGAATCAAGCAAAGGAGACTAGATTGAGTTTCCATACGGGAGTTTGGCTTTGCTCGATCAATGATGTGAAGAAACGTTTTAACCATATCTAATAGATCCGGATCAATGCAAAAGAAAAGTTAATTATCCAGGCTTCCTCAACCGAATCAGCAGTCCCTGCAGACTTAGTTCTTGAGTGAACTTAGTCTTATTTTTTAAAATACTCCGTTTTTATTTCTTGTTTGAACATTGGTCTATAATAATTTGAGACAGCTTTTATGTTGTTTTAGACATTATTGGATAGTTTCCATCCATCTCCGATAACTCGCTATAGGTTGGAAGACATTACCTAGAAACGACCGACTTAGTCGAGTCACTGAGCCAAACATGTACTTAATGATTGGAGGAAAGTTCTCCGATAGTAGTGATGTTGAATATGAGATGAGCCCAAGTGTACCTGCCAAGATTTTCCAACGTCGGTTCCAAACTTTCCTTAGTTACGAGTCCTTAGACACAACTAGTCCACAATGACTAAGCAAAGCTACAACCTAGGTTGTCTGGCTACTTTTGCAATGGTCCAATAGGATGTTTTCTAGCGGAAGTGACAATCATCATCAATCTTTTCACAACCACAACACAACGGACTTAAAGAAAGAGTTCTTATTGGTTAGGACAACATGCTCAGTCATATTTTTTTACAGTTTTTCAATTTTCTGTTTTGCACTCGACTAATCATTATAATTAGTGTTAATTAATTATGATTATTATTAATCTTTCCTTAATGATTATGAAAGGTATTTTGGGTGGGAAAGGCCACTATATAAGCCTTTTTAGCTCTTATATGTACATATAAGTTTACGGTGATTGATACATTTACTATAATTTAACACGAGACAGTTTGTGGATTTAAACTTCTATCGCCATTTAAATTTCCTAGCTATCGTAGCTTGGTCTAGAAACCAAGTGGTGATCTCCTAAGTCTTAGAAGCTCCCTGTTGGATCAATCCCTGGTAAACTTCTTTGCTGCCCCTACTTCACCTCTTGGAAAGGCCCATTGCCATTTTTAATTCGAGTATGAACTATCTTTCTATTCTCTTTATTTTCAATTCATCCGGAATTTGTGTAAGTCTTCTGTTTGACTCCCTTAGAGTTTGCTCGAGTGAGGCTTGGATACATCAATTATACCTAAACTTGAATGATTGAATTTTCGAACTCGGTTTTCCGATTGTTCAAATTTATCCGAACTAGAATTCACAAAATTTGGACAACCTGGACCCGAATTGCCAAACCCAAACATGACCCTTATTTCAATTCGGACATGACTTATTTTTGAACTTAAAAATCAAACAAAAATTTTATGACCGGACTCGATTTTTTTAGGTCGGACAAATTCGGACAATGGGGTAGGACGAATTTTTACCAACACTACTAGTACATTGATGAGTTCAAGAAAAGAAACCCGGAATCCGTGTGCTTCATTAATTGGATTGACCAAGGTCTACATAGAAATCCAATATTCAAGAAGTTTTTTATATATGTTGGTTCAGCCATTGCAACATTCAAAAAAAGTTGTAGGCTATTAATTGAATTGATACATGTTTTCCGAAAGGCCCTTACAAGGGAATTCTAATTACTACTATGGGATTGCATGAGAATAATGGCTAGTTTCCCTTGCCTATGGAGTAGCATTATGTGAAAATGAGGAAGAATGAAGCTTTTTCAATCATGGACTAGTTATGGCTCTTGATGCAACCAAAGATACACATTCATCTCGAGGCAGACACAAGGCAATCTGATTTTTGTGTCAACTTTACATCATTCACAATCTTCAATTGCTTCCATGTAGTTACTAACTATAGATATCTTTTTTTCTTTCAAATATTTGTTACTAAAGAGTATCATCAATTCACTTGCTAAGATTATGCCACAAGCATCAAGGAGAATACGTGTCCTACACTTCTATAAGAATTTTGCTTCCCTATACCCAAGTAACTTCAATTGCTTCCCTGCAGTTTTATTTCTAAAGTCATACTAGAATCCGCCATTGTTTTTTTCTATAACATTTCAAACGTCTCATAATTCATCCTTTCCCCAACTTTTCAAGGTGCTTGGTTTCATACTTTCTTACATATTGTTACAAATGCCTGATCCCTTTATACGTTTAAAAAGGAAATTGAAAAGATTATAAAGAGGAAAATACATTTGCTTATAATTGGCTGAAAGATAATGAGCCCTTAGAACATTGGGCTAGGATTAAATTTGATAAAACCCTCAAGGTTGATGATAATACAAACAACTTTGTTGAGAGCTTCAACTTTGCCATTGTCAAACATAAAGGGAAGCGAATTTATAACATGCTAAAGGAGATAATGAAGCTATTTGGGAGTAAGTTTAATAAGAGATTTTAGTTGGCATCTAGGTTGGAGGGGAAAGTGAGACCCTTTGTGGGTAGAAAGTTGAGGATGATTAAGGTTGAGTCTAGGAATTGTTCAAACATAATTGCAGTTGGGAGGGGTGAATTTGACGTTCAATAGGGCTTCACAAATTTCACTATCAAGATTAATGATCATTATTGTGATCTGTAAAAAATGGCAAGTCAATGGACTCCAATGTAAACATGCAACTAGGTGCATCCTTATGATCGACCACAAGTTAGAGGGCTACTGTGTCTGCGTGATTCCTTGTTGAGAAACACAAAAAGTTGTATGATGGGATCATTCACGTTATACATGATGCATGCATGCATGTGGGATGACAACAACTTACCTTTTTAGACCCTCCATTTGAATTGAGAAAAAGAGAAGGTTTAAGAAGAAAAAAAAAAAAAGAGAGAATCCCAATCATGGAAATCTCGAAGGTTAAGGAAGACACACCTTAACTGGTAGCAAAAGTTGCACAGGTTGTGGGCAATTGGGCCATAATAAAGAGACCTGTAGGAAGGCGATAGATGCCAATAGAAAGTTGGTGCATAAGTACAAAAGGAAAGCTGAACTAGAGAAGAAGAATCCAGTAGGAAGGCCACTAAAGACTCAAAAATCAATCATGCATCAATATATAGAACCAAGACATCTCAAATCACTCAATCCAGCCAAGCATCCTAGACTCAACACTTAATCACGAGTTTTTTAGACAAGTCGATTTAGTTGCATTTAGCTAAGATATTTCCTATTTTAATTGTAATGATACTTTGCTTGTTGAATTTCACATCTTTATGTTTATTTTTCTGGAAAACAACATGTTGTATCTTTCCATTTATAAATATGCTAGTTTATGTTGCAATTCCATAGACCAATATATTTATAAAATTGCTCAAAGGAATTACATTATAAACTTCCTCAAAAGAAGTCATATAATGAACACAATAGATTTAACATAAGCATCCCAATTATAATCATAATAATGATGGTTGTCCCCTATCAATCATTTTAATAAACATCTTCATCTCTCTCATCTCTCGTTTCAATTCTCCAATCTCACTAACTAATTTTTGCTCAGTATTTTGCTTCATTCCATATTCTCAACCCATGCATTTAAGCTTTGCATATTGAGCATATCATAATTTCTGTGTTTGCTAAGGATGATGACCCTTCCATTTTTTCCTATTACCATTTTACAAAATAAGAATCAAAAATAAAAAAATCAAGCCCAAGAACAGAGCATACTAAACATACCAAAGCAAGGAAAAAAATTTGCAAAGTAAAAAATTAGCGAGAGGAAGAAGATGAAGAAAACTAGCAAAATGAAATATGAATTTGCTGACATGGGAATAAACAAGTAGGGAAAGATGAAGAAGAGGATAAAAAGCTTCCAAGTGGGGAAATGAGAGGAGGGATGAGGGTTTTAAAACATCCAAAACATGACTGTTGTAATCAAAGAAAAATAACTTATTGTTGTAATCAAATAAAAGTAAGAGCAAACTTGGTAATTAAAAATGAACTCAACATTTTCCGCCCATTTTAAGTTAGAATTTTATAAAATTCCTCTCGAATTGTCTACTTTTAATTAATAATACATAATAAATCATAAATAATAATAAATAATAAATAATACTAAATAGTGAATTTTTCATAACTTGAAGTTTATTAATAATTTCCGTGTAATTGTAGCAACGTCACACTAATTTTTTTGTTGCGAAATGATATGTGTTTTGTATAAAACACGCCTTACGTGTCTTCTCTCTACCAAAAATTATTATATCATGTAACAAATTGAAAAAGAATGATATAATTGAATAGTATAATTGTATTATGCCTTACAAATTATGTAAAATTGCCATTTTATTCATCATTTTTCATATTTGTAAAATTATGTGTATGACACACCTTCTAGGTAGGATTGAGCTGATTAAGATGTCATTTGATATTTTTCGGCGTAATCGACGATTATTAAAACTTTACCTTTATAATCAATCATAATTATTAATAAAAATAGTGGTTTCAAATCATAAAATACATTAATATATGTCAAGACAAGAAATTTAGGAGTGTCTTCAAAACACATATCTTCGCCTTTTTTGTTAAAAAAAAAACTAAAGCTAACAGACTACTGGCAATGGTAAATTTCCCAAAAAACGAGTGGGAATGGAGAAAGTAAACCGAGTAAGGTATGAGTGCTCGGATTAAATTACCCTTGAACTATCTAGAATTGTCAAAAATGCCACTAATTAAATCGATGGTAATCTTACGCCACTAAATTAGTTATTAAGTGCAAAAATGCCACTCTGTAGGTGAAGTTTACCTTTTGTGGCGGTAAAAATGGGAGGAACCGATTAAAAAACCTAATTTTTCTTTTTTTTTTGTGAACTATTAAGAGCTTTAAAAGTATTGCAACGAATTCCCTCCAAATCACTCTTCATTTGCAAGTTCCATCCCCAAATTGAAAAGTTAGGGTTGGAGGAAGAAAACCCCAAAAATGAAATTGAGTGAAATTGGCTATATCGGGAGAGGAATTAGGGTTTGTATAATGAAATCGAAACAAAATTGAAGGCAAATAGCTGCAATCATGTCTCAATCTGATAATCGTAGCCCCAGCAGAGCTCTGCTAGAATTGCCCTTGTTTCTCGGATGTTGAAAGCTCCTTGAGTTGTGACGAAAGATGTGAAATTTATATAAGCATGACTATGAAGAATCCTGGTAGGAGGTTTACAAGGTGCTCAAGGTGTGGCATGCTTGGGGATTGTGGTTACTTTAGGTGGGTGGACGAATCTTTACGAGAAAGGGTGAATTCAATGGTGGTTAAATTGATACTCAAAAACCAGGCATTGACTGCAGAAAATGAGAAGCTCAAGACTGTTAAGAGAATCGGAGAAGTTCATGGAGAAAGTTTGAAGGTTGTAAAAGAGAAGTATAGAAGGATGAAGATAGAAGTCGGAGGGTATCAAAAGAGGGAGAAAATTGTGATGTGGGGCATAATTTTCATATCTGTATTGTTTGCATTTGGTAAGGTTTTAGGGGTGGAGTTGTAGCCTAAATGTGAAGGTTGAATGAATTATGAATGATGTGTTTTGTTGGCTTTTATGCCTTCTGTTGTTGCCTAAATGAATTATGAATGAATGATGAAACTGTTTTTACGTTTGTGAAATTGTCTCCCCTTTGTGCTTTCTATTTTTGCACATGTTGAGATATAAAAGGGCCTTGTCTCCACTTTAGTTGCATGATTCAAGATATAAATGTGCTTAAATATGCAAATTGCTTTGGCATCATTGTTTGCTAACTTGGAAACAATTGACTTAATTTAGAAACCGTGACTTTCCTATATTGAGATATGTAATGGGTACAAAATGCCCAACTTAGACACAATTGGCATCATTGTTTGCTAAAAAAACAATCAAAACAAGAACAAATTGAAATTGTCAATTACATAAGGATGTCAACAAATTACTACAAAATACATATCTCCAAACATTGGAGCCCAACTATTTCATAAGAAAAGGAAAAAACAAAACAGTTGCACATCAAGTTAATCATTCATCCAGCACCACATATGTCTTTGTTGGGTTTACACATTTCTTGATTCGGTTTGACCTCCTGGTTGGTTGACTCGGTGGACTTCTTCCGTGATGATCTGGTTTTGGAGGTAGTGCTGGTGGCACAAAGGACACAGCTTTTTTGTTGAAGAAAATAGGGTAGAAGAAGATGGGGCGGAAGAAGATGGGATAGAGGTAGTTTTGGGTAGCATAACCTTCACATGAAATTTCTTAGGAATGGGTGGTTGAGCCATTTCAGTTTGGGGGGTTGAGAAGGATTTTCTACGCTTGGTTGAGGTGGTTGCTTGGGGATGCAGCACATTTCCTCCTTTTTGCACAGCTTTTTCACAAGTCTTCCTCCTTTTTGCACATTTTCACTATCAATTGGTGGCTGGGATGCTTCAATGTGGGGTGGCTCATGTTGGATTGACCGAGAATTAGCCCCTGCTTCAATATGGGCGGACCGAGAATTAGCCCTCGCTCAGGCTGCACATTTTCACAATGCATCACATACAATAAAATATAATTAAAGTACTTAAACTAAAAAACAAAATTATAAAAATAAACAACCGAGAACGGTGACTCGCTTCAATCCGAGGTGGCTCAGGTTGTGCAGTCGAGAATTGTTCCCCTCGGGTTGGGTAGGCTGGGTTGGCCTTCTTTTCACCGATAAGTGCTATATTTTCATTAGATTTCATAGGAGGTTGCTTGTCATTTCGGGGAATTATATTCATATTTATGTACTTTATCCCCCATTTATGCTTTACACTTGGGTTTGCTTTTTTGGTCTATTTCTGCAGCTTCCTAGTGATTTGGACCTGATTTTATCATATTTTCGGTCCAAAGTTATTTTGAGTCTATGTTTCTAACTTCCTTATTGAAAGAGCTTTACAATGACATATTATAAGCTCAATTCCGTTGAGGAACGAAAAAGATATGAGCTGGAAGGTAAGAAGAGTGCGGTAGCGGACACTTCTTTACTCTCTGAATTATATTTTTCCCACACTCATGAAGCAAGCATAATAATGAAAGAATTAGAAACTAGACTTAATGAGCTTTCCGGAAAATCAAGAATCGCATCATTTGGACATCGGACGAAGAAGTTATGACTAAATCAATTTGACGCATGCCTTCCAAAGAACAAACACCGGTAGCCCATTTTGGAGGAAACGACCCGTGTTGGAGGTTAGAGCCTTTGCATCGAGAACGGGCAGCCCGTGTCGGTGGACATGACCCTTTTTCAGTGTTTCCGTCCAGTTTTGATGTGCAGCAGCCAACACGGGCATCCCGTGTCGGAGGACACGGCCCTTGTTGGAGGTAAAATATGCCGAGACGATTTGGTTTTGACGGTTTCGACTCTTGGTTGCTTCTTAATGGCTTATTTAAGCTTCTTTTCAGCAATTACTGCATCAATCTAGTCCAGAATCCTCCATAGTTCATCCTCCATTTTTCCTTCCTCCATTCCTTCACATTAAACCAAAAACTTTGAAGATCGAAGAAGAAGATTGAAGCGAGTTGCGGGGTTCCATTTGAAGTCGAAAGATTCAAGTGGAGCACTTCAAGCCTATCATCTACTTATTCATTTCTTGCTATTTGAGGTTTAATTTCAATGTATTGGATTTTAGTTAAGCTTTCAATAAACATGTGTGAGTAGTTTAGTTTTTCTAGGGATTTGTAATCCGAAACAATGTAGTTTGATTGGTTTTCTATGATTTGTGCTTGAATTCTGATTTTGATTCAATAGAAAGTTGTGTTTATCATGTTCATGAGTGTTTTAAAGGCCTAGGATACTTGTGTTTAGAGATTAATCTATCATGTACTGAAAAGTGCAATAGAATAATCCGACAACCAACCTTTCTACCTAATTTATGAAATTTGAAAAAGAATAGTAAATTAGGGGATCACTTTGATAATTTGAAATCCTTAACTTTGATTAACTTTAATGCATACGAAAGTTATTTGATAGGTTAATTGAAGCAATTCTATTAAGCATCGAAAGAGCGGTAGAATTTTGTGATTATCGATCCTTGATTTATTTGAATGAATGATTGTCAAATTATGTTTAAATAATCAAACTCATTGTTAGGAAAGCAAATCCTGAGATGTTTTTATCCATTGATTTAAGTCTAGATTAATTTTCTAATTTTAATAGTTAGAACTAGTTTAGAAAGAACAAATTCCAAAAATCTGATTTTCTTAGCAATTGAGTAGAGGGCTAGTTTAGTGCGTTGCTAGATCGAGTCCTTATGGGATCGACCTTGGCTAGCTACAACCATACCCCGTGCGCTTGTGGCGTGTCACTCACCTAAACACAGATACCATTGAATCATATACCATTATAACAAAGTTGAGGTTGGGCAGCCTCCCTTACTTAACATAGCCACACAAACAAGCATGCAAATAGCAGAAAGAAACCAAAAAAAAAAAAAAAACATAGGCGAAACTGCAGCACACTCGAGCATTGTTACTTCTTGATACTCTTGGATAGAGCATACCTTCAACATGCATTATTACTTCTGAAAAAACACAAACAAGTAGGCATGGAGCATACCTTCGACTTCGATACTCTTTATGTGCATGTGGACCTATTATGGCCTTCTTGACCACAATTGGAACAATGAATTCTCTCGCCCATCCTTACTGACCTTGCCTTTCTTACCCCCTTTCCTTTGCTCCCAAGCTTCAAGCCTTCTTCTAAATGGTAAAGTCCTTTTCCTCTTTGGCTTAAAAACTGGAGCAGTTATTAGTTCACCATCGGCGACTTCCCACATATCTTCTCCTTTTATAAGCATAAGAGTGTGTGAGTATGTAATCTTCAAATATTCAATTGACTAGCAGTCATGCACAAACTTCAAATGGTCCAACCTCTCCTCTCTCATCACTGCAATGGAGTGTGCACAAGGGAGTCCACTAATCTCTTATGACCTACAACTACAACTCCTATAATTCAAGTTCACCACATACTCTTTTGTGCCATGACAAACACTATAAAAACCATTTCCTCCCCGATTGCCTCCCAAAACCTTGAGTTGTCCTTCCTCTTTTGTAACTTCTCTAATATCCTAAGAGCAATAGCATCATAAAGGTGTCTATCCATTCTTTCTTATATGCAATTCTCTTCATGATTGCTTTGTAAACACTCTTCAATATTGACACAATCCGCATGTATCTAGCATTGATAATGAATTATTGAAGATTTCAGCCATATTGTTGTCCACTCGATTCACACTTGGCATGTGATTTGAAGTATACCTACGAAATGCTTTGGACCCTTTTTCTCCAAAACCGCCAAGCGATTATATTAAGGTCTTGTATTTCTTTGATGTATCTCTTCGGATGCACTTCATGAGTTGACTTTTTGCAATTTTCCAGAATACTTCCCTATACTGATCACCTCTCCAAGTATTCCTTAAATTTGCATAAACATACCTAGCACACAGCCTGTGCTCACCTTCGAGCATCCGATTCAAGATCGCATCAATTAGGCCCTATTGCATCACACAAAAAGTCGAAAACATAATTAAACTAAAATTAAACAACGAAATTAAAAAAAAATACCTGAAGGTTTGGTCTTGGAGAGTCTAAGTCACCCTAGAGGGGGTGAATAGGGTGATGAGAAAATTTAAAAGAACTTAGACACTTTTTGCTTGGAAAGTGATAAACGACTTAGTCGGAGTCTAGATTGGACTTAGAAATACGTGGAAACCCTCTTGGGGCAGAAATCACGGTCGGTGCTAATCCAAGCACCAAGTCAAATCCACTATTTTGAATCTTCAAAATACAAAGGATCGACTCCACCAAAATTGCTCCATTAAACAATTTCTTACAATGTTTTCTTAGACTCGAAGTTCCCTTATTTTATCCGGTACTTCCGACTGAGATAACCTTTACAATTAGGGACAATCGAGCTGAGTTAACCCTTACATCTCAGTCAAGGGACCTTACTTAGAAAGTAAGAGAAGAATGTGACTGATTACAAGACTTTACAACTCATAAATACTAATTACAAACTTGGAGTTGTAAGTAGAAGATTGAGTGAGTAATGCACTAAGAGTATTAGGTAGTGTATTGATCAATAAAATCAACAATCTTCGTCTTGTGAAGTGGCTTCTATTTATAGATGACCAAGTAGAATGACCGTTGTGTCTTGGTTCCGAACAAAAGTCTTTATCGACCATTGTAACGGCTCTTCGAGTCACTCGGAAAAGATCCATTGGGATGTGAACGTTGTTCAACGGCTCTTGGCTTCAAAAGGTGCTCCAGTCAAGCTGCCGTTATTTGAAAAGTAAGGTGAAAACCACCATTGAGCCTAGTGTTAGAGTTTTCCTGTTTTGGAAACAGACAATCCCGACACGGTGTATAAGCCCTGTTTAGAAGTAGATAAAGCTTGTATGTTAGTGATTGATAGCTAGAAGCCGGCTACTTTTGTATTTAAAAATGAGTTAGCCTCCTTCGAATAACCTACAAAAGTAAACCACTTTGGTTCTCAAACTATAAAATACTTTGGTCTAAGATTAGGCACATATAATAATTAAATTAGGATAATTAAATGCTTAATTATCTTTGGCCTAGAATAGTGGAATTTTCTAAGTCTAATATTCAATATACTCAAATTCTATCGAGTCAATCCTAAGTAAAAAGAATAGAATCATCAAAGTATAACAACTTGATCCGAGCAAATAATTCTCAAACAAATAAACCGACTTAGAAAAAGGAATTAACACTATAGTTCTCTTTACATTGAAATATGCGAGTCATAACTCGGAGTAAAAGTGTTAGAGAAATTATTTGAATATGCGATAGCTCTTAGTGATGTCTCGAGTGAGTCGAAACATCGGTGCGGAAGATATACAACAATGTGCTTTCGAGTCGATCGAAACGAATGAAAACTTATACAGGTGTTTCTATAACACTCGGAATGACTTGAAATCAAAACTTAGGAGAGATGAGGTTTATGCTTGAATCTTCATGCAAGTACTCAAAATGGCTTATAATTAGAATCCGAGTCTTCAATCTCCCGTTTTTTATGAAAGGCATTCCACACTTAGATAGAAACTTGTTAGCACAAAACATGAATTTTCATTTTCACTATGTAGAACATATCGGAGCGAGAAGTGATGAGTTAGAAGTATTCCATACTTATAAGATGCCTTGTAGATAGTATCATAACTTGTAATAGTTGTACGGATACCACGTTAGAGCAAAGAAATGAATAGATTATATCGAGTAGAAAAATAATAAGACATATCTAACTCGGAAAGAAGTAACTCGGAAATAAGTCTCGTTTAGGAAAATATAAACATCATTCATTCATTTGCTCAAGGAAAGAGAGGGTGAGCTCCCCTAAACACAACATCAATTTTCTATATTTCTCCCCTTTACATTTCATCAAAAAAGGGAAAAAGTATCAAGAGAGAAACTTGATGTTGGACAAAAAAAAAAAGAAAAAAATTGGCTAAGAAGATGGGGCTTGTCTGTTTAGAGGTAGAGGGACGAGCGAGTGCTGGCGCGCTGGTATGCTTGCGATGAAGTGGATTATCGTGGCGGCGGCAGCACGAGATGTCCGAAAGTGGCTCCGTCCCGGTCGTCCGACCCGCAGGCATATCATCCTTAGTCTCATCCTCCTGGAAGATAGTAGAGGGAAGTGCTTCGACTTGACGACTGTGGACTAACCGATTTCCCCAACGTTTTCGACCCACTCATATCTTTATCCGAAGAGATCGGTTCCGGTTCGGGAGTTGCGGTACCTTATCCCTCAAGTTGAGCGGCCTCGTCTTTCTCTTTCTCCTCTTCCTCCTTCTCATCTTCCTTCTCCTCCTTAGGCTGAGCTGCTTGATTGCAGCTTCTTCTTCTTCAACCTCGATCGATGGAGACTTGGTCGGGCTAGAGGACTCCTTAGAAGTATCCGATCTTTCGGGTCCTGGGCAGCCTTGGATCGGCGTTATTGGAGGAGTTGGAGTTACTCGTGCTGCTCCTTGATGATGCCCTTGAACTCGATCGGTAGATCCTGGTGCTCCCGAGATCCGAGACTAGGCTGTCTTCTCGGTTGATCACCAAGCTTTAAAGGACGAGTCTTTAGAGAGCGGAAGGTGCCTTGAAGTTCTTCGGACACGAGAAGATAGTTTGTCTACCAAAATGGCGGACATGAGCATCGGACGCGGTAGGAGGTGGTTAAGAAAAGGAGGGACCAGCGGATGGAGGAGGAAGTGATAGAGGAATTTGAGTCCGAGTGGGAGGTGGTGAAGGGGGTTTCAACTCGGACCTATGGACCCAAACACCAGGCTTGATTTCCCGATATCCGTAGCCTAGAAGCTCCTTCCTGCCCACCACCATGGCGAGTCTCGAAACCGCATTTGGATCTAAGGGGAGGGGAACCTTGAACTGTTTGAAAACAACGATCATAAACGCTCATAACCCACTATAACAGCTAATAAACGCTCATAACCCACTACTACTACTACTACTACTACTAATTGTTTAATAATATAATTATATTATTATTATTATTATGAAAAAATTATTATTATTATTAGTAATAATAATAATAATAATAATAATAATAATAATAATTGTTTAATTATATTATTATCATATTATTATATTATTATTATATTATTATTATCATTATTATCAAGAAAAAAATTATTATTATTATTATTACTAATATCATAACTATAATTATTATTCTTACTATCATTATTGTCGTTGTAACTTCTTATTATAATGGTACTCATCGTCATCGTCATCGTTATCGTACTCTTACGACAATTTGATAATATTTTTTAATAATATTTTTGTAGCACGCACACATCAATTGACTTGAAAATATTAAAATTAGTAATGAATTGATTTACAAATAAATGACTAACAATTGCACAACATTTTCTACTATGCCACCAATAATATTAGCTATTTCATCCCTAAGTGCATTCATTGTTTGTATGTTACGATGATCATAAAACTGTTATTATTATTATTTTCATTATTGCTCTCAATACTTCCTAATATAATAATAATAATAATAATAATAATAATAATAATAATAATAATAATAACAATAATTATTATTATTATTATTATTATTGTCATTATTGTTAAAAAGTTAATTATTAATATTATTATTACCATTATAACAACTTATAACCACTCATAACCGCTATAGCAGACTTATAACCGCTATACAACTCATAATAGCTATAACCGCTAATTATAACAGTTCATAACAACTCGTAACAGCTCATAACAGCTCCTCGTAGCTCGTAATGACTCATAACGACTCATAAACGCTATAACCCGCTAGTTTTAACAATTGAAACGAACAGTGCCTTTAGTAGGAGACCCTAGAAAATCTTGTGCGAAGCTCTTTTAGGCATGGTGAGAATTTTTGTTTAGAGAAATCAAGTGGACGAGAGAGAGAGAGAGAGTAAAGAGAATGAGGGCGTTTAGAATTCGGAGAAAGAGAGAATTCAAGTGAGCGAGAATGCTTAGAAAGTAAGAAGGCGAGTGAGTAAAGTAAAGAAATGAAGGTAAAGGGATGCTATTTATAGTGAAAAGAAATGGCCTTCAGCTGACCTAAAGCTCTAACGGTTGTCTCGGACGGATGTGATGTTTCCGCTCTCCAACGGTTAGAATTCCAAGCAACTTTCTTCCAACGACTAGTTGTCTCTTATCGAAATGCGCGACGAGAGAGAAAGAGAAGAAAGACTTAAAAATATTTCTCAAATTCTCCACTTATCTAGAGATGATTTTAGAAGTTTGATGTCCATTTTACTCAAAACCGAGTCCGACTCAATATGGTTTCGAGTGACTCGGAACACTCGGAGACCTAATAACTCATAGCTCGGTTTCACTCGGTAAACCGATCCATTTGTTATTAAGACAAAAGAAAACATATAACACATAATCATGCAAGAAAATTTCACTTATAAAATCACATAATCATGTATTAATCATTCCAAGCTCATTCCTAATAAAACAAAACTAATCCTCACTAAGTGCTTAGTGAAAATATCAGCTAACTAAAATTTTGTAGGAATGAATTCAAGTTCAATATCACCTTTCTCAGAATGGTCTCTCAGAAAATGATACCGACCTCAATATGCTTTGTGTTTGAGTGCTTGAACTCGGATTCTTAGTGATGCTAATTGCACTTTGATTGTCACACTTGATTAGGATATATTTGAATGAGAGTCCAAGATCCTTCAAGTGTTGCTTGATCCACGGAATCCGAGCACAACCAGCTCCAGCTGCAATGTACTTAGCTTCGGCGATTGATAGAGCAACCGAGTTACTGCTTCTTTGAGTGCCAATATGAGGGATTGACCCAAAAATTGGCATGCTCCTAATGTGCTCTTCCGATTAACTTTGTAACCAGCATAGTCGGCATCCGAGTATCCAGTGATGGTCGGTTCCGAGTCTCTTGAAAACCATAGACTAAGATTCCGAGTCCCTACAAGGTATTTGAAAATTTTCTTTACCACAGTGAGATGTGATTTTTTTGGATTAGCTTGAAATTTTGCACATAGATAGACACTAAACATAATGTCCGCCCTATCTGGATATGAGATATAGCAGAGATCCAATCATGCCTCTATAGAGTTTCTAATCTCATCGCTTTATCTTTTCGTATGAGTCCGGTTTTATACTCGTTACTCATAGGCATGGTTGCATGTTTCACATCCTGAAGCTTGTACTTTTTCAACAACTCCTTGGTATACTTAGATTGATGGAAATAGATACCATCTTTGTCTTGTCTAATTTGTAGACCAAGAAAGAAATTAAGCTCTCCCATCATGCTCATTTGGAACTCCTGTCTCATCAACTCGTAAAACTCTCGATATAGAGTTTCATTAGTAGCTATAAAAATAACATCATCAACATAAATTTGAGCAATAAGAAAATCTTTGCCCTTGGTTTTTATGAAAAGAGTTTTGTCAATCTGACCTCTTTTGAAATTATTTTCAACCAAGAAACTGCTCGATCTTTCATACGAAGCTCCGGGAGCTTGTTTAAGACCATACAAAGCCTTTTGCAATTTGAAAACATGATTTGGAAATTCCGAGTTTTCAAATCCAGGGGTTGCTCAACATAGACTTCATCTTGAATGAAACCATTCAGAAAAGCACATTTAACAACCATTTGATACAATTTAATATTCTTGCTAGATGCAAATGCCAATAGAATCATGATTACTTCGATCCTAGCAACTGGTGTAAAGGTTTCCCCACAATCAATTCATCTTCTTCTTGATTGTACCCTTGAGCCACAAGTCTAGCCTTATTTCCGACTACCAACCCATTCTCATCCAGTTTGTTTTTGAAAACCCATTTGGTTCCTATGGCTGGGTGGTCATATGGTCATTTAGTTAGAGTCCGGACTTGGTTTCTTTCAAATTGATTGAGCTCTTCTTGCATGGTCTCTACCCATTCAGGTTCATTTAGGGCCTCCAAGTGCATTTTTGGGTTTTGTTAATGATATGAATGCAGTGAATGCACATAGATTTTATAAAGAAGAATGAGTTCTTGCCCCACTATTAATGTCGGATAGTATGTTCTCGAGTGGGTGGCTGGATGCATATTTGAATGCTTTACATATTCTCTCGTTCACAAAATTTGTTGGTTGAACTGGCTGATCTTTAGTTGTTTGAGCTTGCCGAGTCTTCTTATTTGCTTGTCCTTCAGCATTCTGAGCTGGCTCTTGAGCTTGTTCGATCCGAGTCACGGTGTTCTGTGTTGCCTCATTTTGAGTTGTTTTCTTCGACTCTTTCGAGTTCGGCTTCAGCAAGATCATCTTCATCTCGATCGAGTTTCAGATCTAAGAAGGTTGAATCACTTATTCTTCCCTTATCTATCTCATCAAACACAACGTGGATACTTTCTTCCACTTTGTTAGTTCATTTGTTAAAAACACAATAAGCTTTCTTTGTGAGATGAGTAACCCGAAATATACCTTCATCCGACCTAGCATCAAACTTGGTCAAGTGATCCTTACCATTATTGTGAATAAAGCACTTACATCCAAAGGGTTTGAAGTATGAGATGTTAGGCTTCTTTCCTTTGTAAAGCCCGTAGGGAGTTTTCTTCAAGATGGGTTTGATGAGGCATCCGTTGAGTGTGTAATTTCGTTGTGTTGATCGCCTCAGCCCGAAATAGTAAAGTAGATCATTTTCAATCATCATCGTCCTTCCTATTTCTTTAAGAGTTTGGTTCTTTCTCTCCACTACTCGTTCGTTAAGGAGTTCGGGTGCTGAGAAGTTGTGAGAGATACCGTTTTTGTTGCGGAACTCTGCAAATTCCGAGTAGTCGAACTCCCTTCCATGGTCAATTCGAATTCTTCTAGTCTTAGTCCGAGACTCCACTTGAATTTTCCTGTAGAGCTTACTCGAACTCTTTGAAAGCTTCATTCTTGTTCTTAAGAAAACAAACCCAGGTAAATCGTGAAAAATCATCAACAATCACAAGTACATACTTATTACCTCCGAGGCTTTTCACAAAGATTTCACCACATAAATCCATATAAAGCAATTCAAGCACTTTGGATGTGGAAACAGCTTTTAAGCGATTTGAAGGATAATCGACTTGTTTCCCTTTTGTGCATGTCTCACAGATTTTATCTTTCTTAAATGCACAGTTAGGTAAACCCCTAACTAAACCATGAGGTGCAAGCTTTTTAATAGTGTGCATGCTGATATGACCTAGTCTACGATGCCATGTCCAAGAATTATCATGCAACGATGCTTTTAAGAAGGATAAATTCTGACTTGGATTAGAAAGAGGAATAGTATAGGTGTTACCCGACCTCTTACCCGAGAGCTTAGTCTCTTTTGTAATCGCATCGAAATGTAGCAATTGGTCCGAGTGAACCTTACCTCTTGACCTTTGTCACACAACCGAGAGATGCTTGAGCGAGGTTGTAATTTAATCCTTGACAAGATAAATTGGACTGACAAGGTTGTGTCCTTCACCAATTTTTCCAATCCTAACTATCTTACTCTTACTATCATCTCCAAAAGTGACTTCGCCTCTAAAATCTTCTAACTCAAAAAGAGTCTTGAATCTCCCGACATGTGGCATGAGCATCCACTATCCGGGTACCAATGACCTTTCGTCTTTTTCGAGTTACCCGCAGCCGAAACAAACTAACCCTTCTCACTTCCTCTAGCGAACCTAGTAATTTCCTTTACTATGGTCCTTTTCTAAGGAAGAAGACTTTGGGGAACCCAAATTTGAATGACTTTGGGTTTGGTCCGATTCCGAGTCTTCTTTCTAGATAACCGAGTCTCAGTGCCTCTTTCTTTTGAAAATCTTTTCTTTTGTAAACAGGTGGAGAATGTTTTCTCCTATAAACTGGTCTTGGCTTAGTCCTTCTTTCATTCTTATGAATGGGACCATGCTCAGCCTTCTCGAACGTCATAGTTCCGGAATCCTTTTGAAAAGATTAGAGTAGGAATTAGATTCCTCCTCTTCATTAAAACCAAGTCCTTCTTTCTTGAAGGAGACACACTGAGAGCCTAAAAGCATGTCAAGGTTTTTCGACCTTGAGTGAACTTCAAAACAAGCTCTTGAGACTCATTGAGCTTTCTTTTCGGATGCTCATTTTCTTTTCCGAGTGACTCGGACTCGGTCTCATTAGCTTGAGTATTGGTCTTGAGTTTTTTCAAAGTTAGTCTCGGTTTTCCAATTCATTTTTCAAACAATTGCTTTCGAAGTAAGAGACTCGAGTTGTTCTTTGAACTAAGAAGAATCGAATTGGACTTTTCCTCCAAAGTGTAAATATATTTGGCTAAATCAGCTTTGGAAAACTTGAGAAAGTATTCAATTACCTCCTGAGGACTTATCTCCTCGGTGTCTGAGTTGTCGACATCGACTCGGATTCAACTTACGAGTCTATTATTTCCATTAGACACTTTAAGTCATCGGAATCATCTTCTTCTTCGGATGAGTCGTCATCGCTCCATGTGGCCATTATAGCTTCTTCTTCTTTCTATCCTTCTTTCTCTTTGGACAATCCTTGACTATGTGATCTTTGCTATCGCATTCAAAATAGCCGAGTTCTTAGTTAAAGATAATTTTGAAGGGGAAGAATATTTACCTTTTCTCGTCCTTCTTATCTTTCTTGTAGAACTCTTTCTTTGACCTCTTTTCCCACTTCTTATACTTCATCATTCTTTTGAAGCCTCGGGCAATGAGTGCCATCGGATCCTATTCTAAGTCCGAGGAGCTTAGACTTTCCCTTCTACTTTCTTAGGCCTTCAACGCAATGTTTTTTTGGTGCCGACCTCGGCATCCTCTTCTTCCGAGATGAATCTCATGGGTAAGCAACTTCCCAATCGGTTCATCTGCCTTTAGTGTGAGAGGTTATAAGTTTCCTTGATGGCTATCACCTTGGGACCTCATCTCTTGTTTGGTAGACTTCTCAAAATTTTTCTCGCACATTTCTTCGTGGGAAATTTTTCTACCTAGAGATTTGAAATTATTTGTAATCTCGGTTAAGCGAATAAACATCCGAGTAATGTTTTCTTCGGCTCCATCTTGAACAGCTCATATTTGTGAAGATACTAGCTTATCTTCGCTCGTGATCACTTGACTTGTTCCTTCGTATGTGTTGACAAGAGTGTCCCACACATCTTTGGCTGTGTTACAGGCTGACACTCTGTTGTACTCTTCCGAGTTGATAGCACACACGTTAGAATGTTCATTGCTTTGAAGTTCTTTCGAACTTCTCCGCTTCTTCATTGGTGTACTCAAATTTTTCTTTAGGCACAAATCTTATTCCTTCCATCTTCATTGGGATGTAGTTGCCTTCTTGGATGATGTTCCGGACATCTTCATCATTGTCCGACGTAAAGCACTCCATCGGTTTCTTCCAGAGTGCACGAAGTTTGATCCTTTGAACTTTGGTGGATGACCTTCCTTCATCGAACTCTCCAATGTTCCGAGCCATCCGATCTTTAGACCTTTGAATTGTTAGATCCTTCTTGAAAGACCGGCTTCGATACCAATTGAAGGTTTGCTCTTGGAGAGTCTAAGTAACCCTAAGGGGGTGAATAGGGTAATGAGGAAATTTAAAAGAACTTAGACACTTTTTGCTTGGAAAGTGATAAACAGTTGAGTTTGAGTCTAGATTGGACTTAGAAATGCAAGTACTTAGAAATACGTGGAAACCCTCCCGGGGCGAGAAAACCACGGTCGGTGTTAATTCAAGCACCAAGTCAAATTCACTATTTTGAATCCTCAAAATACAAAGCACTAACTCTACCAGAATTGCTCCTTTAAACAATTCCTTACAATGTTTTCCTAGACTCAAAAGTTCCCTTATCTTATATAGTACTTCCTGATTGAGATAACCTTTATAATCGGGGACAACTGAGCTGAGTTAACCCTTATAACTCAGTCAAGGGACCTTACTTAGAAAGTAAGAGAAGAATGTGACTGATTACAAGACTTTACAACTCATAAAATACTAATTACAAACTTGGAGTTGTAAGTAGAAGATTGAGTGAGTAATGCACTAAAAGTATTAGGCGAGTGTATTGATTAATAAAATCAGCAATCTTCAAGTCTTGTGAAGTGGCTTCTATTTATAGATGACCAAGTAGAGTGACCGTTGTATATTGGTGCTCAACGAAATCTTTATCGACCATTGTAACGGCTCTTCTTAGTCACTCGGAAAAGATCTGTTGGGATGTGAACGTTGTTCAACGACTCTTGGCTTCAAAAGGTGTTCTAGTCAACTACCGTTATTTGAAAAGTAGGGTGAAAACCACTTGTTGAGCCTAGCATTGGAGTTTTCCTGTTTTGAAAATGGACAACCCCGACACGGTGTCCGAGCCTTGTTCGAAGTAGATGAAGCTTGTTTGCCGATGATTGACAGCTAGAAGCCGAATACTTTTGTATTTAAAAAATAAGTTAGCCTCGTTTAAATACCCTACAAAAGTAAACCACTTTTGGTTCTCAAAGTATAAAATACTTTGGTCCAAGATTAGGCACGAGATAATAATTAAATTAGGATAATTAAATGCTTAATTATCTTTAACCTAGAAGAATGGAATTTTCTAAGTATAATATTAAATATACTCAAATTCCATTAGAGTCAATCCTAAGTAAAAAGAATAGAATCATCAAAGTATAACGACTTGATCTGCATGCAAATAATTCTCAAACAAATAAATTGACTTAGAAAAAGGAATTAACACTCGTAGTTCTCTTTGTGTTGAAATATGCGATCGAACTCGGAATAAAAGTGTTAGAGAAATTATTTGAACATGCGATAGCTTTTAGTGATGTCCGAGTGAGTCGAAATATCACTGTAAAAGATATACAACAATGTGCTTTACGAGTCATTCGAAACGAATGAAAACTTATACATGTGTTTCTATAACACCCAGAATGACTTGAAATCAAACTTAGGAGAAATGAGGTTTATACCTGAATCTTCATATAGTACTCAGAATGGCTATAGTTAGAATCTAAGTCTTCAATACCTTCGTTGGTCGGAGATAATAGTCCATCCATATCCATTGCCAATTTTGCAAATTAGCCACCAATTTCTCAACAAACCAACCCCAGACTTTCCTTGCTTTCACTTTGTGCAATACCCCATGCCACTTGGATACATTTAATCATTAGCATCCTTACCAACTGCACAAAAGAGCTGACCATCCCATGGACCTTTCAAGAAATAGCCATCAACGAGACAATACCCTCCTACAACCATCCAAGAAGCCTATTTTCGGAGGCCCCGGGCATATATAGAAAAACCTAAATATATATTGCCCTTGCTTGATCTTTCCGAGTTCTTATTCTTAAAGAAGTCCACTGGGTTTTGTTTGTATACCTCCCAAGTATAAATATATACAATGTGATCCTAAAGGTGATACCCTTTAACAATCCTGTAATTCTCAACTCGCCTTCACTAAACTATCTTTATTGGGAAATTTATTGCCAACCTTAAGCTCAGGTGAAGAACTACCCTTATGTCTTGGGTATTTCACACTCTTCTTCCTTTTTATCCATTCTCATCTTCACTTTCGTAACGCCCCGAGTCACCATTACTTAATAATCCTTTAATTAGAGAATATTACATAAGGGCGCAACGGAAGATAACGACCGAAGACGTTACCGCCGTCCTAAAAATAGGACAAGGCTAACTAAATGAAATAAACTTAAATACAATTTATGCAATCCAATCGTTATATTTCCATTGATCCTGTTAGGAGTAATTGCTTATTATGCAAGTAACTAAGTCGTCCCAAAATACAGTTTACTTGCTTAGTAATATAATATTTATACAACCTAGACTTTCATCGATTCCACAAGATAATATGCAACGTATAATAATTCCCAAGGTCATACCTAAACCATGGTTGAGGGTAAAATCACTGTGAGCGTCTATACACCTTTAGAATTACAAATGTAACGTGGCTGGCTATGGTTTGCCTTCGTCGGACTTGGTAGGTAATTGATTGTTCACCAATGCTTCCTCCTGAAACAAAAACAGTAAAATATTTTGAAGAATGAGTCGAAACTCGGGACGAACATTCCCTGCATCTGTAAAACGACTTTAAAAAACATTTTAATTGAGCGCCCGCATTTCAATTCATTTTAGTTTGAAATCGGGGGAGAGAATATGAGTAAAACTTGCTTGTCGGTTATTATCCGAAAGTGGAACCCCTTGATAATTGATACGATCTTAGTAAGGTGCACACCTCCCGGGCCGACCGAGAACCCGAGTTGAAGCCGTGCGGGTGGAATTGAAGGGCATAAGCCACGATGATTGATAATTAAGAGGGGACCACTTAATTATGTGACGAAACTTGATTTGCAAATGATTCATTATTAGTTATTTATATGAGAAATGTTGAGATTTGCTGAAATATGTGAATTTTCGAAGGGTACAGGCAATGAACGTACTCGAGCCGAGAATGTTTGTTTCTCCCTTTTATAAAAATTTAAGTTATCGGCTATCCAAGCAATCGAAGTGGCCTCGGTTTTGTTTCAAATAGATTTTTATTGTTAATAAGGTTTCTCTTGAGTTTTAATACTTGAATTTGTATAAGCGTTACAATTTATTTCATTTCCTATACTTATACGAACATCGATTAAACTAACATTTGTATTACTCAACTTTCATTGCGTTAGCTCCGTTTCAAATATTGAATACAATACATACTAATTAAAGAAGTTGATTAGGCTAATTAGATACTCGATGATTTTGATGTAATTCAATTTATTAGTTGCTTGGATTGAAAATGGTATATATATATGAAGGTTTGCTCGGGAGAGTCCGAGTCACCCTAGAGGGGGTGAATAGGGTGATAGAAAATTCTTTTGGAAAGAACCGCACTTTTGTGTAGAAAAGATGCTAAGACAGATTCGAGTCTAAAGACAGAGTCGAAAAGGTTGGACTCGAAATCGGTGAATCGAAGAAGCAAGAGCACTAAGGTCATCCGAGCCTAGAATGAACTCGAGAAAGAGAACACGAGAGATTTTACGTGGAAACCCTCCTGGGCAGAAAACCACGGCCCGTGTCAATCCAGGACACGAAGTCAAATCCACTATTTTGAGTCCACAAAATACCGTGAACTTGGTCGAACCCGAGTTGCTCCCTTAGACAACTCTATACAAGTTTTCCTAGACTCGAAGTTCCCTTATCTGATCTAGTACTTCCTAGCTGAGATAACCCTTACAGCTAGGGACAACTAAGCTGAGTTAACCCTTACGGCTTAGTCAAGGGACCTTACAAAGAATGTAAGAGGAGTTTGTAACTAAGTACAAGACCTTACAACTCGAAAGTAATGAATTACAGAGTGGGAGTTGTAAGTTGAAGATTGAGAGTAAATACAATAACTTTGATAAAGTAAGTGTATAGACAATATGTTCGGCAACCTTCAAGTCTTGTGAAGTGGCTTCTATTTATAGATGACCGGGCGAGTAGCCGTTATCTTCATCTGCTGACCGAGAGTCTTCGTGGCCGTTGTGAAAGGCTTTACGAGTCACTCGAGAAAGTATCCGTTGAAATATGGACGTTGGACAACGGTTTAACTCTCTTGGAAGTCCCAAAACCATTGGTTGTGTCTTGATAAATGTGGTGAGATCCACCGTTAAGCTTGGCGTTCCAGTTTTCCGGATATGGAAGCGGACGGCCTCCGACACAATCTTACGAGACTAAAGCGAGGAAGGTAAAAAGCCATATCTCGCTGGTGATTTGACGTTACGAGCCAGGCTACTTTTGTAGTTTGAAAAGATATCCTCGATTGAATAACCTACAAAAGTAAAACACCTTCGGTTCTCAAAGTATAAAATACTTTGGTCCAAGGTTAGACACGAGATAATAAAATAATTATGAAAATTACGCAATTGATTATCCGAGTCGGAAAAGAAGTGGAATTTTCTGAGTCTAAAATCCATGATACTCGGAATTCCATATGACTTAGTCTTAGGTAAAGAATCAAGTTCCATAACGAATATCGAGTGGGAAATACTTGATGTAGACTAAGCATGAAAAGAGCTACGAATGCTGACTTTGCAAACAATAGAGTAGATAATCACAAGTCGGATTACGAGTGAGAGTGGACTCGGAATAAAGAACAAGTTTTCCGAGTCGCTAACTGAAAAGCGATTAAAGAGATAAGTGAAGGCCAAATCGCATAGAAAAGATACTATTTCACTCAAGTAAGTTTCTAAGACACGGAGAATGCCTTGGAATCAAAACTCTATGTGAATGACATCGTTATACCGATTCCTTTTGCATGACCCGGAAAGATATAGAGTAGTGTCCGAGTCTTCAATATCCCCCTTTTGATGAAAGGCATTCCATACTTAAACGAAACTTTGTTAGAGGAAAAATAGATCGATTCTGAGTAGTTTGAGTAAAAGTAAGGCATATTGATCGGAGCAATATACAATATATCGGAGCAAATTAAAGTATGCTTGAGCTCATTAACTCGAAAAGAATGAACTCGGAAATTAATAAAGAAATGCGTGAATTCATTAAAAAAATATCAAGGGAATAAACTCCCCTAAACAAGACAACCAGTTTCGACTACATTTTCTCCCCTTGCCTTTCAGCAAAAACAAGTAACAAAAAGAAGGGAGAAAAGTACAAGTAAGACACATAAGTTGTACTGGACAAAAGAAAATTTTGAAGCGAAATTCGGAGACACCGAGGAATCGTGACTCGGTGCATGGCTCCAACTAGGAAGGAGGGGATTTCGAGTGGAGGCGGAGGTGCGCCGCGCTGATAAGATCTTGACGATGTGCTTGAGCGCGGCGAAGGGAGAAGCTGGAATAGTTCGCGGGGGCTCGGCTACGAGTGGGCGACCGGAGAAAGTGGATCGAGGGTTCTTCCCTTGGGACCTCGAGGGCTGGAGGGGCTGCTCTGGCCGACTCGGCTGGAGGAGCGAGATCTTCGACCCACTCGGATCGCTGTGCGAGCTGAGTACAACAATTTGAGCTTGGGAGCGAGGCTGTCCCTCGGCGGTTGCCACGGCCTCTTCTTCCCTTTGCTCGGAAGGGGCTGCCTCGGCCGCGGGTTCCTCGGCATCCTCCGCTGCATCCGTAGCTTCTTCTTACGCTTCCTCGGCTTCCTCGCTCTCCGAGGAGGTCGGGCCTGGGCTCGAAGACGCCTCGGATGGGTCCGAGTCTTCGGCTCTGAGCCGCCTTGGACCGTCTCTCTCGAGGAGCTCGGCCGGCTCCTTCTGTTCCTTAACCAGCTCTCTCATCTCAAGAACGAGAGCTCGCTGCTCTCGGATTTGGGATCGACCGGTCTTTTGGTTGATGGTCGGACCACGAAGAACAGAACTTGAAACCTCCGAGCATGTCTCCGAAATCGGAAGACACAGAGGTGATCTTGTCCATGAAGACGAGGAGACAAGAGGGCGAGAGAGAGTTTTGGAAGCACTTGGAGGTGGAGGCACCACCAGGTGAAGAGGGAAGAGGGAGAGGGGTTGATTTCGAGTCTAAGGTGGAGAAGGAGGCCTCGGCTCCGAGTTGTGAACCCGGACACCGGGGTTAGTTTCCTGGTATCCGTACCCTGAAGTTCCTTCTTGCCGACCACAATGGCCGCCTCGGACACCGCGTTATGGTCGAGAGGAAGAGGAACTTGGAATTGTTTGAAAACAAGGGTGAGAAGAGCACCGAAAGGAAGGGAGGTGTTCTTCTTGGTTTGAAGTTGAGCTGGCACGGCGGCCATCCGCTCAATGATGGAGGGAAGAGGTCGACTTCGTATCCCTCCGGGATATCGAAGAGGGCTTTGAGGTGCTTGGAGTTGGGGTTCTCCTTGCTAGAATGCTGTGAGAAGAAGGTTCTCATCGGCAGGAAACACGAAGCTCGGCTTCGACTTCAACCGAGTCACGAAAAGTTCTTTCCGGACCCGGGAATTCTTTAGCGTACTTTTCAAAGAAGTCGTCGGCGACTTCAGTGAAGAGGATAGGGTTGCTGTTCAAGAAGAGAGAAGAAACTTTGAACAGACGGTGAAGGAGGGAGGTGTTGATACTGAACAGTAATGTTCGAACCCGAGAGGTTAGAACATTTTCGGAGTGAGAGAGGTGAGTATAGAACTCGAAACGAGTTCGGGATAGATGAACTCGCTGAAACACAAGAAAGGGTAAACTCCTGTGGTTTGAATGTTGGACAACCAGGAGAATTTGGTTGTTGGGAAGAACTTGTCAGTCCAGGCGCAAGATGCTTGGGTGACGATGGGTTTAGAAGGAGTTGAGCTTTACGGCTTGTTGGTGCGAGGTTTCTTAGAGGATGAAGAAACCTGAAAGTCGGGATGGTTTCCTCTTTTAGGCATTGTGAGAGATGAAAAGATGAAACTTTTCGAAAGAGAAAGAGAAAGAGATGTAGAAGAGAAGAAAACGAAAATGGTAGAAGAAAATGAGAAGAGAGCGATCGAAAACTTACGAGAGAGAGAGAGCTTCTTCAACACTTGCGGACGATCAAGGGAACACTGTTCACGTAGAGAACTTCCGCGAGAGGGTTTTTGTTTGAGAGGGAAGGAGTTTGAGAATACCGAGATGAAGATGGATAGACGTTATTTATAAAGAATACGCGCGCCCGTTCACTATCCGTTAAGTAACTCCGTTCTGTCTCAGCTCGTCCATCGGTCATTAATGCCCGGTGTGACAGTTCTTCTTCAACGGTTGAGATAACAAAGGTTTGAAATCTGCGGTTATGATTTGATCGCAGCGCTCGAGAAAGAGAGAGAAAAAGACTTTGAAATTATAATCCGAAACTCTCCACTGTTCTAGAGATAGCTTCGAAAATTTGATGTCCAATTTTCTCTACGTCCGAGTTTGACTCGGAAAAGTTTCGAGTGACTCGAAACACGAAATAACTATCAGCCCAAGTATCACATGATCATCCGAACTAATGGTTATTGACAACGAAAGCACATAGCACGGAAAAATTCAAGAATCATAACGCGAAACTAAGCATTTAACATACCAAGCTCATTCCGAATAAAACGAATTGATCTTCACCAAGTGGCTTAGTAAAGATATCAGCTAATTGAAGATTAGTCGGAATAAATTCAAGTGTAATGTCACCCTTTTCGAGTGATCGCGTAAGAAGTGATACCGACCTCAATATGCTTTGTTTTTGAGTGCTTGGACGAGATTCTTAGTGATACCGATTGCGCTTTGATTGTCACACTTGATTGGAACCGAGTTGAGAGATAGTCCAAGATCCTTCAAGTGTTGTTTTATCCAGAGAATGCGAGCACAACAAGCTCCAGTGGCAATATATTCAGCTTACTGCAGTTGATAGAGCTACCGAGTTTTGCTTCTTTGAGTGCCGAGGATATTAGGGATTGACCCAGAAATTGGCAAGCTCCGGATGTGCTCTTTCGATCAACTTTGTATCCTGCGTAGTCCGCGTCTCGAGTACCCAGTCGGACTCGGTTCCGAGTCTCCGGAGTACCACAGTCCCGGATTCCGAGTGCCTGCAAGATATCTGAATATTCTCTTCACCGCAGTGAGATGTGATTCTTTTGGATTAGCTTGAAATCGTGCACATAAGCAAACACTGAACATTATGTCCAGTGCTGCTTGAAGTAAGATATAACAGTGATCCAATCATACCTCGATAGAGTTTCGATCTCTTGCTCTACCTGTCTCATCCGAGTCAAGCTTTATACTCGCTGCTCATAGGAGTAGATGCGTGCTTTGCATCTTGAAGCTTATATTTCTTCAGCAGTTCCTTGGTGTACTTTGATTGATGGACAAAGATTCCATTTTTGTCTTGTTTGATTTGCAGCCCAAGGAAGAAATTGAGTTCTCCCATCATACTCATTTGGAACTCTTGGCTCATCAACTCAGAAAATTCTCAGCACAGAAATTCATTAGTAGCACCGAAAATAATATCATCAACATATATTTGAACAATGAGAAAATCTTTCCCTTTGGTCTTTATGAATAGGGTCTTGTCAATCTGACCTCTTTTGAAATCATTTTGAACCAAGAAGTTGCTCAGTCTTTCATACCAAGCTCTAGGGGCTTGCTTAAGACCATAGAGAGCCTTTTGGA
Organism: Talinum fruticosum; assembly: GCA_021018815.1. NCBI lineage: Eukaryota > Viridiplantae > Streptophyta > Magnoliopsida > Caryophyllales > Talinaceae > Talinum > Talinum fruticosum. The sequence goes on along the minus strand of JAITYX010000087.1, from coordinate 1,483,831 downwards.
GTTTGAAAACATGATTTGGAAATTCCGAGTTTTCAAAACCAGGAGGTCTGCTCAACATAGACTTCTTCTTCAATAAAACCATTGAGAAAGGCACACTTAACATCCATTTGATATAATTTAATATGCATGCAGGATGCAAATGCCAACGAGTATTCTAATGGCTTCAATTCTAGCTACTCGGTGCAAAGGTTTCCCCACAATCAATTCCTTCTTCTTGATTGTAACCTTGAGCTACAAGTCTAGCCTTGTTTCGACAACTATTCCACCCTCATCCAGTTTGTTTTGAAAACCCATTTGGTTCCTATAACTGGGTGGTCGGAAGGTCGGTTGGTCGAGTCCGGACTTGGTTTCTTTCAAATTGATTCAGCTCTTCTTGCATGGCCTCTACCCATTCGGGTTCATTAAGGGCTTCTAGTGCATTTACGGGTTCGAGTTAGTGAAATGAATGCGGTGAATGCACATAGATTATGAAGAGAAGAACGAGTTCTTACCCCATTGTTGATATCGAAATAATGTTTTCTTGGGGATGACTGGAAGTAAATTTGAACGCTTTACCAGTTCTTTGATTCACCAGGTTTGTGGGTTGAATTGCTTGATCTTCGAAGCTTGTTCCGAGTGATCCTCTTCATTGACTTGCTCGTTCGGAGTGACCTCTTGAGTTGTCTCATTCCGAGCTTCCTCGTTCCGAGTGATCTCCTTCGAGTCTCTATAGACTCATCTTCGTCGTCATCCTTTACGAGCTTCGGTTCGAGTATGAAGATTCACTTGGTTTTCCCTGTTCAAGCTCATCAAACACTACGTGGATACTTTCTTCCACTTTGTTAGTTCTCTTGTTGAATATACGGTAAGCTTTGCTATGAGAAGAGTAACCTAGAAAAATTCCTTCGTCCGACCGAGCATCAAACTTGGTCGGATGATCCTTACCGTTGTTGTGGACAAAGCACTTACACCGAAAGATCCGAAATAGGAAATATTTGGCTTCCTCCCTTTGTAGAGCTCATAAGGTGTTTTCTTCAGAATGGGTCCGATGAGGCATCGATTGAGGGTGTAGTTGGCTGTGTTTACTTGCCTCGCCCGGAAATAGTAAGGCAAGTTGTGTTCAATCATCATCGTCCTTGCTATTTCTTCAAGGGTTTTGTTCTTTCTCTCAACTACTCCATTCTGTTGAGGAGTTCGGGTGCTTGAGAAGTTGTGAGAAATTCCATTCTTGTCACAAAACTCCGAGAATTCCGAGTAATCGAACTCTCTTCCATGGTCGGTTCGAATCTTTTGAATCCGAGTCCGAGACTCAACTTGAATCTTTCTACGAGCTTGCTGAACTCCTTGAAGGCCTCATTCTTATGCTTCAGAAAGCACACCCAGGTAAATCTTGAAAAATCATCAATAATAACAAGTATGTAAGATTTACCTCCGAGACTCTTCACGAGGATTTCACCACATAAGTCCATGTGTAGTAATTCAAGCACGTTGGATGTGGAAACTGTCTTCGAGAGATTTAAATGAAGATCTGACTTGTTTCCCTCGGTGCATGCTCCACATACTTTATCCTTCTCAAACGCACAGTTAGGTAATCCTTTAACCGAGATGATGAGATGCAAGCTTTTTGAGAGTATGCATGCTAATATGACCTAATCTACGATGCCAAATCCAAGAATCATCTTGAAGATATGCTTTTAAACAGGATAAGTTCTGACTTGGGTCGAAAGAGGGATGATGTAGGTATTACCCGATCTCTTACCCGAGAGCTTTACCTCTTTAGTGGTCTCATCTGTGATGTAGCACTTGGATTAAGTGAATTTTACTTCTTGTCCTTTGTCACAAAGTCGGGAGATACTAAGTAAGTTGTACTTTAGTCCTTTGACAAGGTAGACTGGGCTCACCAGATTGTTTTCATTACCAATCTTCCCAATGCCCACTATCTTGCCTTTGTCTGTCATCACCAAAGGTCACCTTTCCTCCTTTATATGACTCCAACTCGGAAAAGAGTCCTTGGTCACCCGACATATGTCGAGAACATCCGCTGTCCAGGTACCAGTGTCCTTTTGATCTTTTCCGAGTGACCTGCAAAACAGAGAAAATCTAACCCTTCTCACTTCCTCTAACGAACCCGAGTAACATTCCTTACTCGTGGTCCTTTTCGAGGAAGAAGGTGCTTCGGAACCCAGATTTGAACAACTTTGGGTTTAGTCCGATTCCGAGTCTTCTTCTCTTGAGAACCGAGTCCGTGTCTCTTTCCTTTTAAAAACCTTTCCTTTTGAAACGAGGAGAAAAGGGTTTCCTTTTGTAAATAGGTTTGGGTTTAGTCCTCCTTTCATTTTTATGAATGGGACCATGCTCAGCCTTTTTGAACTTAACGGTTCGGAATCCTTTTTGAACAATTCCGAGTAAGAATTAGATTCTTCCTCCTTGTTGAAACCAAGACCTTCTTTTCTAAAAGAGACACATTGTGACCCTAAGAGCATATCAAGGTTCTTCTGTCCTTGAGAAAACTTTAAAACCAGATCTTGAGACTCAATGAGCTTCTGTTTCGGTTGCTCATTTTCTTTCCTGAGTAACTTAGACTCGGTCTCATTAGTTTGAGCACTTGTCTTGAGTTCTCCGAGTGTGAGTCTCGGCTTTTCCAATTCATTTTTTAAAGAAGTGCTCTCGAAGTGATTGACTCAAGTTGTTCCTTGAAATGAGAAGAATCGAATTAGACTTTTCTTCCAAAGTAAAGATATACTTAGCTAAATCAACTTTGGAAAATTTGAGGAAGTAATTTATTACCTCTTGAGGATTAGTTTCCTCGTTGTGCGAGTCCGAGTCCGACTCTCTTTCAGCTTCCGAGTCGAAATTGCCATCGGACACTTCGAGTCATCCGAGTCTTCGTCGTCTTCGGATGAATCCTCGTCACTCCATGTTGCCATCATGGCCTTTTTCTTCTTCCTGTCCCTTCTTCGTTTTGGACGAGTCCTTGACTATGTGGTCTTTGTCTGCCACATTCAAAACATCCGGAATTCTTAGACAAAGATAACTTTGAAGGTGAAGAAAACTTACCTTTTCTGTCTCTCTTGTCCTTTTTGTAGAATTCTTCTTTTGGTCTTTTATCCCATCTTTTGTGCTTCATCATTCTCTTGAAGCCTCTTGTAATGAGTGCCATGGGATCACCTTCGAGTCGGAGGAGCTTGGACTTGCTTCTTTGGATTACGAGGCTTTAAGCGCGATGTTCCTTTTGGAAGTACCCTCAGCATCTTCTTCTTCCAAATGTATCTCATGAGTCGAAGCTTTCCGATGAGCTCGTCGGCTTCAAGAGTGAGAGGTTTTGAGCCTCTTCTATGGCAGTTACCTTAGGACCCCATCGTTTCTTGGGTAGGCTTCGAGAATTTTCCAGCACATTTCTTCATGGGAGATTTTCTTTCCCGGAGATTTGAGATTGTTGGTGATCTCGGTGAAGCGTATGAACATCCGAGTAATGTTCTCTTCGGCTCCATTTTGAAAAGCTCATATTTGTGAAGATACTCGGCTGATCTTTGCTTATCTCACTCGACTTGTACCTTCGTAGGTGTTGACCGAGTGTCCCACACCTCTTTAGCAGAGTCACGAGCGAGAGACTCGATTATATTCTTCGAGCTTATGGCGCACATGAGGATGTTCATGGCTTTGAAGTTCTTTCTAAACTTCTCGCCTCGCTGGCGTGAACTCGGCCTTTGTCTTTGGAAGGATTCCGAATTCATCTGTCTTCGTTGGGATGTAGTTTCCTTGTTGTATGATTTCCCATACTTCTTCGTCGTGATCCATAAGGAAACATTCCATCGGCTTCTTCCAAGTGACCGAAATTTGAACCTTTGAATTTTGGTGGCCTGTTGGAAGATCTACCTTCGTCGAACTCTCCGGTGTTCGAGCCATCCGATCTTTAAACCTTTGGACTGTTAGATCCTTTACGAAAGGCTAGGCTCGATACCAATTGAAGGTTTGCTCGGGGAGAGTCCGAGTCACCCTAGAGGGGGTGAATAGGGTGATAGAAAATTCTTTTGGAAAGAACCGCACTTTTGTGTAGAAAAGATGCTAAGACAGATTCCGAGTCTAAAGACGAGTCGAAAAGGTTGGACTCAAAAATCGGTGAATCGGAAGAAGCAAGAGCACTAAGGTCATGCTCGAGCCTAGAATGAACTCGGAAAGTGAACACAGAGATTTTACGTGGAAACCCTCCTCGGGCAGAAAACCACGGCCCGTGTCAATCCGGACACGAAGTCAAATCCACTATTTTGAGTCCACAAAATACCGTGAACTTGATCGAACCCGAGTTGCTCCCTTAGACAACTCTATACAAGTTTTCCTAGACTCGAAGTTCCCTTATCCGATCTAGTACTTCCTAGCTGAGATAACCCTTACAGCTAGGGACAACTAAGCCGAGTTGACCCTTACGGCTTAGTCAAGGGACCTTACAAAGAATGTAAGAGGAGTTTGTAACTAAGTACAAGACCTTACAACTCGAAAGTAATGAATTACGAGTGGGAGTTGTAAGTTGAAGATTGAGAGTAAATACAATAACTTTGATAAAGTAAGTGTATAGACAATATGTTCGGCAACCTTCAAGTCTTGTGAAGTGGCTTCTATTTATAGATGACCAGGCAGAGTAGCCGTTATCTTCATCTCGCGACCGAGAGTCTTCCGTGACCGTTGTGAAAGGCTTTACGAGTCACTCGAAAGTATCCGTTGAAATATGGACGTTGGACAACGGTTTAACTCTCTTGGAAGTCCCAAAACCATTGGTTGTGTCTTGATAAATGTGGTGAGATCCACCGTTAAGCTTGGCGTTCCAGCTTTTCCGGATATGGAAGCGAGCATGGCCTCCGACACAATCTTCCGAGACTAAAGCGAGGGAAGGTAAAAAGCCATATCTCGCTGGTGATTTGACGTTCAAGCTCGGCTACTTTTGTAGTTTGAAAAGATATCCTCGATTGAATAACCTACAAAAGTAAAACACCTTCGGTTCTCAAAGTATAAAATACTTTGGTCCAAGGTTAGACACGAGATAATAAAATAATTATGAAAATTACGCAATTGATTATCCGAGTCGAAAAGAAGTGGAATTTTCGAGTCTAAAATCCATGATACTCGGAATTCCATATGACTTAGTCTTAGGTAAAGAATCAAGTTCCATAACGAATATCGAGTGGGAAATACTTGATGTAGACTAAGCATGAAAAGAGCTACGAATGCCGACTTTGCAAACAATAGAGTAGATAATCACAAGTCGGATTCGAGTGAGAGTGGACTCGGAATAAAGAACAAGTTTTCCGAGTCGCTAACCGAAAAGCGATTAAAGAGATAAGTGAAGGCCAAATCGCATAGAAAAGATACTATTTCACTCAAGTAAGTTTCTAAGACACGGAGAATGCCTTGGAATCAAAACTCTATGTGAATGACATCGTTATACCCGATTCCTTTTGCATGACCCGGAAAGATATAGAGTAGTGTCCGAGTCTTCAATATATAAACATAAACAATCACTTATTCCTAATTTATCCCTTACTTCTCCCTTCCCCGCATTCAAAACCCATAGTTAAGTAATTAATTAATCCGTCATATGCCTTTCCATAGGAAGGTTTCACAATTTGCCGAATTGCCCAAAATTCATACATACACCATTTTAAGGGCTTAAGCATTATTTCCTCAACAGAATTCACATTCACAACCACAATTAGGTATGCTTAATAGTCGAACTATTTTCTCACACCTCTGCAATTACACATTAGCTAGTTCAGCCTCTACATACACTCGCCCTTCGTTTGAGCAAGTATAATCATTCCCAAAATATCAAAATCCAACAAATTACTCAATTATATAACAAAACATCCCTAATCTCATTCACTAAATTATAATTTCCCAAAAAGAATCACATTTATTCACATTCATATACAATCAATCCATCAAATGCCACAACTCAATCACCCACACCAATTCAAATTTTCCGAAATTGATCCTCAAATTCACTCAACACATACTTCTAAATCATATACTTCAATTTGCAATTACAATTGCCTAAATAAATAAGAAACTTGATAATTTAGGGTTTAGTGTTTTACCTTTAAATTCGGAGAGGAGAAGTCAAGGAGGACGAGCAGGGGTGGTGGTAGACGGCGGCTGCACCGGTAATCACCGGCGAGGCGGCGACTAACCCCGACGGCCGCTGCGGCTGGGGTTGGCTGCTAAGTGAACCGCGGCAGAGGAATCGGGAGGCGGGGAGCAGACGCGGTAAGAGAGAGAGAGGGAGGTAGCGAGCGCGACAGAGAGAGAAGGGAGGGAGAAAGAAGGCCGGTGCTCGGTCCTCCGGCGGCATCGCTCACACCGGTGGTCGGAGGAGGGCGCCCGCAAAGAGGGAGAAGTAGGGGAGGACGAGGAAGGCGGGGGAACGGGAGGAGCGAGAGGAAGGAAACTTATGAATGAACTTTCCCGATTTCATTTATCTCCAAAATTTTAATTTTTTTAAATTTTTTTATACAAATTCTAGATAATCCAATTTTTGGATTTTTCTCTTGAAAAATCTGGTTAATTTATTGTTATTATTTTTGTTTTATTTTTATGTTTATTTTTATGTATTTATGTATTTATTTATTATTTTTGTTACTTTTTAATTTTACTTTATTTTATTTATGATGTTTACAAATTATAAATATAATGGTTCACTTGTAATATAATATTAGCGACCTTGTAATCGTATACCATCTCATGTAAATTTTAAAATTTATATATGTGTAATTTATAATCATTATTATGAGATTTTTATCGGGGCCACTTCGTCGCTCGAGTTGCATAACACGTATATAAAAATAATTTAAATATGAAATATCGAATTGAAGTGCACGCGCTCAATCATATAAATCTTGTAATTAATGAATTAATAAAATACACAATGTGGTTTAGGGTCGGGCATGTTACACTTTCACTACTTGGACTCTCTACATTATCCGAATCATGATACATTTCCTCACTTACTTCTTCCTCATCTGTTTTAGCATCACTCGCCACCCTGTCTCTCAATACCTAGTTCCTCTTTTATTTTCTTTCTCTTTTCCCTAACCTCTTTTAGTTCATTCTCCTCAACATCCGAATTATCAACATCATCATCCTCTAACCATAGATCATCATCATCCGACCCTACTTTAACATCCTCGGACCCTACTCCATCATCAATCTCCTGTTCACTTTCTTCACCTCTATCTATTGCATTATCATTGTGGTCAACATATAAGCGAGATAAAATCATTTTTCTCACACAGATCACTCAACTCCCTTATCTCATCATCGCTCTCTATTGCTTCCAAACTATCTTCAAAAGCTAATCTAGGCTTGCGAAGTAAATTGTTTTTATTCTCTCTACGAGTATAACCCAAGTTTACCACATTTTGTTTGACATCGTCAACATTCAATAAGTCGGGATCACATTGTATCTCATCCATCTCATACTCACTACATACTAAGTGTGAAACTCTTTCAAATTCCCCTTAGAAAATATGCACCTTACAATTTCCCAAACCACTCATTCTGAAATTTACAAACATAATCAAGTAAAAAAATAATGATAAACGTCCATAAAAGATCAACTTCATACCCAAATAGAGCATTACACCTTCTCCACCCCCAAAATACTAACTTTTAAACATTTAACAATTTTAAACTACTATTTTAGAAATATTTCCCTTAGTATCAACATTATACAAGGTAATTGTAACACCAACATCTCATAATTCGAACACCAACTTGTCATAATTTTAAAAAAACCCCTAAAAACTTACCTTACTTGTTGATCGCAGTTTCTATATATCCCCTCCCTTGTCTCGCATATGATCACCTCAAGTTTTTCCTTGATATCACAACCATTTAGGGTTTGAAATTGCAATTACAATCAACATAGAGAGAGACTCAGAGAAAATGGCGAGAGTAGAGAAAAAGTGTGTATGTATGTAAATGACGATGTTTCTCAATGATTTCATTCAAAACGATGGAAGAGAGAGATTGAGGCAGTTTAATAGCAATAAACAGTTAAGAAAATGAATTTTGACCGGTTCCATGAATTTTTATCTGTTACGGCAGGTAAATTTTACTACATTGATATTTTTGCACTTAATAATTAAGTCAGGAGGAGATGATATTTTTGACAATTCTAGATAGATTAGTCCGAACACTCAGTAAGGTATATATGCCGTGGACTTCCTTTCCGTCTGAAATCTGTCAGCCATAATCACATCACATCTACTGCCGTCGTTTCCTTCCACCCTCTCTCTCTGCTATCTTTCGAGCTCCACTCATAGGTCGTAGCTGTGCTCCTGTCTCTCTCTATCTCTCTCTATACGACCGAATTCGCTCTCCTCGGCCGCCGATAGATCTCTGTGATCGTCGGTGCTGCTCTCAATCAATTTTCTGGGTTTTGAATTGAGTTAAAGTGAGAAAGTGCCGAATTTGGAGCATTTATGCTGATGCTACATTTATAGAAGCGAGGAATTACGTTGCGGCTTCACATTTTCTGTTGCTGTGGTGGTGGGACGTTCTTTTGATTGAGCTTAGTGTTTGCTTCTATGGAGTCGTCATCGGATAATAGTGAGTCGTACAAGGGGATGTCCTCGGATAATATCAAGGGCTTGGTTCTTGCTATTTCGTCCAGTTTTTTCATTGGTGCGAGTTTCATTGTTAAGAAGAAGGGGTTGAAAAAGGCTGGGGCTACTGGTATTAGGGCAGGTAATTATCTTCTTTGCCTTCGGTTTTTGAGTTGGGATCAGGTTATCCCTGGTGAATATTTGTTGCACTTCGAGAAATATTCGAATGTTTATGAGCATTTGCTTTAACTATGGTTGCTTTTCAATTTGATCGAAATTTTGGTGAAGATAAACATTACGTGATTCTAAGCCTATGTCGCGTTTGTTTTTGAATTGGGGGCTTTAAAATAGCCATCGGAGTCAGATTTAATAATTGATCCTTTTTTTTTTTTTGGAAATGGCCCATTGGAGTTTGCCTAGAGGCAGTTGGCGGTGTAATCTTTTGGTTGATGCATTTAGAGGGTTTGTGTTTTGATGTGTCTTGTTTTTTTGTTTTTTTTTGTTTTTTAACAATGGTAAGCGTGCACTAGTTAATTGGGCCTTATTTCAAGGGTAAATCCAATTGAGCACTATCTGAGGGTAAATCCAATTGGGCTTAAAGCCTAGGTGAAAACCCACTACACATCCCAAATTCTTACACTCATTATCTCCACCAAGATTCGAATCATAGTGGAGATGATGGGAGTGTGGAGTGTTTCCACTAGGCTAACGCTTACTTGGTTGATGTGTCTTGTTTATATCAACGTTCATCCATTGATAATCAAAGAATCTTGCTAAGATTCCGTGTTGTGACTTGTGAGCTTCATACTAAGAGTAAACCTTTTGTGGTATCGTGTACTACTCACTAGAATAGGTTGTGTGTTCACTTTAATTGAATGAGAGTCCTCCTGTAATTGAATGGGTCGTTCTGCAGTAGATACATATAATTTTAGAGTGAGAAAATGTTCATCATAAAGGACTCCTACAACTGGCATTTGACAGCAACCAATCATTACATTATAAATTAGCCAAACTGTGCAGAAAGGATGCTTATATTTCCTGAAATATTATGTGCTGGCTCATTTCAGAGGAATAGTTGGCATGGCATAAATAATTTTTTGTTCCATAGTGGTTGGCATGGCACAGGATGGTACAGCTAGAGTTTACTTGCTGTATGAATTTCTGGAGCTTTTCTGACAAGTCCAGTCCATGTATAAATGTCCTGAATTCTGACATTTCAATTTTCATAACTTTTGAAAATGCACTGCTTTGTGAAAATAATCAGTTTGAGCACTTTATGCAGGTGTTGGAGGTTATTCTTATTTATATGAGCCGTTGTGGTGGATAGGCATGATTACAAGTGAGTCTCTTGGTCTTTTTTTTTTTTTTTTTTTAAAATAAAGTATTCCTTAATACTTCTACTCCATTGTTGACAGCAGTTGACCATCTAATATTTGCGTCTTTATGAGGGATGCTTTTCCTAGAGTGATTGCGCAAAACTTGATTTCCTGTTGTTTTGTTTCTAAGCAGCTTGTCTTGTCATTTTCTGAACTTATGCGTTTTAAAAACCAGTTGCTTCACTATGAGAATCTGGCATGACTGTGTCTTGTGCAAAAGTTTAAGCTCACATGCTCAAGACATATGGTGGTTTGGCTCTCATGTGAGAAGAAAACTATTTGTCAACAAAGTTAAGTGTCCTTGTCTTCTTGATAGCTGACACGTAAGGTTCTTGATTCTCCGGGAGCATTTAATAACCTTAGAATGCAAATGATCAACATGATTCCTTACTGTTCTTGCGTTAGAGTTTACGAATTCTGCTGTAATAATTTTTTTATTCGAATGAAGCCTGGAGGGGTGAGAGTTTCGTGGGCCTGCCACCCTTAGTCATGTTTGGTTGGATGTAATCAATCTTGTAATGGAAACAAATTTGTAATTGTGTTTCCATTACCTTGTGTGGATGTACGAGAGTATCGCAATAAAAAACTACCTTCTAGTTATGATTACCAAAAACTATGTAATCATGAGTGCATTATAAGGTTGATTGTGTTATGTTGCCGTTACATTAAAACAACCAAATATCACATTATAGTCATTGGTTTGCTTCAGTTCAAGGAAAATGCTTGTTTAAAAAAATTTGGTGTGGGTTGCTATACATTGTATCAAAATGACGGACACAAGCATTAAATTCTTATAATTATGATGGAAAACTAAGGTACTCTTACACGGCATGCCTTAAGTTAGTTTTTTTTTTTTTTAATTTCTTTTTGGTGGGTGTGGGGGAAGCTATCCTGTAGGGTTGGACCACTTTTGTAAACAGTATGGTGGACCATCAGCACAAAAAATTCTATATTTAGGAGCAGAACCTGATTTCAGGACATATAACCCCCACCCTCCACCGCTCCGCGAGGAGTTAACTGAGAATGGAATTGATAAAGTTAATGTCCATGAAGAACATCCGTAAAATGCTTCAATTTCAGATCGTCTGGTAAAGATGGGTGCTCTATTTTTTGTAAGTTTCGAGTCAGAAGGAGCCCTATTGGGAATTCAGGGAGCTCACTGGTCTTTTCCTGTAATTCCTTGTATGTGCAGTTATACAACTCGGCAGATGCTCAATCGTCCTTGTGTTGAGTTCTGTTAAGAGTTCACAGTCCCAAAGGGGGCAATGTTTTTGTTTGAGTGACGATGTTGGACAAATTCAATGCTAATGACACCATGCAGACTCAAAGGCTGTACAGAGTACGTTTCCGAAGTGTGCTTGTGATGCATTAATATAGCAGTGTATCTGAGTGACAATGTTGGTCTATAGAGTGCTCCAGGTTGTCAGTGTGGAAAGGATTTGTTGAAGTCTCTGTTGGTGATTCTCCATGTGAGCTATAATTGGTTTTGGAGCCATGAAAAAAGAAAAATATTTAGAGGTGTGCCTTCTTGCTTATTGAATGTCGTAGTAGGAGAGGACGGTGAGGATCTTTGGTATCAGAGAGTTGTCTTTGCGATCGCTCTTTGGTATTATGCTTCGGCGCTTTTCCTGGACTTAACGATGTCTCTCTGATGCACAGACCCTTTTTCTAATAAATTTTGGGTGGTTATCTTGAAGATTGTAGGAATTCTCATCACCTTCTTTACGCATATTGATTTCACTCATCAGAACTCCCCCTCTTGAATAAACTATGCTGAAATGTACATTCTGAAGCACCTTTCTTATTATTAACAGTGGTTGTTGGAGAAATTGCTAATTTTGCTGCATATGCTTTTGCACCTGCCATTTTAGTCACTCCTCTTGGGGCACTAAGCATCATTATAAGGTATGTACATATCATTTTCCATGGTTCATCTTTTGGGTTTTTAATCTGATTGGCCATGCTTTAACTGCTGAGGGTGTTCTGATGCAGTGCTGTTCTTGCACATATAATTTTAAATGAGAAGCTACATATATTTGGGATGCTTGGTTGTGTGTTGTGTGTTGTTGGTTCAACTACAATCGTTTTGCATGCTCCTCCAGAACGTGAGATTGAATCTGTGACAGAAGTATGGGACCTGGCTACAGAACCCGGTAATTTTGCTTGCTTTTGATGCTGAACCTCGAATTTTCGCTTAGTTCTAAAATCTTACATATCTGTGGTTTGATTTTGCATTCATGAGCTTGACAAATAGAGTTCCATCCTGCAGGGTTTCTTTTTATGCTGCTATTGTCATGACTGTGGTATTTGTGATTATCTTCCATTTTATTCCTGAATATGGACAGACACATATTATGGCTTATATTGGAGTATGTTCGTTAGTGGGCTCATTGTCGGTAAGTATATGGTGCATGATTCACTTAAATAATCAACGGTTGTCTATATAGAAGAAAATGCCTGAAACAGGTGTTCTGACAGGTCATGAGTGTTAAAGCTTTGGGAATTGCTTTGAAGTTGACTCTTTCTGGAATGAATCAGCTTATATATCCTCAAACATGGGCCTTCACTATGATTGTAGCTGCTTGTGTGGTTACCCAAATGAACTACTTGAATAAGGTAATGTGATGTGAATATTCTCTTTCTTTATCCTACTTGTGCATATATATGTGTGTGCTTTGGGTTTTTTTAGGGGGTGGGGGCAATATGTGCCTGCTCGTTTGTCTCTGCTTTGAACAAGATGGTGGGATTGCACCTGCTTTTGTGAAAGTATTATCCGTTAGAATTGTCCTTAAATCTAAATACGACTGATCTAATGGACTGCCTCATTCCTCCATGTTTATATCCACTGCACTTATTATTCATGCTTGTCTACAGTAGGGAAACTTGTGATTGAGGCCCTAGCGAAGTGCTCCGACTTCAATCTTCTATCGCTATTGTACTAGGGCAACAATTCATACTATGAAATTTGTGCTACTACTGTGCAAATAAGCTAGATTATTGCATGAAAAGAGTGCTTGGATCGCGATACGGCAAAATTGATCTAATGCGGCAAGCTGGCGATCACATTTCATTTCGCGGTTGTTGCAAGGTGAAAACGCTGTTCACTCCTCTTGAAAACCTTTTTGATGCGGTCATTTCGTCGCAGAACGGCCACATTTTGAATCCATGGATACAGTGACATAACAACATAATTACTAGAAAAACATACTTAGGATTCTCAAAAACAAGAAACAAGCATAAGTCTGGGGAGGAAAACATAAAGAATGGTACACATTATTGAATTTATCGAGGTGTCAACTAGAGCTCCTTGAGATCATCATTCTCAAGACCATCATCATCATCATCCATTCCCTACCTTTTCCTGGCACACCATTATCCAAGTCCTATTATTAACCAACTAATCCTCTAAGCTTTCTCTTGCTCTTTATTAATTAATTGATCCTAGAGGGGTCCAGAAGTGGATGGTGTGAGTTGAGCCTTTTCCTTTATCCTTTGCCGAGGTTAAGCCTGGTGCTTGCTGTATTTAAATGTCTTGGAAGCTCTAGCAATGGTAGCCATGAAATATGAACATATGATACTTTAACACTAAGGAATTGGAAGAACTTTCAACAAGATCACTTGTCCGTTTCAAATTATTATCTATATACTGTCAATAGATTTTTCAAAAAATATAGGATGATATTTTTGTTCTTACCCCGTCGTTTAACTGCTTGCCAATAGTCTACTCTTTGGCAGCCATCTTCACAAATTATTTCTTTGTTTGTAAATTTAGTGATGAAATATGTTCCAAATCCACTAATGGCCCATACAAATCCATTTGATTAGTAACCTTATCTTCACATCACCAACACAGTTATGGTGAGTGTGATCTTTGTTATACTCTTAATTCTTGCAAATGGGATCCCTTCATGTTGTCCAACATAAAATAAAACAAGGCGCAGGATGAGGAGATCTCAATGGTGATTGAGATTTGTTGCTGTGGCTGGCAAGTTGGGGCTGGGGAGGATGGTGTGATGTGGGTTGGAGTTTTTGATGGAGGGGCTGAGAGGGCTTAAACCTTCTTTCAGTTCTTTTATCTTTTTGAAATATCTTGAGGTCTATTTATAAATATTTGCACATTTTGAGACATTTTGAGGCTTAAACCAAATGGCATCTTGGGATCCTGGTTGTCATGAAGCTCCCTCGTCGTCATTTTGCAGCTTCCTTTGAAACTTTTTAATTTTGGAGTATTTGTAGCGTCTGAGATTGAATTTTATAGCCTTGTCTGGACAAACCATTCCCTTCTTATCTTGAGTGACAGTTGTTTACACTGTTGTTAGAATAATATGTGCAAAGAACTCTTTTTTTGGTTTGAGCAGTACCTAGACACTTGCACTGAAGCAAACGAATCAGGCTTGACTATCAATACCTACGTGTAACCTTCTACTGAACGGAATACACAGATAGTGCACTGTCTCTTTTGGCTTGACAGTGTTTCCTTCCAGCAAATGTTACAATGAGCTGTGAAGCAATCTTCCTTTGGTAATCATTCGTTGGATAAAGCTTCTATGCTAAAGATTGCTATCTTCTGGAATAAAATGTTGTCTTCTATGTGTTTGCATTTGTTTTTGTGCAAATTCTAATAATACAACGGCATTGCCACTGCTGTTTTTCCTTGTTTCTTTAATTGATGCCTTGTATGTTGTATTCTTTGGAAACCCTGCAGGCGCTTGACACATTTAACACAGCTGTTGTATCTCCAATATATTATGTCATGTTCACATCATTCACGATACTGGCTAGCGTGATCATGTTTAAGGTACTAAATATGTTCATGGATTTTTATTTAAACCATACTATGAAGCAATATTGTTGAACTTATGTATGAGTATGCCTGTTGAAGTTAAATAGTGAGTACTGTGTTCTGTGGAATTTATCTGTGATTTTGCGCCAGAAAATGCCTCAAAGGTTCATCAGTTAGGATAAGTGATGGGGACTGTGTTATAGCATGCTAGCCAGAGAGCTGAATATGGTTGCCAGCTAAGCAACGCAGAGAAAGGAGATCTAATTAGGGGCTCGAGCTTATTTATAAATCAATATTGTCAAATGATAGCTTTAAAATATAGAAATTGGCTCCAATAGTGATGATGCATGGAGCTTCTCATGTTTCCATAGATACTCTGGCAGTACTGCAGCACCCACATTCCTTGTTGCAGACTTGACCTTTTTGACAGAAGATGTGTTACCCGTGTTTACTATGATTTCATACTGAATAATTTGATGGCTAAAAAAGAATCATGTTCATTTGCTCCCTTACTTTTATGTATTTGTTGGCTTCCTGCATATTGTCTGATGTTATACTCTTCAAACAATCTATTTATGTGCAGGATTGGGACAGGCAGAATCCAACACAGATAGTGACTGAAATGTGTGGTTTTGTGACTATCCTCTCGGGAACTTTCCTCCTTCACAAGACAAAGGACTTATCTGACGGTATGCTTTTGGACTTGTGCTGCCACCCTTGCAAGAGTCATATTGTTTTTTCCTTCTTTTTTTGATGTTTTGTACACATGGCCATCGGGTCGTTCGGTTCGGGTTAAGCTCGGATCGGTCAACTTCGGAAAAATCTCCTTTGGATCAGGTTCGGATTGAGTTTGGATTACGTTAACTTCAGGTGAAGCTCATTTGGGTCAAGCTCATTGAGGTCGGTTTGTGTATGCGTCAGGTCAATTTTGGTTCGGGTAGTTTTCGGTTATGTTTCTAGTCAATTTCAGGCCAAGTAAATCGGTCAGGTTACTTTTAGGTCGGCTTAGATTTTTAATTCAATCCATTTATGTATAATGTCTTAAAAGGACTTTTAGTTTTACATGGGCCAAAACGGAAAATTGCAAGAGATAAGACTATAAAATTAATCCATGACTTGAATTAATTTGGACAAATTTGAATTGATACTTCAATATGTCATATGAACCAACTCAAATTTATTCATATATATTGTAGAAAATGGATGTTGTGAGACCGCGAGAAATAAGACTTAAGTGAATTGATCCAAATTTACTCAGAATTAATTCAACTGATTTAGACCTAAATTTGACACTAAATTTAAAATAAGGCCAAATTAATTTAGTCAATTTAAACTAATATGATCCAAAAACTAATATCTTATTGAAAAATTTGTATTTGGTTGTCATAATTGGTTGGACAATTGTGTGATATGTGGTAGTCGGTATATTAATTGTGCAATCAGTAATTTGTTAAGTACTAATTTCTTTGGATAAATTATAAAATATAAATAAACTACAAAATATAATAAAATATCAAAAATTGTGTAAATATATGTTGGATTTGAACTGGTTGGGTTAGAATTGGGTCGGGTGAAGCTTGTTTTCGGTTCGGATCAATTCGGGTTAAAGATCATTTCACATCGGATTGAATCAGTTTGAGTCTGAATCGGTTTAGGTCTGAATCTGTCCGGATCTGACTTGGTTCAGGTCATTTCAAGTTCGAGTCAAAATCGGTTCAATTAAGTTTCAGGCCGGTTCAATTTCAGATCGGTTCCTTTTTGGGTTTCTGTCAAAATTGGTTGATGAGCTATATCAGTTGGTTCGAGTCGGGTTTCGGGTCGTTCAGGTTAACCCGTTCGGTTTGGGTTAATTTTATTTATCAGGTCTATATATAGTCTTGTCTGAGGTGAGGGTGCATACATCTTGATATCCCTATTCCCTAGAGCTAACCTCAGGGCATCTATGCTTGGGGTTGGTGGTGGTCTTGGTTGTTGGGGGTCCGTGAGCATAAATTTGTTAAAGTTTTTATTTGTTAGTATCCTTCTTTTACTTTTTTCCCTCTAGAAACTAATTCTTTGGTTGTATTCATCATCCAGCTTGTTTGGGCATGTAATCTTTTCATAATTTCAACTCCCAATGTTCTGTTATGATTGCCTGGTTAACTTGTTCTATATGCAATATTAATTATGATATACCATTTAATTCAGAAACTTTTCATTCATAATTTAGATTAATTGAACCTTAATATTGTCAATTTTAAACTACTTCTATTAGTAAAGATTAGGGCAATCATAATGACTAAAAAAAGGTTAGTAGGACAAGCTTAGGGGCTGTTTGGTTCATCCTTTTTGGTTTAGGTATGTATGGGAACAAAATTGTTTATGGTTTTTTCAATCTGAAATCATCTACCAAGAGATTTCATTCTCAACTTTCAGGTATGGGTTTAATTAGCCCATTCCTCTCCGTTTATATGAATCCGTGCCCTTGATGTCAGCTCTTCATAAGTAGAATTGAATGTACAATATCAGGAATTGAATATGATTCCCATATTTCTTGATGAGTAATAGTAATCTCATGCATATGAATATATGAGTGACTTTATATTGCTTCTACCCCCTCTACTTGCAATTTTTTCCATTTGAGATTCCACCCTTAGGGCGATTTCATGGGGGCAAGGGGCATCTGATATACAAGGACTATAGTCCTTGTTTTCACCTAACAGAACCATTGGGGCCCTTGTACCTGGTGCCCCAATGCAAAAATTGCCGGCGACTTACGCTGCTGATTCCATTTCATTGCAACTCTGAACAACCTGCCCCCTAGCCCCTTCGTGGGACATAGGGGAGTATTGTTCGCCTTGGGGCTTCAATTCCTTTAACCACCTCAGCTTGGAGTTCACTGTGTAGGAAAATAGTCATCCAACATTTTGGGATAATTTACACTTTGTTCTGCTGGTTTGAGCCCTGTTAGCTCCAACCTAGGCTTAGTTTGCATGCTTAGATCAGTATCTCTCACGTATTTTGCTGCTGGAGAGTACTTTATGAGATCACTAAGGAACACCCCTAGGCGCTAATGTAAAACTTTCAACTAAAACCTTCTCGTAATCCTGAGCTAAAAATAAGTACAAAGCATAGACGAAAAGAACTTATTTATTCAATTATCTTCATGGTTCCAAGGAAGTACACCCCCACCCCCTGCCCCAGCGTTTTGAATATACTTTGGTTTGTTTATCAGTTTAGATATTTATTTATTTATTTATACTTGTCATAGGTCATTCTTTCTTTTTAAAAATTTTGGGTTCTGTTTGGTTTGTATAGTGTCTCTTATAAAAAACAAAACACAAATGCGTATAGAGAAGAGAAAGAAACATAAGTCAGGGAAGGCTGTAGCCTAACTTTTGGTATAGTTAGCTGCTTCGCCTTCCTTTCATGTTTGTATGTTATCAACATGTCAAGTTGTCAACGATCAAAATCCCATGAGTCCCAACTGCTAGGCCTATTTTCTCCTGCATAGATTTTCTGATATAATACTCTGCTCATCAGGTAACACTGTTATGTCTGCAAAACTTTGCAGAGGACCCCTATCCCTCACAAGACCAATGATAGCACGAGTTATCCATACTTGTCTTCTGAGGATATTAGTCCTGTCAAATGCCCCCACCCCCACCCCCACCCCCACTCCAGCCCCGCCCCCACTCCAGCCCGCCCCTCTCCTTGGATATACCTCGTTGTTTCTTTCTGGACTGATGTGAGATCACAAGCTTTATTGCATTTTAAATTTGGGAGTTCACTGCAGGTTTGTCCAGTTCTTTGCCTGTGAAAATGAGTAAACATGGAGAAAACGGATATGATGATTCCGAGGGCATACCTCTTAGACGACAGGCCTCGATGAGATCAACGTAACACATCACTCCAACATGCTTCCCCAAAAATTGTACACGTATATGTGAAAGAAGCAGTGGTTAGATTCTATGTTGTATACAATACAGTTAAATGGACTCCGCTGCTTAGTTTTCGGGGTATACATTGGTTTGAGGAAGAAAAGGAAAGTATCCTGCCTGGCTGCAGTGCTACAGTTCATTTACTTTCTGCCTTGGGTACCCCATTGGGTCAAGAAATTCCCCCAAGTAATTGTAATTTTTGTGGTCGTAAAATTGTGATCTTGTAAGTTGGTCCAAGTATTCGACATCCAAACTGTCTGAGGAAAATGAGGAATTAGCCGAATTAGATACTCCTGGAATGTAATGTCCGGCTGTAAAGAATCTGTGAAGCCGACTCTACTTTGTTTATTCATTACTGAAGGCCAGAATGGCAGTTGATTTTGTCAATTCGTTAATACCCACCATAGGAAGTTCTTGAGCCAATTTTTATAGAAAAAATACACATCTTCGCGTTATACCTCCCCCCATCCCCCCGCGTTACTTGTCTTCAAGGTGAAGATCGGCGTTAGATGTATGAATAAAACAGATAGCTCGCTTATTACATTATTGTGATATTCATTTGGGTGGTAACCTTTTTCTTCCACTAATTTTTTCAATATTCATAGGAACTACAGTAAGTTAACCTAGATTTTAAATAGTTACTAGGCATGCATGACTTTTTTTTTTTTTTTTTCTGTGGCACTCTCCTAGGTATAAAGTAAAGTAACCGTGAATATTTCAAATAGTGCAATATTATACGTAAAAATATTTGTCCTCAAAATAATCTTTGCCTCTTGATAAGACTAATCGTGATTTTAAAAAAAAACAATCTCATAATGTTATAGGATAATCAATGGTGTCTTAATTTAAAATATATGCTCCAAAAAAATTGGGAGGGTTGGGTTTAAGAAAAATCAGAAGCAGTTAACCAAGTCTTTTTACGTAAACTTATATGGAAATGTCTTAATGAATATGATAATTTTTGGCTGAAAATTGTGAGATCCAAATATCCATTATTTATGAATTTTTTTTTCGAAGGAAAATTAAACCTTCGACTCTTGAGCTTGGAAATGTTTACTCAAGTAAAGAGATCTTTTAAAAAGGTTTTAAGATGGAAAATAGGCAATGCCAAGAAAACAAAATTCTAGTATGATACTTGGTGTGGTAATTTAAGGCTTTTGGATTATCATGACAATAGTCATCGGAGTAGTTAGTGAATGTATTAACACCAACAGTTAGTGGATGCAACAGTTAGTGAATGTATTAACACCAATAAAGGAGTGAGATCTTGTACACCTTAATTCCTTTCTTCCGACCGATATTTGTCATTAATTAAGACTATCCCCCTACCTACTCATGATATTGAAGACTCTACTTGTTGGGGTTTATCTAGTAGTGGTAAGTTCATTACAAAGTCGGCAACATAGAATGCACATAATATTCCCTCTAATTCATCGACATGGGAATTTGCTTGGATATTGAATATGGATATTATGCCCAAATTGAAAACTTTTCTATGGTAAATAGGACACGATGCTTTATCCACTTTTGCTAAAAGAGGTATTAATATTGATCCTATATGTCCGTTGTGTCCAAATAATTGTGAATAAATTAATCATCTTTTTCACAGGTGTTCCCGTATAAAGGAAAATTGGGATAAAACATTTCGAGTATAAGTGGGGGAACTGAAAATAAGTCAATTACATAACTTATCTTTGAATGACATAATTAATAGGTTCAGGATTTTGAAAAACCGGATCAAATAATTAGAATGTTTCATTTGTTATGGAGCATATGGAAAAGTTAAAATGAAGCCTAAGCCGAAACAAGTAATTATTTGTGGGAGTTAAGGGGGATCAACTTGTCGTTGTTCTCTCTTGCCTATCGCCAAACTTGGAAAATGCCCCTTTTCTTTGAGCATGGCATGTACATTAGAGTTGGAATAATTATCAAAGTCAAATAATGCCTTTTCCTTTTCTAATGCTGCCATAATCTCAAAGGCATACAATTTTTCGTTGTTGCGTTATGCTCTATTTCTACAACTATCTCTTTGTTAGTGATTGTGGCACATAAATCATCACTATTTATGGGTATCAATTGCCCCTTAATAAGCATTTTCACCTTTTGGTGTAGTGGAGAAGGCACTGCCTAATAGTAATGGAGCCATGGATGTCCCAAAAGTAAATTGAATGTAGCAGGATGTCCAAAACTTGAAACTCTACATTCTTGGTTATTGGTCCCACATGTATTGGGAAAGTGATTGTGCCTGGGACCATTATCTTAGAGTTTTCATGTGCTCTAATATGTATAGTTTGCTTAGAGACATTGTTCTCTCTTATCCCCAACCTCTTGGCGGTTCTCCAAGGGCATATAATTATAGTTGACCCATTGTCTACCGTAGTCAAAGGAACAATAAGGTATAAACATTGTTGGGTGTAATGCTTATTGGGGTAGATCCTTGTTTCCAAAAGTGATAATTCCTCCTCCAATAGCAAAGTTTTTTTTTTTTTTCCCGAGCGTAGGTCTACCATGTGGAAGCTTTTTCTCTTCAGCGAATAAGAAAGGCGTTGAAACTTTCCTTTTTGTCCTTCCTTATTAGTTCCAGGTTACAAAGACTGATCGCGGATATGTCTTGTAGGATTATAGATGTAAAACCTCCCTGCAAAGGTCAACCCGAGTTCGTGACCTTATGTGGGTCAACAATGTTGTACCACTTCATAACGTCTTTATCAAATGTCCAGGAAAAGATGACATTTTATGTGTCTTCTGGTACATATTATAAGGTTATTGCCCCTATGAAATTTTTCACTTGGTGGTAGTGGTTCTCTATCTCGTGGAACTTGATGTTAGGCTTGATGAATTTTGGGGGAAATTTTCCCTTCGAATTGAAGTGAATCCTGCACGATCGAGGTGTTAACTCTTAAACATAGAGGACTCTCGGAGCAGCTTCTCTATTTGGTCTACTCTAGGATCGAAATACGTTTTCCTTTTCGGACTTAGGTATATCGTCTTTAGGGTCACGTTATGTTTTTCCCCTTCTCGTTTTTCCTCCTTTTCCAAATTTTGTGTCGGTGTTTCAATGGCCTTAGCCATGACCTTGATTCCCTCATCTTGGGCCTGCAGCTTTTCCTCAATTTTCTTGGTAAGTTGGTTGATCGGGGTCAATAAAGGAGGCAGGTTCTTCTCCGGACATGTTGAGAGGTGAGTTAGGCACTATACTTATTTGTGGGCTGAGTATCGAAGTAGGCTCTTAGATCTCTAGTCTCTCCAACATTTGAGTGAGGATTCCGATGAGTACCTATTAGGCTTCCCTATCCTGTCCTAAAGAAAAATAGGTTCTCAAAACTAGCTCTTTAAGAAAATCCAAAGGGAGCTTAAGTTCTAGTCTTGATGACCTATAAAAAACGAATTGTTAAAATGGAGAATATTTTTGACATGAGTTTTTTCCGGATGTAGAAAATGCAGAAAAAAGGAAAAAACAAAGAAAGATCGACCAAAAAAAGACAAGGTGTATGAGGCTCAAATCTGTCCTTAGACCTAGGCAGTGGAAGGAAACCTAACTTTGTGGCTAGGACACGAAAGAAAGGTGGACTGAGCTTAAAAGAAAACTCCTAAACCCAACTAGAATGTAGACACGGATCGACTTCAAGGGGAAAAAGATTTTTAAATTTGGCTAAATGCAAAGAAGAGACTCGACTTAAAAATCTTATTATTTATTTTGGCCCCAATACAAGAATTATTAGGCTTGACTAAGTCAAAACTCACTATATGTGGAGGCTTAAAGAAAAGGATTAAATAAAAAAGCAATCACGTACAAGCACACAAATGAGTTCCAACCTAAAAAAGAGTTCTATGTTTAATATAGTGGCTCATAGTTTGGACATTTTGTCTCCCATGGGTTGCATAGTGAGAGTTGAATATCTAGGTGCTCTCTCAATCATGAATCAAGAGAGTGTACTACGAGTGGAAAGAAATAACACGGTCAATAATGAAGACTCGGGTATAACTCTCTATCTCTCTATAGTTTTGATTCGAAGTCATTTTAAGTTTTGAAGAAACTCATATCTAAGTTTTCATTATGTTTTGACCCACTCGAAACCATTCATCAAGCATAACATTCTTAACCGTGTTTCAAGTGAAAATGAATTATTACAACGTTAATTCCACTTTCTAAGTTAGTTTATTTGTTGAAATTATTTACTTGATCAAGTTTATGTATCCTGATGCTTTATTCTTTCTAACTTGATCATTTTAAGTATAGACTCAAGATGGAATTTGAACCTAATGAATATTAGACTCGGAAAATTCCATTCTTTTAGGCTGAAAATAATTAAGTGTTTAATTTCTTTGAATTAACTATTATCTTTATCTAACTTGGACCAAAGTATTTTTATACTTTGAGTACCACTTTGATTTGCTTTTGTAGGTTGATTAAACAAGCCTAATCTATTTTTGAAATATAAAAGCAGTCGGTTTCTACCCGTTAAACACCAACACACGTAAATCAACAATTTTGGATATGGCTTAGATGTTGTGTCGGGGTTTTTGTTTCGAATCCGGTAAACAACAACTTTGGGTCTTAACGGTTGTTTTTACCTCGGACTTCAATCACAACCGGAGGAATGGACCAATTTTTAGCCAAGGACCACTTCACAACATTCACATCTCAACGGATCATTTTCTAAGTGACTTAGACTAGACGTTATAATGGCTATTGAAGCTCACAAGTCCAGTAACAAGTCACAATGGTCATTCTTCCTTATCGTGTATAAATAGAAGCCACTTCTCAAGACTTTAAGATTGCTGAACGTATTGCTTAACACTTACTTAGTGCATTCTTACTCAATCTTCGCTTACAACTCCTAATCTGTATTTTCTTACTTTTTGAGTTGTAAAGAAAGTCTTGTAATCACTTCTACTATTTCTACTTTCTTTCTAAGTACCTTGACTGAGCTGTAAGGGTTAACTCAGCTCACTTGTCCCCGACTCGTAAAAGTTATCTCGGTTAGGAAGTACTAGATCGGATAAGGGAACTTCGAGTCTAGGAAAACTTGTAAAGGAATTGTCTAAGGGAGCAACACCGTAAAGAGTCGAGTCCTTGTAATTATGGATTCAATTAGTGGATTTGACTTGGTGCTTGGATTAGCACTATCCGTGATTTTCTCGCCCCATGAGGGTGTCCACGTACTTCTTTGTGTATTTCACTTTTTGCATCCAATCTAGACTCGGAATTTGTTTATAAGTCGGTCTACGTGCAAAACAGTCTATAATTTCTCAAAACTCTTTCATCATCCTATTCACCCCCTTTTAGGGTGACTTAACCTCTCCAAGAGCAAACCTTCAAGTAGTAAGTTGAGTGGACCCACTGAGGTAGTAATTCAATTCTCTCGAAAAGGGTAATAAGAATAGAATCATCTACCCCCTAACTACGACAACGCCTAAATACAAACATTCCTAATATAAACACAATAAAAACTTATAATTCTAATTTTCGAGTCTCACCTTCTTAATAGGTGTCCCTAACGAAGTTGCCACTATAAGAACCATGACCTACAAATGTCAAGTTCAAAGATATGTGTTTATGGAAGACTAAGGCTCGATTTTTAAGTTAATAGGCGGATGGTTTTTAGAAACCATTTTATTTTCGAAAAGAATTTTTGAATTTTCAAAATAGCCAAATAGAAAAGAATTTGTTCTAGACAGCGAGGATCACCGATCCGAGCAGAGAGATTGCGAGGACCAGGTAGGGATGAGCCGGATCGGATACGCGGTCATTTTGGCCGGACTTGATCCCGCACCAAGTTAGAACCGGGTCAAGAAATCTGGACCCACTCCCAAACCCGGTTAAGGTCGGGTTTAGAAATCTGGAACCGGTCCCGGACTCGTGGGACCGGGTACCCAATGGGATTGAGTCCGGGACAGCGTACTTGGTTGTTTGCTTCACACCGTTTGAGTTTTTGTGATTTTTCGTTTTTAATTTTTTTGTAAAGTTTTGACCTATAATTATCCAATATTTCTAATGCATTCAATCTAATAATACGAAACATACAATTATGTAATTATGACTACTACAAAAAGTTTCAAATCTAACATCTATAATAAAACAGAAAGTCTCAAATCCACATGCAACATATAATACCAAATTACAAGTTTGAATCTTAAAAATATCATGGAAAAAAACATAAAGAAAAAGTCTCAAATAATCTATATATATATATAATATAAATCGGGGACCCGAGTAACTCGGTCCTGGTCTAGGTCTAACTTTTACTACCAGTTCCTGGATTTGGTTATAATTGGGGGTTCTAAAAATTGGACTTGGTCCCAAATCCAGCTTCAACCGGATTCGGATCCGGACCCGACGGGTCCAGATCGGGTTTGGATTCGAGACCTAGTACCCTAGTTGTTTTGCTTACCCCTAGGACCAGGAGCCGGGCCTAGGTAGTGCCACATTAGTTGGATCTAGCCAACTAGGGCGTTTGGGCGACTCCGATTTTCTAGCCCATACCGTTGAAGCAGCCTCGGTCGAAGGCTTGGACTGCAAGTCCGGTTCCAAAATAACTTTCATTTTCCGTAAAAAAAAAAAAATATTGAGATAATTATTGGAGAGAAAAAGATTAAAGAGGATTCATCATTCAGTTTTCAACAAAAACTAACAAAATAAATCGCTTTCCTAATTTGATTTTAAACTAAAGGGACAACCGAAAAGGAAAAAACTCAAAATTAGGAAATATTTTCAAAAAGGAACTCCATTAGCCTAAACCAATGATTCAATATCCGAAGGTGAAGATATAAGTTATTATTTTCGATACCTTCAAGACTTTTTTTAATCATTTGTTGATATTACAAGGTAGTAAAGTGTCAATAATTCAAGTAAAATCAAACAAATCATATAAAAGCAATGAAAAAAGTTATAAAACAAAGCGATAAATCCAAATTATTACATGGGGCGGAGTGAAAAGTAAATGACATTACATCGTTTCCAAAACCACAATACCAAAATTTTAAAAAATAAAAATTAAAAGAAATTAATAAAATGACTAAAATAAAGGGGAAAATGGACTTGGATGATTCAATTAGCATGCTTAGGTAGACCGACCTATAAGACTCCAAACTTGATTAGATTTCGGCATAGTAACGACAGGAGCTAGGGAGATTCGAGCGGAAGCGTTTTGTGAAATAAAATGAAACTCGGGTAGAGACAAGAGAGAAAGAGATGAGAGTGAGAGAATTTAGCGAATACGGGCGTAAATGCAACCGAATTGGTGTATCAATGAGGGGAAAAGTACCGCGATCAACCAAGAGAGGCCCAATTATTCCTCTAATCCCACAATTAATGTTCAAGTTACGACTCTTCTATTTCAAAAAATAAACGAAAAACAACTCGATATTTTTAAAAAAATTACGTAAAAAAATAAAACAAAAGGTGACTATGTCGATTTTAGTTAATAAAAAAATTATTGGTTTTGCGGTTCGGTTAATCAAATTTTTAATTGGTTCGATTTACCTAATGAATAGTTCGGTTTGGCTGGTTCATGGTTCAATTTAGAGGTTCTGAATTTTTTTGAACTATCCTACCTCTAATAAGTGAAGAATGAAAACCCTCATTTTTTCCCAGGTTATTCCCTTTTTCAAATGTAGCCCTTGCTACCAAAATACGGCATGGAACAATTGTTCCATAGGTAAGGTGTTAAGGAAATTAAGACTTCATTTTTAGGATGATTGATGATCAAAGTATTTAAATTTAACCCTTTAAAGTTATAAAGGGGAAGCTTATGGGGCTTGGGATCTTATATGGGGTCTTCTGGGATTGAACATTGGTTAGGATAGGCTTTTGAAGTTGGAGACACTAATTGGGAGGGGCGTTTGGGAGAGGTTTCTAGTCATTGCTCGCTTAAATTTTTTTCAGGTTAGAGGGTGGTTGGACTAGGATTTTAGGTTGGAGTCTTGTTGGACTTTTTGCAAAAGCTCTTACTATGTGCCACGGAATGCTCCAGAACAACCCAAAATTCTCTAGAACTTTCTTCATTGTTCTATAAGGTTTCACAATGTTCCATAATCTTCCACACTTGTATACAATTGTAAATATTTTTATGAAGGATTCTAGAGGATTGAAGATTTGCCCGGGAGAGTCCGAGTCACCCTAGAGGGGGTGAATAGGGTGATAGAAAATTCTTTTAGAAAGAACCTCACTTTTGTGCGTAAATGTTGCAAAGACAGATTCCGAGTCTAAAGACAGAGTCGAAAAGATTGGACTCGAAGTCGGTGAATCGAAGAAGCAAGAGCACTAAGGCCGTCCGAGCCTAGAATGAACTCGTAAAGTGAACACAGAGATTTTACGTGGAAACCCTCCCGGGGCAGAAAACCACGGCCCGTGTCAATCCGGACACGAAGTCAAATCCACTATTTTGAGTCCACAAAATACCGTGAACTTGATCGAACCCGAGTTGCTCCCTTGGACAACTCTATACAAGTTTTCCTAGACTCGAAGTTCCCTTATCTCGATCTAGTACTTCCTAGCTGAGATAACCCTTACAGCTTAGGGACAACTAAGCCGAGTTAACCCTTACAGCTTAGTCAAGGGACCTTACAAAGAATGTAAGAAGAGTTTGTAACGAGTACAAGACCTTACAACTCGTAAAGTAATGAATTACGAGTGGGAGTTGTAAGTTGAAGATTGAGAGTAAATACAATGACTTCTATCAAGTAAGTGTATAGACAATATGTTCGGCAACCTTCAAGTCTTGTGAAGTGGCTTCTATTTATAGATAACCCAGCAGAGTAGCCGTTATCCTCATCTCGCTGACCAAGAGTCCTCTCGTGACCGTTGATAAGGGCTTTCGAGTCACTCGAAAGTATCCGTTGAAATATGGACGTTGGACAACGGTTTAACTCTCTTGGAAGTCCCAAAACCATCGGTTGTGTCTTGAAAAATGAGGTGGAAACCACCGTTAGGCTTAGCGTTCCAGCTTTCCGGATATGGAAGCGCATGGCTTCGACACAATCTTCCGGGACTAAAGCAGGGAAGGTGAAAAGCCATATCTCGCTAGTGATTTGACGTTCGAAGCCGGCTACTTTTGTAGTTTGAAAAGATATCCTCGATTGAATAACCTACAAAAGTAAAACACCTTCGGTTCTCAAAGTATAAAATACTTTGGTCCAAGGTTAGACGCAGATAATAAAATAATTATGAAAATTACGTAATTGATTATCTCGAGTCGAAGAGAAATGGAATTTTCTGAGTCTAATATCCATGATACTCGGAATTCCATATGACTTAGTCTTAGGTAAAGAATCAAGTTCCATAACGAATATCGAGTGGGAAATACTTGATGTAGACTAAGCACGAAAAGAACTACGAATGCCGACTTTGCAAACAATAGAGTAGATAATCACAAGTCGATTCTGAGTGAGAGTGGACTCGGAATAAAGAACAAGTTTTCTGAGTCGCTAACCGAAAAGCGATTAAAGAGATAAGTGAAGGCCAAATCGCATAGAAAAGATACTATTTCACTCAAGTAAGTTTCTAAGACACGAGAGAATGCCTTGGAATCAAAACTCTATATAAATGACATCGTTATACCTGATTCCTTTTGCATGACTCGAAAGATATAGAGCAGATGTCTCGAGTCTTCAAGGATGAATCGAGACTGTTAGATCAAATAGATCTCCATCGTACATTAAAAAGGTGAGAAACTATATATACTCCCAAAGAGGCTTATTTTCTAAGCATCCAAGATCAATCCAAGTTTCCAAGTAAAGTAATACACAAGCATTCTCCCGGACTCTTTAAGTGTTTTCTTGCTTTGTTAGCTTTTCAAACAAGCCTAAGTCAAGCAATCTTGAAGGCTTATAACCAAGCTAAGAAGGGTTTTCTGTGTAGTTCGCTAGTGCCGCACAGGTGTTGAGTTTGTGTGAATTATCACCTCGTGAGAATTGGTATCAATTTCAAAGTTTGGGAAACCATTTGATCGTCACCTAAAGAAGCCCTAGTAAGGTGGCGTAAGGGTTGAGCGAAGTCAAGGGAATTGTTTTCCAATTTCGAGGAACGACTTAAACAGTTGCATGTCCACATGTCCGACTTAAGGGAGCTAGTCGAAGGCATGAACCAATGTGTTACGGAGATATAGTCCAAGTTGGAGAGCTCGAGGCTCAAGGAGGAGATGCAAGGTGCCTTAAATACGGTAGTCGCAGACTTCACTAAGGAGATGACGGCCCTAAAAGCCATAGTTAGAGCCAAGGATGGTAAGCTCGATGCTTATAAGGTCGTTCCCAACATGCAAAGAGGGAAGGTCTAAGAGCTCAAAGAACAAGTTAAATTGTACATGGCCGTGGGTCCGTCCAAGTGATAACTACCCCAAAGGTGAATGCATCCAAGCCTCCTAACTTCAATGGGGCAAGCTAGGAGCATTAGTGAAATCAACAAATTTATATGGGGGCTTGAGGCTTACGTCGGATCAATAAGCATCAAGGAGGATGCACAAAAGGTAAGCAATGTTTCCCTCTTTCTTAAAGACACCACTCTTGCATGGTGGTGATGCGTTCCGATGAAATCAAAAGAGGGTGTAGTCCCATCGATACTTGGGAGGCATTTAAGGGAGAACTTAAGAAGCATTTCAAAGGGGATACCGAACATGAGCCCAAGGCCAAGCTTAGACACCTCCAACATAAGAAGGGTCACATCCGGGAGTATGTTAAGGAATTCCAAGAGCTACTCTTGGAAATTCCTAGCATGGGGGAGCAAGACATCTTTTTTTTTTTCCTCGATGGCCTATGTGGATCGGCCAAGATGGAACTTAAAATGCAGGGAAACGCAAGACCTCTGCTCCACTATTGCGGCTGCGGAGTCATTATACGAATTCAAGTCCTCCGGAGGACAAAATAAGGAGTCAAATGGCAATAGAAAAGGTGGGGCATGGGGGAGAACGAGATAGGTCTCCCAAGAAAGACAAACCCTACACCTAGAAGAACAAGGGGAAATTCAAGGAGGATGAGCCTTATAAGGGAAAGATGTCTTGTTTCGAGTTAAGTGGGGAGGATGTTATGAAACACTCCGAACAACCCAAAATTCTCTAGAACGTTCTTCGTATTCTATAAGGTTCCACAATGTTCCATAATCTTCCACACTTATATAGAATTTTAGATATTTGTATAGAGGATTTGAGAGGACGAATCTAAGCTGTTAAGTTAAATAAATCTCCACATCCATTAAGGAGGTGGGCAACTATATATTCCCAAGGGGGATACCTCGGAGCTGATTTGTGAGGCATCTAAGATCAATCCAAGTTTCCAAGCAAAGTAATACACAAGCATTCTCCCGGACTCTTAGTATTTTCTAGCTTACTTAGATCTCTTATAAGCTTAAGTCAAATAATCTCGAAGACTTACTAGCAAGCTAAGATAGATTTCGAGTATAATTTTTTAGCACCGCAAGGGTATTGAGTTTATGTGAATTATCGCCCTCTGACATTCTAAGGTGCGGCTTTACTGTCCTTGGTCAATGTCTCCTCACTCGCAACTTAGGTCTCGATAAGGTGGAACTACCTTATTAAGCCTTGATTCCTTCTAATTAGGTTGAGCATTTGAGCACATGAGAACAAGGGTTCACTATCAAATCATTAGCGCCCACGCTCATCTTCACTATGTGTATCATACAATAAGTGGATCAAGGATATACCCCAATCAGCTAACTTCAAGCAAATTTTCACATGATCCTAACTCATAATGCACATCCATAGTAAAATTCACAATACAAAAAAAGACCACAACTAATTTAAAGAAAACGAAATGCTAATACGTTAGGATATTTGTCTCAAAATTAAACAAACCCTAAACCTTAGATAAAGAGAAAACAAAAAATAAATATTTTTTAAAAAATATCATTCACAATTGTTAGAGTATAAACCTATTTATGAGACTTCAACTATTAGCTTAAACTTTTGGTTATATTATTATTAATGTATCAAATATCCAAAAATATCAAGAAAATGCTCGAAATTGGGGACCCAAATGATGATCAAATTGGAAAAAATAAAAAATAAATTAAGATCTATTCGTAGTTCTTACCATGGAAGCAAAGCGTCATCCTTTGATATTTTCTTGACTGCTCGTACTCTTCATTGTGTTCTTCTTGGTCTGTGGCATTAGGGTTTTTTGGAAGGTTTTGTAGAATTCAATTGAGAGCTGATGATGGGTTTTGAAGAGCAGAGAGATTAAGTGCCAAAAGCCTTTGCATTTTGGAATCAAGAAACACACTCAATCTTACGCATGGCAGGTGACCTCTCACAAAGGGTATTTTCGTCTTTTACTTTTCCTCATCGAAAAATTATATTTTATTCACCAGAAAATACCACCTTGATTGTTTCACTGCAACAATGTGCATCTTGTAATACATTCTCAAAATATTATCTCCTAAAAATAGTATTCACAAAACATGATGTACACCAAAATAATTTTTACCTCATTTGTACATATTTAACATGTCAACAAAAAAACAATACTGAAAAAATAAACATGTACATTATTAAAGTCACATATCAATCATGATAAAATAGAAAATAAATTATATACAAAACGTATTAAAATTGACTTTTAGGTGAAGTTAAGGTCTAATATACACGTGTGATTTTCACTATCTAATTTCTCGTCGTTAAAGTTCCTCGCTTGACAATCAACCATGTCCTCAGAAAGAAACCTTATAAACTGTTGCAATAATAATACAATCATGTTTGTGAAGCGAAGAGTTTTTGGTTGAGAATTTGATCACCCACAACATAACATTATATATAGAAATTAGAGGTAAGCCCTTCTTAGGTTAGAGCATCACAGTATAAAATTAATTGTGAGAAATGAGAAGAGTGTGTTTGAGAAGAAAAATCGGCCATCAAAACCTTGTGACATGCATTAGCATAATCTTTCACTTTTGGCTTGTTTCCTATTTAGAAGGCCAATAATATCTTAGTTCTAGTTTGTATATATACAACGATATGATATAGCCACTTAACCAAGCCAAAACTAAGTCTCAAAAGGATCAGATGGAGTTCAATGGGGCTGGAAATGATGGTAAAAGGTAAATATCATAAACCTTTTAATTTTTACTTTCACCTTCTTAGTTTTATTGTATTTTTGGACCTACAAAATTTTGTTGGATATACAATTGCCCGGAAATTTATCAATTTGGACAAGTGAAGATCACGAGAAATCAAAAGATAATTGGAGGATTCAGATTAACCTAAGTCATGGTTGTTAAACTCCCGATCTTATGATTTTACGATTCAAAAACCCTCCATTGATCAATTCCCATTAGAATATTAAAATAATCTTATGATTCTAATCTAGTTCAAAAATATGCGGTAGAATCATAATCATAATATGATTCTACGATCCGATGAACGATTCTCAATAAATTTTATAAATTGCTAACACATAATTCTATTTGAGAATTTATCACAATATTGTGCAGTTGAAACAAAATATTCGACAAAGAATAGTTAAATTAGATTTCTATAAATCTTTATAAATGTTTACCAGAACTTTTATTCAAATAAAAAATATAAACAAATATTAGAATCTTACGATTCTTGATCCGATTCAACAATTTCGATTTTAACCACCGGTAATCGATTCTAATTAGGATCTCAATTTTAACAACCTTGACCTTAGTACACCTAATTAAAAATTTATACGTCTAATAATTCTCATTCTTTTATGAAGAGAAAGTTTTATCATACCTATATTTTGATGACATTTTAGTGTTTTTGTTGATGGAATCATAAATCAGTTTGACTTTTTCTTAAATGATATTCATGTTTCAAAGTTATGTTATATAGTTCCTAGTTGTATGCAAAATTAGGCACTTTAGTACTTGATTCAAACTTATACCTAAGGCTTTATGTGCTTGTGTACATGCTCCAAATGATTATAATATTTGTGAAAGAATTTTAATAAAGGGTATAATCTCTTTCAAACGGTAAGAGTTTTATGATTATAAATTAGTCTTTTTAGCAAGTCACCATTCAAATTTGTCCAAACACAATATACAATGGCTCTCTTTTCTACCCACTCACATTGCTACATCAAAGTTGCTGGAAAGACATTGACATGTTAAAAAAGTTTAATTATTATTTTTGAATAATCATGTTGTGTTGAAATAAACCAGAATTAACCTAAGAAAATACATACTTCTAAATACACTAAGGAAAACCTTAAATTAAAAAAACTCACATCAAATGTACGTTATTTAACTAATAAAATTAGAATTGGTACAAGGACCTTATCTCAAAACATATGTTCATATATCCTTATGGATTTGTTTGAAGTGTATTATGTAAAGGGAAGTTACCTGTAAGTACAGCCAAAGTTATATATATTTTTTGGTAAGTAGGTTTGGTCCCAGTGGACCTACACAAGTTAGGGGAGAGATATTAAAGCTGAGACTAGAGATTGATTCCAACCACCGGAAATAATGCTATCCAACACAAAGTCGGAAAATTACCTCCTCCCACTTAGGAAGAAAGTGTGGAAAGAATGAGGTTACTTCCGTAGCCGAAGTTATAGTTTGAATTTGGTTTTGGTTATCGAGGAACAAAAATTCAAAAAACATTGCTATGAATATTGAAAGAAATTCAAACTTGCCATACCAAATTTACATTGCATGCAATTGGAAGGAATCCCCCTCTCAACGCAACTATATGAGAAATTATTACATTTTTTCCTATTTTCAATGCATGCCAGTAAAATCAATTTATGATCTGTTTCTATTTTTTGTATTATATACTTGTGCACTAAATTTATTTTCTTCCATACGAAAATTGCAATCAAATCTCTTAAGCTCTGTTAGAAATTTAGGTGTAAAGAAAAATTTCAGAAAATCATTGTCTTTTCCACATTTGATTTAAGGAAAATTTGAAAGAAAAAAATAGAAAAACGAGTAATTATAAGGCACATGACTTTCCTCATAAAAACGCTTAGGTTGAAGGGCAAGGTTGCAATTATAACGGGTGGTGCAAGAGGGATTGGAGGTGCTACAGCTAAGCTTTTCGCCTTAAACGGAGCCCACGTAATTGTGGCTGATATACTTGATGATCTGGGAACGGGCCTTGCTAACTCCTTTGGTGGACGCTACATACATTGCGATGTCTCTAAGGAAGCCGATGTGGAATCAGCAGTAAAGTTGGCTTTAGCATGGAAAGGTCGTCTTGACATCATACTTAATAATGCAGGTAAGTACGTACTGTAGTTGTCAGTTGCGAAGTAAATGGGGCAGGTAAGTGCAAATTTGTATAGATTACGTGAACTGATGTAAGAATACTTCATGTGTTTTTGTGCGCGTTTTTAGAAATGAGATAGAAAATATCATGCTTAGAGGAAGTATCATGGGATAAGCACATTTTGAGTCACATCTTATATTGCGCCTTTTTAATAACTTCTCTCTCTAATTGAGACTGAAGATAAGGACATTTATTTCTGTAGTAGGAGCCTCAAACTTGAGACTTGACCAGAGAAGTTTTGAGGAAAAATAGAGGCTAGGATCATAGGGGGGACGAGAGGGGATGAATCCATGCTCGGCCCATTGGTGTCCTAGCAATACTCCTGACGAAGTTGAATACGGGTGGTCAAGTGGGAGGCAACCGGATAACCACCAAGCTTTCCATCTTGTGTTACACCCACAAAATTGGTATTGGCATAGCTTATGATACCATCATTTTATATGTTTGATACGATTCTCTTTCATACCTCCACAATGGAGAGTATCAATTTGGTGAGGTTTATCTCCAAAATGTTGGAAGCCTTGAGAGTGCCTCCTCTATTTCATTATATCTTTGGCCTGTCCCTATGAATTTAGCATTGAAACGCCACATTCTAAATGTAGGCATATCGGGTGCCAATGGAAGCATAACCAATGCCAAAATGGACCAAATGCAGAGCATCCTTAATGTCAACCTGTTTGGAGTGATCCACGGAATCAAGCATGCAGCTCGAGCCATGATCGAGGGCAAGAGAGGTGGTTCCATCATATGCACATCTAGCTCAGCCGCCCTGGTGGGAGGCCTAGCCTCACATGCCTACACAATGTCAAAAGAGGCAATCATCGGTTTAATGAGGAGCACTGCCTGTGAACTAGGAGTCCATGGAATTCGAGTCAACTGTGTCTCCCCCATGGTGTCCCTTCGGAGATGCTTATAGATGGGTACCGGAGGTTCCTAGGCGACATTGGGTATGAGGAAGTATCGAAGATTGTAGCAGAAAAGGCGAGCCTGATAAGTGGAAGAGGTGGGAGGGTTGAGGATATTGCTTATGCTGCTCTTTTTCTGGCAAGTGATGAATCTGGGTTCATCACTGGGCATAATCTTGTCATTGATGGGGGTTATACTGCTGCTAATAGCACCATGAGACATATGTACTCTGACTAACATCATTTGCTTGGTACCAGAAATAAGTTGTCTAAAACTAAGTGTGACTTTTGGTTCTAATTTAACCCATGGATTAATGTATGAAGTAAACTCGCTATATTGATTGTATTTCTACTTTACAAGACAATCAAATACTGGAATTTCTAGCATAGATTTATCATAAATTGTCCGTTAGATTGTGTAACTCTTTTATGCATTGTGTAAAGACTGGTTGGGGGAATATGTCAGTCCAGTGTCTCAAGTGACATTTGGGACAAAATCCCTTCAAAATAACAGAGTAGAATAAGTTGATGCAATGCTACTATTAGGAAAGCCAAAAATCATATGATAATATTCATTATGTTACCAAAAATTACTCATACTAGGGTCATACCCTTGCTATGTAAGAACGTTAGATAATTTTAAAAATATAAGTCAGCATATTTTTATCTATGTATTAAAAGAATAGCAGTCCTTTTTTAAATTTTTATATAATTTATCCTCACAATCTATTTTTCACTTGTTGGTATTTAATTTATTTTATATGTCTTCCTATTTTAGTTCTATTTTTTTATTTTATTTAATTACATTCTATAATTTTATCAAAAGAACATGTTACTTAATAATTGAGTTAGATATTTCAATAGTCACTTTGTTTAGTAGCATTAATCTTTTTATTAATTTAAATTATAATTTAATTTATAAAATAGTTGAACATTTCTTCTTGATTTTTCTGTTTAATAATATACTAATAATTTTCAATGCCAAAATTCATAGTGAATTTCTTTTACGTTAAATCATTTCTTTTTAAAACTTTTTTATATTTTTAAGCATAATTTCTATCACTAATTATTTATAAGTCACATGACTAGAATAATAATATAGTAATTGTTTTTTAATGTTCAATTCATATTAAATTTTTTGTTGTTTTTACATTTAAATTATTTCTTTGTTAAATTTTTATATTTTTTAAAAAGTAATATTCTATTACTAGTTTAATAGTAT
The DNA here is from genome assembly GCA_021018815.1 of Talinum fruticosum. Classification (NCBI taxonomy): domain Eukaryota; kingdom Viridiplantae; phylum Streptophyta; class Magnoliopsida; order Caryophyllales; family Talinaceae; genus Talinum; species Talinum fruticosum. The sequence goes on along the minus strand of JAITYX010000087.1, from coordinate 1,447,801 downwards.
ATAAATTTAAATATATATATATATATATATATATATATATATATATATATATATATATATATATATATATAAACACTTACGTGTTTCTATAAAATGTATAAACATCTATTAATTGTTTGATTGATCAAATTGGTATTTCTAACTTAATTGTTTAAATTTATTTTAAAATAAATAAGTTTTTAAAATAGCCTTCCTTTGTGATAATAATATGCCATATAGGCATCCTATGTGTCGCTCAATTCTTACTATTAATTGCCCCTTAATTTTTTAAAATATTCAATCATGTCACTAAATTATTTTTTTGTTTAGAAATGCCATTAGTTATTTAAAAATATTTAAAACTTCCTTGGAGCCTACCATTTACCTATTGTATCCAGTTACATCTGATTTTTCCTTTTTTTAGTTCTTTCTCGATTTAAGTGAAATTGAAAAAAGGTAATCGAAATTATTACTTCACTCAACTTCCCTCCCTCAAAGTTCCTTCTTCACCACACTTGCCTCCTCTCTCTCTCTCTCTGTCTAGTGTCTCTCCATCTCTCATTCCCCTGACAAACACTAATTTAAGATTCGAAAAATCATAGATTGTCGTTGTCAAGTAAAGCGATCATCCTGAAGTTGAGAAGAAAAAGTAGCGAAATCGCTCCATTGAGGGAGTCAAAAGACGAAGAACATCAAGCACAACCAGGTAAGGTTTTAGGGTTTGATCATGGTTTTAAATAACGAAAATGGTGAATTTTGTTTCATTTTGGTAGGGTTATCTGGTTGATTGAAATGTTAAATACAATTGTTCATTTTGATGTTCATTAAAGTGTAATTGTGCTTCTATATTGTTGGTGTAAGGATGATGATGATGCAAATGTGAAAATATTCAAATTTATGAGAAATTTAAAATTTACTTTCATCTAGATAAGGATTGTTTTCATGAACTGAAAAGCAAACTGATATGGTTGTGGGTTTGGCCTAAATTGTGTTATACCTGGGGATAGGTGTTTGTGTTGATTTTTTGACCTAACATTATATTTTTTACAATATTGTGGATATTAGTTACTTAGTGTTTGTTTTTTTGGTGGTTATATGTCAGAACGAGTGAAAGAAAACATGTCTTACATTTGCATCATGGTGGATCATTTGAGAGAGACCCATTTCTAGTATACATGGAGGAGACATGCATGATTTATAATGATGTTGATACCACTTATCTAAGTGTTGGGGATTTAAAGGAAATGGTTTTGGACCTAGGACATAGAGAGGAAGAGATTGAGAAAATATATTACAGCCTACCCAAAGTCCTTTTAGAAGAGAATTTATTGGCAATTGTGAGTGACATAGAGGTGAGAGAGTTGATTCAAATGACTGCAAAACATGATTATGTGGACTTGTATGTGGAACATGTTGATAGGTATGGAGAAAATATAAGAGAAGGAGATAATGTTGAAGATGACAATGATGATTACAATCCCTTTGATGATGTAGACGATGAGGGTGATGATTATGTTCATTCAGATTATGATAAGGAGGAGCTAATCAATGCTAGACAAAAGAAGATGAAAATTAAAAAGGGTATTGTCGAGTTTGTGCAAGTTGGGGGTATGAACAAAGGGGGTTGTAGCAAAGGTCTTATTGAGGTGGCTAATGATGCAGTAGAGCAATACTTTGATTGTGAAAGTATACATGAATCTGAATTTGAGTCTGAAAGTGATGAGGATGGGATGTAGAGGAAAAGGAAAAAAATTCAAATATTCATACAAAGGTAGGAAATCTTTGAAAGATTATGAGTTGATTGTTGGAATGTATTTCCAAAGCAAGCAAGAGTTATAAAATGTTGTTGAGGACTATAAGATACTTAGGGGCTACAAGATCGGAACAATGAAGAGTTCCAATGGTAGATTTAGTGTTTGTTGCAAGGGACTTAATTGTGAATGGAGCATATACTCATCAATAGTATCTAATGTTGATCACAGATTTTAGATCAAGACCACAACTGGACCACATACCTGCATCACTGCTAGGTTTCAGTAAGGGGATGTTAGAATGTCTACTAAGTGGCTTGTTGTAGACACCTACAAATTGTTATCCTTACCTTTTTATTTATTTTATTTATTTTTATTGGCTCAGTGATGAAAGCCTAACCTCATTTGCATGCTCGAGTCAAAATCGAACTAAAGTAGAGTAATAAAACACATTTTAGTCCACAAAAAGCTAAGCAGTTTCAAAAACAGCCGAAAAATACATCTCCCCGGCTCAAAACGCTTTTCAAGACCACGGAAAAGTCACCAAGGAACCCGACCCGGTTTGTGGGCCCCCGAACGACGTCACTTTGGTCGGTTCAGCTTCTCGGATTCTCCTTTATCCAGCTTCTGAATTTTTCGTTCGTTGATCCTTTCAACCAATGGTTTTGGGACTAGGTTTAGGGTTTCCTAAACCCTAAACTTTCCTATAAATAGGAAGGTTCCCCACCCTTATTTCACACACCTTCATACACCATTCATCAAATGGAAAATCCTCCCAAGCTATTGAAACTCTCCCTCTCTCTTTCTACACTCTCTCTCATTCTCTCTTTCTACACTCTCTCTCATTCTCTCTAAAAATCCTCTTTCTAAACCTTTCACAAAAAGGCCTTCGATTTCCTCTTTTGCTTGCCACCGCCATACCGTCATCCCGCCAAAATCTAATCGCAATTCAAGCCTAGCAGGTGGGTCAACCTGAGGGCACCGCTCCACTATCCCGGAGTTTGTTTTTCACTTTATTTAATTTCAGGTTTTTATTACTTTTTGTATTATGGATTCAAGATGTAATCGCTTTACTTTCCTCCCCACCCGATTTTCTTTATTGTTTTCTTTATTGCTTTCATTTAATTGCTTTATTTACCGCTTTACATCATATTTCTTCGCCTTTAATTTGTGTCTAATGCATGTTGATTGCTTATCTTTCTTAACGCAATTTAAACTCACATTTTCAAATAGTATTAGGCCGTCTTTTTGATGGGCAAAATGAAGAGCATCTCTTTTTGTTTCATATTTTTTTCCCCGGACATCGAATCGTCGTTCAAGACCGATGGAGTCCTTTTAAAACCTTTCCTAATTTCGAGTCTTTGTACCGAATTTAGAAAAATGTTTCTTTTTATTTTGTTAGTTTTTTATTTTCAAAACCGAATAATGACTCCTATTTTTAATCTTTTAATTCTTAACCTATATTTCGATTTTTTAAAAAATAGAAACTGGTAGAAAAGAGGAAAATGGCTTAAAGTCCATGTCATCTTGGTGGGCTAGATGGACGATGCCGGTTAGCTTTTGGTGGGCAGGCCCTAGCCTCCGGGTGGTTGATTAGGTTTAGCTCCCGACCCGAGGTTGTTAAGACTCGCCTAGTCCAGCAGAGCTTTGTGGTAACATTTTTCCAATTAAATTTTTCTAGTTAGATAAGTATCCCGAAACTTTTAAAATCGCTTTCTAAAATAAAATGATTTCTAAAATCATCAACCAATCCCTTCTTAAATCTCTCTTTTAAAAGCCTTATTTTGGGCAAATATGTCATTTTTACAAACAGACTTTTCCCAAAAGGCTAATGGGAATAGTCGTTTGAGAAGGAGTTGTTTGGGGCCAAACAATTGCTTGAAACAACTGTCTAACCAAACACTATTTTAACAGCTTTGACCAAGTCAAAACAGACTAAACCCCCACCCAAACAATTGTTGCAACCAAACAGGGTTGTAGTGGCTTCAATTAATTAAGATTATCGAGTACTTTCTCTCCGATCTCCATGGCAATGTAGTGGATGGGTAAGAGGTTGAAAAAGGATTGTAATTTTTTTCCCTTTATTTTTCCTTGAACCAAACACAAGAAAAAAAAATCAATTTACCCTTACTTTTTCTTCTTCATATTTTTTTTCCATTTAAATTTTCTTTCCAACCTATTTTCTTAGAATCAAATAAAGCCTAAGATGAGTCTTTTTGTTTTGCATTAGTCAAATAAAAAGTCATCTCATTTTAGGTGAATCCATTTTTTAGCCAAATAAAAATTTGCCTCAATTAAGATAAGTCCATTCATTTGATTCTTGCGTTAGCCAAATAAAAATTTGTTTCAATTAAGGTGAGTCCATTCATTTCATTAGTCAACTAAAATTCACTTTATTTAAAGTGAGTTTATTTTTGCACTTTTTTCTTATTTACAACAATCTATTTTTGTATGCTTGACCAAAATTAAAAATACATTCATCTTTAAGGATCATCTTTTTGCACCTCAATCAGTCTGCAATCTTATGTGCATCCCAAAATAAAAGCATATTATTTTCTTTTATTAAGGATCAATCATTCATTGTGTCGAGCACTTAAGCCCAAGTATCCCCGAAAATTTTCTAAAAGTCGACTCCCGAGCACCTACTTGTTTTGGGACACAAGATAACGAAGCCTACCGAAGTTAAGAATCCCGGCATGAAGTGGCTAGGGAATAAGAAGTTTATTTCAACACCGACACGTACCACACCAGTACGTTGAACACCTTTCCTGGTAATGTCGGTACATCGCCGACGGACAAAGCACAACCCTCCTCCAAAAATGGTTGAGGAGCCAAAGCAAACTCTCATCATAACCTTGTTCAAAGAGTCTGCTGCCAAAATAGAAGTCAAAATTGAGTCCTAGAATAAAAAGATTGAGTCAATGTCCGAAACCCTTGATCCCCTCAATTAGAATGCTAATAGAGCAAGAAAAGACGGAGAGAAAAATACCCTCAACCCGAAGCTTAACCCGAGCCTCGGCTTGATCCATGAATAGATCGAATAGAAAAGTTGTTGCATGAATCCTCGACGTTCAATGACTATTACTATGTCCAAGGATTCACTTCAATTCTTAAAGGCAAATTGCCCCCAAAATTCACCATGCCTAACATTAAGTTCCACAGATCGAAAACCCTCACTACCACGTGAGGAATTTTGTATAGGTAATAACTTTAAAGAATGTACCGGAAGACACATACCGTGTTGTCCTCTCGGAGACGTCATGATGTAGTACAATCATTACTACACTAATGACTTTTTATTACGGGCCTTTACGGCGGTTAAAAACAACCGTAGCAAAAAAAAAAAAAAAAAGATGGTGTCGTTTTTGTAAATAATCATTCTTTTATTTCTACTATTATTACCGATTCATTTATTAAACCGTAGTAACGGATCAATATGTCCAGCTTTACCTATGGTTCAGTGAAGAACTGTAGTAATAGGTGTTCTATTACTACGATTCTTTAGATGAACCGTAGTAAAAAGTCTATTAGAGGACCTAATTACACGAGCAGATCGTTGCCCACTTTCACTCTCTGCTCTCTGCTCTCTACTCTCACTCTTACTCTAGCTCTCCACTCTTACTCTCATCTCACTTACTCTCTCCTCACCGTCGTACCGCTCTCGGGGTTTCCTCACCGTCGTCGCTGCCTTCCACTAGCTATCGCCATTCTCCTCGCCTCTCGCTCACTCTTGACGTAGTCGCAGTCCGTATGCAACTTCTCTCACCCTTTCTTATTTTTTTTACTTTAATTTATTCACAAAATTGGTTAGTTGAATTTTGACAAATAGGTATAGGGTTTAGGGTTTAGTATTTAGGGAAATGGAATTATATATATTTTAGGGTTTAGGGTTTAAGGTTTAGAGTTTAGGGAAATGAAAGTTGAGCAAAATTGATTCGTAGTAAATTATGCGAAGAGAATGTGGGATGTTGAAAGTAAGAGATTAATGTGAAGAATGTTTATGTATGCTTTTTTGATTATGGAAGATATGATGCAAAATTTTTCTATATATCATAATTTTTAATTATCTAAGAATAGTCTTTATATGGGATTTATTGAGTTAAGGATAATGTTTGGCCTTATTGCTTAGCCTTTGAAACATTTTGGAAAGGGGATGTAGTTGTCGGCTAGTTGGTGTGGAGTTGTTGAAGAAGTAAACTGGGATATGTAAGGTCTTGAAACATTTATAAAAGTTTAATATTATTTTAAATGAGACAAGTTACCTAAAATGGAGTTATCTATCAATCTATCATGCTCATAAATATAAGTTTAAACTATATCCTCGCTTTAATTGGCTATATTTCAAATAGTAGAGATATATTTCACAACAAATGTATTTGTTGATAGGACGACGGGATTGCATATTCTGAGTTACATTTTAATTTATGGAAATATATTTTAAGAGAGTAATTATTTGATATAAAAGATACTTGTTGGGTATTGGATTGATACATGCATGTAAATTTTAAAGCTTATTTTGTTGGGATTCGATATGGACATGCCTCATATACATTGATATTCGAGCATGCTTGGATGTGAATTTGTAAATTATGTGCTTTATGCTAAGTTGCGCAATTAACTTAGGCGGCTTTAGAATTGAGTTGATTAAACATCTTTATAAAAAATAAAAAGTTAGCCCAAGTATTGTACATTACTTGTGTCTATTGAATCGACCCCAAAGATTGCTATAGATTATGTGAGGACTTGATAGAATTTAGATCTTACTATGACCTTTTTGCATTCATTCAAGTTAATTCATACATATGCATTAGTTAAATATATGTCATCATATCAAGGTTAAATACGTGCCCTAAGTATGTTTCTTTTTAGTATGGAAAAGATGAAATGTTGTTTACTTAACATTAACAATAACATCACTAATTTAGTGATTAGCACAAGTATAAAATGAATCCTTCCACAGCTTATAAATAAATCGAGGGATGAACAACGATGAACAATGAGAAGTTGGCATGTAACAAAGAAAACTCAACTCTCCTTACCCGGGTCCAATTCGAGGAGCACCATAACCCGATAGGTGAGCGTGCAACTAGCTTCATAAGCTATGTTGTACGTGTACATCAACTACCCTCATTGGAGTCAAGTCCCCGAATCGGTTAAGGAAAACCTTTGGAATGATATACAAGTAAATGCATGACATCTCAACTTATAATTGCAGCTTAGTATAAATGGTTAATACTAATGCACGTCGTTCTTGTGTTTCGAAAACGTTCAACTTAGACGTGAAGGAATCGGATCTCCTGTTGGTGAAACACAAAACCCTCATGTCGGCGGAAAAGAAATTCGGAAACTTCAATTCTCACATTATCGCTGCTTGGGTCTACAAGAAAAGGGAGATCAAGGCGACAGTGTCTACAACTTCATAACCGAGGAGGATTGGAAGAAGTTTGAAGCATCTGTCTCCACTTCGAATACAAGGTACTTTAACATTTGTTCTCTTTTTTTGTTATTTTCTTTAGAATTTATTTACAATTTAACATTTGTAGTCTTATTTACGGATATTTTGTTATCTTAATTAATTGTGCGGACACGAGGTGAAGCCAACCAAAAGAGGATTAAGAGTAATGTGTATCCCATACATGTCTCGTAAGGGATACGTGATGGTGGAGGAGAAGTTGTACAAGAAGAGGCTTGAACAACTAAAAAGCGAGATCCGATAAAGGTGCCACCATAGATTCTTCGTATCTCACTATCGAGAGGGACGAATTGCGGATCAAAGGAAGAAAGAAGAAAGATGGCACATTCACTACAACGTAAATCCAATCTATTATGCATGACTCATGAGTTTGACGATTACTTTATCTATTTTGAGAATTTTTTAGTTAATATACGTATTGTCCAATGATATTTTATTTCCTTCTTACAGGAGTCTTTGTCACAATCCTCAACTTCGAAGTCACCGACACCATCGGGAGGAGGGATAAGTTAGCCTTGGCCCTAGAAAGCATTGGGATCGTGTTCGAGCCGTCGGTGGAAGGGTGGAGACACTTGAGCACTTTAGGGCTAGAAAGAAGCGCCCCATCGTTTCCGGCCAATCGGATATCGAGGCAATACTCTCTCAAGTGGAGTCTCGATTGGCTTCCCAAGTGGCCCGGTGGAAGAGAGGGTGGAAGGGATAATGACGGCTCGGTTCATGGCATACTTTACCAAGATGGGTATCCCGAGCACCCAACTAGGAAGAGTTAGTGAGGCTCAATTCTTACCCTAGACACCGGCAAGCGCGAAAGTGAGCTCACCCGTCGACCAATTCGAAGATATGGTCGAGGTAATAATTAAGATTTTGTTATCTAATGAGATGCATGTTTTTATTTTGACTAAATATTGGTGTATACTTGTTGAATGAATGATGTATATACTTTGGTTGTTGTGGAACTCTGGCGTGTGGACGTTGAGTAATTATTTGTTGTTTGTTTTTGTTGCTTTAGATGAGGGCCGTTGTCCCGAAAAATGTTCACTTTTAAGGGGAAACTCTATCTGTTTTTTTTTCCAGGATTCTTGATAGTTTAAGTTGTCACCCAAGGTTTATCCTGTGATTCTAATTCTTATGCTAATTGTTTTGCAGCCAGTACGAGTGCATGCTAGATTCTCATCACCCTCCTCTAGATTACTTTGTGGCAATGGGTGTTGTTTACCCTGTGCAGCCTAGTGTCGTCGTTCATGGGGCACCGCTCTTAGAAGATCATGTGAGGGTAAAGGTAAGGGTGATGGAACTTGTGCAAAGGAAAGGAACTTGTGAGTTGCCGATCCAATCACCACACCTACAAACTATTGACGAACTGATCAACAATTTTGTTGCTTTACCCAAGAATTTGGTCATACTCTCTACATCGAAGGTATTTTATTTGAAAATATTAGATATGTTGTTAATATCACGTATATATATTTCTAATTCGTGTATTATAGTCATCCTTGAGTGAGGGCGAAAGCAAAAGAATAGGTAAAACCGTAAGCAAGGCAACCGGACAGATTGCAGGTCTGCAGGTGCGGTTTTGGGAGAATGGGTGAATGAGGGGGCAAATGGAGGAGTTTGGGGCTGAAATTTGGTGGAGTGGTTCTTGACTGGACTGGGAAGGTTGGGTAAAAATATGGGAATTTTTGTAGGCTGGGAACACCTTGATCACAGAGCTGAAAGTCAGGGTTCTAGGCTGACTGTCCAGGATGATACTCTTTGTATAAATCGAAGGTGGGGACGGAGTTCTTCTTGGTTTGAGCTAAGATTTTGAGGGAATGGACTCAACTCATGTATAATGATGTAGGTGAAATTTGGGAAGGAAGTGAATTGTAGATTGGGAGATATGGATATGGAAAATCGATGGATAAAACCGAGGTTTCTCCTTGGATACAGAAACACCACCAAGAGGAAGCCTAGGGGCACCTTTAACCTTGCCGGATACAGAAACACCACCGGTAGATTAGAGGACTCAAAGAACACCACCAAGTAGCCAACTTGGATACAACATTGAGAATTTAAGGGGCCGAGAAATCCATCTCGAAAAGAGCAATCCAGCTCAAGGTTATATATTCATCATCAAGTTAATTTTTTACAAAGCTGAATGCTAGTGCTATTTATAAGGAAATAAAACATGCTGAAAATAAATCAAAAACTAAAACATAATCTAAGGCCTAAAAGAAAGATTACAAGATCAATGGCCTAAGATGTATTAGCCCCTTGTCCAAGCCAACTTGGGAACATGTGGTTAAAATGAAAGTTCATTCTAGCTAAGTATTTCCTTCCCCTTGTGCAAGAAAGCTTGTCATAAGTCCAACACATGGATTCCTCCACTAGGGATGATGCCTGAGATGCTTCTAGACTTTTCCCTTGTGCTGTCCACGCATCCCATTCCCGGCCATGGTTCATTCGACCCTTGAAGTAAACTGGCCAGATTTGTGCTTGGTGCTCGGTTTTGAACCCTTCGGTATCTTGGATCTCCTTTTATGGATTATTTTTGTTCCAACTCTTCAACAACAATTATTTATGTACCATAAGACATAAAAAGTTAATTATCAAGCTCTAGCTTAACTTGTAAAATTCAAACTAGAATAATCATCTTTAGGCGCCAAAATGATCTCCATTCGGTTTTAGCTCCATTTGGATCCTTGTCATTAAACCATAGCTCTTGACATTTAGGCATGTATGGAGATCTTGGTCAAGTATGTTGTAGCCCTTGGTCAATATCCACCGAGGGCTACAACATACTTGTTCATGATCTCCTTACATGCTGAAATTCCAAAAGCCATGAGTTCATGTCAAAGCTATAAAAGGAGCTTAAAACCGAGGGAGATCAATTTTGGCGCCTAAAGTCTACTTTCATGGTTTGACTTTTACAAGCTTAACTATAGCTTGGTGATTGAGGCAAATTATCTTTTATGACTTGAAGTACATAAATAATTCATGTTTATGAGTTAAGGCCAAAGCAAGTGACAAGAGAGGTCCGAAAGTTCCCAAATACTCAAGGCGGATAATTTGAGGGTAATTTGAGTGCAAGCTGCCCGGATATTTTCAAGGACCAAGAAGGCCATATTTTAGCCTTAGCCGAATGAACATCACATGGATCATGCGTGGACAGCCCAAGGAGGATTCTAGAGGAATTCCTAAAGCACTAACATTAGTGGAAATGAGCATGTAATGATATCTTGTGCAAGGGGAAAGAGATGCATGGCTGAAAATGCACAATGCATTTTCCACCACATGTACCCTAGAGTTTCAAAAGCTTGGCCTACATTGCTTCTCTACATCCGGCCCTCCATCCTTGCTTGAAGAAGGGAAACTCAATGCAAGCCTTAGATTATTATTTTGTTTAGAGCTTTATTTCATTTTCAGCATGCTTTTTATTTTCTATAAATACTCAATGTATTTAGCCATGTAAAGATGAACTTTTGATGATGAATATATAACCTTGAGCTGGATTGCTCTTTTCGAGATGGATTTCTCGGTCCCTTAAATTCTCAATGTTGTATCCAAGTTGGCTACTTGGTGGTGTTCTTTGAGTCCTCTAATCTACCGGTGGTGTTTCGTATCCGGCAAGGTTAAAGGTGCCCCTAGGCTTCCTCTTGGTGGTGTTTCGTATCGAAGAAGAAACCTCGGTTTTATTTATCAACTTTCCATATCCATAACTCCCAATCCACGCATCAACTTCGCCCCAAATTTCACCCACGTCATTATACACGAGTTGAGTCCATTTTCTCCAAATCTCAGCTCAAACCAAGAAGCATTCCGTCCCCACCTTCGATTTATACAAAGGGAGTCATCATGGACAGTCAGCCGAGAACCCTGACTTTCAGCCCTCAAATCAAGGTGTTCCCAGCCTCCACAAATTCCCCAATTTTTACCCAACCTTCTTGGCCCGAGTCAAGAACCATCCCACCAAATTTCAGCTTGAAACTCCTCCATTTGCCCCCTCATTCTCCTAGAACCGCAGACCTGCATTCTGCCCGGTTGCTTGTTTGCGGTTTTACCTATCCTTCTGCTTTCACCCTCACTACACATAAACTTTTAAGGGGAAACTCTATCTGTTTTTTTTTCCAGGATTCTTAATAGTTTAAGTTGTCACCCAAGGTTTATCCTGTGATTCTAATTCTTATGCTAATTGTTTTGCAGCCAGATACAGTGCATGCTAGCTTCTCATCACCCTCCTCTAGATTACTTTGTGGCAATGGGTGTTGTTTACCCTGTGCAGCCTAGTGCCGTCGTTCATGGGGCACTCGCTCTTAGAGGATCATGTGAGGGTAAAGGTGATGGTGATGGAACTTGTGCAAAGGAAAGGAACTTGTGAGTTGCCGATCCAATCACCACACCTACAAACTATTGACGAACCGATCAACAGCTTTGTTGCTTTACCCAAGAATTTGGTCATACTCTCTACATCGAAGGTATTTTATTTGAAAATATTAGATCCGTTGTTAATATCACGTATATATATTTCTAATTCGTGTATTATAGTCATCCTTGAACTAGGATGTCGTGGCTAGAGCCAAGAGTAGGAGGAAGGGGACTCCTAAGTCCTCGGTTGGCAGCACCAAGTATTTAGCAGGTGCTCGATCGTCCTCCAAAACACTCCCCTCTCCAAACCGTTAGCGAGTCATCCGTGGATTGGAGTTTTCCTCTGCAAAGTTTTTGAAGACTTTTCCGGAAAACACGAGTACTCCAAATCATAGCGCCAAGTCACGTGTTTGGGTTATTAGACGAGGATAATGAGATTAGCTTACCAATTTTGTTGGACAATATAATGCAATTTCTAGAAATGTAAGAGATTGGCATAACCGCCGTTATGCTTGGCATAATGTGAGTATATATATATATATATAATTGTACATTTACGATTACAAATGAAAAGTATCGATTAAATGAACTTTTATATATATATATATATATATATATATATATATATATATATATATAAAAGTTCATTTAATCGATACTTTTCATTTGTAACTCGTAAATGTACAATTAATATGTAATAGATGGCTCCATAAGATAGCAATCGAGTTTATTAAGTTTATAAGTCCTGTTGCTTATTCAATTGAGGACCGATCCAAATTTATCTCGAACCTCATGACCACGATGCAAAAACATGTTACTTGACACCGTTCAATGAGGGGTAAGTGTACAAATAACTTAAATGGAGTTCTAATGGTTTAGTAATTACATTTTTATATATGTTATTTGTATTGATCTAGGTCCTATTGGATGCTTGATGCCATATATCCGAGGAGTAACGTCGCGTAGTGGCTCGATTTTCTGGGTCACCCCATGAGGAAAGATATCAAAATAGTACTCGGCTTGTGAGTTCATTACTTACTCATTTTCTGCTTTTGTTAAGTATTCTTTTCAATTGTATGTTGTATGTATGCCTTTATGATATATTTGAACAATATATAATCTTTATTTGAATTTTATTTTCATCCGATTGAAAAATAGTACTCTTGAAGTGTATGCCTATTTGGGAGGCTCGAGAGGCCCACATAAGGGAAAAATGCCAAGTGTTGTCCCCGTAAATATGAAGTTCCCTCGATTAGCGTTAAGTTAGTTTTCATTTCGGCGAAATTACTTGCTACATAACTACTAATTAATTCTCTATGTATTGAGAATCTATTTTGACATTGTAGTGCCATAAATAATCGGGGAACGTGGAGTGTAGCTTCTACATTCTCCAATACATGAAAGGGATTGTGACCCAACCGGATATCAATGATCACGGATATAATCCTACAAAGGCACTTGCACTTGCACTTATTACATTTGTTTATGAAAATTTAATTTATCTTATCATACTCTTTTTAGCTTAATTAGTATTTGCACTTAACGTAAATATATGTAATATTACTTCTACAGACATTGGTCACGGTATTTCCTAGGAAAGAAGTCCACCACTATCCCTTATACACAAGTTGTGACGGATGAGCTTAGATAGGGGCGGGAGCAATTTGTGTATAATCGTGTGTGTGTGTACTTGTGTGAAATATGAATTAGTTGTGAAACAAGTGAGGTTGTTGGTTGTTTATATTCTGAATATATATATATATATATATATATATATATATATATATATATATATATATATATATATATATATATATATATATATATATTCTAAAATAGTTTATGTATGCTTTGTAAATGGTTGTACATATTCTGGTTGTATAATTATACAGGGGTGCGAAAAATAAAAAATAATTATAAAAAATTCAAATCTATTACTACGATTCTTACCAAAGAACCGTAGTAGTAGGTCTAAAATACACTTATTAATATGGTTCTTTGGTAAGAACCGCAGTAATAGGCCAACCCTATCCCAAATATTTTGGTTAAAAGGGAGTGTTTGGGCTCGGACCTATTACTACGATTCTTGAGAAAGAACCGTAATAATATATGCACGTAGTGCGGAACCGTAGTAATTAGAAACCTATTACTACGGTTCTTTAATTGAACCGTAGTAATAGGTTATCTTTTATTATGGTTATGAATCATAGTAAAAGATGCTCATCTACTACGATGCTCACATGCATGACGTCTTCTAATCATAGTAAAAGGTCCGTGTGAACCGTAGGAAAAGATGGCTACTATAGTAGTGAATGCTCGTCGACCCACGAAAGGTCACAACCGGCGGGATCTTCACATGGAGTTCTTACACCAACACCCTTGCAATACTTATCTACCAGCTTACTCTTCGAGACCTAAAGTTGATCAAGTAGGGAGACAAAGAAAGCTTCACCGACTTCCCTATATGCTAGAGAGAAAAGGCTGCCCACATGGCGGATCGACCATATGAAAAGGATCAGGATAGACTTAAACCTGAAATATGCATACTATCAACGATTGAAGTTCTTACCTTGCATGGACTTCAAAACACTTTGAAATACTAGCATGCGTATAGAAGAGAAGCGAGACATCCACACAAGCCATGATCAACTAAAAGATCATCCGATGAGCCCATCACTCATCAAGGATGCTAATAAAGTGTGCACTTCTTGATTTCATATTTGTCTTAGGTCTATTTTCTTTTTCCTCTTAAAAAAAAAAAACCAACCAAATCGAAGTCTTGAACTACAAAAGCCCGATTTCCACTATAGCTAATACGTAGGAAGCCCATGAGGTCGGGCCCCAATTCTAACATTTTTCTAATTCCTAAATTCAAAACCACAAAAGAGCAAAAATCAATTGGGAAGCATGTCATTTTCATCCGGCACCAAGCATCCATCGTTCAGCAGCAGTACACTCGCGATTCAAGCGGGCCACTTTTCATTATGCTTTACTTTGGGGAGTGGGGGCTAAACTACAATTTTGTCTTTGTCTTTTTGAATTTTTTGCATTATATTAATAAAGAATGCATTTGTTTTTAAAATAGAGTCTTGCATTCATCTTTTTCATGAGTCAAATACTAAAATAAACATTTAAAAAAACAAAGCACCCTATACGAGATCGGTCAATCAAGCATCATCTAGGCCCAACAGGTGGTCAAGGTTCGGACACCTCCGTCGAGCTTCAAGCCCAACATCGATCAAGGTTCATAATACCAGTCGAGCTTCAAGCCCAATAGTGGTCAAGGTTCGGACACCCTACCAGGACCTCGGGACCTCTCGATAGCCAAGTCGAGGCAGCACATTTAAAACGTGATTTGGCTACGGATCATTTTCAGGTAACACTTAAATCTATTTACATTCGATTATCAACTAACAAAATTTTTTATGCAGAATTATTTAGCCAAGCTTCATACAAAAGAATGGTCAAGTTTAGGCCCTCATCTAAGCTTTAGGACTTTTGACCAAGCCAAGCTTGGGAACCATAAAGCTGGATTTCATACTTCACTACCCGAGTCAAGTCCATACCCTCTTATCAAAGTTTAGGTCATAAGACGACCAATTCTAAGCACCCTAAATTCAAGAACACAAATGGCATCCGAGGCAAAGCCAACTTAATTAATAAGTACCCTATAGTGTCTACTTTGACCTTTGTCTTTTAGACTCGAGTCACGAGTGGCGGCTAACTGCAGAGTAGGGGTGAGAAAAAACCGGAACCGATAAACCGAATCGATAAACGGGGAAATCGAATCGATTTTATAGTTAACTAGTTTATCCAGCTCGATTACGATTCACGATTTTAAAACCGCCGGTTAACCGAGCTTTTGATAAATTTTTAAAAATTGTTTCTAAGCTGAAATATGTGGGTTTTTTTTTTCATTGTGTGTATAGCTTGGGGAGGTTTTGGCTAATTGGGGGCAGTGAGCCTTGGGCCTGGCCTTGGCAATGGCACGAGTAGGCATGTGCACAGGGCAGAGAGAGAGAGGGGCACCGACAGAGATAGATACTAAGAACCTTTATTAAGTTGATATCCAAGTGGCCAAAGGTTTTAACCTTAAATATAATGGTTTTGTTAAGATAATAGTATCCACTTAATTTACTTAATGGCGAGAGAGAGAGAGAAACAGGTCATGGCTGGTCGCACCCCAAAAATTTTAAAAAATAAACCTATATTCTCTGTGGCAGCCAACAAAATTTGAACAATAAGAACCTTTATTTAACAATTCTAGTTAACCGATGAACCGAACCGAAAAATCCAATTGACCGATATCCCGTTAACCAATTTATCCGATTACGGTTCCCCGAACCAAAACCCCCGAACCAAACCAAATCGACACGTGTTCACCACCCCAAATTCATTAACATAAATGTCATCCGAGGTGAAGCCCACTAAATAGATATGTACATTTTAGTGTCTACTTTAACCTTCGTCTTTCGGACTCGGTCAAAGTGGGGGCTAACCATAGACACCTAAAAAGTGTCATCCTTATCTTTTCATTTATTTTATTTATTTTTGTTAACTTGGTGATGAGAAGGCAACCTCATTTGTATGTTTGAGTCAAGATCGGACTAAAGTATAGTGATAAAAACACATTTTAGCCCACAAAAAGCCAACTAGTCCACAAAAAGCTAAGAAGCATCAAAAACAGCCCAAATACATCTCCCTGGGCTTGGCACGCTTTTCGAGATAGCGGAAAAGCCACCAAGGAACAGGAGCCAGTCCCCGAGCCCCCCGAACGATGTTGCTTCAGTTATTTTAGCTTCCTAGACTCTCCTCTACTTAGTTCCGTAGTTTTCATTTGGCTTATCCTGTTGGCCGATAGCTTTGAGCTAGGTTTAGTTTTTCCTAAACCCTAAACTTTCCTATAAAGAGGAGGGTTCCCTACCCTTATTTCATACACCTTCACACATCATTCATTAGTTGGACAATCCCCCAAGCTGTTGAAACTCTCACCCTTTCTCTGTCTCTATACTTTCTCCCATTCACTCTAAAAATCCCCTCTTAAAACCTTTTAAAAAGGGCTTTTTTTCCTCTTTCACTTGCCACTTCCATATCGTCATTCTGCAAAAATCCAACCGCAATTCAAGCCTATCAAGTGAGTCAACTTGAGGGCATCGTTCTAGTATCCCGGAGTTTGTTTTTCACTTTATTTAATTTTAGTTCTTTTATTGTTTTCTGCATTGTGGATTCAAGATGTAATTGCTTTACTTTTTCTCTACCTGATGTAATTTTCTTTATTGCTTTTATTTTGTTTATTGTTTTTTTATTATTTTCATTTAGTTACTTTATTTACCGTTTTATGTCATGTTTGTTTGCCTTTAATTTCTACCTATTACATGTTGATTGCCTGTCTTTTTTAACACGATTAAAACTCATTTTTTCAATTAGTAAAGCTCGCCTTTTTGTTAGGAGGAATGAAGAGCATCCCTCTTTTTTCATACTTTTGCCCCGAACACCAGATCATTGGTTTAAGACTGATGGAGTACTTCCTAAAACCTTTTTCTGATTTCGAGTCTTTGTCCCAAATATAGAAAAGTGACTGGTTTTATTTTTGTTAGTTTTTTATTTTTAAAACCGACTGGTGACTCCTCTTTTTAATATTTTTAGTTATTAATCTACATATCAATTTTTAAAAATGAAAACTGGTAAAAACGGGAAAATAGCTAACAGTCCATGCCATCTGACCGAGACTGTCGCGGCAGTCCTGGCCAGCTAAGCCGAGCCGGTTAGCTATCCTAATGTACCGGCCCCGACTCCGGGTGGTTGATTAGATTTAGCTCCTGGCCCATGTTGTTAAAACTGCCAGGTCCAGTAAAGCTTTGGGACAACATTTTCCAATTTAATCTTTCTATTTAGAAAAGCATCCCTAGACTTCTAAAACCTTTTTATTAAAATAAAATAATTTTTAAAATTACCAATCAATCCCTTCTTAAATATCACTTTCAAAATCCTTATCGTTTTCTTGATAAGCACACATCACATGAAGTCGACATTCATTGGAAAACTCGATCCGCTCCTACTGGACGGGTAGTGGCTTCTACACTTGCTAATAAGTATTTGAAGATGTTAGGTTGTTCCCTTACATGAGAGTGAAGACATTTAGAGAAATAGTTGTGAAGGATAGAAACTTCAGGCCTACAGAGTATATGGCATTAAGGGCAAAGAACTTAGCTTTGACAGCAATTGTAGGAGATTATAAGACTCAATTAGGACTCCTGAGGGATTATAGACATGACATTATAAAGTGTAACAGGGGTTCAACTTTGAAATATACCACAACAAACACTCTAGACGGCTACATTTTCAAGTGCATGCATATATGTTTGGGTAGTTTGAAGCAAGCCATGTTGGAAGGGTGCAGGAAAGTATTGTCAGTAGCTGCATGTTTTATTAAAGACCCATGGAATGGTCAAGTGATGGCTGTAGTTGGATGGGATACAAACAATCGGATGTATCCTCGTGCATGGAGTGTAGGATAGGTAGAGAACAGTGAGAATTAGACTTGGTTCAGTAGGAAGCTGGTAGAAGACTTGTATATGGGCAATGGACATGATTGGACTAATTTCATATCAGCAAAAGGTATGCATTAATTTACTAATTCTTGTGAGATTAGCTCATGCTGCATTTTAGTGATAATAACATGGCAGAGACTTTTAATGACAATATAGAAGAAGCTAGGTACAAGCCAATCAAGACCATGCTTCATGAAATGTACTAGTCAATCATGAGTAGGATTGCTAATAGGCAAAAGTGAGTAGAGTTTTTGAATATTCATATTTCTCCTAGAATATTAAAAAAGCTAGACAATTTCAAGGATCTAAGTAGTGGAGGACTCTTAGAGTTGGGAATGGTTATTATAGTGTCTTCAATGGGGATGAAGAGTTCATTGTAAACCTCAATTTTAAGGCTTGTAACTGCAAGTATTCGTGACTGAGTGGTATTCTATGCCCTAATTATGTTGCTGTTATGAGAGGTGACAGAGTGAACCCTATTGGACATATTGCTGAATGTTACAGCTTTGAAAACTTCAAAAGACTTATGCACATGCTCCCATGCCTCTTGATGGTGTTTACATGTAGGAAAAATGTCCTGCTGAACCCATCACAACCCCAAAATTCAAGGTGAGGAAGAAGATAAACTAGCTTTTCAAGAAGAGGCCTGAAGTTGGAGAGAACCAACAGGGAAAGTTTAGGAGAACTTCAAAGCAAGGTGGAAGAGTTCATTGCTCAATATGCAAGCAGCCTAGGCATAGCAGGTAAAGATGCCCTAGAAAGGTTATTTCCAACTTTTCATTCAATTTTGTGTAGACTGCAAACATTAAGATGTCTTCCTAACCAGATTTTATTATTATTGTAGGATGACAATCAGACGTCAAACCTTCCATAACCAACTGAGACTATTGTTATTGCCATAACTTAGGCTCCCCACCCCTCTAATTACAGCAACCGTCTCTGTTCTCCCCAACCTCAGCCTTTAAAGTGGGTCCCACCATAAAGATTTTAGATGCAGGTAAATGTATCAAATTATGTTGTTAATTGAACATATGTTGTTTATCCAAATCTTAATGTCCTGTTATTTTACAATTTCAAGTGAGAAAGTCAAGAAAAACTACATTTGGTGGCGTTGACAAGAGCTCTTCTTAAACCCATCCAATTATAGCTACTTCACTTCTATTGACTCAAAAGTCATCTACTTCTTAATGCTTGCCAGTACCACCACCACCACCACAATCTCCCACTCACCCACAAACAACTGCCAAGGGCATGCCTTCCAAGCTAAAGTTGAGCTAGGTTAAGAAGAAACAAGGAAAAGCTTCTCACTACCTTCAAAAGCTCAAGAAAGAAGAAGATCAGGCAGGATTAAGAAGAACTTTTTCCTAAGAAGACCTATGCTGTCATCAACATATGATTTCAATTTTTTTAATTTTTTTGCTAGTTTGTGTTGTTGATATGAACATATATGTACATCAATGATCCGCTTGTGGTTTTCGGGTGGCTATTACTTAATGGGAATGATAGGTGTTATGTATCTCTTTTATGAACTTGAATGTAAATTACTTGCAAATTACTATCTTATCATAAGTGATTTTAGTTGAATTTGTAGTTTGAGTACTACTACAATGTTGTCATTTCACAATTTATTTTACATAATGTCTCAATTGAATATGAAACGTTTGCAATCAAATAACATATTTCATTCACTTCTACAATTACAGATACATATGATGT
The DNA here is from genome assembly GCA_021018815.1 of Talinum fruticosum. Lineage (NCBI taxonomy): Eukaryota > Viridiplantae > Streptophyta > Magnoliopsida > Caryophyllales > Talinaceae > Talinum > Talinum fruticosum. Next base: position 1,427,987 of record JAITYX010000087.1, on the reverse strand, counting down.
CACTCCCACTTCTTCTTCACAATTAAATGAATGCAAAAAGACAAAAAAAGACAAAAAAACAGAAACACCACCCCACAAACCTACCAAACTACCCTTCCCTTTACCAGCTAAACCTAAAACCATTTACCAATTAAACTTAAAACTAAGGAAATCAGAACAGTCACATCACAACACCTATTGTCATCCTCTCCCTCAACGTTCAACATTGATGTGAGCATCATACTTCACACACAGATTGCAATTGTAGGGAACAACCCAACGGTTATCAATTTCCTTTCCATTTAAAATGATTCTTCCGCCATCATCTCTACGCCTATACTTAGACCTAGAAAAATTGACCGACTCGAAAACCCAACCCGAAGCCGCCCTAAAATTTTGGGTCTTGGACATGATTATCTCGACCCAAACTCAAAAAAATCGAACCCGAAAAACCCGCAAATTAGTGGGTCAAACCCAACCAGTAACCCGTTCGACCTGTTGGGTCAAGGCAATAAAAACAACAACTCTAATTTTGTGACTTGTTAATTAAATGTTTTATACACATTATATAATTTTGCTTTCACTTTATCACTTTTTTAACAATGATTTTTATCATATTACATCATTTGGAGAGACGTTACATATTTATCACAGTCATTTACAAACAAAGACTAATATTATTTCATTTCTCTAACTTCTTTCTCATAAAAAAATTATTATAAACAAAAATTATACATAGTTAATTTCAATAAAAATATATATGGATTCAAATAGCATTATATATTAAAAATACTAAAAGCTGTACAAGTTATACTTGTTGTATATTTGGTGAAGTGAATATACCTAGTCACATCTTAAATAAGAAATAATATTACTATAATTAAGTAAAAATTTGATGTGATAATTAAAAAATAATAATTTTAATTTATTGTAAATTTCTAATTCTTATTTATTTAAATTTATTATAGTTGTACTTTAAACATAATGCCTAGGATGGGCAATAGGTTGGGTTAAAACAAAGTCAAATTTTTATTAGTGAATAAAATGGGTCGGTTATGCCTCCCCAAGTCAACAATTTCTCGATCTGTTTTAAAATCTAGTAAATATGCATATAAACCTCCTTAATATAATAGAAGAGGTGAAATAAAAACATCGGAACCTTAAACAAATCATTAACAAAACAAGTCATTATTATTTAACTGGTTATTAACTCAACCTTTCATTGACCTTATTTAAACGGGTCAAGCAGTGAAGCCGCTCAACTCAATGAGGTTTTCACACAAATATCATAATGAATGTTTTGAATATTTCGAATATTCTTTTTAGAAAATACAAATACTATACTTTTCGTAGAACTATGGGCAATGTTAAGAAACAAACATGCTGTTTTTTATAATTATAAAAGGAAAAATAACTTATGAAAAAGGCGGTCTCAACCTCGTTGGGTCAACTCGAAACCCGTATATGATCGCACGTATTTTACCCGAAACCGAAATACACCCGACCCGTATTTTACCCGAACCTAAATACACCTAATCCGTATTATTTAACCCGCCTCGCTCGAATTGACAGGTCTACCTATACTTACCAAAACCATTTTCCTCAATAGATGTCTCATTGCAAAAGGACTAATACTTGCTATATTTTAAACCCTCCATACAGGGAGAAGAATGGGGATATTCGGACCACATGGACAAGTATCATGTGTCGTGTGACTCGTATCATATGCAAGTGGATCAACATGTTGCTGATGCAAATAAAGGAATCAATTTCTTCCGCACTACTTGGCTTGTCATCATGTGCAAAGGTTAAGAGAATATGAGCATGAGATAACCTTACTTTTGAAATTGAATGACATATATATATCTCGCAAAGGTAGCAAACAAATAAATTTAGCAAGGTATTTAAAAATATATTGGTAATGACTTTTCTATTTGTGGGTTGACAACTAATTATAACAAACCTGAAATAACGGCAACAAATTTATATCTTTCTTTAAAATATTGCATCAACTCGTAACCTTAATTGAAAAACTCGAGCTACAATATCGAGTCGATAGTTTGCATGTTGTCCCAATCATTGTGAAAGGGCCTCTCGAATTTTTGGCCAATTTGCGTTGCATGTAAATATGATAAAGAAATCTGGATAACCGATTTCGAGTATATTGCCATAGCATCAAGAAAATGGAGCCTCGTGTAAAAGGGGCCTCTAGTGAAAGAGGATGGAAATATACATCGTTGACTAATAACACTTGCATCTGTCTCTCTAGCAGTGACTACATCGCCTAAACCAATCTAAACCTCTCGCACATAACCTTTCTTGATGCAACTAGACATATCGTAGTTGACATTGATCTATAATAGTAAAGCAATCAATGATAAATTGAAGGAACAATCTATTGTCGCAAAGTAAAATGTTAACCTTGTTAAGTCGAAATTGTATCCTAAATGCATAGTATTGACCAATCGTCACTCCTCGACTATTTCTACTTGATGCTCGCAGTGAAAGAAATTCCTATTACCCAACTATCTATTCCATACTGAAGTAAGAGGGATGAGTACTATAAATTTGTTGCAAATTGCTATCAATTTTTCGTACTATTACATCAATTCCAACTTCTTCTCGCACCTCCACCTCCTACTATAAGGGCTGTAATTTCATCGGCAGTAGGTCTAAGATACTCCTCCTGGCCATGATTTAAGGATTCGAATATGCATATCATGTTGGACACCACGATTGAGGATATCTTTAACATTTATGAAACTTGTACATAAAGATTGCCTTCATCTAACATGTGTTGCAAGTCTTGTAAAATTCATAAATGAATCCTAATGAACTGTTTTGTCTATTTAAAGCATGTAGTCGATCTAGCGACTTAAAGTGCATGTCCATGTATATAAAGTTGGGCAAATCTAGGTGGTTGTCCTTGTGGCGGAAGTAGAGACCCAATTTGATAGTAGTTTTCACCACTAATACAAAATGTGTATGGTCCATGTCCATCCATGATAGAGTAGTCGATAAAAGTCCTCATTGAAGTGAACAACAACATGGAGTTGTAAGTTCGTGTATTATCCATGAAAGTTCTATTGTTAAATAAAAAGTCAAGTAGAGGCGGAGGTGATGGCAAAGGATCCAATCTGACTTTTCCGTGATGACAACATAAATTAAACCGAGGGGGACCACTTCTTCAACTTGGAGCCATTTCGTCATACCACATCATAACGTTACAATCGTTACATGTAATCATGATTTTGGTGAACGAATAACGTTGTTCACACCTTCTAAATGTGGAGCTTCTTCCTAATTATGATATTAATAAGTTCTACAGTTTAAATTCTTCCTGGTATCATTGACATTCAGCAATATAGCGTGGATGATTAACATCTTCACACCTTTTTGTGAACAACCTCCATCTAGTGTTCAATCGAGCTTCTTTATAAGGAATCGCTTTATGATAGATTGAGAATGAAACATGTTGTGATCCATAACTACATAATGTTATAAATAATTATTTATAAGATTTTAGTTTGAACACATTAGTACAGTTTAATAACCCAAAACATATTTATTTTATATTTTTTTAGGAATAACAACCCAGAATTTAGATAAGACGTATTAAATATATATGTGTGTATTGTTTTGTAATATGTTTTTTTTTTTTTTGCGGATAAGATACTTGTATTTCCATCTAAACACAACTTACTATATATATATATATATATATATATATATATATATATATATATATATATATATATGAATTGTATTAAATTAAGTTTTTTATGAACCTTTTTGCTGAAATCTATAAATATAATGTCACTAATAAACACCATAAGATATATGTTTTTTGTAACATCAGTTTATGTATGTTTTTAAATTAATTTTTTACGAGACCAATTTATCTATTTTTTTAATAAGAATTTTATATATTTTCTTGAAGGAAGTGTTCATCTGAATTTTTTTTTAAAGAAAGTTACCAAATTTTTAAATTTATTTATGATTAATACTAATACTATTATATTGATAAAAAAATATATACTAATACTATTATACTTAATTTCTATGAATATTATTACTTTCTTCTACTTCAGCTGAAAATATTTAATTTATTATTTTTAGACACATTAAATTTATCAAATATTATAATATATACTATTTTATATTTTTAGGTACTTTAAGTATTTGTTACCGATAGGGATGGCAGTGGGTCCTGGACCCGACCTGCACTCCAACCCATTTAATCGGGTCCGGGTCCAAAAAGTTTGGACTCGATGGGTACGGGTCAGTCCGGGTCTAAGCTGTCTCGGGTCCGGGTCTTAAAAATAAGACCCGGACCCAACCCGAGACCCATTTAGGACCCGTTTAAGACTCGAATACTAATTTTATTTTTTTAAAAAATTCTAACAACAAGTATTCATACAAATTTGGACCCGGTGCAATTTGGAAACTCTTCCCACAATTTGTTGTTAAGCTTTGATGGACTTTGAACTTTGTGGTGTCAAACTTTGATGAACTTTGTGTTTAATATATTGGTGTATTTGGTTTGTATGAACTAAGTGTTTGGTTTGTACAATAGGTTGGTTGGTAGATAGGTTAGTATAATACTAAAGAGGTTATATGTAACAAAATTGCTTGTAAATTTACAATAATATTAAAATAGGGCACAAAATACTGATTTTTAAACTCATTTATGATAAAAATTATACTAGACCCGTTTAAGACCACGTGAACCCGTGGACCCGCCGGTCCAGGTCCGGGTCCACATTTTACGAGACCCGTCGGATCCGGGTCGAGTCCGGGTCCAAATTTAAAAAGTTAAATGGGTTTGAGTCCTGTCGGACCCGACCTGCACCCGACCCATTGCCATCCCTAGTTGCCAGCAAATTAATAGCAAAGTTGAATAATTAGTGCATGTTTTTTATTGCATGAATAATTGGTGTTGTTATAGTGTACAACCTTTATTGTGTCCTATCTTGTTTTTCCAAGTACAGGATATAAGTGTCATTTTATTTTATCAATCTTTTTATGAGTATTTTTTTGGGGAGTGCTTATTTACTTATTATTACTATTACTATTACTTTTTAAATTAAATTGACCACTTTGTTATTGGCATAAGAGTGTCTATTTTGTTGATTTTAATCCCCCTTCCCTTCCTCGTTTTGTTTGCTTTGGAAAGAATATACTCATCATCTAATTAAAAAAAGATAAAAAAATAACACATAATTCGTTTTAATAGGGAAAGAATATACACATCATCTAATAAAAAAATAATTAATTAATGTTTAAAAATAACACATAATTCGTTTTAAACTCAATCAATAACACATAATTCGTTTTCAACTCAAGAACACATAATTTGTTTCAACTTAATTACAGAGTGTTTGCAATCAATGTAATCAATAACACATCATTCGAAGATAGTTCCCTCGCTTATTGCTTATTATCCATATATTATGCCCCACCCGAAATATTGAATGATTTCTTCAAAACTACTCCATCTATGGTCAATTACTGTGCAAAGATTCAAAGTATACTCAATCAACTAATTCGGGGAGAGGGACGTGTCGGCAATCTTTCCTGTGAAGCAACTTTCTCATGTCGCCCTATTCGGCAACAGCGTTTGAAGTAACTTTTAACGTTTCGACCAAGTCAAAATACTAATCAACCAAATATTAGCGTTCGGTAAGGTAGTGTTTTAATTAGCGTTTGCAGTAGCTTTTAGCGTTTCAAATAGTGTTTCGAAAAGCTAATAATATTAGCTTTTCACATTTGAAAGTACCGTTTCATATTTTTTAACAAAAAAACCCTTCATTCATTTATATTTGACAAATTATTTATATCCTTTTACGTCAATTTACAATAATCGACTAACTCAACCGCTAAATTTACCGAACACATTTATTCAACCGCTCAATTGAACAGCTATCCGCTAACAGACTAAAATCTAACAGCTATCGACTACCTAAACAGATTATCAGCTACATAAACAATTATCCACTACTCAAACGAACTCATTTTGTCGAACGAGATTGAAGTCTACATTAAAAATAGCAGAATTCAATATAAAATGAAAAACTAAATAGAGATGATAAATATCTTCAAATAAGACTTTAAATTGATGAAAATTGTTGGAAATTTTGTTAAAATTATAATGCATGTTTACATTAAAAAGAAAACTCCAATTAAAAATATGCATGAAAATGGCACGAATTGGTACACAATTAGATATTGAATTTCAGCCTATTTTCATTAGATGGTATATAATGAATGAATATGTATAAGTGAAATGATAATTAAAAAATAATAATCTGTTGTTAACTAAAGAAAAAAAGAGAAATCTAATAAAAAAAATAGATCAATTAATGTTTAAAAAATCAATTAACAAAAAAAATCTTATAAAAATAGATTATTCATCTTACGAAACAAAAAATAAATCACTTTTTTAAAAAATAAATAACTTAGTGGGTGGAAATAAAGGAAAATACATGACTTGTAGGAGTTTAAGTTGTAAATAAATACTTTTCTTTTTGCTCCTCATATGTTGAAAAATGAATGTCGTTGAAAGTTTGTAATTAATGATTTTCTGGAGGAAAAATCAATCTGCATCTCTTTGAAAAAAGGAAGTCGTTTTCAACTTCAAGATTTGAAATAATTTCCCCTTATTTTGTCTAGACATTGAAAACTATCACCGAAAAAATTCAAAGGAACTCTTCTATTAAAAAAATCAGAAATTCATTAAAAAAATAAGATAAAAAATGGTGTTAAAATGGAAATTAATTGGTTGAAATCAATGAAGGGATCAAATAAACGATAAAAATAATAAATGAACATGAGTAAATAAAATCATATAATTTATATATATTTTTTATTAATATTATATTTTACACTAATACACTGACCGAATGATATATTTGACACTAATTCTATTTTACACAAATATATATACTGACCAAATAACATTATATTTTACACTAATACAATTTCTAGTTAATTTTTACATATATTTTGATTAATATTATATATTTTATCAATATTATTTCTATTGTAGATTTGTGTTTATTTTATTATATTTTACAATACACTAATCAAATAATATATTATACAAAACCAGTGTAGTAGGTTAACTAATTTAGTCAGTGTATTAGTTTTAAAAAGGGTTTAAAAACTAATTAGGAGGGGTTTTAACCCCGCGTTTCTGCAATGGGATTAGAAACTTTAACCTAACGTTAAGCTGGCCGAGAGAGAGAGAGAGGTGGCACCATGCCTGCCGCCCAGTGGCCCGGGAAGGCGACCGACCACCGGCACAAAGAGAGACTAGGCGAATGAGAGAGAGAGAGCGTGTGATCGAGCGAGAGAGAGAGAGCGTGTGATCGAGCGAGAGAGAGAGAGCGTGTGATCGAGCGAGAGAGAGAGAGCGTGTGATCGACGAGAGAGAGAGTGTGTGATTGAGAGAGACGGCGATAGCCATGTCAGCCAGCCACCGCCCAGGAAGGAGGCCGACCATCCGCACGAAGAGAGACCAGGCGAGTGAGAGAGAAAGAGAGAGAGACATACAGAGAGATAAAGTAGTACCCAATACTGAATTTGTCCAACTTCGTCCAAGTAGCGCTGTTGAGAGAGAAAGCAGTAGTGAGAATAAGGGTTATGTGCTTCTGGCCATGAGAGATGCGGATGGAGAGGAAGACTATAGATATGAAGTGAACTGTGATAGAAAGAAAGTGAGAGTGAGAGAGATAATGGGAGAGAGAGAGTTATCAGATGAGAGGAAGCAGTACGCGTGAGAAGTAGGGGGATGCAACTGCCACTGAAAGTGAAAGAGATAACAGGGAGAGAGAGAGTTTCTACATGAGAGGGGAGGGGTGACATGACAAAGACGGGGGGACGCAACGGCAAGTGAGAGTGAGAGACGGGAGAGAGAGAGTGACGTGGGGGGAGGGGGAGGAATACAACTGCCAGTTAGAATGAGAGAGATAATGTACGTGTAACTAGGGAGAGAGGGTGGGAGAACAGAGAGCTGTGCGTAAATATGGAGATAGAGAATTAAGAGGAGAGAGAGAGAGGTGAATTAACAAAAATAATTAATAATTAAGATTAAATTATCTAATCTAATTAAAAATTAAAAATAAATTTAACCCTTACAAGGGGAGAGGAGTCAAAGAAAGTCTTCTATATATATTAATAGATTTGCTATATTATAATTATCATATAATAATCAAATACATTATATTAAGGGAGAGGAGTCCAAGAGAGTTGCGTGCATTCAGCCATGTAGGTGTCGTGTTGTTTAGTTCTTGATCATTAGCTATTTGTTAACTTTTATTTTTGTAGATAGCAAGTTTAACTATGTTAGATGGAGACTCATTGACTTAATATAAACCCCTTACAAATTTACTCAAATGAAAATAACATATAACATACGTAGCAACTAACAAATATTAATTTACATTGTATAAATTAAATTTGTCAGGCAAAAATCTTAAATTTGAAGCAAAAGTCTAATTAGTCAAAATCAGTCCGGTCTGATCTGGGCCAGGGTAAACACTCGTAATGACAATACTCTTTAGATTTATTATAGGTATAACTTTTTTCAATATTTATTTTTATATTTTAAAACCGAATTGAAATTGATATTTGATTTTAGAAGCAAATGATCTTCGTTTGATTTTAAAATTTTGAAACTCATGCTATTGGCTTCAAAATTAAGTTTCAATTTTAAAACCGAGTAAAATTCGGTTCCAAAATGATTTTACAACTAGGCTTTGGAAACTAACTTAAATTGATTTTTAAAAATTGACAAAAATTTGGTTCCGAAATGATTTTGCAACAAGACTTTTAGAAATTGACTTAAATCAATTTTTATAGTTTCTAATAGCGTGTTATGGTGTAGGGATAGTTGATAGAACTGGAGTGTAAACATGATTTTTACACTACTCTGAGGACTAACTAGAAATTTGTTTTCTGCTGTTTCGATCCATAATTTTCCATGTATTCCCCATATGGTTACCTCAGTATAATGTGGCTCCCATCATATTATAATGGCTTCATGACCTTCATCATTTCTTTTTATCAAACTTAAAAGAAATAATTAAGCAGGTTGTTACACAATTAGGAAATATTTTGTCGTTAATGAGTTGGGAAATAGAAGTTAACTTGATGCTCAACTCCACTAACCTCCTTTCCACTCCCTATAAAAATTGATCGAGATTGTTTTATTAATATTTTGCATATCATTTTCAATGATAATTTGGTGTTTTACACAAATGATTTTCTAATGTTATTATTATTATTATATATAGAAATGCGCACAAGGCTTGTTGGCACATAAGGTGATTGAACTTAAAAGGAGATCGAAAATAAGAACAAAGTTAAAATGACCTTGAAATTTTGGCATAGAATTATAGTGGCAGAACGAGAGATGGAAAAAGAGCTTTTATACTTGTAACATACGAAAATTTGTTTTAATTAACACCTTTGATAGAATCTGTCTAAAATGCGAGTTTCCAATTGAAAACTTTTTTTTAATATCTTGATTATTTGATATTTGAATTACTAATAATAATTTTTATTTAGCATTTTTTAAGAAAAAATTATTTTTGTTTTTGATGCAAATAAAATACTAAACTTTACAAAATAGTAGTTAAAATACATATATTTACTCAGTTAATTAAAGGTGTTTTGATTGACTTAAATTAAAACCTATACCTAAGCCTTTTTTCATCTTTTGTATGAAGTCTCTCAAGTTATCAAATTTTTGAAAATATTTTATAGATTTAATAATGCCCTTATTTTCAGATGCAACTAATTACAACTCAAATTCTATCATTGTACGTCTATATAGTTATATTACATAGTATATTATGCACAAAAAAGCATAATATATATATTGTATGATATCTGTTGCTAAGCTCATAGGGATGGAAATGAAGAAATTAAAGGTTCAAAATTCTAACGAATCCCTTTATAAAAATCACCAATTGATACATGATTAATTTTATGATAGCAATGTTGGAGTTTAATTTTTTAGAGTTGTATTATTTTTCTTCGACGGTTTTGTTGATCTTTTGGTATTAGGAATAAGTATTCTAGTTGGGTTAGCATTAGAATAGTAGGCTTATTATGCTTTTTAGTTGGATTCCGAGTTGTATTACCGGCAATTGTGTTTGTTTGGGTCTTCTATTCGATTTATATAACGTGTTGTTTCACCATTATAAAGGTATCAAAGGTCAAAGAGACGCACAACATCTAATTCTCTCCAATCTCGCTAGACTTTACACGGTATTAAAGCCATAACAAAATCACCAAATGTGATCCTCTCCTGCTCACGTCATGACTAAGAGCGACAAAGTCAGGTTTAATGATCCTCAATCACCTTATTATCCCATTTAACAACTCCAAGAGTGCTAAGCCATTGAAATCCTAATACTCATCACAACTTCCCAAATGAATAAGAAGCATATCGGTTGAGAATAAAGCACCTCGTAATCTCCACTCAAAATTCTTGCACATATACTGACATTGCAGTTGATTTCCTCCTGCCACTGTGACAGCTTGTGCTCCAATGGTGTCTAATGCACTCCAACTTTTTAGCCAAATCCAAATCCAAGAAGTTATGAGTACTTTCTCAGTCAATCAGAACTTGCAGAGACTTCTTGCCTGTAAATGCAGTAACCCTCATGGTTTGACACTCTTGAATACTATTAATTACACTAACAGAAATTTGAGGCTCTGCTTCTAAATTCTTCTACTTCCCAAGAATATTCTCCTATCTCATCTTAAACCTCGTCTTCAGAACCAGGCACCTCCACCAGAAACAATTGGGTACTCTTGTTAGCACACTTATGTCCTCTTTCAAATCGTTTATTACAGTAGTAGCATAAACCCTTGGCTATCTTTTCTGCTCTTTCAGCTGCTAGAATAAATCTTGTATGTCCTTTATGATTGATAGAGGAACTACTAAAGAGGGATTTAGTAGGATAAGAGGATCGTGAATTCAAGACTGATTTACTGGGTTTGATAAAATAGGTTTTGTGTTTATGGTCGGGGTTTTGAAGATTTTGTCATGGGCTTTTGTTTTCGGAGAAAACCGAGTTGATGATGTGGATGATGATTTGGAGAGAGGAAGGATTTACTGCTCCGGTTTCGAGGACGTGACACGATTGATCCGATTCCGAGTGGCGACCGCTTAAACCCGCAAAAGGCGAAGCCCCGGGTGGATCCCGGGAACGCCCTCCGACGCTCAAGTTAGTGATTGACTTGATTGAAGGGATCGAGGAAATCTTCCTCAATCTGCGTGGGGGAATCCCTTGGGAGTTGAGAGGTTTTCCAAAGATGGAAACTCTTGGGATGAATGTTGATGAATGTTGAGAGCTTGAGAGCTTGATAGCTTGGAAGCTTGGGTGATTATGAGAAAGATGAAATTTGTCGAATGTGAAACATGTCCCATGAAGTTGGGAAATGATGTGTATTTATAGGAGACTTTAAATGGGTAAAATAGTAATTTACCATGGTTTAGGGAAACCCTAGCCCTAGTGGGCTTTGGGCTTTGACCTGGCCCGTTAAGGGTTGGCTTGGGCCGATACCTCCCTTATCCGACCGATTAGGCACAGTTGGCTGGTGACGTGGCGGGTGAGCTGGAATTGTCCTGGAAATACCCGAATCATTTAGCCCCTCACGTTCTACCTGCATGCCTCCCGAGGTAGGTAGGTGGAAGGTGGAGCCCACTCCGCTATGCCTTTATGACCCCAAGTTCTTATAAATAGGGGTAAATCTTGAAAAGGATAGCAAACTTCCACTTCTTCACTCCTCTTCTTTCTCTTGCTTTGGAGAAAATGACCTCCGGGCGCTTCCTATCGGATATGAGAAGTTGTGCCCTCGCTTCAATCGAGATGAGGCCGAGCAAACAGCGATTGAGCATCGCCGACCATCCTTTGTCGCGGAGGCGTTCTACCAGCTTCTCATTGACGATGCTTGGAAGCTGGGGTTGATAAATGATGGTGAGGAGTATGATAAGTTGCTTCAAGCCACGATCCGTTCTAAGTGGGATACACTTAAGGCCTGGGTGGAATGTAACCACGATCGTATCATTGAGCTTCAATCGGTGAACCTTAATTCTTCGGTGAACGTTGCGTCGGGAGGAGGAATCGCTCCCGGCGTTGGCTCGTCGTCCGACCCTCCCTTGGAGAATGACGAGTCAATAGATGGCCCTTCTACTCCCTCTTATCATGGCCGAAGGGACTTGCCCAAGCAAAAGGGAAGTAGCCTCCTGCGGAGAAGAAGAGGAACCTTCCGGCGGAGAAGAGGAGGAACCTTCCAGCAGAGAGGAAGAGGAACCTTTCGAAGGAGAAGTGAGGTGATGGTCGTTGGTATCCTTTCATCCGAGTAGTGTAATTGTAGCGTAGTAGTGTAACCGTAGTGTTGTAGCATAGTATCTTGAACTTTAGACGTTTTGCTTCTCTTGTAATGGCGCGTTGTGTGCTCTTGTCTCAATGAATGAATGAATGAATGAATGAAGTTCACTTTTTCAACTCTGTTTTTCTTCGCGTTCCTATCTTGTTGTTGACGCTCTGTTGTGACGAATGATTTTTGCTCGGCTTAAAGAGTAATTTTTGCGCGACCTTTCAGCTCCCGGAGGTTTGAAAGTGCTTGAGTATAGATATCTCGCTAGGGAATATCCCATGGAGAACGCAACCTCCTAACCTTAAGTTGGGAGTGCGAGTGCCCATGACGGAATGGGTCTTTACGCGACCTTTCGATTCCTGAAGGTTTGAAAATGCGTGAGTCTCGCTAGGGAACATCCCACGGAGAACGCGACCCAAAACCTTCCGTTAGGAGTGTAAGTTCCCATGACGGAATGGGTCTTTGCGCGACCTTTCAGCTCCTTGAGGCTTGAAAGTTCTTAAGAGATAGTTTCTTGAAGGGTACTCCTTTATGGAATTAGGAATGCGATTTTGGCTCCCGGAGGCCAAGTTGTCGCTGAGTTTAAATTGACTCCGAAACCCGAAGGATAGCCCCTTGTGTGGGTACAGTACGACCTATTAATCCTCGGAGGCCAAGTCGTTGTTTGACGAGCGTTCGGGCTTTACCCATTTTGTCGCTGCTATTCTTGCAAAATGGCGTGATTTTTATTGATTGATTTTTTTCCGAGACTCCCGAACCCGACCCCTAGGACCGACCACTCTCCCGAACACTAACCCCATCCGCTAGCGCCCTTCCTCGCGCCTTCACCCCTTGGCCCAGCTCTCTCTCACGTCCGCCTTCTCTCCCAGTCCATTCTTCTTTCTCGGCCTACCCTCCCTCTCGGCCCACCCTCTCTCCCTCTCGGCTCCCTCTTTCTCCCTCCGGGCCTGCTCTCTCTTGGCCCAACCCCTATCTCGGACAGTTCTTCCCCCTCGGCCCAGCTCTCTCTCCCTCTCGGCTCCTTCTCCCTCCCCGGCTCACTCTCCCTCTAGGCTTACTCTCTCTCGGCCCAACCCCTCTCTCGGACCGCTCTCCCCCTCGGCCCGGTCTTCAAACCCTTCCCTGTTGCTCACACTCCCGCCTTCCTCTCCACTCACTCGCTGCTGCGCTCCTTGGCTCGCTCGCCCTAGCCGACGCCGAACCCGAGTCACTCCTCCTTTCCTCGCTCGCTTGCCACCACTCGGCGTCCCCTCCCCCGACCCCGGGCCGACCCCCTCTCCCGGGTCCCCCTCCCTCATACTCTCGCGCACTCCCCTCTCGGCCCCCGTTTTCACCGCTGCTACCCTCCCCTGTTGCACCCGGCTAGCCCCCTCACCCCCGGACCGACACTCCACCTCGACCTCCGGAGCCGAGCTCCCACCCCGACCCCGGAGCCGACCCCCTCCCTCGCTCTCTCGTCCTCTCTCATGCACTCTATCTCTTTCGCTACTCGCTCTATTTTCACACCCTCCCCCTCTCACTCGCACTCTACTTGGACCCCCAACCCGGCTACTCCCGACCCCTAGCACCGACCCTCGAGTCGACCCCTGGACCCGAGTCCTAGGACCAACCCCTCCTCTCGAATCCTTGCTCCGCTCACGCACACACACTCTCTCTTGGCCTCTCACTCACACACACTCTCTCTCTTGGCCTCTCACGTAGACCCAGCTCTCACCGGACCGACCCCTCCCCCGACCCTAGAGACCGACCCTTTTACCGGCCCCTCAACCCGAGTCCTTTCCGCTCACGCAAACCCTCTCTCTCATGCTCTCTCGCTCGCTAACTCTCTCTCCCTCACCTCTTCGCTCGGACCCGGCCCTCCCCGGACCGACCCTCCCCTTAACCCACGAGACCGACCCCTCGGACCAACCCCTCTACCCGAGTCCTCCCTCTTGCTCGCACCGACTCCCTCTCGCTCTCACACACGCTCTCTCGGCTGCTCACTCGGACCCAACCGCCCCTCCCGGACCGACCCTCGAACCCGACCCCTAGCCTTGAGCCCCCTAAACCCTAGTCCTACCGAAACCCCCCAAAACACCAAAAACCCACAAAACCCTAACCCTAGTTTTTTTTATTTTATTTAATTTTTACTTGAGCGGGAAATCCGAATTTGTTAATTCGAATTTTGAATTTCGAATTTTTAAATTCGGTCTTGTGCGAGGAAACGGTACGATTTTAGTTGATTCCGATTGATCGTGGAGTGAGCTCTATATAACCCGCCTCTTGGTGCTCTTTTTCATTACCCACAAAATAAGTCTCAAAGTGAGAGAGAGAGAGCACTTGGAAGGAGCCTTCAAGCTAAATTCGAGCATTCATCATCTTCATTAAATTTTTTGAGGTATATCTTCGAATAACCCTCTTGTAGTTTGAATATTCAAGTAGATGCATGCCTTAGAATAATGGGTAGATCCAAGGATACTGTTGTGAGCCAACATGATAGTTTGTCGAGCAATTGTGCCTCGAGTAGAGACTTATCGTGCCCCATGGATGGGTGTAGTAGTGATGGTGTTGTAGGGAGGGAGTCTCTAGGAGTTGTTATGTCTGTTGACTTAGAGGTTTCCGTGAACCTTGATAGTCATCCCGACGTAGCTTCTCGTGAGCTAGTTGTGGCTAGTCGTGGGCTGTGGCGGAAAATTCTTGCTCCTAGCGCGAGTTGCGAAGGCCATTCCCTTGGTCGTGCCACCCGCGACTTCGATTCCCTTTATGAAAGGTCCCCACTCCTAGTCTCAATAGTCGTTCTCGAGAGGTGGTTTACCATTGGGAGGTTAAGAGGAGTCATGGTCTCGAGGACAAGTGACATTTACGGGTTGCACCTTGCGGGATTCCGGTAGCGGGGTTATGGCTAGGCTTAAGACTACTCGTCGGCTCAAGACCATGGATAAGCTCTCGCGGAATGGGTATTCCGGAGGTAATTCCCAATCCTTAGATATTTCGTTAAATGATGAGGCCACCTCGTCTTTTACGCCACTTAAAGGGGCGGATGACTTAGTCGAGTCGTTGCACGAGAGGTCGGACCCTAGTGACGGTTCGAGTTCTCACTTTATCGACCTGCGCTTTGCGAGTGACATGGTACAGGCCTCGGGGCTCTTCGGTCATTATCGCATCCCCGATAGTTACAGGATTCTGGTTCCTTGGAGCGGGACACGCTTAAGTCCCCCTCCAGGGTTCCGCGCTTTTATAAAGCGGCGGTTGATAGTGGGGTGCGGTTTCCTCTCCATCCTTTAGTTGTATCAATATGCAATAAGTTCAACTCTGGCCCTGACCCAAATTGCTCCCAATTCGTGGCGCTCGATTTGTTCGTTCATCATCACTTATGAAATAAAAGACCTCCCTTGTAACTTAGAAACGTTCACCCTCCTTCGCGGCCTTTAGAAGAGCACCTCGCTAGACGGTGAACGAGGGTGGTATAGCTTCCCAAATAAGAGGGGATACATGACTGCCTTAGGTAGGGCATCCTCAATCCATAAGTGGAAGTATGAGTTTCTCTTTGTAGAGAAGTTGAACGCAGAGTGGGATGTCCCTGTTTGGAGTGATGAGGAGGAAGTCGTCAAGATGCCTAGTTTTCGCCGCGCAGTTTATTGTTCTAAGGTATATGCCATAGCGGAGTATTTTCGCACCCGAAAGGTACCCCATCCTACGAGGGCGGGAAAGAAAAAGAAGCTTCCTTCCAACTGGCTTCCCAAGAGGGAATACTTCAAGAAGAACTTTTTCCTCATCGCCATTGGGTTGGCTCTTGATTCAAAACTTCCACAGGGTACTTACTCCACCTCATGTTTGTTTTTGTTCATGTTTCGAACCGACTCGACTTTGGTTTGTTTTCGCAGATCAAGCGAGGGCTCTCCTGTCTAAAGCCATGGCCAGGAACTCTTTGCGCCCACGGGGTGACCGGGATACGAACCCCCCAAGGCAAGGATGCCACGAGATAGAGACAAGAAGAGGAAAGCCTCGGAGCCGCACCCTTCGGCTACCGTTGTCCCGACGATCGGTGTTTTCAAGGGGAGCGGCAATAGGCCTCCCATGATAAGCCTTACGTTCTTTGTCATTTCCTTTGTGTTCAATCTCTAATTTCATGCTAACATTATCTTTTTTGCCATAGGCTTGTCCTCCTCCAGCTGAGAAGTGTCGGGCATCGCCTCGCTTCAAGCATCGGGATGGGGGCCAATTGGTGGGGATCGTCTAACTCGAGCAAGCGCTTGAGGGACGATTCGGACCTTTCCTCCCCGAAGGAGCGACTCCCAAGCACGAGCAGCAAGGAGATATGCTTAGTTCTCCAATCTCACCGCTTTCGAGTGCCGACCCGGACACCAAGGCTATCATGGCGGGTAACCTGTTGAAGGCATATGGCGACACTCCTCGTAAGGATGTCGCTTCTCCGACTTTTCATTGCGTCGGTGACCGCGACTAAGGTAAAGAGTAACCTTTCTTATACTTGTGTCTTCTTTACCTTTCGGGTTTTAATTCTTTTGTTCTGCAGGCTCTCATCGGGGTCATGGAGGCCATAGAGTCCCAGTCCTCCTGCTCGGGTCTTCGAAGGAGGTATCTTCTCTTGAGCTCCTTGAAGAAGCTCTCCAAGGAGAAGAAGGATGAAGCAAACCATTTTCAAGGGAAATGGGCAAGCTGAAGGCTCGGCTAGGGGCTTCCTGTGGGCGAGAGCGAGACTTGAAGGCTCAACTGGAGGCCACTCAAGGGAAAGAACGAGACTTGCGAGGCTCAACTGGAGGCCGCTAAGGGAAAGAGCAAAATCTCGAGGCTCACGCCGAGCCGCTCGCGAGAAGGCGTGTAGCTGGAGGTTGCGCTTCGAGTTGGCGCAGGAGATTGACACCGCAACAAGGGATATGTCTCTCGGAAGCTCCTTGTGGCGGTCTCCCCATCCTTGGGTGAGGAAGCGGAGGGGCTAGAGCAATGGCCGGCATACGCCTCAATCCTTTACTCCGAGGCCTTTGCCTCCCGATCGGATTCTCCGGCCAAGAGCACCCCGAGGACGATGAGATTCCTACCGAGGATAAATATGATGGCCATGTCGGGGACGGCCCCGAGGACTAGCTTCAGCTTCTCCTTCCCTTTTCCTAACCCTTTAGGATTGATTTTGATGGCTTGCATGCCATGTATTTTTTAATGGCTTGCGTGCCGTATGACTTAATACTTTGCTACTCCGGATTCGTTTTACTTTGAACTTTTATCTTCGGTTGATCCTTGCTTGATGCTTGCTTGGATGCTTACTTGATGTTTACTTGCCTTGTTGTTTCGTTTGGTTGTTGTCGATTTTTCTTGCCGTTTTTGGGTATATGATCATCTTTTGATTTTGGCAATTTTTGGCTGTCTTAGGGGATTGCATTAGCCCTTAGTGTTGTCCCCAAAATCGGGACAAGCAAAACATACAATAGTCGAATGTAACAATGTAGTTGTCGTAGAGGGTAACAAGTAGCCCCTACTCTTTCTTCTATCTTTAACAAAATTAAGAAAATACAACGAGAGAGACCGAGAGTTTGGGATTTCTAGGGGTTTGTATTAGCCCCTAGTCATGCCTCCAACTTCGGCAAAGGTAAAATATACGACGAAAGAGATCAAGAATTTGATTGTTCTAGGGGATCGTATTAGCCCCTATTCATATTCCAAAACCGACTTAAAATAAGACACGAGGCATAAAGTCTGCAGAAAATTTGCTCATTGTATTAACATAGAAGATCGAAGTCCATTACAAAAGAGAAGAATGTGTGCCCCCGTTGAGCGCTTTCGAAATGTCACGTCATTCATGGCTGATTCCTTTACAACATTTTTTAAGACTTGGGCTGGGTGGGTCTTTAAAGAAAGGCCCCCACGCCGCCGATGAGCTTGTACTCGTTTACAAATGTCTCTTCCTAGTACTTAGATGAAGTACTTCTTTAAGTTGCTGCTATGCCATGCTCTGGGAATGTCTGTTCCTTTCAAGGGTAACCAACCTCGTAAGTCCCCGGGCGGACTACCTCATGAATGATGTATGGTCCTTCCTAGTTAGCCGTGAGTTTTCCGTGCTCCGCCTTCTTTCCTATAGCTTCGGTTTTCCTTAGAACCAGGTCACCGACTTTAAGATCTCTTCCCTTCACCCTCCTGTTGTAGGCTCTTGCCATTTTCGGTTTGGTTATGGCCTCACGGAGATAGCTATCTCCTCGAACCATCGGGAGTAAGTCAAGGGCCTCCGGAGGGCCCCGTTGTTAGACTCCTCCCGAAAGGTTGTGAAGCGGGGGTGTGAAGGGCCACTTCGACCGGGAGCACGACTTTAGATCCGTACACTAGCATGAAGGGCGTTTCTCCGGTGGTCGACTTCTCTGCAGTCCTAATTGACAATAAGATGGCCGGAAACTCATCCGCCCATTTTCCTTTAGCATCGTCTAGCCTCTTCTTAAGGCCGTTAAGTATGACCTTGTTGGCTGACTCGGCTTGGCCGTCGGTGCCTGGGATGAGCCACGGCCGTGAAGCGAGCTTGGCAACCATATTGCGCGAGGTAATCCGGACCTTTTCGGTGTCGAATTGTCACCCATTGTCAAATATCATCGCCCGGGGACACCAAACCGGGTGATTATGCTCTTCCGGATGAACTTGCGCACTTCTTTTCGGTGATCGAGGCTACGGCTTCCGCCTCTATCCACTTAGTGAAATAGTCCACAGCCTACGAACAAGTACTTGTGCTAAACCGTGGCTTTCGAAATGGACCAAGGATATCCATCCCCCATTTTGCAAAAGGAAGGGGTGGCTGGATAGGAGTTAGCTCAATAGGAGCGCGCTTCGGTACAGGAGCAAATTTTTAGCATTTGTCACATTTCCTCACCAAGTCCATTGAATCTTCTCGTAAGGACGGCCAATAATATCCAGTCCGTAGGGCCTTTTCTGCCAATGCCCTTCCGCCTATGTGCGAACCGCACACTCCTTCATGAATTTCTTCGAGTATTTTCTCGACCCATTTCCAGCGGTACACAACGAAGAAAGGGTTGGGAGTGCGCCTTCTTGTAGAGTGCTCCATTGTAACAACCCGACCCTAAACCACATTATTTATTTTACTAATTACAAAATTTACATAATCGAGCGCGCGCACTTCAATTCGATATTTTATATTTAAATTATTTTTATGTGTGTGTTATGCAGCTAAGGCGACGAAGTGGCCTCCAATGAAATTTCATAATGATGATTGTAAATTTATGCATATGTTTAAAAGAAAATTTTAAAATTATATTAATATATAATGGATATAAATGCGACGGTATATGATTATAAGGCCATTAAAGATTATATTTTAAACAAATCGTTATATTTAAGAATAAATTGTGTAATTTATATGCAATACTAATTAAATGAAATAAAATAACAAAAAATAATAATAACAAAAAATAATAGTAAACAAAAATCAGAATTCTCTAGAGTTAACTAGAAAACAAAGAAAGAAAAAAATATATAAATGAAACAAAACTAATTTTGATGAGGAAAAATCCGGAATGGGCTTCGGAGTATTCAGTGCAATTAAAAGCAAGGGGGAATCAGTTGGCTTAAACAACACAAACTCGTCACTGCCTCTACCTCTCTCTCCCGTTCCCCTACCTTCCTCTCCCCTGTCTCTTCACGCCTCTCGTCGCGTTGTTCTCCCGAGCAACCGGATGTCGCCAAAGCCGGTCGGAAGTCGACACTAGCACCGCCTTCATCTCTCTCTGTCTATCCCATTCGCGCTCTCTCTCTCTCCGCAGTGTGCCTGCCCTGCTCTCGCCGCGGCCCAACTATTGGCCAGCCACCGCAGCCCGGCCGCTTAAGCCCATCGCCGGCCGTCCCAGAGAGTCGCTGGAGCAACAGCTGCACGTCACCACCCCTCCTTCCTCTCCTTGGTTCCACTCTTGGGTTTGAAGGTAAAAGTCTAAACCCTAGTTTATCTCCCTTAATTATCTACCTATTGGTAGTTCAAAATTGAATTATATGATTTAGAAAGATGTTTATGATGTGAATTTAACAATTGAATTGCGAAGATTTTGAATTAGTTGAATGGTTGTGAATTGGTATTTTGGTGGAGTTATTGTGTATGAATTGTGATTCCTCTTGTGAAATTGTGATTTAGTGAATTGAATTGGGAATATATTGATGTGAATATTGAGTAATTTGATGGTTTGGTTGCATTTTGGAATTGGCTACAATTGAGCAAAAAGGAAGAAAAATGTGTAGGGAGATTGAAGTTGGATAATAAGTTGTGTTGAAGGCATGTAGCAATTTGAGCAAATTAGTGCACCTAATTGTGATTGGGAATGTGAACTTTGTTGAGGGAACGATGTGTGTATCCTTAAATTAAAAGTAGTGTATTGTGGCATATATGGAATTTGAGCAAAGTAAATTAATTTATGGGAGGTAATGAGGTGAAAAGTGAGTTAGTGGTAAGGATTCGAAGTGGTGTTAGGCTTGGCAAAGCTAATCGAAGCGGGGATAGTTAATAATAATCATAGTAATTAGAGCATATACTTTGTATGCTAAACAAATTACAATAGCGAAGGTATAATTAGAAGTCCAAAACAAAAGTCTTTCGATCTAAACGGAGTAAAAGATTAATTGTCTAAAACGTCAATAATTAGCTTAAATAAATCTCTTATGCAAATTATGTGTTGTGGACAAAATTTTAGACGGAAGTAACACAATAGAGTAAGTAATAAAAATCTTAATTCTATCGATTACGTAATAAATAAAGAAAATGAAATAAATTGCAAGCACTTGTACGAATGCAGTTATTGAAACTCACGAGAAACATTATTAACAACATAAATCTATTGAAACAGAATTGAGGCCACTTCCGTTGCCGAATAGCCGGTAACTCAAATTTCGTAAAGGGGAGAAGCAAAAGTTTCAATTCAGTACGTTCATTGCCTGTACCCTTCAAAAATTCACATATTTCAGCAAGTCTCAACATTTCTTATATAAATAACTAATAATGAATCATTTGCAAATCAAGTTTTGTCACCTAATTAAGTGGTCCCCGATCAATTATCAATTATCAATTATCGTGGCTTATGCCCTTCAATTCCACCGCGCGGCTTCAACTCGAGTTCTCGGTCGGCCGGGAGGTGTGCACCTTATTCAAAGATCGCATCAATAATGCAAGGGGTTCCACTTTCAAATAATAACCGGCAAGCAAGTTTTACTCATATTCTCTCCCCGATTTCAAACTAAAATGAATTAAAATGCGCGCTCTCAATTAAAATGTTTTCAACGAAATTATACAGTGCGAGAATGTTCGTACTGAGTTTCGACTCTCTTTTCGAAATATTTTACTGTTTTTGTTTTAGGGAAAGCATTGGTGAACAATCAATTACCTACCAAGTCCGACGAAGGCCAAACATAGCTGGACAAGTGGTATTTATGGTTCGAAGGTATCTAGACGCTCACGGTGATTTCATCTCAATCGTGGCATGGAGTCAATTGCGAAATGATTATATTTTGTGTAATTTATCATGTTAAACAAGTAGGTGAGATTGTATTGAAGTATATGCAAGCCAGCCACTAAGTTATATTTTGGGTCTTGTTTAAACATGATATGAAGCTTAACTACTTGGGGTAAAAATACTTATCGATATCAAGACCCAACCAACCTGTTACATTCACAAACGTAAATGGTATTTTGATTTTACTCACTTAGTCCGGTCCTATTGTTAGGACGGCGGTAACGCCTTCGATCGTCAACCTCCGCTGCGACCATATCTAATATTCTTTAATTAGGGATTATTAAGTAATGGTGATTGGGGGCGTTACATCCATCATAGTAAACAAACCATTCTACTCGTTCTTGACATGCTCCACTTCTTTGCTACCTTGCGGAAGTTCCTACTTGGATAGGTAGTTGATGAGGGATCCATCCAAGTGTTGCTCCTATCTAGCTACATGGTTTCTTTAACATCGATACTTCTTTCTCCAAGTATCTCCCACTCGGATCTTTTTAGCTGTCTCTCGACCGAGGAGCTAGCGAGTTTGGAGAGGGCATTCGAGATTTCAAAGTGCTAGAGTCGTCCCGCCGCTTCTTTGACCTTTTGACGATACGCTATCATGTCCTTGTCCCGTGCCTCGTATTCTCCATTCAGTTGGGAGACTACAAGTCGGGAATCGGAGTAGGCTTTTACAGAGCTCGCTCCTGTCGCATAACGAGGTCTATGCCTCGCTAGGAGGGCCTCGGTATTCTCGCCTCATTGTTGGAAGCTTTGAACATGAACTTGAGCGCGTGTTCATGTTGTTCCCCTGTTGGCGAAGTGATGACCAATCCCGCTCCACTCCCGTCTTTGGTTGCTAAACCGTCTACGTAGAGGGTCCAACATTCGTCTTCGGATGGTAGGGGCTGGTTCGGGTGTGAGCACTCTGCTATGAAATCTTCCAATGCTTGTGCTTTGATAGCTCTTCGGGGTTCAAACTCCGGGCCATACGAGGTCAGCTTGACGGCCCACTCCAAGCATTCTTCCCGAGCTTTCAAACTTTTGCAACACATTCCTCAAGGGCTTGTCGGTAAGGACCGTCACTTTGTGTGCCTCAAAGTAAGGCCGCAACTTTCTACCGGCCAAGAGGAGAGCATATGCGAATTTTTCGATCACGAGGTAGCGAAGCTCGACGCCCGTGAGTGCATGGCCGACATAATACACATGTATTTACTCATTCTTTCACTCTACAAGGATGATTGCACTTATTGCTTGATCCGAGACGGTGAGGTAAATGAGTAAGGGCCCCGGAGTGGGACTCGGCGATTTTGGGAGTTGGGTCGGTATGCTTTCGCTTGGGAGAATGCTTCTTCCGCTTCGGGATCCCACTCAAACTTTGCTTTTTTCTTGAGCACCTTGAAGAAGGGTTAGCATTTGTCTCGCGGACCTTGACATGAATCGTCCTAGGGCGGCTACGCACCCTTTTAGTTTCTTAACCTCCTTGATGGTCCTGGGGACTTCATGTCTAGCACAGACTTGCACCTTGTCGGGATTTGCTTCTATCCTCTCGTGGTTGATCATGAAGCCTAGGAACTTTCCAGCCTTGACTCCGAATGTGCATTTTTGGGGTACAACTTCATCCCGTAACTTCGTAGGACTTCAAACATCCTCCGGAGGTTGGAAACGTGATCGATATCCACCAAGAAGTTCACTTCAATGTTTCGTCCTCTCGGCTTTAACTGGTAGCCGGATCATGCCGAGAGGATGCACTGTCTACCCCCAAATCTAAGGATTGGATTTACAAGGGGATGAGATTCCGAGGGTTATACTTCAATTGGCTCGAGCATTCCATGGTAATGATGTCCACCGAGCTTCCCGTATCCACCAGGACCCTCCGGACTATGGCGTCCTAGATTTTCAACGTAATAACCATGGGGTCGTCGTGTGGGGTGGCCATGCCTCTTAGGTCCTTTTCTCCGAAGGTCATTACGGGCACCTTTACAGTGGAGGCTGCCCAGATGATCAATACTTGTTGCGCGCTCCTTAGGTGAGCCTTCCAAGAGGAAAGGGTCACATCCCGGCCAAGCCCCCAGCGATGGTGGCTACGATTCGGTGACATCGTCATCTTCATAACTCTTTTCTCCTTGCCTTAAAGAGCCTCCCTTAGTCCCATGGGCATCCTTTTGAAGAAAACGGTCGATTTTCCCATTATCGGCCAATTCTCCAAGTGCCTTCTTCTGGGCCCGACATTCGGCGAGTGTTGTGCCCCGTTTGCTCGTGGAACTCACAGTATTTGTTGGAGGCTCGTGCCTTGGCAGGAATGGACATGGAAGGTGGCTACTTAAGCATGGGGTGCCCTTTGATCTCCATCAAAATACTTCGTGGATCGGTGTTGAAGCGGTGGTTCACCTCGTTCTCTCGGGGCTTCTTTTCATTTCGGGAATTAAACTGTCCTTCCCCTCCTTTTCTTCTTGCCTCCTCCCCTCCTCTGCGCGAGATCTCCGCGGCCCGGATGAAGTCGGTCGCCTTCCGGAGCGCCTCTGCGAAAGTAGTCACCTTTTTCTCAACGAGGGAAAACTTAAATCTTCCGCTCCCGAGTCCATTTAGGAAGGAGGTGTAGGCAACTCCGTCTTGAAGGTCGAGGATAAGGACAGACTTCCCCATGAAGCCTCCGCACATAGTCCTTGAGAGTTTCATTTCTCCCCGCTTGATTTTTAAGAGATGGATGCTGGTTTTCTTCTGTTTGTAACTCGCGATGAATTACACCACAAACTTCTCACGAGTTCTTCGAAGGAAGAGATGCTTCCTTGAGGGACGCCATTGAACCATTTCTGCGCCACCCCCTTTAGTGTGGCGAGGAAGAATCGGCAGTAGGTTGCATCGTCTCCGTCCCGCACATACATATGGGACTTGTAGTATACTAGGTGGTCTTTGGGGTCGGTAGTGTCGTCGTACGGTTCGACGCTTGGGACCTTTATCTTCTTCATTCGGGTGCATTCATGATCTTCTTTAAGAAGGGAATGTTGAAAGTATGCTTGGGTCGACCTCGAGTCGAGCCTCGGATCGGGGAGGAGTGCGCCTGGTCCTCTCGGACTTCTCGGGACCCCTTATAGTCGATCGCCCTTAGTGCCTCTCCCTTGAGCACCGACGCTCTCGAACGACGGATCATCCTTGGTCGTGTTTGAGAGCGTCGTAGGCCCGTTGAGACTCACGACCACAAGTAACCGATCGCACGGGATTGGCTGTCCTTCCGCTCCCCGAGGTTCGGGCCCCGCTTCGGTGTCGGAGCATTGCCTTCAAACTAGCCGAGCACCTGTTGTGAGTGGCATAGGGGTCGAAGCCATGTGGGATGTTGCAATTTTCTCATTGGCTCTATGGAGAGCTCTCTTGGCTTCGATGATCCCCTAGCGTCTCCCTCCTCATAGTGCCTCGTTGGGGGTGCTTGGCCGCTTAGGGGCAGGTGCCGTTGGGGCCTCGGTGGGCTGCGCTGGTGCCGTGTGGGAAGGCATCCCACCCGAGAAGTGGCCAATAGACTAACCTCCTAATAGGGTTGTGCCGTACCCGGAGTCGGCGCGTAGCAGTAATGGCATGATTGGCATGCCCTGTTCCATGGTGGCTCACACTGTTCTTGGGTCTCTATTAAGTTACGAAGAGCCCCTAGGGTGACGTACCCCTCCAGCCTAGTGTGGCGGTTGCCGCTAGACCGCCGAGATGATTCCATATCCTCGGCTTGAGGAGCGCCGGTGGGTTAGTCGTGTTGCGCGTCATCTTGGATTGAGATCGAGTGCCGGTGGTGACCATACACTACCTTCCTCCCCACGGACGGCGCCAAACTATTTCCGGAGAAAACCGAGTTGATGATGTGGATTATGATTCGGAGAGAGGAAGGATTTACTCGCTCCGGTTCCGAGGACGTGGCACGATCGATCCGATTCCGCGTGGCGACCGCTTGAACCTACAAAAGGCGAAGCCCGGGGGTTGATCCACGGGAATGTCCCTCCGACGCTCAAGTTAGTGATTGACTTGATTGAAGGGATCGAGGAAATATTCCTCGATGTGCATGGGGGAATCCCTTGAGAGTTGAGAGGTTTTCTAAAGATGGAAATCTTGGGATGAATGTTGATGAATGTTGAGAGTTTGATAGCTTGGAAGCTTGGGTGATTATGAGAAAGATGAGATTTGTGGAATGTGAAACATGTCCCATGAAGTTGGTAAATGATGTGTATTTATAGGAGATTTTAAAGGGGTAAAATAGTAATTTACCATGGTTTAGGGAAACCCTAACCCTAGTGGGCTTTGGGCTTTTACCTGGCCCGTTAAGGGTTAGATTGGGCCAATACCTCCCTTATCCGACTCGACTAGGCACAGTTGGCTGGTGACGTGGCGGGTAAGCGAGAACTGTCCAGGAAATACCCGAATCGGCTTTAATAACTTCCAGTCTCCTCCTGATATCTAGCATACTCAATAGCTTGAGATAATGTAGTTGTATGAAAGGCTCTAACAAATTATTTTAGTTCAGGCTTGAGTCCTCCCACAAAACAATCAAGATGTAATCATCAACTAGCATAGAGTTTTTAATCATCAAAAGAGATTTAAGCTCCTCAAACTTATCCAAGTAAGCATAAGGCTACCAATTAATCTATTAAAATCCTCCACGACCTTGGCAACCACATCATCCTTAAATATAGCACACACATCCATCACAAAATTTTCCCAAGCAATATTTCTCCCAGTAAGCACAGACCCCAAACCAAGTCTCAGCCCTTCCATGTAAATGCATAGAAGCTAAATCAACTTTCTAATCAAAGATTAAAATATATGATGCACTTTTTAATCCAACCCCTAAGGTTAGTGATAGATATATTTCTATATCATCATGCAAAGCTTGTGTGCAGCACAACTCTAAGGAAGTTCATCTTCGATTAAAAGCTTAGACAGATGCAGCGAGCTTGCAGATTGCGAGCCGATTACTGACCTATCCTAGCCAACTCGAGCTCAACTAAGAACTCGGACTCGAGGCTATGCAACCAGTCCGAGTTCAACTATGAACTCGGTTCCAGCTTTGCGAGATATTCTGAGTTCAACTAAGAACTTAGATTTGCAAGAATTCTAAGTTCATCCCAAAACTCAGTTTCAACATCGAAGTCCTCAATTTCGTAACGAAGGTCACGACTATGCAAGATCCAAGGGTGTTATGACATTGCTCGAGTCAAACATGATGGGAATAGAGCAATGTGAAGAAGGAAGTGACCATTCAGCAATACTTACCAAACTCAGCTCTTTGAGTTCTTAATTGGACTCGCTTTTGCTATTTTCTAAACAATTTATTCAGATTTGGTTTGTAATAATTTGGACGAGTATTTTAGCTTTGTTTTGAACTCTTTGAGATGGAGAAAAACCATCTCCAATGCTGCCAACAGGTTTACCAAACATTCAAATCCGTTCAAACTTGCACAAGTTCAGCTAGAAGTTAAAGCCTCGCATAAAATTTGGAGGCATGTAATTTGAGGTTGTCAAGGCCTTGGACAAGTCCTAAATGCAGTCGGGGAGATGATTTATGAAGAGAAGGAATGTCTATGCATGAATTCCTAATTTAGCATGTTAACTTCTTAGTTTTCAAGCGAAATTTTCTATTTTTGAGACAATTTCTGCATCTATTGGCCTGTAATAATTGAGACACTTTTTAGTTGTTTTTGGACATTCTAAGATGGTTGAAAACCATACCTAATGATTTCTTACGAGGTTGATAGACTTTCGAGTGTGAGACCCGAGATTTTATGTCGATCAATTATAGGATGGAATTAAATGAAGTGATTGATGCGTAAATTATTTTGTTTAGTGAGTTCTTAGTCTTATGCGCTTTTATTAATGAATTAGCGGATTATATTATTTCCTCCCGACTCCCTACTCGGACCGAGTAAGTAAAACACGGGATAAGTTATGCTAGCTATTTCTACCTTTACCTTGAGATTATCCTAGCCAAAAAAAAGAGAAAAGAGAAAGGAAGGGGCAATTAGGTGTTGAGAGTAGGAAAAGGATTAGTGTAAAGGAGAGGTGTGTTGGCATTACCCGATGAAGCCGAAGAAAAGGAAAAGAGGAAATTAAGTGAAAAAGAAAGGAAAAAGGACTCGGGGAGCCCAAGTAGAAAAGAAGAAGAAGAGTAGAAGGAGAGGGGGAGGCGAAAATGGAGGACCGAACAGAGCAAAGATTGAGAGGGAGAGAGCGCGAGAGCCGAGCAAGGAGATTGATGGCCCGTGGCCCGCCCGAACGGCTAGAACGCCACCGCCAGTGAGCAAAGAAAGGGAGAAAACTAGACCCGAAACGGAGCAGAGGAGGAAAGCGTGAGAGACCGAGGGCCCGAGCGAAAGGAAGAAAGAAAGAAGAGGAAGTACGTCCGAATGACGAAGGCGACGACCGGTGAGCGAATAAACGAGTGGCCGACGAGTGAGAGAGCGGTGGTTGGCGAGCAAGGAGGTTATGGTTGACGAACCAGCAAGGTTGAGACCAATGGCTTAGAACGAGAAACAGAGCGAGAGGAAGAGAGAGATCGATAGAGAGAATTCAAGAGGTCGAACTGGGAAAAGGGAGACAGAGACCGAGAGGAACGAAGCAGTGAAAGCACGGGCCGAGAGAGGAGAACGAAAGGAAGGGGAAAGCAGGGAACCAACCCGACTCCATTCAACCAATTGCCCAAACCTTAGAATTCGAGGTGGGTAGTCTTATACTCTAAATTAATAGTAATTTTGAAACCCAATTGAATTTTGTTATGAATGGTGAATGTTTGTTATGAATATTGAATATGTATGCAATAGAATGAATTTAGAAGTAGTTAGAATTGTGTTAGGATATGAGAGAATCCGATTATGTTGTTGAGGCTGAATTAGAAACATGAAAATTTGATGGAGTTAGGTTGCTTAGGTCTAAGGAGTAATATGAAAATTTAAGTTAGCAATTAGAGTCGAAGAAGTTATGATTTGGGTGCACATTATGAGTTAATTAAGCTTTAGAGACTTCTTGAATTACGTGTTCGAAGGTAATTATGGATATTGGGAATCCACGATTCGGAGTAAAAGGGAGAAGTGTGAGTTTATCCTGAGTAATTCACAAGTGAGACATAGAAGTGTTAAGCGGCCGATGGTTAGGTTAAATTGAGTTTAGAACATATCTAAACCTTTTAGATTGAATTAAACTTGAAGATAAGTGGAGTTAGAGGAACTTGAGTGGTAAAGTGAAATTAAGGGTTATATGGCTGAGTATGGGCGAGAAAGAGTTGGTTAGTAATGTGGAGAGGCAATATGAGAAATTGAGGTAAAGATAACAATTTGTGAAGAGTTGGGACTTTTGGGTTAAGTGGTGACTACTTGTGGTTATTGTGGCTCGGAGAAGTTTAATTCTTGAATTCATTAGGCTTGAAAATGAATTGAGTCAAGAAAAACAAACGTTAAAATAGGAAAGGAGCGGGAACTTGGAGTATCAAGGGAGTATGAATCTATATTGATTGATGTGGCTTTGAAAACAGCGGTGAGACGCGAGTTGCGTATATAGGAGTAATAGATTCTTGCTTGAGTAGAATATGGATGAATATGAGTAGATGTTAGATACTTGGGTGAATACTTGAATAAATATGCTAGCTTTGGATGTTGAATCTTAACATGTTGATGCTTGGCTTGTAAAGCAACTCGATTCCAAATGTTGTTCAAAAGTTAGTCTTGAAAGGAGTTACGTGTTTTACGCAAATTGATGCTTGAATGCGATCTTCGTGATATATGCTTTTCAAATGTGAAAACATATTTCTAAGAAGTGAAATTGATTTGAGAATGATGTTTGAAAGCTTTATGAGTGAATGTGTTAAAGAAATTATTTTGAATCGACTTTGCTAGGATCGTTTAGCATAAGGAAGGATTCTAGCTAGGAGTGCCTAGCCAGGGGTCCTGGGAAGCAGGATGCGCGATCGGAATCTTCCCGGATAGGTCCCGGAGCCTTTATTCGGGTCGCGCCCGGAGACACCGAGAGAAATTATGAGAAATTACGAAGTGCTAGTTCGAGTCTACAACCTAGGAAGTGATTCACTAAGAGAGATTCATTGAAAATGATTCACGAGAAGTGATTTAGTAGAAAGGATTCAGTTTGTGATTGAAAGCATTTGGAAGAAAGTGTAGGTGGTTGAACCACCTTGTTTAAAGTGATTTAATTCCCAAAATGATTGCAAATCGTGCTTTTGAATAATTAAATTATGATCTTTAAGTTGCAAGAGGTTTCGGGAGATTTGATTGAAAAGTATCTAGATTTGTATTACGTTGTTATACTTTCACCGATTTCATTATTATGAGTAGTATATGTAAAGAATTTCTATTTTAAGAATGTAACACTTTCCGGTGAGCTCGTGGTTTGCTCACCCCACAAATTTCCTCTTTTTCTCCCTCCCAGTGTTGCGGTACACTCTCAAAAGGTGTGATCCGTACTTAGCATATTCTGGACTCTTGCTGATTGTTGTTTCTCGATTGCCGATTGCTAAATGATCCAAGTTGCTGACGTGCATTCCATATGTTCTAAGTGTTATAGCTTGTAATTAAGCTTATATAATTTGTATCGGATGTATCATGAACCATTTATGATGTTATAAGTTTTAATGCATGATTGGTTGGACTCCGACGTGTGGCCGTTGAGTTGTATACTCCGAGCATGTGGCTCTTTGTGTTGTATTATGATTTTTATGAAGGGTTTTAGGGCTTTAAGTCTTGGGGATAGACCATGTTACAAACAGAACTCGCCAAAATTTTTAGAGAAATCCGAACTCTTTTGGAAAAATTACCTCGATTACCTTTAAGTTAGAGTTAGAAAGCCAAACCGACACCTGAAAGAGCCTTGGGAGTTCCTTTGAGGAACTCGGCGATGTAATACTCCTAGGGTGTGTTTTAGGATGTCACATTTAGCCTAGTATTTCGACTCGGTCGAAACGAAACCGCACTCCCTTCTAATTAATGGTTGGTGATTTTCAAGAAGGAGGAGTCTTTCCGAGTCCGGAGAAGTCTGCAGACTTTACTTAGAAGAGGAAGAACTCATATGGAGAAGATGTGTCTCAAGTTAGCCACGTTTCGAGCCTCGAAACTACCCCACTTGCAAGCTAGTTTCTACACTACAGGCTACTTATTTTGGTGGTCCAATAAGAAGCCTTTTGGTGACAAGATCCAATCATTACCAATCTTTTCGGAGCCAAATCACAGCAGGATGTAAAGGAAGGATTTTAATTGCCAATTAGAAAGGCTCGGTCAAAATATTTTGCAGTTTACTGTTTCTATTATTCATTTAACTAATTACTATAATTAGCCTTAATTAATTATAATTAGTCTTAATTTTTCCTTAGCACTTAAGAAAGGTATTTTGGAGGGACAAGGCTTCTATAAAAGCCTTCATTTCAGTTTGTAAAAACATTAAGTGTTGTTGATGAATATTGAATGAGTTTTCGGAAAGTTTGCGGATTCAAACTTCTATCCCCTCTAAATTCCTAACCATTGTAGCTTGGTTTGGCAACCAAGTGGTATTTTTCTAGGTCTTTGAAACTTCCCTATAGGTTAATTCCCAGGAAAACTTCAAAGTTGCGCCTGTTTGATTTCGAAGTTGGACTCTTGTCCCTTCCGAGTTAGGCAGGAACTATCCCCGAGTATTTGAGCTTTCCTTGTTGGTGCAAGCCCAAGCAAACCTCAAAGCCTACCTCCTCGCATTAATCTTGAATCAATCGATTCTATTCCTTGGGTTGATTATTCAACTCAAATCTTTTCCATTTTCTGTTCATTGTTTTAAAATTTTGTTTGATTGAAGTTTTGAGCCTTTGTTTCTATTCTAGCTAGACTTGGATCCATCATTTAGTATCGAAGCTCTTGGAGCCCCTCCTAGGCGTAAACATTTTGAGCTTAAACATAAACCAATCCAAAACACAAAAACAGTCACAAAGAATCCTATTTTTAGTATGTCTCCAAGCTTTATTCATGAGAAAGTTGTTGAGCAGAAACTATATCAAGCATTAAGAGAAATGGCATAATTGAAAGCACAAAAACAACACCCAATGACTTAATTAAGGAAGCAAGTGAGAGCAGAAATGGTTCCTACTGATTATGAGTTGGCTTGCCTACTTATCCCAAGTTTTCATGGCCAACAAAATCAATTTTCAAGCTAGTTTTATAAGGTGGAAGAAGCCTATACACATCCGAAACTAGATGAGCATGAGAAGTGTGATGTAGTTGTGTCAAAACTAAGGAGTCACGCACTTCTTTGATCGAAAGACTATAAGTTAAGGAGGAAGAAGAAAGGAAAAAGGAGAGTGTGCACTTGGAGTAAGTTGAGTGCTAAGTTGCTAAAAGCATTTGGCCTTCTTTCTTATAAACTCCAACCTGTCCAAAGTCGATCCATGAAGAAAAATCCCAAATTTTCTGATTTGGCTTCCCCTTCTAGGGACAGCTTGTCCCATCCTCTTGAACCAACTTCCTCTCCCTTCAATACTCCACAACCGAACCTAACTCCATAAAATCATCCCCTCCTACTCCCTGAAATTAAGCCTTCGGTTTCAGCTTGTCCCAAGCAGTGCACTATCTCGAAATTCAGGAAGCTCAAAAATTCGAAAGCTCAAACTCAGATTTATGAGAGGAAATCAACAAGGAACGAGAACCAGTCAGTTTCATCTTCTATCCTAAACATGATGATGATGTTCAGGAGAATACTTTAGCCATGGAGGAAATAGAACCCCTTAGTTCGGAGCCTTCATTTTGCTATCAAGGAGCTCAATCTATGGACATTGCATTGGTCCAACCTTTGGTTTCTAAAGAAGATTTCTACCTTCCCACCAAGGAGACTGAGGTAACCTTGGAACCTGAACTCCATAAGTGTTCTACTCCAATTTATAAGACTCCTTTCATACATGTCCTGCTTTAGAATGCCAATAGAGAACCCCAAAATTGCTAAATTTATGGCCCTATGTTTGAGTCCACTTTGCAAAATCTGAAAGTGAGGCAAGAAAATTTTGATGTTTGTCCGGCTTTCATGAGTGCAACATTATCTCGATTACACTACACATGTCAAATCAGTTTTTTCGAGAAGGTAATCACCGAGTTGCCCATAAAATATTTCCCCAATCTGAGTTTGTGTCCTTAAGTCAGCTAGTATACAAGTTAGCCCCTCAAGGGACCACTAAAGATCACATATCGAAGTTGACTAGCTACCCGAGAAACAGAGTTCCTATGTACTCGTCTACTTCCCTCGTGTAGAAGGAGAATGAAAATCAGAAAGTATGCATGGATAGCATGATCACCCCTAGATTTAGGTCTCTTGCACTAAAATTGGAGGACCTTTTTGATGAGTTTCAAGGTGTTAAACACCTCAGGCCAATCCTTGAAGTCCTGTCTACGGAAAAGCTTAATGGTAACCCTAGCCAAAATCACATTTTTACTTCACAAAATTCTTTTCTTGGCTATGTGTTTTATAAGCGGGAAATTTAAGGAGGGAAAAAGGTTGACCTCTCAAGTTTAAGGACAAACTTTTTCAAAGAAGGAGGAGTATAATGGATGTATTTCTTTATCATCATGCAAAGCTTGTGTGCGAGTACAACTCTAAGGAAATTCATCTTTAGTTGAAGGCTTAGACAAGTGCAACAGCTTGCAGATTGCATGCCGATTACAGACCTATCCTAACCAATCTGAACTCAACTAAGAACTCAAATTTAGACTATGCAACCATGAAGACTCGGACACTTCTCAACGCATTTCGAGTTGCATTAAATGAATCAGTATAACCATCTCATACTTATAGAGTTTTGATTCCAAGGCATTCTCTCGTATCTCGAAACTTCTTTGAGTAAAATTGTATCTTCTCTAAGTGATACAGCTCTTACTTCTTATATTTCCTGCTTATTCGTAAGTGACTCGGAAAACCGGTTCGTTGTTCCGAGTCCAAGCATCACGCAGAGTTATCGAAGATTGAATAGACTAGTATCTCGTCTTTTCTCACTCAGAATCTGATTTACGGTTATAAGTTCTATTATGTTATAGTCGGTATTTTTAGTATGATTATTGCTTAGTCTATATCAAGTTATCTCACTCGATGTTCTTCACTTAACTTGATTCTTTGCTCAAACTAGCTCGATGGAATTTTTAGCTACATGGATATTGGACTCGGAAAATTCCATTTCGTTTCTAACTCGGATAATCGGTTGCTTAATTATCGTAATTATTTTATTATCTCGTGTCTAACCTTGGACCAAAGTATTTTATACTTTGAGAACCAAAATTGATTTACTTTTGTAGGTTATCCAATTGAGGATACACCTTTTTCCAACCACAAAAGTAACCTAGGTTTCGAACGTCAAATCACCAGTAGACATGGCTTTTCACCTTCTCTACTCCGAGTCCCGGAAGATTGTGTCGGGGCTGTCTGTTTCCAAATTTGGAAAACTGAAACGCTAAGCTTAACGGTGGTTTCCACCTTATCTTTCAAGACACCGCCGAGTGGTTTTGGACTTCCAAGAGAGTTAAACCGTTGTCCAACGTTCACATTACAACGGATACTTTCGAGTGACTCGAAAGCTTCTATCAACGGTCACGAGAGGACTCTCGGTCGGCAGATGAAGATAACGGCTACTCTGCCTGGTCATCTATAAATAGAAGCCACTTCACAAGACTTGAAGATTGCCGAACTCATTGTTAATACACATACTTGAGCAAAGTCATTGTATTTATTCTCAATCTTCTACTTATAACTCCCACTCTGTAATTCATTACTTTCGAGTTGTAAGGTCTTGTACTCGATTACAAACACTTTCTTACTTTCTCTGTAAGGTCCCTTGACTAAGTCTGTAAGGGTTAACTCAACTTAGTTGTCCCTAGCTGTAAGGGTTATCTCGGCTAGGAAGTACTAGATCGGATAAGGGAATTTCGAGTCTAGGAAAACTTGTATAGAGTTGTCTAAGGGAGCAAATTGGGTTCGATCAGTTCACGGTATTTTGTGGACTCAAAATAGTGGATTTGACTTCGTGTGCTGGATTGACACGGTCCGTGGTTTTCTGCCCCGGGAGGGTTTCCACGTAATCTCTCGGTGTTTACTTTCGAGTTCATTCTAGACTCAGACTGTCTTAAAGCATTTGCTTCTCTTGTCGATTATATCTATTCGAGTCTTTACGAGTCTCTACTTTTCGACTCTATTTTGACTCATAACTGCATTCTGTCTTTAACTTGGCAAAAGAGATTGAATTTCGACAAGATTACTTCCTCACCCTATTCACCCCCTCTAGGGTGACTCGAGACTCTCCCCGAGCAAACCTTCAATTGGTATCGAGCCTAGCCTTTCGGAAAGGATCTAACCATCCAAAGGTCTAAAGATCAAATGGCTCGAGAACACCGGAGACTTCGATGAAGGAAGATCTTCCAACAGGCCACCAAAATTCAAAGGATCAAACTTTGGGCACTTGGAAGAAGCTTATGGAATGTTTTCTTATGGATAATGATGAAGAGGTATGGAAAATCATACAACAAGGAAACTATATTCCAATGAAGACAGATGAATTGAGAATCATTCCCAAGACAAAGGTCGAGTTCACACCGGAGAAACAGAAGTTCGAAAGAACTTCAAAGCAATGAACATCCTTATGTGCACCATAAGCTCGAGAAGAATATAATCGAGTCTCTGCCTGTGACTCTGCTAAAGAGGTGTGGGATACTTTAGTCAACACCTACGAAGGTACAAGTCGGGTAAGACAAGCGAAGATCGGTCGAGTATCTTCATAAAATGAGCTTTTCAAAATGGAGCCAAAGGAGAACATTATTCGAGATGTTCATTCGCTTCACTGAGATTACCAATAATCTCAAATCTCCGGGAAAGAAAATTTCCCATGAAGAAATGTGCCTGGAAAATTCTCGAAGCCTACCAAAGAGACGATGGGGTCCGAAGGTGACTGCCATAGAGGAAGCTCATAACCTCTCACTCTTAAAGCCGAGATGAGCTCATCGGAAAGCTTCTAACACACGAAATCCATCTAGAAGAAGAGGATGCTGAGGGCAGTGGCAAAAGGAACATAGCACCGAAAGCCTCGGAATCTAAAAAGCAAATCGAGCTCCTCGACTCGGAAGAAGATCCCATGGCGCTTATTGCAAGAGGCTTCAAGAGAATAATGAAGCACAAAAGATGGGATAAAAGGCCAAAGGAAGAATTTTACAAGAAAGATAAAAGAGACGAGAAAAGGTAAGTATTCTTCTCCCTCAAAGTTATCTTTATCTAAGAATTACAGGTGTTTCGAGTGTGGCGGGAAAGACCACATAGTCAAAGACTGTCCGAAAAGGAAAAGGGACAGAAAGAAGAAGAAAGCCATGATGGAAACATGGAGCGATGAGGATTCATCAGAAGATGATGAGGACTCGAGATGACTCGAAATGTCGATGGCAATTTCGACTCGATAGGCGACAAGGAGTCGGACTCGGACTCGGACAATGAGGAAACTAACCCTCAAGAGGTAATAGATTACTTCCTCAAATTCTCCAAAGTTGATTTAGCTAAATACATTTTTACTTTGGAAGAAAAGTCCAATTCGACTCTTCCCATTTCAAAGAACAACTTGAGTCAATTTCTTCGAGAGCAATTCTTTGAAAAACGAATTGGAAAAGCTGAGACTCACACTCGAGAGAACTCAAGACTAGTGCTCAAACTAATGAGGCTGAGTCCGAGTTACTCGAGAAAGAAAATGAGCAACTAAAACAGAAGCTCACTGAGTCTCAAGATCCGATTTTAAAATTTACTTAAGGTCGGAAAAACCTTGACATGCTCTTAGGATCACAATGTGTCTCCTTTCGAAAAGAAGGTCTTGGTTTCAACAGAGAAGAGGAATCAAATTCCTACTCGGAATTGTTTAAAAATGATTCCAGAGCTGTGAAGTTCGGGAAAGCTGAGCACGGTCCCATTCACAGAAATGAAGGAAGGACTAAGCCTAGAAGCTGTTTACAAAAAGAAACCATTCTCTCCTGTTTCAAAAGGAAAAGTTTTCAAAAAGAAAGAGACACGGACTCGGTTCTCGAGAGGAAGACTCGAGAATTAGACAAAACCCAAAGTCATTCAAATGCGGGTTCCAAAACACATTCTTCCTCGAGAAAAGGACCACGGTAAGGAATGTTACTTGGGTTCGTTAGAGGAAGTGAGAAGGGTTAGATTCTCTCTGTTTTGCGGGTCACTCGAGATAAGATCAAAAGGACACTGGTACCTTGACGGTGGATGTTCACGCCACATGTCGGGAGATGCGGGACTCTTTTACGAGTTGAAAAGACATAAAGGAGGAAAAGTCACATTTGGAGATGATAGCAAAGGCAAGATAGTGGGGATTGGCAAGATTGGAAAAGGAAGCAATCCGGTCGATCCAGTCTACCTTGTCAAGGGATTAAAGTATAATCTACTCAGCATCTCTCAACTATGTGATAAAGGTCAAGAGGTAAGATTCACTCGGACAAATTGCACTATTTCGATGTCACTACCAAGGAGATCAAGCTTTCGGGTAAGAGATCGGGTAATACTTACATCATTCCTCTTTCGATCCAAGTCAGAATTTATCTTGCTTAAAAGCATCTCTCCATGATGATTCATGGACTTGACATCGTAGATTAGCTCATATTAGCATGCATACTATCAAAAAGTCGGCATCTCATGGTCCAGTTAGAGGTTTACCTAAGCTGTGTTTTTGAGAAAGACAAAGTTTGTGAAGCATGTACAAGGGGAAACAAGTCGGATCCTCATTCAAGTCTCTCAAGACTGTTTCGACATCAAAGGTGCTTGAACTGCTACACATGGATCTATGTGGTGAAATTCCGATAAAGAGCCTCGGAGGTAAATCCTACATTCTTGTCATTATTGATGACTTTTCAAGATTTACACGGGTGTGTTTTCTCAAGCATAAAAATGAAGCATTCAAGGAGTTCAGCAAACTCGTAGAAAGATTCAAGTTGAGTCTCGGACTCGGATTCAAAAGATTCGAGCCGACCATGGGAGGGAGTTCGACTACTCGGAATTCTCGAGTTCTACGATCGGAATGGAATCTTTCACAACTTCTCGGCACCAAGAACTCCTCAACAGAATGGAGTAGTAGAAAGAAAGAACAGAACCCTTGAAGAAATAGCAAGGACGATGATGATCGAGCACAACTTGCCTTACTTATTTGCAGGCGGAGGCGATCAACACAGACTAACTACACTTTGAACAGATGCCTCATCGGACCCATTACGAAGAAAACACCCTACGAGCTTTACAAAGGGAAGAAGCCAAACATCTTATACTTTAAGCCCTTTGGTTGCAAGTGTTTTATTCACAATAATGGTAAGGATCACTGACCAAGTTTGATGCTAGGTCGAGATGAAGGTATTTTTACAGGCTACTCCTCACATAGTAAAGCTTATCGTGTCTTTAACAAAAGAACTAACAAAGTGGAAGAAAGCATCCACGTAGTGTTTGATGAACTTGAACAGGAGAAGCCAAGTGAGTCGTCATACTCAAAGCTGAAGCTCAGTAGAGATGATGATGAAGCCGAGCTTACAAAGACTCGGACTCAACACTGCTCAAAATGAGGTCACTCGGAACGAGGAAACTCATAATGAAATAACTCAAGAGATCACTCGGAACGAACAAGCCAATGAAGAAGATCACTCGGAACAAGTTTACGAAGATCAAGCGGTTCAACCCACAAATCTCGTGAATCAAAGAACGAGTAAAGCATTCAAGTTTACTTCTAGTCATCCACTAGAAAACATACTCTCGACATCAACAATGGGGTAAGAACTCGTTCCTCTCTACATAATCTATGTGCGTTCATTGCATTCATTTCATTAACGGAACCCAAAAATGCACTAGAGGCCCTTAATGAACCTGAATGGGTAGAGGCCATGCAAGAGGAACTCAATCAATTCGAGAGAAACCAAGTACGGACTCGACCAACCGACCTTCGACCACCCGGTTATAGGAACCAAATGGGTTTTCAAGAACAAAGCTGGATGAGGGTGGTGTGGTAGTCGAAATAAGGCTAGACTTGTGGCTCGAGGATATAATCAAGAAGAAGGAATTGATTGTGGGGAAACCTTTGCACTGTAGCGAGAATCGAAGCCATTAGAATACTATTGGCATTTGCATCCAGCATGCATATTAAATTATATCAAATGGATGTTAAGTGTGCATTTCTCAATGGTTTTATTGAAGAAGAAGTCTATGTCGAGCAGCCTCCTGGTTTTGAAAACTCGGAATTTCCAAATCATGTTTTCAAACTTCAAAAGGCTCTCTATGGTCTTAAACAAGCACCTCGAGCTTGGTATGAAAGACTGAGTAGTTTCTTGGTTCAAAATGATTTTAAAAGAGGTCGGATCGACAAGACTCTCTTCATAAAGACCAAGGGAAAGATTTCCTTATTGTTCAAATCTATGTTGATGATATTATCTTCGGTGCTACTAATGAATTTACGTGCGAGAATTTTACGAGTTGATGAGTCAAGAGTTCCAAATGAGTATGATGGGAGAACTCAACTTCTTCCTTGGGTTACAAATCAAACAAGACAAAGATGGAATCTTTGTTCATCAATCAAAGTACACCAAGGAACTGCTGAAGAAATACAAACTTCAAGATGCAAAGCACGCATCTACTCCCATGAGCGACGGTATAAAGCTTGACTCGGACGAGAAAGGTAAAGCAATAGATCGAAACTTTATCGAGGTATGATTGGATCTTTGCTATATCTTACTTCCAACGAGGCCGAGATATAATGTTCGGTGTTTGTCTATGCGCAAGATTTCAAGCTGATCCAAAAGAATCACATCTCACTGTGGTGAAGAGAATATTCGAGATATCTTGCGGGCACTCGGAATTTAGGTCTATGGTATTCCGGAGACTCAGAACCGACTCTTACTTGGATACTCGAGACGCGGACTACGCAAGATACAAAGTTGATCGAAAGAGCACATCCGGAGCTTGCCAATTTACGGGTCAATCCCTAATATCTTGGCACTCAAAGAAGCAGAACTCAGTAGCTCTTTCAGCTGCTTGAAGTTGAATATATTGCAGTTGGAGCTTGTTGCGCTCATATTCTATGGATAAAGCAACACTTGAAGGATCTTGGACTATTCCTCAACTCGGTTCCAATCAAGTGTGACAACCAAAGCGCAATCAGTATCACCAAGAATCTCGTCCAGCACTCGAAAACAAAGCATATCGAGGTCGAGATATCACTTCTTACGCGATCACTCGGAAAAAGGTGATATTGAACTTGAGTTCATTCCTACTAATCTTCAATTAGGCGATATTTTTACTAAGCCTCTTGGTGAAGATCGGTTTTGTTTTATTCGGAATGAGCTTGGTATGTTAAATGCTTAAATATGTGCTATTCTTATTCATTGCATAATTCTATGTTATGTGTTTTCACTTTTAATAACCATTAGCTCGGTTGATTCGGTGATCTTGGGCTAGTAGTTATTTCGTGTTTCGAGTCACTCGAAACCAATCGAGTCAAACTCGGACGTAGAGAAACTTGGACTTCAAATTTTACGAAACTATCTCTAGAACAGTGGAGAGTTTCGGATCATATTTTCAAAATCTTTCTCTTTCTCTCTCGAGCGTTGTGATCGAGATATTAGCCAGTGGATTTCTAACCGCTGGAATCTTAACCGTTGAAGAGAACCATCACACCGGTCCTTGGTGGCTGATGGACAAGCCGAGTCGGAACGGAGTTATATTTAACGGATAGTTGACGGGCGCGCTCATTTTCTATAAATAGCGTCTATTCATCTTCATCTCGGTATTCTACATTCCATCTCTCTCAAACGAAACTTTTCGCGGAAGATTTCTACGTGAACAGTCATCCTTGAACTTCGCGAGCGTCGAAGAAGCCATCTCTCGTAAGTTTCGACCGCTCTCATCTTTTTCTTCTCCATCTTTTTCGTTTCTTCTACCTCTCCTTCTCTTTCCTACTCGAAAGTTTCATCTTTCCTTCATTCTCTCAAAATGCCTAAAAGAGGAAACCATCCCGACTTCCGGGTCTCCTCTTCTTCCAAAAGCCTCGCACCAAAACACCGGAGAGCTCAACCCCTCCAAATCCATTGTCACCCGGCACCTTGCGTCTGGACGACAAATTCTTTCCAACAACCAAATTTTCTTGGTTGTCCCACATTCAAACCACCGGAGCATACCACTTCCTGTGTTTCAGCGAGTTCATCTATCCCGAACTCGTTTCGAGTTCTATACTCACCTCACCCACTCCGAAAATGTTCTAACCTCCGGGGTTCGGAACATAAATGTTCGTCTAAACACCTCTCTCCTCCACCGCTTGTTCAAGGTCTCCTCTCTATTCTTGAACAGCAACCCCATTCCTTTCACTTGAAGTCGCCGACGACTTCTTTGAAAAATACGCCAAAGAGTTCCCTGAGTCCCGAAAAACTTTTCGTGACTCGGTTGAAGTCGAAGCTCGCCTTACAGTGCTTTCTGCTGATGAGAACCTTTTTCTCACGAGCATTCCAGCAAGGAGAACCCCAACTCCAAGCACCTCAAAGCTCTCTTTGACATTCTTGAGGGCTACGAAGTAGACCTCTTCCCCTCCATCATTGAGCAAATGGCGGCTGTGCCAGCTCAGCTCCAATCCAAGAAGAACACCTCCCTTCCTTTCGGTGCTCTTCAACCCTTGTCTTCAAACAATTCCAAGTTCCTCTCCCTCGGACCCAAACGCAGTATGCGAGGCTGCCGTTGTTGTCGGCAAGAAGGAAGCTGCGAGGGTACGGATACCGGAAGCCGAACCCGGTGTGCGGGTGCATAACTCGGAGCTAAGGCCCCCTTCTCCGCCTCGGACTCGAGAAATCAACTCCTCTCTCTCTCCCTCTCCAACTGGTAGTGCCTCCACCTCGGGTGCCTCCAAAACTCTCTCTGCTCTCTTGTCCCCCGCTTTTATGGACAAGATCGACTCCGTGTCCTCCGATTTCGGAGACCTGCTCCGGTCTTTCAAACTTGTTCTCCAAAATCTGTCCATCAACCAAAAGACTGGTCAATCCCAAATCCGAGAGCAACGAGTCTCTTGTTCTTGAGATGAAGGAACTGGTAAAGGAGCGGAAGGAGCTGGTCGAGCTCCTC
Source organism: Talinum fruticosum (assembly GCA_021018815.1). Taxonomy (NCBI): domain Eukaryota; kingdom Viridiplantae; phylum Streptophyta; class Magnoliopsida; order Caryophyllales; family Talinaceae; genus Talinum; species Talinum fruticosum. The sequence goes on along the minus strand of JAITYX010000087.1, from coordinate 1,386,057 downwards.
GGAGAGAGAAGGTCCAAGGCGGGTCGGGACCATGACGACTCGAGACGCGTCCGAAGCATCTTCGAGCCCAAGTCCGACCTCCTCGGACAGCGGGGATGAAGAAGAAGAAGAAGCGAGCGAGACGCCGAGGAACCAGCCGGCGAGGTAGGTACATCCGGGCAAGGGAAGGAACACCAAGAAGAAGCGGTGGGAACTAGCGAGGGTCGACTCGCTCCACAAGCTCAAATAGTTGTACTCGGCTCGGACAGCGATGCGGGTGGGTCGAAGACCTTGCTACTCCGGCGGGTCGGACAGAGCGGCCCCCTCCGGCTACCGAGGTTCCAAGGGAAGAACCCTCGATCCACTCACTCCGGGTCGGCCACTCGGAGCTGAGCCCCGATGATTATACCGGTTCTCCCTCCGCCACGCTCAAGCACATCGTCAAGATCATATCGGCGCCGGCGAACCTCCACTCCCTCCGCCTCCACTCGAAATCCCCTCTCCCTCGTAGGCGCCATGCACTGAGTCACAATTCCTCGGTCTGCCGAGTCTTCTTCTTCCGAATTTTTTTTTTTTTGTTGTCCGGACAACTAGGTTGTACTACTTGTTCTTTTCTTCCCTTCTTTTTGTTGTTGTTTTTGCTGAAAGGCAAGGGGAGACATAGAGTCGAGAAAACTTGTTGTTTTGTTTAGGGGAGTTTTCCCTTTTAATCCTTGTAATTTCTGTCAAGTTCAATGAACTAATGCTTTCTCTCACATGATTTCGTGTGTATAATCTTTACGAGTTTACATTATTTCATTGCTAAGCATTCTTACTTTATGCTCTTGCTCTTGCTCCGATACACTGAGAATTCTTTACTTAACTTTCCTCATAAGCAACTACTCGAGTCGGATATTTTTTTCTAACAAAGTTTACGTCTAAGAATGGAATTCCTTTCATCAAAAAGGGGAGATTGAAGACTCGGACACTTCTCAACGCATTTACGAGTTGCATTAAATGAATCGAGTATAACCATCTCATACTTATAGAGTTTTGATTCCAAGGCATTCTCTGTATCTCGAAACTTCTTTGAGTAAAATTGTATCTTCTCTAAGTGATACGGCTCTTACTTCTTATATTTCCTGCTTATCCGTAAGTGACTCGGAAAATTGGTTTATTGTTCGAGTCCAGCATCACTCGAGTTATCACGGATTGAATAGACTAGTATCTCGTCTTTTCTCACTCAGAATCCGATTTACGGTTATAAGTTCTATTATGTTATAGTCAATATTTTTAGTATGATTATTGCTTAGTCTATATCAAGTTATCTCACTCGATGTTCTTCACTTAACTTGATTCTTTGCTCAAACTAGCTCGATGGAATTTTTAGCTACATGGATATTGGACTCGGAAAATTCCATTTCGTTTCGACTCGGATAATCAGTTGCTTAATTATCGTAATTATTTTATTATCCGTGTCTAACCTTGGACCAAAGTATTTTATACTTTGAGAACCAAAATTGATTTACTTTTGTAGGTTATCCAATCGAGGATACACCTTTTCCAACCACAAAAGTAACCTGAAGCTCGAACGTCAAATCACCAGCAGACATGGCTTTTCACCTTCTCTACTCCGGTCCCGGAAGATTGTGTCGAGGCTGTCTGTTTCCAAATCTGGAAAACTAAAATGCCAAGCTTAACGGTGGTTTCCACCTTATCTTTCAAGACACCGCCAGTGGTTTTGGACTTCAAGAGAGTTAAACCGTTGTCCAACGTTCACATTACAACGGATACTTTCGAGTGACTCGAAAGCTTCTATCAACGGTCACGAGAGGACTCTCGGTCGGCGAGATGAAGATAACGGCTACTCTGCTCGGTCATCTATAAATAGAAGCCACTTCACAAGACTTGAAGATTGCCGAACTCATTGTTAATACACGTACTTGAGCAAAGTCATTGTATTTATTCTCAATCTTCTACTTATAACTCCCACTCTGTAATTCATTACTTTACGAGTTGTAAGGTCTTGTACTCGATTACAAACACTTTCTTACTTTCTCTGTAAGGTCCCTTGACTAAGGCTGTAAGGGTTAACTCAACTTAGTTGTCCCTAGCTGTAAGGGTTATCTCAGCTAGGAAGTACTAAATCGAGATAAGGGAATTTTTGAGTCTAGGAAAACTTGTATAGAGTTGTCTAAGGGAGCAACTCGGGTTCGATCGGTTCATGGTATTTTGTGGACTCAAAATAGTGGATTTGACTTCGTGTGCGGATTGACACGGTCCGTGGTTTTCTGCCCCGGGAGGGTTTCCACGTAATCTCTCGGTGTTTACTTTACGAGTTCATTCTAGACTCGGACTGTCTTAAAGCATTTGCTTCTCTTGTCGGTTATATCTATTCGGTCTTTTCGAGTCTCTACTTTTCTGACTGTTTTGACTCGGAACCGCATTCCGTCTTTAACTTGGCAAAAGAGATTGAATTTCGACAAGATTACTTCCTTACCCTATTCACCCCCTCTAGGGTGACTCGGACTCTCCCCGAGCAAACCTTCAAACCAGATCTGAGTTCAACCGTGAACTCGGTTCCAACTTTGCAGATATCATGAGTTCAACGGAGAACTCGGATTTGTACTTTGAAAGCATTTTGAGTTCAGCCCGAACTCGGCTTCAACATCTAAGTCCTCAATTTCAGAAGGAAGGTCACGGCTATGCATATCCAAGGGTGTAATGACATTGCTCAAGTCAAACATGATGGGACTAGAGCAATGTGAAGAAGGAAGTGACCATTCAGCCATACTCGCCAAACTTAACTCTTTGAGTTCTTAATTGGACTTAGTTTTTACAATTTTCTAAACAATTTATTCAAATTTGGTTTGTAATAATTTGGACAGTATTTTAGCTTTGTTTTGAACTCTTTGAGATGGAGAAAAACTGTCTCTAATGATGCCAACAGGTTTACCAACCATTTAGATCCGTTCAAGCTTGCACAAGTTCAGCTAGAAGCTAAAGGGTCGTAGAAAATTTAGAGGCAATGCAATTTGAGGTTGTCAAGCCTTGGACAAGTCCTAAATGCAGTCAAGGAAGATGATTTATGAAGAAAAGCAATGTCCATGCATGCATTCCAAATTCGAGCATGTTGAGTTCTTAGTTTTTAAGCGGAATTTTCTATTTTTAAGACAACTTCTACATCTATTGGTCTATAATAATTAAGACATTTTTTAGTTGTTTTTGGACATTGTAGGATGGTTGAAAACCATCCCTAATGATTTCTTACAGGTTGATAGACTTTCAGCCTAGTATTTCGACTCGGTCGAAATAGAAACCGCACTCCCTTCTAATTAATGGTTAGTAATTTTCAAGAAGGAAGGAAGAGTCTTTCCGAGTCCGGAGAAGCTACAAACTTTACTTAGAAGAGGAAAAACTCATATTGAGAAGATATGTCTCAAGTCAGCCACGTTTCGAGCCTCGAAACTACCCCACTTGCAAGCTAGTTCTTAGGCTAAAGCTTACCTTTTCGGTGGTCCAATAAGAAGCCTTCCGGTGAAAAGATCCAATCATTACCAATCTTTTCAAATCCAAATCATAGCAGGATCAAAAGGAAGGATTTTAATTGGCCAATTAGAAAGGCTCGGTCAGAATATTTTGCAGCTTTCGTTTTCTATTATTCATTTGACTAATTACTATAATTAGTGTTAATTAATTATAATTAGTTTTAATCTTTCCTTATCATTTAGGAAAGGTATTTTGGAGGGACAAGGGTTCTACAAAAGCCTTCATTTCAGTTTGTAAAGACTAAGTATTGTTGATGAATATTGAATGAGTTTTCGTAAAGTTTGCAGATTCAAACTTCTATCCCCTCTAAATTCCTAGCTATTATAACTTGGTTTGGCAACCAAGTGGTGTTCTTCTAGGTCTTTAAAACTTCCCTGTAGGTTAATTCCCAATCAAACTTCAAAGCTGCCCCTATTTGATTTCAAAGTTGGACTCTTGTCCCTTCCGAGTTAGCCAAGAACTATCCCCAGTAAGTCTTTGAGCTTTCCTTGTTGGTGCAAGCCCAAGCAAACCTCAAAGCCTACCCCCGCATTGATCTCGAATCAATCGATTCTATCCATTGGGTTGATTATTCAACTCGGATCTTTTCCATTTTCTCGTTCACTGTTTTAAAATTATATTTGATTGAAGTTTTAAGTCTTTGTTTATGCTCTAGTTGGGCTTGGATCCATCAGTTAGTCCCATCAAAAGAAGGAAATTCAACTTTTGGGTTTACATGAAAGGAATTTCTACAATGGAAATTTTCAGAGCTAAAAGAATTACTACTTGTAAAATCAGCTTCCACAAATTAATTCTTTGAGCTTTCCTTGTTGGTGTAAGCCCAAGCAAACCTCAAAGCCTACCCCCGCATTGATCTCGAATCAATTAGATTCTATCCATTGGGTTAATTATTCAACTCGGATCTTTTCCATTTTTTATTCACTATTTTAAAATTATGTTTGATTGAAGTTTTAAGTCTTTGTTTATGCTCTAGTTGGGCTTGGATCCATCAGTTAGTCCCATCAAAAGAAGGAAATTCAACTTTTGGGTTTACATGAAAGGAATTTCTACAATGGAAATTTTCGAGCTAAAAGAATTACTACTTGTAAAATCAGCTTCCACAAATTAATTCTTTGAGCTTTCCTTGTTGGTGTAAGCCCAAGCAAACCTCAAAGCCTACCCCTCGCATTGATCTCGAATCAATCGGATTCTATCCATTGGGTTAATTATTCAACTCGGATCTTTTCCATTTTTTATTCACTATTTTAAAATTATGTTTGATTGAAGTTTTAAGTCTTTGTTTATGCTCTAGTTGGGCTTGGATCCATCAGTTAGTCCCATCAAAAGAAGGAAATTCAACTTTTGGGTTTACATCAAAGGAATTCCTACTATTAAAACTTTTAGAGCTAAAAGAATTACTACTTGGAAAATCAGCATCCACAAATTCGTGGTTATATATATAAAGGATTATTAACATCCGAATCTCTTGTATTATGCGATAATCATTTTTCTACCCATATCCTATGAAAAATAATTTTTAAGCCCCGACTTTTCTCGACATATTACAATTGTAGTTAAACTTGGGATGCAAAGTTGACCGGAATAGTTAAAACTTACATTATCTCCACTCTCCTTCCCCTCACCATCGCTCTCTCCGAGTCTTGCTCCTCGCTCTCCCACCCCCTCCCCTCTATCTCTCCCTCTTCCAAAGAAAAATTGACTATGTCCAACAAGAATCGGCGATGAACATTCAATTAGACACTAAACTCATCTCGAGAACTCAAAGTAAGCTTGATATCACCCGAACCCGGATCATTAAACCGGTTCCCGGGCTCCGATTTCCCAAAATCTCGGCTATCTTCTGTTGCATCAACCCCTGCTTATCCACCATTAGAGAAGCGAGGAGTAGGTAGAGGAGATTTGGCGGAGGAAGAAGAAACGACGCTGTCCTGGAGGGGTGGAAGTGGAACTAGGGAGGCAATTAGGTTCACCGGCCACCATCTCGAAAAGGGTAGGGCTAGATCGGGCCCGAGAAGGAGGAGGGGACATCGGGTTTAGGAGCCCAGCGGTGAGGGCGGAGTTGAACTTGGTGAAGCTCAAGGGTTATGTGGCGGAATATGATTCGTAGATGGTGGAAGTGGGGAAGCCATTGCAGTCTAAGGGGAGAGAGAGGGTAGGTAATCGGAGGTGGCGGAGGAGGAGATGGTGAATTCACGAAGCGGCGACGCTTGGGCTTGGCGGTGGTGGTTGAGGTCACAATGGTTGCCACAGCTGCCATGGGAGAGAAGAAGAAAGTGGTAGTGGTGGGGGTTTATGAGCTTTTGAAGTCTACTAACCGCCCTTTTGGTTTTATTACTGGTTTTTGATGGTTAGGGCATGGAAATCAAAGAGAGGAAACGAGGAAGGGGAAAATTTTTTAAAAATGGTGGTGGAAACGAGAAGAGGAGAGAGAGAGAGATGGGTGTAGGGAGAAGAGAGAGAACAGAGGGAATTCATTTAGGAAAAGGACATGAAAATGAAGAGGATTGATTAATGGCGGATAGAGGGAGGGATAATGTAACGGTATTTTCGTCTTTTAACTATTTCGATCAACTTTAAATTCCAAGTTTAACGACAATTGTAATATGTCAATAAAGTAAGGAGAGTTAAAAATTATTTTCCATAGGACATGGGTAGAAAAGTGATTACCACATAGTACAAGGAGTACTGATGTTAGTAATTCTATATATATATAGACACACTTTAGCATATGTTTTCTTTATTCTAATGTGTATTCAAATTAAATTAAGGAAAAAAATCATATAATGAACAGTCTATTGTGAGACGGGGAAAGTACAAGCTAGCCAAATTTCAATAAATCAAGTTGTGTTATTTTCAATTTGGGCAAGTCATAACTCAAGTTGGACGATTTTTCGATAATGTCTGTTTTCTTAGTTATATTTAACCCATTAAGCGTTCTATACAGAAGTCATTATTCTTCTTGCAGTTGCTACCTGCAAATCTGCAATACTTTCTATGCCCATAGCTCAGCCAGCTCTGAGCACATACAAAAAAGAAATAAAAAATAAAAATAAGGAACCTTAGCCAGCTCAAGAAAATATGCCAATGGTAGCTTAAAAACTTTAAAATGCAAAAGATCCAAATTGGTTCGAATAGTTTGGCACTTGTTCCCTCTTAAAAGGCTCTACCTTTTAATGGCTCGACCATGGTAAACAGAGGCCCAAAGATATTAAAAATAAAAATCAAAACAGCATCTCAGTGAATCTGTTGCAAAGCATGGCCTTTCGCAAAATATGGAGATAAAATGAATTTAAAAAATATCACATTCAAAATGGAATTTTATACACTGAAGATGAATCCCTAGGCATGAATCTTACATCAATTCTTTTGGCATATCAAAATCTTTACAGAACTGCAAATAAGAAGCATTTACACTGACACTTCTATTATGTATAGTAGCCCAAGTACTGAAATGGCTAATAATTTTAGCCTGAATTGTGATTACAAATACAACAACCTACCAGAGGACCCTCAGACAGCACTGGCAATCATCAAAATCCTACCCTGAACCTCAAAGAACCAAATAAGAAGCACCGTGAATCTGTAGCAAAAGCACACCCAGTATAAGGAAATAGTCGCAAAGCGTATAAATGAATAAAAAATAACATCAAAAAGATTTAATAATCCTGCTTCATCAGATAAGTTCCAGCATCCAGCAGCATTTTAAAATTCATTGAGGCTTTATTTGGAACAAGGACAAATTCAGAATTAGAAATATAATTCAGATTAAAGGCTCAGTAGGAGAATAGAAGAATTAAAAGTTGGGCATTGAGTAAGGGATCCAAAGGCTCAAAAAAATAAAATGTGTAAATTGGTGAATCAACAAGCATTGAAGGCACAGGGCACCAAATCATACGCAAAACTGCCCCTATAAAATAGGCCGGTTTGATGAGGTTTGGGTTGAGTAACATTACAGTGTCTAGTTGAGCTAGTTATATTATAATATCTCATGTAAGGTCCAGTTGGGTGCGCACTAGGTGAAACTTAAAACAAGTTATGTCGAGCCCAGGCTGGGTGACATCATTGACCTTTATTACGATAGACACAGATAAGAATTAAGTCAGTCAGGCATCCAAGCCATTCAGCTTCGGGTGAGATTATTTCGAATTTAGGAATTCAAATCATATCACATTATTTAAGTTTAAAAGAAAAAAGTGATCTTTCAAAACTCAGTTTAGTTTTTCGTTTATAAATTCTCTTTCCCACAATGCAGCTAGTTCTGCTTGTGCCTCAGTTTTATTAGCATTAAAGAATTTCTTCAACTATCCATACACTGAACATCGTTAGCTTTTAAGATAGTGGTTAGTGGTTTGAAGGAATTAAACCACTAGTTAAAAAATGTAAATGTTCAGCAAAGTAGTAGTTGATATATTAATTAAAGGAATTTCTTCAACTCTCCATACACTGAACATCGTTAGCTTTTAAGATAGTGGTTAGTGGTTTGAAGGAGTTAAACCACTAGTTAAAAAAATGTAAATGTTCAGCAAAAGTAGTAGTTGATATATTAATTAAAGGAGTGTTCGGTAAAATTAGTTATTTTACTAGCGATTAGCTATCACCCTGCTCAGCGGTTAGTTCTTTAACTAATGATTTCATATAAATATGTTCAGTAACAGTAGTTGAGTAGTTGATTAAGTTGCATATCTGCAGAAAATTATGCATCCAAGGCTTTTAGGACATAAAAAGGTGAAATTTGGAAATATAAATGCAACCACTAGATAGTGGTTCACAAAAGTTACTTTCAATACCTAGTACCTTTTGGAACATCCAATAGCTCTTGGAAAACACTACATAAACCTCTATCATTGTGACGACCACTAGTTTTCCGAACACTTATATTTTTAGGTTAGTAGTTTAACTCCTTCAAACCACTAACCACTAACTACTACCTTAAAAGTTACTACCAATTACATCCTAGAGGTTTATGTAGTGTTTTTCAAACCTAGTAGTTGCATTGATATTTCCAAATTTCTCTTTGTCCCTAAAAATCTTTCATTCATATTGTCCTTTTTAGTCATTTTATATAAAATCTGCTTCTATACAACTACATTTACCGAACACATTTACCTTTTCTTTAATATCCGAACACATTTATCTCGTACCATTACTTAGACAACTAACCACTAATCCGTGAAAGCTAATCGCTAATGAAAATGAAAAAATTACCAGCGAGTAAAACAGATATCATTAGTAAAACAATTAATTTTACCAAACACGCCCATAGCATAATGTCGAGACAGCCACGTCAAAGCATGGAGCAACCAGCCACATCCCCCAACCCACCCCATGCCATCCCCCAATATTCCGCTGAGCTTCACTGAAAATGCAAGAAGCCTTCAACAGTCTTTTGCAGTCACCCACCCATTGTTGGAGGACGAGCAATAGACCAGCCTACTTTATTGAGGGCCATCGAGCTATGTCTTAGATGCACCCAAGAGACCACCATTTTTCATGTGAGGGAAAGACTAGCACTAATTCGAGCTCGTAAACTTTTCAACACTATCCTAACCTAAGGATTGACTAAACTTGCTGCTGCTAAAGCTCTTGTATAAGATGAAGAATGCTCGTCTGCAAGTAGCTCGAAACGAAATTAGGAAGCATGGAAGGATATAATTCAAGCTATTCAAATTCTTCCTTGTCCAAATCTCTTATATATGTGGCTATCTATCAATGACCTATGACTATAAGATGAACTCCAATGCAGGAAACTAGAAAGCTTTGATGCTGACTACCCTACCCCCTACCCCCACCCGTAGGTCTCCTTTTATTGTCAAAATAACTCCCAAAATGAGTACAGGTATTAAAACAATCATTATAAAAGAATGTTGAGCAAACCAACATCCCCATGGCCAAGGAGAAATGGGTTACTATAGAGATTATCAATTCAAGAAGAGGTCATTTCTGAAAGATCACCAGATATTTTTTTAAAGAAGTTTAAAAGAGATTAAAATCTTCTTAGAAGGAAAGGTATATTAGGAATAGCCAATTAGGAAGCATTAGAATCATTTACATTAACAAAATACCAGTCATAACATATAGTTCTACAAGAAGCCCAAATACATAAGACTAGAAACATACTCCTGATCAAATTCCATCAATTATATATTTCTCTAAACCTAGATAACCATGCAATCGTATCCATTCTTACCCAAGTCGCCATTTGTTCCAATACAGAAAGGAACAAGGGAGTGAGACGAGACTATATTGTTAATCTATGTTACTAGGACTCGGCCACATGTATGCCGAAGTGCGAAGAGGGTGTCGTGTCAGACTCTCGATTTTTGAAAATTTTTGTGTATTTTTTGTCTGTAAAGAAAGGGTTGAGTATATATCCATACCTATGTCTGGGTGTTGAGTGCGTGAGCTAGGTACTTGAGGCAAAAGAAAAAGTCAATTGTCCTTACGTGGTATGATTCCAAGATGATTAGATATTTTTTCATTTCACCTTGCTCTATTTTTTGGTGCAGATTCCACCTTGCTCTATGGATGTAGAAATATGTGTTTCAAATTCTCTTCTAAAGCACAAAAGTTGTTTGACTGGCTAATTGGCTCCGACAATACTTTTATGTCATGACAATTTTAGCATTTCCGGTCCATATGTGGATTAGTAACAATAGAATCCATGGAGAGTGCTTCATTTCAGGCAGCAAGTGATCCTAAAGTACTCTCTTACTTGGAAGGCCAGATGGGGGGTGGTTAAGAGTGAACCCCGTAAATGAAGGTGGATGTTTATTTGTGTATCTTTCCAATACAATTCCCCCATTCTAAGATAATCACCAACATATTTGATATTGTGCATTACGTCTTTGGTCTTAACACATTAGTGGATGAATTACCAAGTAGTAATGTCCCCTGTTTCTAGTGCTTTTCCATCAATTTTACTTGATTGTTAAATTAGCTTTGTTGTAACCAATTTATTGCAATATGGTAATTCATCCACTAATGTGTTTTTTTGTTAAATTCTACAAAAACAAATTTTCATCCAAACTTTTCAAGCTCTCTCAACTACAACGGTAACAAGGGCCTCTCGACAAGTGGCTTACCTTTTCAACAAAATGTGTTGTGACGCAAATCTAGTTTATACGGTACTACTTTTAGCAAGTCAAGTCTTCATTGAGATCTCAATATTGCACTTTGATGTGTGTGATTCAGCAAATATTTTACTAATTCATTTTTTATTCTTATATGTGATTTATCTAGTTCAATGCAACATAAAAATCTCACAAAAAATAATTTGCTAGTGTGAAACACACTTGGAGACCAAAAGATATGGTGGTATACCTTTTTGATCTCCCTTCCAGTTGCAACTTGTTGTAACTTGTTGCACTGTCAATAAGTTGTACAACATTTATTTCTCCATTGTAAGGCAATTTTGCTAACCTGATATTCCACAGGAGAACATTTTTATGCCAAACATCAAACATCGAGCGATGAGTGTTACCTGCAATTACAATTACATTTATAAGAGGCTAGTGTCGTACTCTTAGCTATTCCACTTGGGACAATTGATATTGGTTGACATTTTCCAGTATCTTTTAACGAGCCAAATCCTTCTCAACATCTCTCTTACACTCATCTACTAATGTTATTTTAGCTTTATCAAACACAAGAGGTTTGTACTCCTCAGGAGCATGGCCGATTGCTTTGACCATGACAAAGATACTTAAGGATCCTATGCACGTACAAGTCTTCGTTATTGGATAGAGCCATAACAACTCTACCAGCTGAAACTACCTAAAAAAATTGAGAAAGATTTGGCTTCATTGAAAGATGTTTGGTATTTTCAAGGAATATCAACTGTCTACAATGGTGGTCAAACATACAACATTAGCCTTTTATAAATGTATGCAGCTAATGATCTGGACCCAGCATTCATATATGCAGAACACTTTTCTAGTGTGGAAAAAGGGTGTCACAATAACAGAATTTATTCTCAATGCCCACAAAAGTTGGGCAAGATGTACAGTACAAACAAGCACCAAATTTTAACGGAGCTGGACTGGAAGACAAAAAAGGTATGTATCTTTCGGTCTCCAAGTATGGCTCCAAGTATGGCTGACACCATTGGCACAGACTTAGACCCTATTCCATTTAGCTTTAGCTTACATCCTTACCACTCCTTCCACGTTTTTTTTAACTAACTTTACAACTATAACTATCTTTCAGCTGCTTACACCTGTTTACGGCTCCTTCCAGTTTCTTACACCTACTTAAAAAACTCCTTACAGGACCTTATACCTAAATGGAACAGGGCCTTCATCTTTAACAAGTTTTTAGTTTTTATTGTTGCATTTCACTAGGTGAATCATAAATATATAAGAGGGAAAGCTAATAGAGAAGTATTTACAAACCACAAACACGTACATGTAATATTTTCACGACTTGCTAAAACTGGCAAGAACAACAAAAAAAAAAGTTGCATCACATTTTCTACAGGAAAAATAAGCCACATGTAGAGAACCTCTTGCTACTACAAATTATACCATGTACTCTAGTGTATAGACTGAAATTACCATATATGGTATTTTGTTTTAATTTTTAAAATCTACCCCCTATTTCCTTGGTCCTCCTTTCCAAAAAGATTACTCTCTCCTTCGAATTGTGTCATGTATAAGTATTGCCTTGCTACCACTTGTCAGCCAAGAAAAATTAGGTGGAAAGTGGTTGTAAGAGAACTCGTTCCTTGGGTGCAAAATACACAAAAATAATAATTATATAACACATTTTGAGATGAAATTGACAATATATTGATAAGAATAAAGCCGAAAGTGGTTGTAAGATAAAATGCATTCAAAGATAACCTAGATAAGAGATGTACTACACAACAAATATCACGTCAATAGACCAGGCAAATTTGTTATTCTACTTAGTTTCAAGTGAGATTAATTGTGCATCGGACAATGTTTAGGTCGATGTGATTTCAGTTTTGGTCGGGTCAATTTTGTTTGGGTTGACTTTGTGTCCACTGATGTTTGATACAATCAAATTCAGTTGCAAAGGAAAACAACTTTGGAGGACAAGTTTGGATTTGGTTGGGTTTGATTCGGCTTCAGTCCAACACGAGTTATAGACAATATCAGGTGTCAGTTAGAGTTAGACCTATGACCTATGACCTATCCACAGTCCTTCCTCTAATATTGATTTTTTATTTTTAAAAAAATTGATTATAGAAATTATGATGTAAACATTATGTTACAAGTTTTAACACTTTATACCAGTTTCATACATCAGAAAGTTATCGCTAACCAATTTTAAATTCTGAGTTTTGATGTTGCAAAACAATACAAGCAACAAATTCCAATGAAATCCAATAGGAAGAAAAGGCAAATGACCTCAAAAATGCTGCTCCAGGACTAACATATATGGAACATTAAGCTATTACAGTTGCAGTTAATGGATAAGCATGTATTGAAAAAGACTAAACATATAAGATTTAGCCAACACACCTGGCCTCCTAGATACATGGAATTCGTGCTTATTCTTTGAGACCAAGTTCCACCTCAAGCTCATCATCCTCTTCAAACAACTTTAGAAGACGGGCATATTGTTCTTCTCGTTTCTTCTTCTGCCAGAGCTTGAAAAGGAAGAAAGCAAAAAGAATTACTGCTACAACCGCAAGGCATATGATGGCCACCGTCGTCCCAGTACCACTTCCGTGAGATTTTGAAGTGCTAACCTTGCTATCATTTTCGGAACTTGACTTGTCATCTGATAAAACTGGTAAGAGACAAAAAGCTAAACATGAACACAAGGAACAGAAGCCCATCTGTCCAGCAACGTACACCCACTCAAGGGGATAAGGCACAAGGAAGATAGAGTAACAAGCTTACTCTGGCTGACCAGAAAGTAAGAAACTTGAAAGAAGGGGGAGGTGACTTTAGAAAATCTCTCTGCTTAATCACAATACAGTGAAACTATCAAATATCAATTACAGGCCTCTCTCTAAAATTGCGTCCACATATCCCAGTTGATACGTCTTTCACATTTTTGATTTCCCCACCATGGAGGTAGCTTCATTTTGGTAATTCATGAATCACCGATTCCTCATTCATTCAAAATACAACAAAACAATGACCCCTAATCAAGTTGAATGTGTTACCAAAGCACGACATACATACACAACCAACAATCGGGAAAAAACTGTCTCCCACTGGACTTCGTAATGAGAGATTCATTTTCCACTTTGTTAAAGCATATGCCAAAACTTTTCACAATAAAACATGTCAATATTCTAGAACAAAAGTTAGCATTGCAGGTACCAGAAAAGAGATTATACCAATTTCACACCATTAAAGGAAATTTTCTGCTGATATCACACAAGAAAAGGCAATGTAAGAATGAGCTGAAAAACAATAAGCATTGTTCTTCTATTCACCTAGCAAAATAGCACCTATCCATGTGTAGAAGCTCACCCCTGTCAGCAACATGTGCAAAAACATAGAATGTAATTTGCCTCCCTCAGAACCAAAACTCACATGCTTCAACCCCGAAAAGATACTGAACCTGTATAATTACTGGGGCTTCCTTCTAAGATGCCTCAACTGTAATGTCCATTTACTGTGTAGCACTGTTATTCTATCCAACTTAATGAGTTTGATTCATACTTCCCTTCATTAGAAACCACTCATAGCATCAGTTCTCAGGCAGCCACACAGGCACAAGGAAGCATGTCGCTGTCTGGCACCACTGACGAATCATTCACAAGAACCCTTTTCTGTACCTTTATTCTTCAACCTTTGTAGCCAGGCCAATCTACCACAACCAACAATCAGAAACCCCCACCCCCAGTTCCTCTTTTGTCCTTCATTTAAGATGCAAGAACTTCCTACGATAACCAATTTCACGAGCAACTTCACAGCAGGACTGTCCACAGAATAGCAGCCATCCTCAGTGACTACTGTGAGAACTATTGATCATTATGCCACTGTGAATTAGCCATCAAACACTCCTAGCTTCATATTGAATTTCTCAGCTATGAATTAATATGCTTCAAACAATTTCAACTACCAAGATACTCAATGAGACATGTTCCATTCATGTAAAAAGTCTCCAAGAAAGCACAAAAACTACAGTGAGTCCCTTAACGGCTACATCCTGTAGTGACATGTAATCTGTGTGTGTTTGTGTGTGAGATAAGTCTCAGAAAAGGCATGAAAACAGCAGCAAGTTCCTTAACAGCTTTGTTATGCTCTCCTGATCAAAGCATGGCAGAAAATGTTTCCAAGACCAAAAAATAAGTTCACCGGCCATTATGTGCAAGGCCAAGACAAAGCACGAAAAGAATGTCGCGAATGCATCAGATGACAACATGAATCCCCAACAACAAAAAGTTTAACCCAAGATGGGTGTTCACCTGCCGGGTAATATTTGTTGTAGAATGGTCACTGAATGGTTGAAGGCTTGTTGTCCCTCAATTGAAACACACAACAAAAGGATTCTTATCCTGAGTTCCTATGTGCACAAACCAATAGTTCTCTAATAAGGACCAATTTCTCACAATTTTTTAAAAGTAAACTATGAGTTTTGGTCGATTCTTGGCCATATATCGAAGAGCAAATACAATATCGAGAACAATCCATGATTTGGGGGAGGGGGATTTGGAGATGTTTGCGTAAGTAATGCTAAGCTAGAAAATTCAAAAAAACTTATTCCTATTATGCCAATGGCTACATGCCTATGCCTAAAACAACAATAAGAATGCGAAAAATTCCCTTGGCTAGATGATATTATAGAACCAAACCTGCAGTTGAGCCTTTATTGTGTAGGATGATGTAAAAGTATCCAGTAGCATTCAGACCCTGGCACTCTAAAACAACTTATTCCACTATATTTGGATTTGAGTTCTATTACTATTATTCATGCAGATTTCAAGCCCAGAAATCTAGGTGTGCCAATAAGGTGGAGAAAGTCCATGGGAGAGTTATTACTCCATAACTACACATAGTAACTTTGCTAAAGGCAAGCACCCTCATCACCTATAATGGATAATCCACAAACTAGGACGGAAAACATCAGTAGTGCCCTCCAGGCTCACAAAATTCAGGCAAAGGCACCAGCTTACAATATGGAACTAGAGGGAGATTAGAAAAAAGACAAACAAACAAAAACTTGTTCTCCTCACTAGCCATAAATGGAAGCAATACAGAGAAAGCTCACCTGAATAGGAGAAGCAACGACAGAGAAACATAATGAAAAAGAAGGCATGTCTTAGTTTCAATATTAAACTGACAGATCTTGGATAAATTCCAGCTTATGGCTCAAAAGAAAGAAACATAAAGTTAGTTCAAGAAATCCCAAATCAGGGGCAAAATGAATTCAACGTTAAACACGCCGATTATGATCCCTAAGGAGCCAAATCCTTCATGTCCTAGAACAATTTTTTACAAATTAAGCCTAATTTGAGGGTTTTCTGGATCAGTAAACACAGTTCCGACATAACAAGATCTACAAGTCTACCAGCCAAATACAGGTTTTTTGCTAAGTAACGCAAACCCATCAATCAAAACTGGGCAAAAGTTTTAAAAAAAAATAGGAAATAAAAAACAAAACGAAAGAAGAACACTTCCAGATATTCATGTTGCGCACAAAAAAAATGTAAAGAAAGGAAAAGGAGCGATAAAGATCCGGAAAATTAACCTGTAAGAAGCTGAAGAAAGATAGAACAAAGGAATGCAGAAAATCGAAGCGAAATGGAAGTTGAAATCTTAGGCATGGCTCTCCCTATCTCTCTCTTCCCTCTTCGGAGGTCAGTGCAAGGAAGAGTGGGTCAATATTTGTGAAACCCACGCGATGGTTTCTGGGCAGTGAATATTCAACGGGGAGAAAGGGAAATAGCAGAGCCAAAGGACGACGATGCCACGGAAATAAGCAGAGTTTGGCGTAAAACTGAAGGTACACCTCTGCCCTCCCCATCTAACTATGACGTGTTGGCTCCTTTAATTTTATTTATGAATCAACTTTGACATGGACTTTTCAGCCAATTCAAACTCTTACAACCACCACCCCAAAAACAAAAGAAAAAATTTTTAAAAAAACACACAAAAGAGGATATGACTTTTTTTAAAAATTATTCTCAGGCATTTATGCAAAATGGAGTTTTTGGATTGTGATGCCAGTGTGTTCTCATTTTTTTCCTTTCTACTATTGTGTTGTTTTTCTTTTCCTTAATATCACTATATTTATTATTTTAGATCCAAACTACCACTTGGTGATTCAATAAGCCACTATAACAGGTTAAAATCTATTTAATTTTTTTTTTATCTTTATAACATTCTAATCTCCTCCCATGGCTAATCCAACGTTGCCTCTATATTAATACCAATTGTTTTCCTCGTTCCCACTCGCTCTCTCCCCTACCCCTTCATCTCTCTATCCTTTAACATTGCTCTCTCAGCCCCCACCCCTCCATCTCTCTATACTCTACCAATGCTCAACCAAGATTGAATCTGTTTCAAGTTCCCCTATATTTACCTAACGACCAACATTTATAGAGGAGAGAAAAAATCATACCCTCTAAAATTACAAATTAACAATGATTGACTTCTAGTGGTTACATAAAATGGAAGTTTTATCAATCTTCTTGGCAAAAAAATGGAGACTAATTACTCAATGAAAATTATATAATAATTTATTTAAAGATATTTCTATCAATCATGTCCATCATAAGTTGGAATTTTTGTATCCATTGAATTCATTAGGATTTTTGGTTTTGGTAGGTTTATTGAATTGGTGGATTTAGGAGCTCAGTGCCAAGAGCAGTAGCATCGGGAAGAAAAGAGTGAGTGATCCGGGATTATTAGCCTCCACCTGCCGCCTCTAATGGTGACCAAGCAATGGAGGTGGATGCGAATGAGGTTATCATTGTAGTAGTTGTTGTAAGATGGACCGGCGGGATGAGGAAGATGGGGTAGGTTCATTTTGGTTGTCAAATAGAGATATGGGGAATTTGAGGGAGATTCGGTACTAGCTACGAAATGGGGAAGATATAGAGAGATGGAAAGGTGAGGGAGAAGAGAAAGTGGGAACACGGTAGCAATTGTTAATGGCATAGAGGTAATGGTGGATGAAGCATGGGAGGAGAGAGACTAGATAGTTATTTAATGCAAAAAAAACCTAAAAATGTCAAACTAAGTTTTAACCTACTACAATGGTTATTGGATAACCAAGTGGTAGTTTGGATCTAAAATAAAGAATATAATGGTATTAAGGGAAAGAAAAATAATACAAGTGGTAGAATCGAAAAAATGAAAATAGAGTGGTATTAAAGGAAAGAAAAACAATATAGTGGTAAAATAGGAAAAAAAATGAAAATAGAGTGGTATTATGATCTAAGAACTCATGCAAAATGATGTAGGTTTTTTGTAATGAGAAGATGGTATATGTGTTGATTTATGAAAAAAAAAAAAAGTTTTGTTTTCAAAAGTCGGTAGTATAAATGTTAGGTAACCCTTTTCGTAATAATTTTATCTAAGTTGTCCTTGATAAGAATAAAAAGAAGGAAGTACAAGGAATGGTATGCCACAACAAAGAAGAAGAAATGGAATTACTAAACTTAGCTAACCAGTCCATAGCAAGATTACCTTGTGATGATATAAAACGATCATCGCAACTCTAGTTGGTCGATACCCTGCTTGTATAACAGTTGGCGCTTCATTTTGCGTGGCTAATGCTTCTACCGCAGATACTAAAGATGGACTCGGATTTAATGTTCCAACTTGAATGAGTTTTCCATCCCAACTTTGAACTATGAACCCTCATGTATCTGTCGTTGAAGTTTTGATCCATCAAAATTGACTTTGATGTATCCTCTCGTCAACTTGACCTATCCAACGAAGAAAGTGAATTGGTGGATGGCGGTGGGTGAAAATAAGAAGAGTTTGAAGAATCTAAATCACGTGTATATTTAGCTTCTACTCGGTCCGGATCCTTTGTCTCATATCATTGGAACGATAGAATTATAACTTTCATTGTGAAAATACAATCGTATTGCAACTCTTCCATAAACTCCATAGAAGTGTAATCATGTGAACCAACTGATTCAATCTTCTCAAAGAATAAAAAGAATTTAATAGGTCCCGAATAATCAAAAGTCCAAGATGTATTTAAATCAAGCCATTTATCTCATAAGTTAAATCTCGAATACCCTTAGTGCAAAAATATTGGGTAAATAGATGGATTGACGATTCAACCTTCGAATGACAGAGTGGACATAATGGATCTAAGATAAGTCTTATTGTGATGAGCGTGTCACATATTGGTAAGGCATGATGACAATTTGCCAAGAAAAACCTTAAGATTGGGCATTATATCAATTTTCAAATGCAAGCTCCCAAGGTGACTGATTATGAACAGGCTTGCTTTGTGCATTCCATGTAGCTAACTTAGTAGCAAAAAGTCCACTGTTAGAAAGACCCCCAACAAAAGGTGTCGAACAATTTTAATCAATTCACATATAAAATTAGGCAAAAAGAATTGATAAAATCACTCACAATAGCATCATAATATGGAACTTTGTGTTTTTCCAATTGTAGCTTCTCCAACATACGAATGCTCAAGTGATAACTGCTTATATTAAGCAAATAAGTAAACAGCATGGGTTTACACTATCAGTGTTATATGCCTCAAATGATGAAGGGGAAAGGAAAGTTCTTTGGACAACATTACAGTATATGATACTCAATGTCAATGAATGGATAATTGGAGGAGATTTCAATTGTGTTCTAGATGAGGACAGAATTGGAGGAGCAATTACTCACTACACTGAAATGCAAGATTTCCAGCAATGCATAGAATACTATCAACTGTAGGAAATGAGAAGCCAAGGGAACTTCTACACTTGGACTAATAAGCAGAACAAGGATACAAGAATCTTTACTAGGCTTGATAGGGTCTTCATAAATGAACAATGGATGACTTTTTATCCTAATGTAGATTGCACAATATTGCCAGGAAGGATCTCAGACCACGGTTATCTTTGAATTAGTGATCATCATGCTGTCCAGAAGAGAGATCCTTTCAGATTTTGTAACATGTAGTGTGCAAATAGAGACTTCCTGTCTAAGGTTAAAAACACCTTGGAGGGTGACTGCAGGGGCACTTTGCTGTACCAAGTTGCCCAGAAAAGGGAAGAGCCTTTACTTTTGGTTAGGCCGGTCTCGTCATTCACGCAATTTCCTCGTCCATCGATCAATCGCGCGATGCACCTCACATCTCGGCACAGTGGAATGTGTAACCCGCCTGCTGTCCCATTTAGCTATATTTGTTCCTCTAATCCATATCCTAACAGAACGCAGCAGTGAGGGACAACCCGCCCACACAGCCAGCGGGAGGATGGCACTACTGGCAAAGACCGTCTAGCTAAACGCCGCAGGCGCGAGCGTAGTAGGCGCACATGCCGATGCAGCTCGCTGCTCTAACGGGTGGTTTTGAGCCAGGGGTTACGCAAGCCCTTCTCAGGTCAAGTAACAAGAAGTGTCAGCAATCTGTATACTGCTTGCGAACCGTTTCCTGTTCCTGCAAGCCTCAAGCTCTCTTTCGGGGTTCAACCAGCCTGGATAAACCACTTCTAGCTTTGGTTTTGTCTCATACCCGGAAAAACAAAAACTTTAACTTTGATATGCTTGCTTTAAGATAAATTGAAATTGGCTTCACCCCCACAGAAGTTGAGAAATCTAAAACCTCTACTCAGGGCACTACATAAAGAGGGGTATGCAGGATTGGACTACAAAATTGAGGCAACTAGACAGCCATTAATTGCAATGTAGACTAAGATCTATAATGGTAGTAGAGAGGAGAAGTTGTATGAGGAAGAGAAGAACTTGATAAAGGAACTGCAAGATTTGAAAACTGCAGATATTACATTGAACCGTCAACAAGGAAAACTGAAATGGCTGAAAGAAGGTGATAGAAATACTGCATTTTTTCATGCTATGATTAAGAAAAGGCAATATAGGAGCAGAATATTATCAGTGACTACAGCAACAGGGCAGATTTCCTATCAAGCAGAGGAGATTGAGAATACTCTTATCAAGTACTTCCAAAATCTGTTTACAGCAAAGTCAGTCAGGGAGAAAATAAAGTGGAATATATTACAGCTTGGGGAAAGTATTACTTCAAATAAAAAGAGGTATTATCTAAACCTTTTGATAAGCTTGATGTGCAGAATGCCTTTAAAGTTATTGATTGCACAAAAACCCGTTCCTTGATAGTTTTAGTAGTAAATTCTTTACTTGCTATTGGGAGATCATTGGGAATGATGTGAGTAAAGCAATTTTGAATTTCTTTCAAGAAAGAAAAATGCTGACATAGTTGAATGCGATTGCCATTACATTAGTGCCTAAAGTTGATTATCCACAAACCCCAACTAGAGGCCAATTTCATGTTTCAATACATTATACAAAGCCATATCAAAGATGATTTGAAGGAAACTCAAGCAGGTGTTGCCTTATATAATTAAGGAAAATCAAACAACTTTATTGCAAATAGGAACATTATGCACAATGTCATGATTGGGTTGGACCTTGTTAGATACTACAAAAGGACTTGCATATCTCCTAGATGCATTATAAAGATTGATATCCCGAAGGCATATGATACAATTGATTGAGGATTTATAAGGGAAATGTTGCTAGGATTGGATTTTCCTAACCAATTTGTCCAAGTGATCTATGAATGTGTCTCTACTGCATCCTTTTCACTTAACTACAATATGGTGGTCTACATGGCTTTTTTCAATCCAGGCCTAACACAAGGGGATCCAGTATCACCCCTCCTATTTGTTATAGGAATAGAGTATCTATCAAGAGCTTTGACAAGTATCATTACTGATGCAAGATTTTAAATCTCATCCTCGGTGTAAGGCTACACAGCTCAATCATCCGACTTTTGCGGATGATATCTTGGTGTTTTGTAAAGATGACCTCCAGTCTATTAGCTGCATCATGGAAGCAATAAATCATTTTTCTGCAGTGTCGGGCTTAGAGGCAAATCCTCAAAAATCTCATATATATATATATATATATATATATATATATATATATATATATAGATATAGATATATTGTCTGAGGTTAGTATAGAGACAGAAGGTGAAATTCTAAATATGACGAGTTTTAAAAAGGGGAGCTGCCTATGAGATATCTTTAAGTCCCATTAAAGCCGGGTAAATTAAATGAGGATGATCTGTTAGCGACTTGCAGTAAAAATTATAGCAAAAACTAGATTGTGGGGGATGAGAAATGTGAGACCCGAAATTTCGAGTGCTTGCCTGGTAATGAATTAAGCTACTGAAAGTTAAGTGAAAAATTCGAAATAAAGTGAATTAGAATTTTTCCGAGTCGAATTAAAAACCCGATAACCGAAACCGAGCATGGGTTAGCTTATTGGGCTTATTGAGATTGAAGTTGGGTCTAAATTGTCAAGGTCCAAAGCAGAAAATCAAAAGAAAAAGAAAAGGAAATGAAAAAGGGATGAGTGGCATTAGAGGAGGATCTGCGCAGATGATTAGAGCAAGGAGATTAGGGGTCCAATTGGAATTAGGCAGCAAAGCCCACTATGTGTAATTAGGAAAAGAGGAGAGAGAATGGGCTCGAGATCGAAGAAAAGAACAGGAGGAAGAAGAACAGAGAAAAACCAAAGAAGCGAGAGACAGAGGAGAGCGAGAGGAAGCAGAGGCAAGCGAGAGAGGGAGGACGCACAGAGAGAAAGGGAGAGCGAGCGGGAGCGAGAGAAACGCCAGAAACCGGCAGCTGACAGCACAGACGAGCCGAGGACAGGCGGCGGACGAAGGAGAAAGGAAAGAGGGAGCGAAAGAAAGAAGAAGGAGCAGAACCGAAACAAGGGAACGAAAGAAGCGAAGCGAGCAAAATGAGAGGAGAGACAGAACAAAGAGAGCAAGAGATTGAGAGGAAGAACGAGAGGGGTCGAGACCCCGAAGTGAGAGGCGGAAAGCGTGAAAGTCGAGAGGAATCGGGAAGCGAAACAGAGGCGAGAAGAACGAGGGAGCGAGAAAGAGAACCACGACGAAGCAGAGGCAGAGAGTAGCAAGGAATTGAGACCGAGAGGTAGAAGAAGAAAGGGAAAGAGGAAACGAAATTGAAACCCAATTCGAAACCTTCCTCAACTAAAATTCTTAGAACCTCTAAGAATTCAAGGTGAGTAACCTGAATTCATCCTCTAAAATAAAATGAATTAGGTGGATTGAACATGAATTCGAAGTATGAAATTGGAAACCCTAGGTTTAATTGAAGAAGTTGAAGACTTAAACTCACTAAATTAGCAACTCACGAATAAAAGAGCATGTTGTGATTATGTGATATCTAGTTCTGAATTTGTGATGTTTAAGTAGTATTGAGCATGATTATTGAGAATTGGATGAGATTAGCTTGAACAGAATTAGTGAGAAAAATCAGAAAGTTAAGTTCATGATTTATGTGCAGATTTTCAGTAATTATGCATGCTGTCCGAATTTTTGTGAATTCATGTGTAGCCCAAATTTCCTGAAAATTTTACTGCAGCTTTGTGGCAATTTATGGAAATTTCCTGTAAAATTTGGTATGCATTGGATGAGTAGATTGGGAGATATGTAATTTTAAGTGAAAATGTGCTGTTTTGGGCTAAATCGCATCTAAGTGAGTAACTAAATTGAGAACTGAAATTTAAGAAGCTATGTGGCTAGATTAAAAGATACATATCGATTAAGGAAAGTTATAGAACCATTAACCATTTATACGCGATAATACGCGATCATGAAAAAGATGAGTTCATTGATTAGGAATCCTAATTGACATGTTTATGTGATTATGTGTTTATCTTGAATTACATCGATTATAAATGACATAAGCATGCGTGTGTGAAATGAATTCGTACTTAAGTTGGAACTTGCTTATGTGAATTGCTTGTTTTGAAGAAGTTACACATGAACGTGTTGAGCATGAATTATATGAATTGAGTATATCTTATGTATAAGTAATAAGAAGATAAGAAACATAAAGAACTAAAGAAGGGAGAAAGGATTGTGTTATTGATCTAAGACCCCACGAATTAAAGAACCCTCTGAAGCTATGGCCATAGAAGTGTCTCGTTAACCCGAAGCCACGAATTGAATTACTTCCAAGAATTATTGACGATATGCATCCTTCAGGGAAGGGAGGTCGCCTCGAGGCCACGAATTGTTTGCCTTGAGGCCACGAATTGTATGCCTTCGTGAACCGAGCCCACGAATTGTTTTGGCTCCAAGAACTGGGTCTTTAGAGCAGAACATAAATCTTCTTTCCATTCGGAACTAAAAAGACTTAAAAGAATTATGATATGAAGAAACGAATGATCGTGCATAACGAACAAGAAAGAACCAATGATTTATGAAATGCACGATTGAACCGAAGAAGAAGAATAAGAAGAAGAATGAATCCTGACTTCATAAGAAATGAATATGATAAAAAGCAAGATATGATTTACGTGATGAATGCTTTACATGATGAATGATTCAATGACTTACTTGCGTAGAAAGATGAACGTAGTATGTTTGATTGAATTCATGAGTAATTGATGTCATTATGTTTCTCGGCAAGTTGGTAAGTTTAGAATCTCGCATGTCTTAAGCATGTATGATCTGAATCGCATATTATGAATGAATTGTGAACTTGCGTGTGTTTGTTAATGAATTAATGTGCAAAGCGAAACCGGGGTTGGGTTTGGATTATTCATCGGGCTAGTGAGCTCATGACCTCACCAACATTTCAGTATGTAGTAGACTCGCAGGAGTTGCCTTCGGCTTTCGAAATAGCATACGGATAGAAGATGCTTGGGCTTATTACATGTTTTGTGTCTTGTTGTAAAGATCGGTTGTATTTGAACTTAAGTTTGATTATGAATGTAAAAGCCCTATGTGAATACTCCGAACGTGTGGCTCGTTGAGTTGTGTTGTGCATACTCCGAGCGTGTGGCTCGTTGAGTTATGAATGTGTTTCGCGCAGGGTTAGGGCTTTAAGCCTATGGGATTAGTCATATTACGAGGAAACTCTGCCGAGATTTCAGAAAAACCTTCAAAAAAAACCTAGAACTGCGCTTCCGCCAATCTAAGAAAGGGTTATTAACCCCAAGTTGAGAACTTAAGCGACCTTAGGGGTTCCTCCTGGGAACCCCGGCATGTAATACTCCTAGGGTGGGTCTAGGGTGTTACAATAAAGCTCAATTAATAAACTCAATTCTCCTTAGTATGTACATATACTAGAGTTCCGTATTCATCTTGCCAAGCAAAAGTGATAAAATTGGTAGAGCAAATCGTAGGAACTTTCTTTGGGGCAATGTAGAAGGTAAAAAGAAGATCATACCTGTTGCTTGGGAAGCAATATGTCTATCTAAGAGCCAAAGAGGGGTAGGCTTGAGAAGAAGTGGGGATTGGAACAAGACTTTTATAGCTAAAAAGCTGAACGTAGGAGAAGAGAAGAGGTCGAAAAGGTAAGTGTGTATAAAGGGAAATGGCTATGGTTATACCACCTCTACCCATCCAATCTTCTCCGGACAAACCTAAACCTGAATCTCCCGAGCTCGAATCCAAAACTTGGTCCGATTCCGCATAGATCACATAGAATGGATGCTTGAGGAGTCATCCATGTTCAACAATAATTATTTTGATCATAAGGGATTCACTTCAATTCCTAAGGGTAAACTACCTCATAAGTTTACCATGCCCGATGTTAAGTTTAAGGGTTCCGAGAATCCCCATCATCATGTACGCAACTTCTTGGGAGCAATGACTCTTAAAAACATTCCCGAAGATACTTACCACATCATCTTTCCCTGGACATTTGATACTAATGTCATGAAGTGGTATAACGCGGTCGACCTACGTAAGGTTGCCAATTGGACAGATTTGTCCAAGGAGTTCTTCTATCAATACTCCTATAATACAAATCTACCTATTACTCTTAGAGACTTGGA
Organism: Talinum fruticosum; assembly: GCA_021018815.1. Taxonomy (NCBI): domain Eukaryota; kingdom Viridiplantae; phylum Streptophyta; class Magnoliopsida; order Caryophyllales; family Talinaceae; genus Talinum; species Talinum fruticosum. Next base: position 1,360,573 of record JAITYX010000087.1, on the reverse strand, counting down.
ATTAATCAAGTAAGGCGACAAGGAAAGCTTCACCGATTTCCTGACCGGATGGAGAGCAAAGGAAGCCCACATGGTTGACCGACCCTCGAGAAAGATCAAGTCCGCATTATTGTTTTTTTGGTCAATAAGGTAAATTTTATTAAGACTAAGCCTAGACCCCTTATTCTGCAAGGATTTAAGGTAAATTTTTTCAAATTTTATTAATATTTCATACAAAATTTTAAAAAGTACAATAATACTTTTTTAGTTTCTATTATTTAAATTCAATTGTTACTATATGAACCACTTTTATGAGCGATTATAAGAGAGTTATAACTAATATAATTTTCTTTACAACAAGAAGGATTTTCAAGGATAAATAAAAGATCAAGACTCACTAACTAGAAATTGAATTACATTCTATATATAAAAAAATCCTAAATCTATTGGCCTAATTATAATTATAATTATTTCTTTCAGAAATTTGTATATTTCATTTTTCAATTATAATTTCCTTGATTACTTATTTATGACATATAAATAATTATTAAATTAATATTGTAGAATTTTTTATAGTTAGATAGTATTTTTAATATAATTTAATAATTTATCATATTAATCTTTTATTTTTATATGACAAACTACATTTATTTTATAATTTATGCAATCATTGATTATCTGATGAGTAACATTCTACATGTCAATCTTACGTATTAGACATACATGACCAACTTCTAATATATATATATATATATATATATATATATATATATATTTCATTTGCATATGTTGATGTACCTAATAAATACCTAAGTTTAATTCCCTGAATTGACAATGGTGATTTGTAATTATATGTTTGGAATAAATTCCCTGAATTTGTTGTGGAAATTAAATAATTGTATGTAGAAATATGGAGAATATAAAGTAAATAAACAAAATAAATTTAGGGAAATAAGAATTTTAATGCGAAAGCCCAAATTAAGAAAAAAAAACACTATTCACAATGAGCAAAATAGATCCACTATATGTGAGAGACGGACTACAATAGACAATCTCAATAACTCAAAAAAGGATTGAACACTAAAACATCCCCAAAAAAGCACCCAATTTGGATAAGTCCTTTTAATCTCACTTTTGGATTCTAATATTCCACTTTAATTTTCCACAATTAGAAAAAAAGTCCACATATTTTTCCATAATTAGGTGAGACCAAATTTACATTTGAGTCATGTTCTAATTTTATAATTATATTTTATTTATGTAATAAAAATAAAAGTATAATTATACCCCTCTCTCTCTTCTATTAGCCTCTCTCTCTCTTCTATTAGCCTCTCTCTCTCTTCCCCTCTCCCTCTCTCTCAGCCTCTCTCTTGCACATGTCTCTCAAATTTTTTTAAAATAAAAATAAAAAAATATTTTATTTTAAAGCATATTACTTTTTAAAAAATTTTATATTTTTCCCTTTAGATTGTATATTAATTATTTGTATTATAGGGTATTTTTTAAAAGTTTTTTAATGAAGAAATTATTTTACATTTTAAATTTTACTTTCGTTATTCATTTCACTTAATTTTAGTACTATTATACATTTCTCTTATTATAAATAGATTAACTTATTTTCACACAAAAAAAATGCATTTATTTTTACGATATAATTTTAAATAAAATTTAAATTGTAAGTAAAATTTTAATTTTAATTTATTAGTATAAAATTTAATATTTTCAATTTTATTTTTTATTTTAATTAAAATTATTTTGATTGAAAAAATATAAAAATATTATTTAAATCCTAAACTTTAATTACTCATTCCGCGATAACCTTGAATTTATCTGGTTTTGTGCTCCCGATTAAAATAAACAGTCATCCCTAGATGACATCATAGTTAACCCTGGATGATTGTCCATGTTATCCAGGGATGGCCATGAAGGTAATTCAAGATAACATAGACAGTCAACCCTGGTTAACATCAAAGTTATCCCTGAATAACACACACACACACACACACACACACACACACACATACATATACACACACACAGTCAACCCTGGTTAACATCAAAGTTTTCCCTGAATAACACACACACACACACACACACACACACAATGTCACCTCTCAATATGTTGTATATAATAATGTATTATTGGTTGTGGCTTAAAAATATACCCAAGTTAATATAAGTAGTTTTATATATATGATTATATATTTAATTTTATTAATTTAATATTTCGGGTTGAGCACTTAAAGTTTAGGATTTAAACAATATTTTTTTCAATCAAAAGAATTTTACTTCAAATAAGAAAACTCAAAACTGAAAAATTAAAATTTTATAATAATAAAATTATAATTATAATTTTACTTAAAATTTAAATTTTTATTAATTTTTAAAAAATTTAAAATTTAAAATGTGAAATAATTTTTTCATTGAAAAAATTTTAAAAAATTATGTATAACACAAATAATTAATTTTCTATCTAAAAAGAAAAATACAAAATTTTTAAAAAATAATCTATTTAAAAATAAATTAACTTTTTATTTTTATTTAAATAGTTATTTATGGAGATAGAAGAGAGAGAGAAAGAGAGAGATATGAGGGGGAAGGAATGTGATAGGGGAGAGAGAGAAAGAGAGAAAGAGTGGGGCCCAGTATGAGGTGTAGTGGGGGAGGAGAGATGAGAAAGAGCAAAGGATATAATTGTCATTTAAGTGATTAAAAATGTAAAAAAGATAACTAAAAGTGTAAATATAAATTAGACCATGAATTAAGCGTAATTTTTTCAAAATATTTGTGCCTTTTCAAGAAGACCAAAGAAATGGTAAAGGTAAAAAATTATTAGTCAAAATAAATTTTATTCTTTCCAAAAATTATTATTTGAATTGTCTTTAAAAATATTGCAATCACCGCAATCATGCCCTATGCCCGAGCTAGACCCAATCGATGGACATATGTTTTATAACATAATAACATTTCGGGCCCAAATAAGGATCTTTGGAACTAAAAGTCATAAAAATTAAAAGCTGTATTGTATATTTCACTCATCTTTCTATGTGAGACAAAGTAACTCTTCATTTTTTTCTTTCCATCAATCCCTTAAACTAAGTAATGTTTGAATTTCAAGTAGATATAATACATCACGAATGAAAATATCTCTCTCCTCTTCTCTCATTTTCTTTTAGAGCTATCTCCAATGGGAGCAACTTCTAGTGGAGGAAAGACAAAATAAAAAAAAAAGAGGGGTGGGGCTGAGGTGGAGAGGAGTTGCTCCATGGAGCAACCTGGCCAAGGAAAAATGAGGAGAGAGAGAGAGAAGGAAAAAGGGAGAGATAGGAAAAGGCCCTGGGCTGTGTGCAGCGCGTGTTTCGCATGCACATGGAGGGAAGTGGGCGAGATCGGACGCGCGGCCCCCAAGCTGTGCAAGTGGCTTTTTATGTTTTTTTATTTTCATATGCTTTTTCTTTTTTTTTGCTTGTTTGTGTGTAACGGTTATTAACGGCTATATTTTGATGAAATTTAACCCATTTGTAAAGACTATATTTTTTATTAATTATGTAACAACAGTCATATTTTTTCACCCAAAAAACACTATAAATAAGGTGTATGGTGGAATGTTAGATTTGCAATTTTTCACCTCACCAATCTCTCCATACTCTCAAAACCCAAATTATGGATACAAATTCGAAAGTACCCAACCAAATTCTCCAAATTCGAAAGTAACCAACCAAATTCTCCAAATTCTCATCATCCTAATTTTCAAAATTATTACCTTCAAAATTACTCCTATTTTCAAAGTAATTCAAACACTCAATACTATCATAGTCAAGCACTCGAATATTACCATAACCCAAACTCCTAAAATTATAATACCCCCAATCCTAAAAATTATTATTCTATCCATCATATGCATTCATCTTCGCGGGATCATTCACTAGGTGGATGGGTAATTTGGGGATTCATGATAGCCCACAAAATGTGGGTTCCTGAGAAGTCGTTCTTATGTTTCAATAGAGGAAACTAATGTCAAAATGAGTTCTCCAAGCATTAGACTTTCAACTCATGTAGATAAAGATGATTAAGTTGAAGCAAATAATGAAGCGACAAATGTTGTTTCACAACAACAAAGGCAAAAAGGGGTATTATGGGATGAGTTAGAAGATGAGCTCTTAATTAGTGCGTGGTTAAATGTGAGCAAGGATTCCATAACTAGAACTGGCCAAAGAGCGACGACATTTAGGGATAAAATTTGGGAGTACTTTTGTGAAGCTCAAAAACAAGTACCCAAGTTATAAGTGGCCAGCCAAAATATCGGATGAAAAGTGCAAAAGCTCGATGGACCGGATTATGTGCGGTTGTCACACATTTCTCGAGGTACTATGACGCTGCGGCTCGACGGCTACTGAGTGGGAAAAGTGAATCGATTATCCGAAAGCTGCACATATCCAATACAAAGATATGCATGGCCAAAATTTTGGTTATGAGCATGTTTGGCATCATTTGCGCTATGAACCGAAATTGTTGAATCATGTTAATAACTCTAACAAAGGAAATGGAGATAAGTCGACAAAGAGAACGAAGAATAAAAGAGCAGGAGATTACAGTTCTTCCTCAAATCCTGATGTGGGAGAAGAGGTTGAGGCACCCATCGAAGATTTACCCCAACCAATTATTAACGGACCTATTGGAACGGATGTCTGCCAAAAGTCTTAGAAAGGGGAAAGCCAAAGCGACTTCATCCGAAATTAATGTCTCCAATGCTGAAGTTATGAAGGAGTTGGCAAGAGTCGGAGATATAGAAATAAAAAGAACGGAGACCCTAAATAGACTTGTAGATCCGAGCGCAAAAGAATTGGAACGTAAGGATGTGGAAATAGAAATTATGTGAAGGGATGCTTGAAAGAGCGATCAGAGACACAAAATTGAAGAAGAGAGAATATGAAAGGGGGATCATGTCAATGGATCCATCAAATATGGATTATGAAGAGAAAGAATCGTATTATGGTTAGCGGAGAAAGACCATTAAGAAGTGGAAGAACCGTAGGCGATAAAATATTTAGTTTAATATTGTTATCAATGTAACGAGTTAATTATCTTGCCTTTTTAATTATGCATACTTGTTTTTATCCGTAATAACTTTGTTATCAATGCAATATGAGTTATAAGCATGCTTGTCGAGTCCTTGCTAAATTAGTTGCTTTTGAAGCATGCTTGCATTGTCAATTCATTCCGTAGTATGTAGAGTACAATAATGCAAAATATTGTCAAATTTTTCATGTTTTCCTTCTTCGTGCGATACGAAAATACAATAATGCAAAGTGTTGTCAATCCCTTCAATATCGGTTGCTTTTAAAGCATGCTTGCATTGTCAATTCATTCGAGTACTATGATAAGTACAATAATGCAAAGTATTATCAAATTTATCATGTTTTTCTTGTGTATTCGAGTAGGCAAAATACTATAATGCAAATACTAACAATAACGAGACTATTATATGAATGATTACTCAATTCGAAAGAATTACACATCTCTACACCTCAACAACATCTCAAACACAAACATCTCAACAACAATGTCAAACTCATCTCATGAAAATGAAGATTTTGATCTTGATGCTTGCTATCGATAAAGTAATTGAGGAAGAAGTCGCCTCAAGCTCTGCATTTCAAAGGTGTGAAATGCTAGTACACATGTACCTATCTAACTCGGAAGGTAATACGAGTTTCACACCTAGTGGACGACGAAGAAGGCACATAAACCGTGATCGCGTAGAAGGTTATAATCAACTATATGTAAATTACTTCTCCGAAAATCCTGTGTATATTGACGAACAATTTCGACGAAGGTTCGGAATGCGTAGACGGTTATTCCTTCGCATAGTGGACACACTAAAAGACTGCTATGAGTTTTTCACTCGGAGGAGAGATGCTACTGGTAAGCTCGGAGCATCACCGCTTCAAAAGTGTACTACTCGTTATGCGTGCATTGGCTTATGGGGTTCGCTGCAGATGCGTTGGATGAGTATTGTCGCATGGGGAGTCAACCATCAGCTCATGCGTAAAGCATTTTGTTGATGGAGTGTTTGAATGTTTTGGTCCCTCTTACTTGCGAAAACCAACCCAAGAAGAACTACACTCGACTATTATACGTTGCGGAACAACGAGGCTTCCCTAGAATGCTTGGGCGGTGTTGATTGTATGCACTGGTAATAGGACGGATGTCCCGTAGCTTGGAAAGGTATGTATCAAGGAGGACACCACGGGACGTCAATTGTGGTGCTTGAAGTCGTTGCTTCATTTGATACATGGATATGGCATGCATTCTTTGGCACAACAGGGTCAAATAATGGCATAACCATCCTTCATAAATCACCATTATTTGATGATTTACTAGAAGAACGAGCCCCTACAAGTACATTTCAATGTGATAGGAAGCGAGTTTGATATGGGACATTATTTCACGAGATGGGATATATTCACAATGGTCTATGTTTGTTAAATCCATCTCTCATCCACAACTACCAAAACATAAGTTATTTGCAACTCATTAAGAATCGACTAGGAAGGATGTCGAACAAGCATTTGGAGTGTTGCAAGCACGGTTTGCTATAGTTCGCCACCCAGCTCGTTTTTGAAGGTTGCAACACCGAGAAAAGTGATGAGAGCATGTATCATTCTTCATAATATGATCGTTGAAGACGAACGTAACACGTATAGTAATAACTTCAGCCAACTCCAATATGATCAACTTGCAAACATGACCACTACACCGACCAACTCCGGACAAATTGTTGTTTCGAGCACTCGGTTACGAAGAAAAATCAAGGTTCGTATCAAAAAAACTAGTAAAGTACTCCAAAATGCATTAATTAAACATATTTGGAACCGTTATAAAGCCAACTATAATGGCAATTAATTCGCCATAAAATCGTTGTCATAAATTAATTTATGTTTTTAAAGTAGTTTTATTTCGTAGGTTTAAATGTATTATTTTTATTAGCTTTGGTTTGTACTTGTTTTATGTTGTATTTTTTATAGTTGTTTTTGTATTATCTTGTATTTTTTTATATATATTATCAAGTTATTATTGTGCGAACATTTTAATAAATAATAATTAATTAAAATTAATATTATTGCACTTCGACAACACACACACACACACACACACAAAATAGAAAAAATATTATTATTCACACACACCCAAAATAATATAATACATTAATCATTTTATTATTTCCATCATACTATTTCATTATTAACATAATCTAAAATTAATTTATTAATACAACAATTATATTCATAAAAATATTTTATGTGGGACCTACTTATAATATAAATTATTATGGAGCAACTCTCATGAGTTGCTACCATTGACAATAGGCAATAAAAGGGAGTAACTTCCTTACCTATGTGGAACTTGGAGCAACTCAAAGGAAGTTGCTACCATTGTCAATAGCCTTATAGGACAAAAACCCTAGCTTTTAATAGTGACAGTGACGAAATTAGCAAATATATTTAAGAGTGTTCCTTTTTTAATATCCTTAAATTTTTATTTTTTATGAGTGTCCCCTTTAACAATTTTATAAATTTTTAGAATTTTTAAATATAAATTTTAATTTTTTTGTTGCTATGGGTGTCCTAGGACACCCATAACAATCACATGTCTCCGCCCCTGGCCTCCATTATGGAAAGAGACTACCATCAACCATAATCGTTTGTAGTAAACCTCAATTTTCTTCTTTTTCAACGTCCTATATTTGATTATAGGCATTGCTATTTGTTTTATATCTTTGTTCAATAAGCTTTCTTTGTTTCGTGAGAGTATTTGAGTTCTCTCCTTAGGGTCTATTCTTTTAGGTTGTTAAAGTGTGTAGTTTGTCGGTGGTTGAGTGTTGGTGAGTATATTTGAGTGTAAATTTTTCTCAAGCGTGATTTAGTGTGGTTGAGTGTGTATTTGTTTTATAATTGAAGTAGTAGGTGAGTGTGGATTTTTAAAGTGTGGATGAATGTGGGTGAGTGTAGTTGAAAGTTGTTGAGAGTGGGTGGATGTGATTGAGTGTGGGTGAGTGCAGATTTTTTCCATTTATCACCCAAAAAATGCCTTTAGCGTGTGTTTTTGAAGATCTTGAGATAGTATGTTATGAAAGATAGGCGAACTTTATCATACGAGGCCTACTTATTTTGATTACGGAACGAATGAAAGGTAGAATTTCATATATATCTATCATGACGATTTTCCTTTCAAACATAATCTATCATGTGAAGTAGGTATTTGTTCCATGAAATTATACTATAGCCCGCCAACGTTCAAGAAAAACATAATGACATTGAAGAAGGTAGTTAGTGAGTAAAAGAATGTGACATGCTTAAAATCAATCAACAATATAATTACCCTTAATTTTTGAATAATGAGAATTTATTTTAATTTTTTACATCTATTCTTGGTAGATAACTTTTATTGTAGATGTTGTACCATAAAAAGGGGTAACTTTTGAATTACATTTTCATCATCTATATTACTATCATGTAAGCCAAGCTCAACTGCTATACATGAATGCACATTCATAAATAATCACTCTTGGGACTAGAACATATGTTAAATGCAATAGATGGCTATTATGCAGTTATGCACAAGATATACCGCTGTTTTTAACTTGCAACTCTACAAATAAAATGTTAGCATATGTTCCTAACAACTCCAAAACAAAAGTAACCATACATCCTAGCTATTTTCATGATCCATAAACACTCTAAAACTTCAATCCAAAGGATCCCTCAACTGAGCTCGTGATTGAGTAGAACCGTCAGTATCCAAAGCATCAGTACGTTTGACCTGAATGACGTCATGGGGCATTGGCCAGAACCACATCTGGACTGCTCTGAAGGTGAAATAAGGTAGGAGAGTGGTGAGGACAACCAAGATAATAACCACCCAATACAAGGGACTAGGAGCACAGGCCTCCAATAGGATCTTATAGGCTGTTTTTGAGAATGTAGGCGGGAGAGCACCATAAATAACCAGGAATACATACCAGAAAGCGATACTACCCCAGATAAAGAAATGTTGTATCCAAGTGAAATAGTTGATAGAGAGTGCCATTTGGCAATTAACAGCCCACACAACACAACTATACATGGTGGCCGCCAAGACACCGAAATCACCCACATGGCCATCACTCCGAAAAGCTTGCTGCTTCAAGGACCTAGTGGTTAAGAAGAAGACAACTATCGAGCTGATGACCCCATTAAACATCCAGCCAAGTATCCGGGGCCAGCTGAAAAGAATGTTCTGTATTCCCTCTTTGTACAAAGAAGGACACTGCAATGTTATCAGAAAATGACGTTAGTGTTTTAATGAAATAGTGATATTCACATCCTTTTTCAAGCAAGAGGATTTACAGCTCAGTACCTCGAGGCAGAGCCGTGCAGAAACATCCTGATCAAATACACCAAGGGCAATAACAGGAAGTGAAGTAAAGAAGACATTGTAGAATGACATGTACCAGTCATTATAAGCAGGCTGAGCGGAGAAAGAAGAATGAGTTTCGAACCAAAACAGAGTTAACCCAAACGTTATGTTCTTGTAGAAGAAGTAGCATATCTGTATCCAATAAGCAAGACATCAGTGTGTTACAAAAGCTTCAACACAGTTATTTTGTTTTTTTTTTTTTTTTTTTGGTACAGAGGATTATCAAAAGTAAATGATAGGACACAAGAGGAGCAAATGAAAGAGAAGCTCTTGTCATATTATTGATTTTATTGAACAAAGGAAGTTTCAACAACCAAAATGTAAACAAAAAGAAAGCTCTAGAGCTTACCATCATTGATATACGCCTATAACACCAATGACCATGCACAAGCAATAAACGTTCCAAAAACCGAAATTGAGCAATAGCATAATCACTTGACATAGCAGCCTGTGATAAACAAGAGGGGCCATCGCAAATGGATGTTAGTTCTTGTTACATGGTGAAAGGAAAAATCCCAACGACAATATAGAGATAACCGCCATGCCTCAAATTCAAATTCATAAATATGCCAAGTTTTCCATTTGATAGAAGTTCCCAGAAATCAGAATCAAGAAGACAACAAATACACAGCAGCAAACACGTTTCCAGACGACGCACTATTATAGTGCAAAAGTTTATTCCTATAATTGATGCTAATTATAATAGCCAGTAGCCTTGGATTGGGATAAAGTCTATGAGCTGGTCAGTTTATTCTACTGGAATTTTGAGCTCTCTATCCAAGAACTTAAGTCCATTTAAAGGGTCAAATACTTGCATTGCACAGGTACAACAGTCATATTTAAAAAGCAGAGTCTCATTCTGCCTATCAAATTATATTATATCTTGACATGGGTGTAAATGAAACCCAGTTTATGGATGGCAATTACAGGACTTGATAAAGAGCTCTTATACACATACTACGTACATTATATTTCTTAAGCCATCCACAAAGGCTATCTGGATAGCTTTAATGATTTTGATTCAGTTTAGTTTTCATCTTTACTATGTATTTCTCTGTATGCAACTTTCCTGTCATCATGCATTAGTATTTCTATTAATCACCATTATCATCACTGTTTGTCCTACATATTTTGTAACTTGTTATGGATTAGAGAACATAGACTATCTATATACAGTTGCCTACATTTGGACTTCCCAAATCCCACTGCACCTGTGCATGAATGCCAACATGGTTCATTGATGACCACTTCCCCCTTCTTTCAAACTGATAATGTGGCAAATAATGAGCCCAAAAAAAGGTGCAAGACTGAAAAGGGGAAGCCAATTTAGCATTCTGTCAGTAAGCATATGGGCAAGGACAACATGACCTGCATTCCTTCAACACCACTGATGCCAACTCCAATATCAGCCTCTTGAATCATGCCAACATCATTTGCCCCATCACCGATTGCTAGTGTTGTTTTATGCGTGCCCATTTTCACCAATCTTGTCACCTGCAGACTTCTACATCTTTATCAGATTATTTTGAGGTCAGTAACAATTCCTCATAGTCCATTGGAAACTAATGAAACTCATAACCTTCTAGTAAGACAGAGAAGCTTACAAGAGCTTTCTGTTTTGGTGAAGAACGACAGCATATAACAGAATCACAAAGAGTTGCCAGCTCCAGAAAAGATTTTTCCAGACTCTTATCAAGGGCAAAGGCTAGCGACTTGCCATCAATTATCAAGCCATATTCGGTTGAAGTTTGTTTATCCCAACCAATTTGAGACTTCCCATCTGTAATTTGCCTTTTGACACTCTCCAAAGAACCCTGACAAGACTAAATTTTAAGCATTTTATCGAGAAAGGTAAAATGTTCTACACTTTCAAGGAGATGATGATTAAGACCATCCACCTTTCCAATGGCCTCCTTGTCACCTTGTTTCTCTAGAGCAATTATTTCCGGAAAATCCAACGAGATAATAATCTGCTTCATCCCTTGTCTCAAAAGACTGCATGCGTACCTGCAATAATCCAATTTTAATGTATAACATCCGTGATAGATGGAAACTTTTGACACATAAGATTACTCAATAGTCATTGTCATCATACCCGATATTAATTGCTGTTTCCATCTTATCACCAGTTAGGACCCATATCCTTACACCTGCTCGAGCAAGCTTGTCAATGCAATCGGGTACCTATTACCAGAGATAAGGAAATGTTAAGGTCGGGAACTTTGGATTTACAGGAGAACTCGATACTTTGTTTACAGCCAAATTTGAAAGTTGGTGGCTGGCAAAACAATGCAAATGGAAAGAATCTAAAAGATACTTTGTTCATATACCCCTTTTGCAGTTTGTCCTCAACAGCTGTAGCGCCCAGAAGAATTAAATTTTTTCTATCTTATCAGCAGCTGCATCAACCAATGTGTCTCGATCTGCAGTCACAGACGTTTTTGCCTTCACAAACTCTTCTTCCCACTCTCTATACTCTTGCTCGTTAAGCTCACGGTATGCCACTACCAAGGTTCTTAAACCTGCCTCTGCATACTTCTTGATGTGAGCTCTTGTCTCAGCTTCAAAAGTGTGCCCTTCTACAGATAGCCTCTCAAACATAACACTGAAGGTATGCAGTAAAGTATGAGACCTCCAGAAAATAACCTACAAGCTACCCCCCAACCAAAAAAAAAGAAAACAAGAAAAAAAGGGAAAGAAGAAAGGCGTTCGACATCCAACCTGTCTGCACCTTTGCAAAAGAGTAAAATCTTATTCTCTTGATCTCGCACAATTACAGACATTCTTTTGCGGCTGCTACTGAATTCCAGTACATGAAGAAGTTCATATTCCCTGAAAACAAAGAAATAGATTCAGGAACCAAGGTAAACAAAGTTAACTTTTTCAGAGGGATCTCAAATTTTAGAGCAGCCTGGGGTTCCCTCATCCAATCAGCCCTGTCACTAGGAGGGATTAAGTGCCACGACAGGAATATGCAGCACAAAAAAGTCAAGACAGATACTACATGACTCATTACACCAGACTCCTGTCTCAAGCAAAATTATGGCAGGGACAACCACACAGCCAAGCTGTTAGATTTTATCACAGAAGCAAAGCAAAGTGCCTTTGGTTCCATGGTTACAAGGAGCCTCTAGGGTCCAAGCACGTACCTCAAGGTTCAAGTTTCGGGAAAAGAAAAATTCAGTGAAACGGAATATTTTGAGGATTAATAGGCCTTGGCCTCCACTCAGCCTTGATCTAACTTGTGTGATCCCCCTCCTCCCCCTCCCCCATTTTCCCCACCACTTGACACCCCTGCCTAGGTTACATCAGCAGCAGGTTGGGAGGGGGGTTCATTCCCAAGAACAAAAACCACCGACAAAAATTGAGAACTTGAGAGGTAAACAATGAGGCAGCAGAACACCTAAATTTCGAGTCTGATTTACTATTGTACTGTGTGGCTGCAACAATTGATGAAAGCTTTCAGCTGAGCTCAGCTTTGAGTTTGGGCCATATTCAGGTTCAGAGTTTACCAATAAAATACAATAAAGATTGATGTGGGAAAATTTTAGGTCAGTTTAACTCAGATCAACTTAATTTGGATTCAGGTCAAACAACGGCTGCCTTCTTTTCGATCTGGATGCCTGGATCTGGTATGTTCTGAAGTCTTTCAGGTTAAGCATTTAGGTAATGTTGATTCTGGTTTCACTTCTAAATAGATAATCATGCATAATTCCAGTTATGATAAACCAGAACTCTACACATCCATAATCAATACTACCACATCAGAGAAAGTAAGAGATAACATTAGTCACGATGATGAAAATTCCTAAATGCACAACAAATTCATCATGATTAAATGCTTCTGGATCTGCAAAATAATCCCTATATTAAGTGAAAGGGCATTATGCAATAAAGAATTACCTTCAGCGTTGGTAAGCCAGGGATACCTTAAGCCCATTTTATCTTATCAAAATATGTTGAAATATAGATAAAAATAAATGAAATAGAGAGAGGAGCTAGCTTGACGCACCTATCAACCTTTTCTCCAGTCTCAGGGTCAAGCTCATGCAAAGATATACTCGTCTGTGTCCTCCTGAAAAATTCAAAGCCAAATTCCCTTGCGGCGATCACAAAGGCTGCTTCATCTGGTGATTCAACTTCATAGGAAATCTCACCAGTTTCTTCATGTACTTCAGGAATGGCTGTATGGCAGATAGCTAACACTCTAAAGAATTCCCTTATCATGTCTGAATGAGGCTCATTAACCCACCTTCCATTCATGAGCCTTTCATCCTTGAAGTTGAACCCTTTGATTTGCCTGTCTAATGTTGTGCTGTCCCCTCCATCAGAAACACTTGAGGAAGTTGGTTGCCCTTTCTTTTTGCTAGAGCAATCTCTACTTCTGTCATCCCTCGGCCATAAGAGGTACCAGCTATAGAACATTTGACAAACTCCATAGAGTTGCACGTTAATGTCCCTGTTTTGTCAGATAATATAGTATAAACTTGGCCAAGTTCTTCATTCAAATTTGATGTACGTGCATGAGCTGGCCTGTCGCCTTCTTCATAATACATATCCTGGTCCTGATTTATGAAGACACTCTGCAGAACCTTCACGATCTCTACGGATACATACAATGAGATGGGAATTAAGTACCCATACAACATGAGGTCAGTAAGGAAATGAAAAAAGGCAGCTAAAAGTGCTCTTTTCGGGTCATAGAAGACCTTTGTCTTGTCTGGTCTGAGATACCACCTCGTCAACCTTCCATTAGAGATATCTTCTTTGGTTATAACGCCAAAGAAAATGGAACCAGTAAAAGCTATCACCATCAAAGAGCTGAAAAGGATATAGATGATTTTGTCTAACCGTCTTTCAATCCTACTCCTCTTAGAAGGGGGATCTGTAGCATTTTGCATCACTTTAGTGTCATGCCCAGTGAAAACAACCACACCATAGACAAATTCAGTATTCCGAAGTTTGGAGTCTCTCAGAAGAAGTTGTTGAAGAGAAAGGGGATATTGCTTTCTTTTGTAGTGTAAAGTTCCAACAAAAGAGTAGAGATTTTCATTGGGATCCTCACACTTAATTACTGCCTTGAAGTCGTGCAAGGAGCTTTCATCTTGCAAGCAGGTCACGTCCAAAGCATGCTTCAGCTTCAGATTAGTTTCTCCATCAAGGTTTGCGGTTTCCACATAACATATCCCATCTTCGTAGCTTGATGAAAGGAACAACAAATCAGCTGGAAAATATTCATCTTTGTACACCTTAACAATGTCACCAACTCTAAGTTTTTTCCACTTGGTTTTAATAAAGACTCTATTCTTTCCATCATAAACTTCAGTCAGCCGATTATTGGCCTCTATGTCCTGAAACAATTAAAAACTCCCAATTAGATGGCCTCCAAATTAAGTTAAACAGAAAGTGATGACAAAAATGCAAATTGGCAATTTGAAAGCAATATTATGTAACACACACTGCAGAAATGGTTGCATGATACGGCCTGAAATAAACAGGGGAACTATTGGAGAGAATTAACTGCATCCTATATCAAAGAGTACATCAAGAGTTAAACAACAAAGCATAGGAGAATAACTGCATTATATCCCAGCCACCCCCATCCCCCCCAAAACAAAAAAAGCTAAGATTATGCAAAAAAATTGCGTAGTCATAGAGTAAATCTTGGAGATTTCCAGATGATGCAAACTAACGCAAATGTGAAATGCATTATCCTGAAATTGTGAAATATTACCTAGCAGAAAGACAATAATGAGTGAAACAACAACAAACGCTACTCTTCACACTTTGTGATGGATAGATTGCCAAAACAAAATTTGGCACAAGTCTCTTTTCTCACCCATTAATTAACAAGTCACTCTAAAATGAGCGATTAGCGACCCTCAAATCTATAGAAAGTCATCCCTCAAAGAACCCGTCTCACCAAAAGGCTTTCATGACATAATCTCACCCAAGAATTTGTAGTTTCTACCACTATCGAAAACTCCAAATACTATAATCCCAAAAACCAAGCAGAGGATAGTTCATAAAATAGCACACCGTTAATGGGAAAATATATGATAAGAATCACAATCAACAACTAATTAAGCCAAAAATAAATGTACTTGTTTTCTGCGCCTCCAATCTTCCACAGCTTCTTTAACCATAGTAGCTCCAATGACGACCACCAAAGGCACAGCCACACTAATTGCCGTAAAAGGCGCCAAGGGACTAAACGAAACACAAGCCACAACAAGGAAATACAAGTTAGCCACTCTCCTGAATTGCTCAAACAATGACTTGGGTATGAAATTAGCCGCTGTGTACTTAGTCGTAGACACATAATTCCCTCGATAATTGAGCCGAATCGCATCTGGGTTATCGGGATCATTGCAATACACCACTCTAGAGTAGCCCCTTTGCCCAATTTGCGAATGCTCTTCGTGGAACAATGATCTACAACATGCATACGAGTACAATTTGGACCGTACTACATCCCTTTTCCTCATGCCCGCCATTGTTAACACCTAGAAGATTGCTTTTGTGCAGAAAAGGGATGATGGGTTTCTTTCAGATCTCTTTTTCTAGCTCCATACGTTACATACACGTATGAGTAATCTGATGATGTCGGTGATAAAGGGCGAGCAGGAGATTCTGAGAAATGCCTTGCTTTAGGAGGAAGATGAGGAATTATCTCTTACTTCGGTACTGTGCTCAATGCAGAGGGCAAAACAAGAAGAGAGAGAGAAAGGAAGGTGGGAGTAGGAGTAGTTAGCTGGGAAGACGGAGAGAGAGTGAGCATTGTGCTTGCCGCTTGTGAAAGCAAAGTAATTGAGCAGTCAAAGGAAGTCGCTGTCAGAGTCTAGATGATCTCGGTTGATTGCAGAGTTAATCTAGCCGAGTTGAAAGGTACGTACGAGCTCGGCTCAGTCATAACCGAGCTCATGTCAGACTCCTATTGGACACCTTAAGTTGGCTCGAGCTTGGTCACTCAAGACTCCCTCAAGGTCTTCTGTATTTGGATATTTAAAGTTTGTTCAAATTTATATAAAAATCTTGTCTATTTTTATTTTTTATTTTTTATTAATTTATATTCATTTTTATTTAAGGTTATTATTAAAGGTGGGTCTATATTAAACGGAGTTGTGTAGTTAGACACCACTTGTTTTTTCAAACAAAAGAATTATATATGAAAAAAATTAAAAATTAATTAAGTATATGTTAAATTGTCATCAAAATTATTTAGCAAAGTATATTTGGCGTGTTTGAATACCAGTAGTAACATTAGTTTTTTTTTACTTCCAATTTCATCGGGGTTAAAGGGTCCGTTATCCTCCTATGTGACATTTATACAAACAGTTGGTGGGTAGTGGCAAACACATCAAATAAGCACTCTAAATGGGATTTCTATAATTTGCTCCTTGAATTTAGGTAGCTTGGCAAGGTCTTTTAACTTCAAAATAGATTTATACATATTCTTATTCTCTATTAGTTATGTACATGCTTATAGATGAAGAAAGAAAACATCTGCATTGCTGATTTTCCGAGAGAAAAGTCGGGCACTCTTACACATTTAATGAAGCTAAGGATTATAGCGCAACACATCCATTTTGTGCCATGTAAATATTGCATATAGTTGATGCATATTTTTGAGTTAGAACTAACAAAATTTCTGTGACCCTTTCGATATTGATCCAATTTTTTGAGACTAGAAATACATCTATAAATAAAAATGTCATTTTTTATTCCTTGGCCCGAATATTATTGTTGGATGGAGTTATGAGTTACTCCAGGTCATGAAATGTAAGATTCTTCAATCTTGATTTGATTAATTTTGAGTTTGTGAAGTTACCAATGTAATTTTTATTTGATTCAATTAATTGCGAGTTTGTGAAGTCATAAAAGTAAGACTTCTATAGAATGCAATTAGAAATGCAATTTTAATTTTATTAATTTTGAGTGTGTGAAGTTAGGAATGAAATTTGAATTTGAATTAATTAATTACGAGTTTGTGAAGTTATAAAATGTAAGATTCTTCAATCTTGATTTGATTAAATTTTAGTTTGTAAAGTTATGAATGCAATTTTGATTTGATTTAATTAATTACGAGTTTGTAAAGTCATGAAAAGTAAGACTTTTATAGAATGCAATTAGGAATGTAATTTTGATTTGATTAATTTCGAGTTTGTGAATTTAGGAAATATAAGATTCTTCAATGTTGATTAATTTCAATGTTTTTTAGTTACAAATGCTAATTTAATTTTTACGGATTCCGACACCACTTGATTTGAATCATTGATTCGTCACTAGTTATTATCATTATTATTATTGTTACTAACATGGATATTATGATGATGATTATAATAATAATAATAATAATAATAATAATAATAATAATAATAATAATAATTAATTATTATTATTATTATTATTATTATTATTATTATTATTATTATTGTTGTTGTTGTTGTTGTTGTTGTTGTTGTTGTTGTTGTTATTATTCTTATTATTATTATTGTTGTTGTTAGTATTGTTATTATTTCTATTTGTTTATGCTATTTTCTGTTCATTTCTATTCCTTTATGTTCGTTTATGTTGTTTTCTATTCGTTTCTATTTCTATTTCTGTTTACGTGAGTTTTTTTTTTTTTTTATGTAACTTCGAACGGGCCTTTAGTGTTAAAGTCTACATATTACCTAAGCGTATTTGAAGATGCTTTGATCATGCAAATACTTAAATATATTTGAATGTATTCTGTCAAAGTCAGTGGTTATAACTTTGAAATATTTACAACATGTGTTTTGTGGTTTTTATTATTAATCGCAGGATAAAATATTCCCTACCATATATTTAGTTCCAACCAAACACAAACCGTGGAGACTTGATACCTAAAGGTATCAAATTCCATTCTCAAACCCCCAACCAAACACCCCTTAAGTACTTTGTGTGATATCCCTACCATATATGTAGCTCGATTATTTCATTTGATATTATCTAAGTTTATTTTGTTACTTTTAGAAGCAATCTCTGTAATATTGCTTTTAATTATTTTGAGTACCTCTAGCCTCAACATTATTTTTGGATGAGTTTTTGTAATATGTAAAATGCTAATTATGTTGCCTTAATTTATACTTCTAGTTATGAAAATGTAAATTAAAGTTTTTAGAAGCATTGTAATTTGGTACTTAGTCCTTGGTAAGTATGAAAAGTATTCATTTAGGACTTACCTTACCAAGACTAAAGAAGAGGCTACAACTATTTGATGAAGACAAAAAGATCCTTCAATTAGCCATTATTGGAAAGTATAAATCGTATCAAATATACAAAAGACGACTCTAAAATAAATATTAACTTCAAATCTAGAATAAAAGTACTTGCAATATAATTTACAACGGTCATAAGAACAATCCCATTTAAAGAAGAGTTCGAGCAAGAGACAAATACAAAACACAAGTTTGAGCTATCATTGAGTTATTGATCTAAAAAGTCTCTCTTACTATTATCTTATATTTAGTTCGATGATATTCATTATAAGGGTTCTTGTACACAAGTAAGTTTGGAGATATGACTTCAAAAAGGTACCAATAAGGCGTGACAATATGAGCATAATAAATAGTACAAATAATCTAGTTCAGTACTCTAGAACCAAACACATTAAAGTCAAACATCACTTTATCCATTACCATGACAAAAAACATAACATTTTTTTAGAATGTACCTTCAAATATGCAATTAGCTTATATCTTTACCAAACCCCTTGATGAAATCAATTTAATTTTTTGGAACAGAGCATGAAATATTGAGATTGGATTTATGAATTGAGGGGAGCCCCTCTCTTAGTATTAACGAGTTTGTTTAGTGGTAAAAGGTTTCAAGTTCACTTTAAATTAACAAGTGTGATATAATTTCAATGCTGTGAATGATTGATATTTATTGGTGGCGAAATTAATTCCAAAGAAATTGAGCAAAATTAAACAAAGTTGGGAAATTAAACCAATTAATTTTTTAGTTATTTTTGTCATTTTTTAGTGAATTGATTATATTGAAAAGATTTTAAAATCATCCAATTATTACTTCATTCGTTGTTATCAATGATGGTGGATGCTCATACATTTTGAAAATTTGTGAGATTTTATCTTTACAGATGCCTTTTTATTTAAAATAGGTTCAGATTGCAAAATGTTTTCTAAAGCATTTAATTTCCATGTTTTTCTCTCTATCTCTTTATTACTCTTACCTTCTTTGAACTGCCATTCACCCCTTCTATAAACCCTCTACAGTTTCTAGGGTATTCGTAAATTTTTTCATAACTCATCTCCTTTGTCACTGTCTCTCTCACCTCTGATCAATGCGTCCCTCTGTCATGACATCAAGAAGAAAGGACAATGCCTTAGCCAAGTTTGCATCCTTTCCAACAAGCAAATCAAGAAAAGTCAAACACAATCGATCTTCAAAGAAGGATAAAGCCATTGCAATTTTTCGATTCAAAGAGATTGAAAAAAGCTCTACTAAGAAAGTATTCCCAGAAAAATAAGGTATTCTTAAACTCTAACTGCCTAGTTTACTAATTAAGGAGTCAATCGCTTTTTCAAAGAGAAAAATTATGGCATGTGAAGATATTGATTTTGAATTCTTTAGAGAGGTCAGAATTCCTTTTGTGGAGAAATTAAAGGCCCTATGTTACATGCTGATTTTCAATGTTGGGAATGAGTACTATCCTAAGGTTGTGAGATTGTTCTATGTCAACTTGAGGATTAAACCTTTTGGGGAAAGGGGAAAATTTTACAATATGAGCAAATCAAATATGTAAAGATCTCTCTTATACTAACGCTATTCTTGAGCATATCTTCTATTACTCCTCAAACCCTACCAAATATTCCTCTCTCTCAAGCTGAAGCCAGAAAAGTCTACCTTTAGAAATATGCCAACCCTTTCAAAATAAAGAAAGTTAACCTCTCACTTGATGCCCTTTACTATGATCCAAAAGCCCCTTGTTACATCCTTGAGAGGACCATATTTCCTAAGGATTCTCCAAAGATAACCCTAATGACATCTTCTTTGAAACCCTCTATCTAATCCTTGACGACCATGTTGTTGAGTTTGCTTGAACTTATCCTTGAGTACATTGCCAAAGTTATAACCATGTCATGTCGCTCACCTTCCCCCTATACAAATCTTCTCACTTACATCTTTAGTGATTTCAATGTTCCCCTTGAAGATGAAAAAGTTTTTTATACCTTGTCCCTGTAATCAATGTCAATACCCTCAATGGTATTAATTACAAAGCCTTATCCTTAGGCCTTTGGAAACATGAGGAAGACATAACCACATAAGACCCCTTTTACCCCTTTGCCCAACCACTTTAATCCCTACCTCCACCCTGGTGTGCTACTTACTTAAAGATTTGAAGGAAACTAAGGGAAATCTTCAAGTTTTAAGGGCTATGAATAATGCTCTAATAGGTCGGTTAAATGAGATGAAATGGTACAAAAAGGAACTGAAGTTTAATGTTGAGAATTTAGGAAAGGCTAACTTGGACATTGGCCATAGAAATTTCCGACCTTAAGGTCACCAATCATATATTAAAGTTGAATGAACAACATCTAGAATCTGCCTCTAACGTTTAAGTTACGAAGCTTCAAGGACAAGAAGGAAGGATGAGGGTCAATCCAAGGATGTTGTCGGATAGGAGAAAAAAGATTGTGCTATGGATGCTAAAAATATTTCTTCTACCTGAAGGTTTGCTCTGGGAGAGTCCGAGTCACCCTAGAGGGGGTGAATAGGGTGATGAAAAATTCTTTGTGAAAGCACACACCCTTCGACGAGTAGAATCAAAGACAGATTCCGAGTCTAAGCGAGGGGTTAAAAAAATTGGACTCGGAATGTAATGAATCGGAGTAAGCACGTTCGAGCGGTCTGTCTCGAGTCTAGAATGAACTCGGAAATAGAACACGAGAGAAATTACGTGGAAACCCTCCCGGGGCAGAAAACCACGGCCCGTGTCAATCCGGACACGAAGTCAAATCCACTATTTTGAGTCCACAAAATACCGTGAACTTGACGAGAACCCGAGTTGCTCCCTTGGACAACTCTATACAAGTTTTCCTAGACTCGAAGTTCCCTTATCCGATCTAGTACTTCCTAGCTGAGATAACCCTTACAGCTAGGGATAACTAAGCTGAGTTAACCCTTACGGCTTAGTCAAGGGACCTTACAAAGAATGTAAGAAGTGTTTGTAACCGAGTACAAGACCTTACAACTCGAAAGTAATGAATTACAGAGTGGGAGTTGTAAGTTGAAGATTGAAAGTAAATACAATAACTTTGTTCAAGTTGGAGTATTGACAGTATGTTCCACTATCTTCAAGTCTTGTGAAGTGGCTTCTATTTATAGATAACCAGGCAGAGTAGCCGTTATCTTCATCTGCTGACCGAGAGTCCTCTCGTGACCGTTGATAAGGGCTTTACGAGTCACTCGGAAAGTATCCGTTGAAAATATGGTCGTTGGACAACGGTTTAACTCTCTTGGAAGTCCCAAAACCATCGGTTGTGTCTTGAAAAGTGTGGTGAAAACCATCGTTAAGCTTGACCTTCCGGTTTCCGGATATGGAAGCGGACGACTTCGACACAATCTTACGGGACTAGAGCGAGGGATGGTGAAAAGCTATAACTGCTGGTGATTTGATGTTACGAAGCCGGCTACTTTTGTAATTTGAAAAGATATCCTCGATTGAATAACCTACAAAAGTAAAACACCTTCGGTTCTCAAAGTATAAAATACTTTGGTCCAAGGTTAGACACGAGATAAAAATAATCATGATAATTAACAAACAGATTATCCGAGTCGGAAAAGAAATGGAACTTTACGAGTCTAATATCCATGATACTCGGAATTCCATAATACTTAGTCTTAAGCAAGGAATCAAGTTCTATCAACAAATATCGAGTGGAAAACACTTGATGTGGACTAAGCACGAAAAGAACTATGAATGCTGACTTTGCAAACAATAGAGTAAATAATCATAAGTCAGATTCGGAGAGAGAGTGGACTCGGAATAAAGAACAAGTTTTACGAGTCGCTAAGCTGAAAGCGATTAAAGAGATAAGTGAAGGCCGAATCGCATAGAAAAGATACTATTTCACTCAAGTAAGTTTCTAAGACACGAGATAATGCCTTGGAATCAAAACACTATATGAATGACATCGTTATACCTGATTCCTTTTGCATGACTCGAAATATATAGAGTAGTGTCCGAGTCTTCAATCTCCCCTTTTTGATGAAAGGCATTCCATACTTGAACAGAAACTTTGTTAG
Source organism: Talinum fruticosum (assembly GCA_021018815.1). NCBI lineage: Eukaryota > Viridiplantae > Streptophyta > Magnoliopsida > Caryophyllales > Talinaceae > Talinum > Talinum fruticosum. Next base: position 1,337,842 of record JAITYX010000087.1, on the reverse strand, counting down.
AGGGAAATAGGTTGATTCCGAGTAGTTCGAATAAAAGTAAGACATATTGATCAAAGCAATATACAATATATCGAGCAAAATAAAATATGCTTGAACTCATTCACTCGGAAAAGAAAGAACTCGAAATTAATAATGAAATGCATTCGGTTCAAAAAAAAAATTATATTACAAGGGTGGAAAGAACTCCCCTAGACAAGACAACCGAGTTTCGACTACATTTCTCCCCCTTGCCTTTCAACAAAAACAAGAAACAAAAGGAAGGGAGAAAAGTACAAGTAATACACGAAATTGTCCGGACAAAAATAAGATTTTGAAAAACGAAGTTCGGAGGCACGAGGAATCGTGACTCGGTGCATGGCTCCAACTAGGAGGGAGGGGATTTCGAGTGGAGGCGGAGGTGCGCCGGCGCTGATAAGATCTTGACGATGTGCTTGAGCGCGGCGAAGGAGAACCGGAACAATTCGCAGGGGCTCAGCCCGAGTGGGCGACCCGGAGAAAGTGGATCGAGGGTGTCGCTCTGGCTGACTCGGCCGGAGGAGCGAGATCTTCGACCCACTCGAGGCTGCCATGCGAGCTGAGTACAACAACTTGAACTTGGGAGCGGAGTTGTCCCTCAGCAGCTGCCACGGCCTCTTCTTCCCTTGGCCGGAAGGAGCTGCCTCAGCTGCGGGTTCCTCGGCGTCCTCCGCTGCATCTGCTGCTTCTTCCTCTGCTTCCTCGGCTTCCTCGCTCTCCGAGGAGGTCGGGCTCGGGCTCGAAGACGTCTCGGATGGGTGCGAGTCTTACGGGTCTCGAGCCGCCTTGGACCGTCTCTCTCCGAGGAGCTCGGCCAGCTCCTTACGCTCCTTAACCAGCTCTCTCATCTCAAGAACGAGAGCTGCTGCTCTCGGATCTGGGGCCGACCGGTCTTTTGGTTGATGGTCGGACCACTGAAGGACAGAACTTGAAACCTCCGAGCATGTCTACGAAATCGGAAGACACCGAGGTGATCTTGTCCAAGAAGACGAGGAGACAAGAGGGCGGAGAGAGATTTGGAAGCACTTGGAGGTGGAGGCACCACCAGGTGAAGAGGGAAGAGGGAGAGGGGTTGATTTCGAGTCCGAGGTGGAGAAGGAGGCCTCGGCTCCGAGTTGTGAACCCGGACACCGGGGTTAGTTTCCTGGTATCCGTACCCTCGGAGTTCCTTTTTACCGACCACAATGGCCGCCTCGGACACCGCGTTAGGGTCGGAGGGAAGAGGAACTTGAAATTGTTTGAAGACAAGGGTGAGAAGAGCACCGAAAGGAAGGGAGGTGTTCTTCTTGGTTTGGAGTTGAGCTGGCACAGCGGCCATTTGCTCAATGATGGAGGGGAAGAGGTCGACTTCGTATCCCTCCGGGATATCGAAGAGAGCTTTGAGGTGCTTGGAGTTGGGGTTCTCCTTGCTAGAATCTTTGTGAGAAGAAGGTTCTCATCGGCGAGAAACACTGAAGCTCGGCTTCGACTTCAAGCGAGTCACGGAAAAGTTCTTTCTGGACCCGGGGAATTCTTTGGCGTACTTTTCAAAGAAGTCGTCGGCGACTTCGATGAAGGGGATAGGGTTGCTTGTTCAAGAAGAGAGAAGAAACTTTGAACGATGCGTGAAGGAGAGAGGTGTTGATACTGAACGGTAATGTTACGAACCCTTGAGGTTAGAACATTTTCAGAGTGAGAGAGGTGAGTATAGAACTCGAAACGAGTTCGGGATAGATGAACTCGCTGAAACACAAGAAATGGTAGACTCCGGTGGTTTGAATATGGGACAACCAGGAGAATTTGGTTGTTGGGAAGAACTTGTCGTCCAGCGCAAGATGCTTTGGGTGACAATGGGTTTAGAGGGGTTGAGCTTTACGGCTTGTTGGAGCGAGGTTTCTTTGAGGATGAAGAAACCTCGAAAGTCGGGGTGGTTTCCTCTTTTAGGCATTTTGAGAGATGAAGAGATGAAACTTTTCGAGAGAAGAGGAAAGAGAAGGAGGTGTAGAAGAGAAGAAAAACGAAAATGAGAAGAGAGCGATCGAAAACTTACGAGAGAGAGAGAGCTTCTTCAACACTTGCAGACGATCAAGGAAACACTTGTTCACGTAGACGACTTTCCGCGAGAGGTTTTTCGTTTGAGAGGGAAGGAGTTTGAGAATACCGAGAGGAAGATGAATAGACGTTATTTATAGAGAATATGCGCGCCCGTTCACTATCCGTTAAGTAACTCCGTTCCGTCTTACCCGTCCATCGATCATTAATGCCCGGTGTGACAGTTACGCTTCAACGGTTGAGATAACAACGGTTTGAAATCTGCGGTTAAGATCCGATCGCGGCGCTCGAGAAAGAGAGAGAAAAAGAGTTTGAAAATATAATCCGAAACTCTCCACTTGTTCTAGAGATAGCTTCGAGAAAATTTGATGTCCAAATTTTTCTCTACGTCCGAGTTTGACTCGGAAAAGTTTCGAGTGACTCGAAACACGAAATAACTATCAGCCCGAGTATCACATGATCAAGCTGAACCAATGGTTATTGACAACTAAAGCACATAGCACAGAGAAATGCAAGAATCATAACACGAAACTAAGCATTTAACATGCCAAGCTCATTCGAATAAAACAAAATTGATCTTCACCAAGTGGCTTAGTAAAGATATCAGCTAATTGAAGATTAGTCGGAATGAATTCAAGTAAAATATCACCCTTTTACGAGTGATCGCGTAAGAAATGATACCGACTTCAATATGCTTTGTTTTTGAGTCTTTGGACAGGATTCTTAGTGATACTGATTGCGCTTTGATTATCACACTTGATTGGGACTGAGTTGAGAGATAATCCGAGATCCTTCAAGTGTTGTTTTATCCGAGAGAATCGAGCGCAACAAGCTCCAGCGGCAATATATTCAGCTTACTGCAGTTGATAGAGCTACGAGTTTTGCTTCTTTGAGTGCCGGGATATTAGGGATTGACCCGAAGCGGCAAGCTCCGGATGTGCTCTTTCGATCTACTTTGTATCCTGCGTAGTACGCGTCGAGTACCCGGTCGGACTCGGTTACGAGTCTCCGGAGTACCACGAGTCCTAGATTCCGAGTGCCTGCAAGATATCCGAATATTCTCTTCACCGCAGTGAGATGTGATTCTTTTGGATTAGCTTGAAATCGTGCACATAAGCAAACACTCGAACATTATGTCCAGTGCGCTCGAAGTAAGATATAGCGAGAGATCCAATCATACCTCGATAGAGTTTCGATCTCTTGCTTTACTGTCTCATCCGAGTCAAGTTTTATACTGCTTGCTCATAGGAGTAGATGCGTGCTTTGCATCTTGAAGTTTGTATTTCTTCGGCGGTTCCTTGGTGTACTTTGATTGATGGACAAAGATTCCATCTTTGTTTTGTTTGATTTGCGGCCCAAGGAAGAAATTGAGTTCTCCCATCATGCTCATTTGGAACTCTTGGCTCATCAACTCGAGAAAATTCTCGGCACGAGAAATTCATTAGTAGCACCGAAAATAATATCATCAACATATATTTGAACAATGAGAAAATCTTTCCCTTTGGTCTTCATGAATAGAGTCTTGTCGATCTGACCTCTTTTGAAATCATTTTGAACCGGGAAGTCTGCTCGAGTCTTTCATACCAAGCTCTAGGGGCTTGTTTAAGACCATAGAGAGCCTTTTGAAGTTTGAAAACATGATTTGGAAATTACTGAGTTTTCAAAACCAGGAGGCTGCTCGACATAGACCTCTTCTTCAATAAAACCATTGAGAAAGGCACACTTAACATCCATTTGATATAATTTAATATGCATGCGGGATGCAAATGCCAATAGTATTCTAATGGCTTCAATTACAGCTCTTGGTGCAAAGGTTTCCCCACAATCAATTCCTTCTTCTTGATTGTAACCCTGAGCTACAAGTCTAGCCTTGTTTCGACAACTATTCCACCCTCATCCAGTTTGTTTTTGAAAACCCATTTGGTTCCTATAGCCGGGTGGTCGGAAGGTCGGTTGGTCGAGTCCGGACTTGGTTTCTCTCGAATTGATTTAGCTCTTCTTGCATGGCCTCTACCCATTCGGGTTCATTAAGGGCCTCTAGTGCATTTTTGGGTTCGATCGAGAGAAATGAATGCGGTGAATGCACATAGATTATGAAGAGAAGAGCGAGTTCTTACTCCATCTGTTGATATCGAAATAATGTTTTCTTGGGGATGCACGGAAGTAAATTTGAATGCTTTACCAGTTCTTTGATTCACCAGGTTTGATGGTTGAATTGCTTGATCTTCGAAGCTTGTTACGTGTGATCCTCTTCATTGATTTGCTCGTTCGGAGCGACCTCCGGAGTTGTCTCATTACGAGCTTCCTCGTTACGAGTGGTCTCCTTACGAGTCTTTATAGACTCATCTTCGTCATCATCCTTTACGAGCTTCGGTTACGAGTATGAAGATTCACTTGGTTTTCCCTGTTCAAGCTCATCAAACACTACGTGGATACTTTCTTCCACTTTGTTAGTTCTCTTGTTGAATATACGATAAGCTTTGCTATGAGAAGAGTAACCTAGAAAAATTCCTTCGTCGACCAGAGCATCAAACTTGGTCGGATGATCCTTACCGTTGTTATGGACAAAGCACTTACATCCGAAAGATCCGAAATAGGAAATATTTGGCTTCCTTCCTTTGTAGAGCTCATAAGGTGTTTTCTTGAGAATGGGTCCGATGAGGCATCGATTGAGAGTGTAGTTGGCTGTGTTTCTTGCCTCGCCCGATAATAGTAAGGCAAGTTGTGTTCAATCATCATCGTCCTTGCTATTTCTTCAAGGGTTCTGTTCTTTCTCTCAACTACTCCATTACTGTTGAGGAGTTACAGGTGCTTGAGAAGTTGTGAGAAATTCCATTCTTGTCACAAAACTACGAGAATTCGAGTAGTCGAACTCCCTTCCATGGTCGGTTCGAATCTTTTGAATCCGAGTCCGAGACTCAACTTGAATCTTTCTACAGAGCTTGCTGAACTCCTTGAAGGCCTCATTCTTATGCTTCAGAAAACACACCCAGGTAAATCTTGAAAAATCATCAATAATAACAAGTACGTAAGATTTACCTCCGAGACTCTTTACGGGGATTTCACCACATAAGTCCATGTGTAGTAATTCAAGCACGTTGGATGTGGAAGCTGTCTTCGAGAGATTTGAATGAAGATCTGACTTGTTTCCCTTTGGTGCATGCTCCACATACTTTATCCTTCTCAAAAGCACGAGTTAGGTAATCCTCTAACTAGACCAAGAGATGCAAGCTTTTTGATAGTATGCATGCTAATATGACCTAATCTACGATGCCAAATCCAAGAATCATCTTGAAGATATGCTTTTAAACATGATAAGTTCTGACTTGGGTCGAGAAGAGGGATGATGTAGGTATTACCTGATCTCTTACCTGAGAGCTTTACCTCTTTGGTGGTCTCATCCGTGATGTAGCACTTGGATTGAGTGAATCTTACCTCTTGACCTTTGTCACAAAGCTGGGAGATGCTAAGTAGGTTGTATTTTAGTCCTTTGACCGGGTAGACTGGGCTCACCGGATTGTTTCCATTACCAATCTTCCCAATGCCCACTATCTTGCCCTTGCTTTGTCATCACCAAAGGTCACCTTTCCTCCTTTATATGACTCCAGCTCGGAAAAGAGTCCTTGGTCACCTGACATATGTCGAGAACATCCGCTGTCCAGGTACCGGTGTCCTTTCGATCTTTTACGAGTGACCTGCAAAACAGAGAAAATCTAACCCTTCTCACTTCCTCTAACGAACCCAGTAACATTCCTTACTTGTGGTCCTTTTACGAGGAAGAAGGTGCTTCGGAACCCGGATTTGAATGACTTTGGGTTTAGTCGATTCCGAGTCTTCTTCTTTTCGGAGAACTGAGTCCGTGTCTCTTTCCTTTTAAAAACCTTTCCTTTTGAAACAGGAGAAAATGGTTTCTTTTTGTAGATAGGTGCTGGGTTTAGTCCTCCTTTCATTTTTATGAATGGGACCATGCTCAGCCTTCTTGAACTTAACGAGTTCCGGAATCCTTTTTGAACAATTCCGAGTAAGAATTAGATTCTTCCTCTTTGTTGAAACCAAGACCTTCTTTTCGAAATGAGACACATTGTGATCCTAAGAGCATATCAAGGTTCTTACGTCCTTGAGAAAACTTCAAAACCGGATCTTGAGACTCAATGAGCTTACGTTTCGAGTTGCTCATTTTCTTTTCTGAGTAACTCGGACTCGGTCTCATTAGTATTAGTACTTGTCTTGAGTTCTCCGAGTGTCGGTCTCGGTTTTCCAATTCATTTTTTAAAAGGTGCTCTCGAAGTGATTGACTCAAGTTGTTCCTTGAAATGAGAAGAATCGAATTGGACTTTTCTTCCAAAGTAAAGATGTATTTAGCTAAATCAACTTTGGAGAATTTGAGGAAATAGTTTATTACCTCTTGAGGATCGGTTTCCTCATTGTGCGAGTGCGTAGTGCGAGTCGACTCCTTTTCGGTTTACGAGTCGATGGCTGCCATCGAGACACTTTGAGTCATCTGAGTCTTCGTCCTCTTCGAGATGAATCCTCATCACTCCACGTTGCCATCATGGCCTTTTTCTTCTTCCTGTCCCTTCTTCGTTTTGGACAGTCCTTGACTATGTGGTCTTTGCTTGCCACATTCAAAACATCCAGAATTTTTAGACAAGGATAACTTTGTGGGTGAAGAAAACTTACCTTTTACTGTCTCTCTTGTCCTTTTTGTAGAATTCTTCTTTTGGCCTTTTATCCCATCTTTTGTGCTTCATCATTCTCTTGAAGCCTCTTGCAATGAGTGCCATGGGATCATCTTCGAGTCGGAGGAGCTTGGACTTGCTTCTTTGGATTACGAGGCTTTAAGAGCGATGTTCTTTTTGGAAGTACCCTCGGCATCTTCTTCTTCCGGATGTATCTCATGGGTCGAAGCTTTCCTATGAGCTCGTCGGCTTCAAGATTGAGAGGTTACGAGCCTCTTCTATGGCGGTTACCTTCGGACCCCATCGTTTCTTGGGTAGGCTTACGAGAATTTTCCGGCACATTTCTTCATGGGAGATTTTCTTTCCCAAAGATTTGAGATTGTTGGTGATCTCGGTGAAGCGTATGAACATCCGAGTAATGTTCTCTTACGGCTCCATTTTAAAAAGCTCATATTTGTGAAGATGCTTGGCTGATCTTCGCTTGTCTCACCTGACTTGTACCTTCGTAGGTGTTGACCGAGTGTCCCACACTTCTTTAGCGAGTCACGGGCGAGAGACTCGATTATATTCTTACGAGCTTATGGCGCACATGAGGATGTTCATGGCTTTGAAGTTCTTTACGAACTTCTACGCCTGTCGGCGTGAACTCGGCCTTTGTCTTTGGAAGAATTACGAATTCATCTGTCTTCGTTGGGATGTAGTTCCCTTGTTGTATGATTTCCCATACTTCTTCGTCGTGATCCATAAGGAAACATTCCATCGGCTTCTTCCGGTGACCGAAATTTGAACCTTTGAATTTTGGTGGCCTGTTGGAAGATCTACCTTCGTCGAACTCTCCGGTGTTACGAGCCATCGATCTTTAAACCTTTGGACTGTTAGATCCTTTACGAAAGGCTAGGCTCGATACCAATTGAAGGTTTGCTCGGGGAGAGTACGAGTCACCCTAGAGGGGGTGAATAGGGTGATGAAAAATTCTTTGTGAAAGCACACACCCTTTTGACGAGAGTAGAATCAAAGACGGATTCGAGTCTAAGCGAGGGGTTAAAAAAATTGGACTCGAGAATGTAATGAATCGGAGTAAACACGTTCGGCGGTCTTTGTCCGAGTCTAGAATGAACTCGGAAATAGAACACGAGAGAAATTACGTGGAAACCCTCCCGGGGCGAGAAAACCACGGCCCGTGTCAATCCGGACACGAAGTCAAATCCACTATTTTGAGTCCACAAAATACCGTGAACTTGACGAGAACCCGAGTTGCTCCCTTGGACAACTCTATACAAGTTTTCCTAGACTCGAAGTTCCCTTATCGATCTAGTACTTCCTAGCTGAGATAACCCTTACAGCTAGGGACAACTAAGCTGAGTTAACCCTTACGGCTTAGTCAAGGGACCTTACGAAAGAATGTAAGAAGTGTTTGTAGCGAGTACAAGACCTTACAACTCGGAAAGTAATGAATTACAGAGTGGGAGTTGTAAGTTGAAGATTGAAAGTAAATACAATAACTTTGTTCAAGTTGGAGTATTGACGAGTATGTTCCACTATCTTCAAGTCTTGTGAAGTGGCTTCTATTTATAGATAACCGAGGCGAGTAGCCGTTATCTTCATCTGCTGACCGAGAGTCCTCTGTGACCGTTGATAAGGGCTTTACGAGTCACTCGGAAAGTATCCGTTGAAAATATGGTCGTTGGACAACGGTTTAACTCTCTTGGAAGTCCCAAAACCATCGGTTGTGTCTTGAAAAGTGTGGTGAAAACCATCGTTAAGCTTGACCTTCCGGTTTTCGGATATGGAAGCGGACGGCTTCGACACAATCTTACGGGACTAGAGCGGGGATGGTGAAAAGCTATATCTGCTTGGTGATTTGATGTTACGAAGCCGGCTTCTTTTGTAATTTGAAAAGATATCCTCGATTGAATAACCTACAAAAGTAAAACACCTTCGGTTCTCAAAGTATAAAATACTTTGGTCCAAGGTTAGACACGAGATAAAAATAATCATGATAATTAACAAGCAGATTATACGAGTCGGAAAAGAAATGGAACTTTACGAGTCTAATATCCATGATACTCGGAATTCCATAATACTTAGTCTTAAGCAAGGAATCAAGTTCTATCAACAAATATCGAGTGGAAAACACTTGATGTGGACTAAGCACGAAAAGAACTATGAATGCTGACTTTGCAAACAATAGAGTAAATAATCATAAGTCGGATTCGAGAGAGAGTGGACTCGGAATAAAGAACAAGTTTTACGAGTCGCTAGCGAAAGCGATTAAAGAGATAAGTGAAGGCCGAATCGCATAGAAAAGATACTATTTCACTCAAGTAAGTTTCTAAGACACGAGAGAATGCCTTGGAATCAAAACACTATATGAATGACATCGTTATACCTGATTCCTTTTGCATGACTCAGAAATATATAGAGTAGTGTCCGAGTCTTCACTACCCATGCTCCTTGATTTTTGAAGTTTACCTACTATCTTTGAAAACTTCTCTTTAATTTCTTTGATTTGAACTATTTTAGTTTATTTTTTAAAAACATTGTTTTAATGTTTTGGTGGAGAGCCCAACCCTTTTGATGAAAGTCAAAAAGGGGGATAAAATGGACTAGTTCAAACTTTGGTTGGAGATCAAAGTAGGACCCAATGAACTTTGGATAATATTATAATGAACCATTATAAATAATATTTTGCTTTGCTTATTATATTACTACTAATATACTTGAAATATTGCTTGCTTTTTTGCTTTGAACATAGGCTACTTGATATGCTCTATTTTGCATTCTAAAAGCTATCATACATAACTTTGAATTCTTACTATAAGATATTCAGAATTGAAATTTTGCCTTATCACCAAAAGGGAGAGATTGAAGACTTTATCAAAGTCTTTTATGTTTCAAAGACACACTTAGTTTGAAAGAATTATTGGTTATACTATATTGTTTTGATTGATAATAAAATTCATGATATGTTACTGCATATTTCCTTAAGTGCTATCAAACTAACTTCGATCATGTATTGAATATGCTTGACAACATTCTATCAAAGTCGAGTGGTTATGACTTTGAAATATTTACAACTTGTTTCATGATCTTTATTATTGATTTTTTTGGGTAAAGGTTAGCATAGTATAGTGTTTGTGTGTGTGTGTATGTGTGTGTATGTGTGTGTGTGTGTGTGTGTGTGTGTATATATATATATATATATATATATATATATATATATATATATATAGTTTGTAACTCATGCCAAGTACATCACAATGTTTTACTCTAGGCATTACCTTGAGTGTACAAATAAGATCAAAGACTTAATTTCTTATTCCATTCACACTCTATGCTTAGTGTGATAGCATTACTCGAACTATCCTGAAAAATTCTATTATTTCTTTCTTGCCAACATATGTATGCCACCATTATTGCTGCCAAGAATTGCCTTGTCTCTATTTCTTAGTACCTCCAATTTGTAGTATGTTCTCCGACAATGCCCCTAGTTTGTATCATCCATATCATATTGTTGCAGTTGAGTCATTGTCTGTTTGAAGACATTGAGTGTAAGAGTAGTTGAAAAAGAGATGTGTGTGTGATTAATCCTCTTCACATAAAACATAGAGTTGCTCACATTGTTTACCAAAATATTATAATTTATCTTTTGTTAGTAACCTTTGTTGTAGACTTGGCCACATTATGAAATCACACTTTGGTATCCTACCTTTGTGTCATACAAGTGTATACCAATTCACGAGTGGGACTTTTTGTTATGATCTATTCATAGCCGACTACAATAGTGTATTGACAATTTGTTGCTCCAAGCCAATTCCTATTTACTTTATTAATTCCTAGTTGCATTTTGTCCCTTACTTTTAATATTTTCTCTAGTACCAACTATCTTTTTATTTGTTGTTGTATTTCCATATTGTACTCCTTTTCGGATTGTAATGGTTGACCCATTTGACCTACATGCTATCTTTGTTTGTAGCCACATGCGATATATGCTTGGCTAGTAAGGCTATATTTTTTTTTTTTTGTAGCTTGGTTTATCCTCATTCTATCATCTTTCTTAGGCAATCAAATTGTATTATAAGATATTGAGGCTGGTTTCATGTCATTGGTTGCACCCTATAGAAAAGCTTTGTATTTGCTTTATTTGCTTTGTATTTGTTGAATGACTCCAATTGATATCATAAAGATCCGACTCCAACATGTAAATAAGTTTAGCAAAACAATATCAATAAATTGAATCCTCTCTGCATATTTTAACTTCTTAACAAGCCAATCATTTATCTTAGCAATTAGTCTATCCACAAGTTGTTGATGATCTTTTTAGTTTATTCTCTCGAGGCTTCACATCCACCCCAAGATATGTGATGCAACATGGTTAGCTTAGCAATCTAGCGACTTTTGTAATGTTGTTGCCAACTCAGCGTTAACCCCAAGCACATACGATATGTGATGCAACATGGTTAGCTTCAAGTCGTAAACAGACGAAGAAATGCTCAAATGTAGTCATTATATTGAAATGCTCAACCTTGTAAAATGAGAGTAGGTCATATGCGAAATTAAAGCTACATAATTGCATGTCCTTGCATGATGGATGGAACTTGAAACCGTGTTGTTGGGTAGCTATCACTAATGTTCTATTCAAGTATTCCATGATCAAGATAAATATTAGAGGGGACATAGGGTTTCCCGGTTTAATTCTTTTTGCTTTGAAAATATGCAAAGAGCTTTCCATTTAGCTTGACTGAGAAACCGATGTAGTGATACAAGTCGTAATCCTCTTCACCATTTTGTGTAGGAAACCATAACCCATTAGTAGTTCTTCAATAAATTTCCACCCGATAGTGTCATAATCAATTTTCATTATGCATCGAGGTGAGATGCGTTTTCTATGATAAACCTTCACCGGATCCTCACAAATCAAGATATTGTGCATAATGGATCTTTCTTCAATGAAAGCACCTTGAGAATCATTAACTAAGTGATTCAATACTAGTTTTATTCTTTCATGATAATTTTAGTTATGCACTTGTGGATAGAGTTGTAGTAAGCAATTGGTCTCAAGTCTACTTGGATGAGTAGGGTTTAGTACCTTAGGAATCATGGTGAAGGCAATGGCATCGACTTGTTTCAAGCATATGTCCCTCTTCAAAGAAATCCTTCACTGCTATGCATAAATCCTTCCCAGTTATATCCCAAGTAGTCTTGAAGAAATAACTCACAAAACCATTTGGCCTTGGGCTTTTTTATTCCTAATGTCAAACATTACAACCTTAATTTCAGCATTCGTGAAAAGTTGCATTATTTATGTCCTCTGTTGGTCACCTGAGTGTATAACCTTATAGAATGATTGCAAATGAAGGCTTGCATCCCTGTTTTTCAATCCCCAAGAAGTTTGTAAAATGGTGAGGTGGCAAATGTTTTGTTGATAAAATTCTAGCAGCTAGTTGTTCATTCTTCATTGTCTTGATAGCCACGTTATACTTCCCGTAATTGATGGTCTGTATAAACGTAAGTTGTGTTTTTATCACCATGCTTGAGCTAAGTTTCCTTTTATCGTTGTTTTCAAATATTTTCTTTCAGCCTTTGCTAGGTAATTATATTTGGTAACAACTTCTTTTCTACATCATATAGTGTATTGTCAAGGGGTTTTAGTGGATTGCAATTTGAACTTGGTGCAATGTTGTTAGAGCCTCTATAGTCCGAATTTGGATGTGGCTGAATTTGCTATGAGTCCCAAGTGCTCTATAACTACTATGTAACTTACCACCCTACTTGAAATTGACTACGAGCTATGTGTGATCGGACACATCTTTTGCCTCGGGAAGCCTTCTGTTCCCTTGATCATGGGTGATGATAAACCCCCTCTCCTTCTCGCGTTGATTCTCCCTCTTCTCCCCTAAATCTGCCCTTACTTGCCCTGCCTTTGCCCTCCATAACGTTCGTAACCAAATCTCTATCACCCTTGATCTTAAGAGTCTAGTTACACCACTTGGAGAGAATTCTTTTTATTACCCGAGGAAGCCAAGACCTTATTGATCACATTGTTGATCATTGGAACCCTCATAAAGATGATTTGTGCTAATTACTCGACTATCTAATCCTCTCTTGGCTCTATGGTACGATCAAACCCAACATATTAAACATGATAATGAAAACTGGAGCTATGGCTCATAACCTTTGGATTAGGGATAGAAAAACCTTTCCCATGGCAACAAAGAAACCATTATATGTAACTTGATTACCAATATCGTCATCTCTCCGAAAATGATATCTCCATTAGTGATTATTACCAAAAGGTGAAACTATTATCGACCGGTTAGCCGATCTTGGATATCCCAAATCCAACCAAGACATCATCTTTGGTCTTCTCCAAGGGCTCCCTTCGAAATATAATATTCTTGATAGTCTCATTCCCTCCAAAAGCCCTTTTCCAGCTTTTTACCCATTCGTTCCCAACTCTTTCTAAAGGAATAACGTAACAACCACTATGACATGGAAGATACTACTCTTACCAAAACTGCCTCTGTTCTTCATATTCAACCCTACACTTATTCCCTTCGCCAACATGATCCGTCACCAACCGTCCCCTATACCCATCCCGAAGCAAAGGCACCAACAACCTTCACAACAATTCGTTTGGTGGAGGACATGGAGGAGGTCGTGGAAACGAAACAGATTGCGGAGGTGGTAAAAACTATTGAAGCAATGGCCATGGACATCGCCAACAGTATAAACCATAGCACGAAAAATCATCCTCTCACTCCAGCCCAAAATGTCACGTCCGCCGAGCCCAACAAGCCTTCTTGTCTCAACCCAGCGTGTATAGCCCATGGTCCAGCCCATATATGTCGTATCCAACACTCGTAACCGGTTTATGATGCTTCGTAGTTGACTCACTCTTTACAAAAAAATGACCCTTCCCTAACCCACGGACAACCGGTACACGGAATCCGGTGCTTCTCTCACGTGGCATCCAACTTAAGTAATTTATCTACTATTTTTAATTCGAGCAAAATTTAGTCCTCAATTTGTAGTTGCTCGCTAATGGAATCAAATTACTCGTCACACAATATGGGCAAAATTCCCTTCCTACAAACCCTTTACTTCATCTTAACAATGTCCTGGTCACTCTCTCCCTCGTTAAAATCTCGTATATGTCCAATGCTTCACTACCGATAATAACTATTCAATAGAGTTTGACCTGTTTAGTTTTTCTCGTGAAGGATTAGGTGACCCGGAAGGTCATTCTCGGGTCCAACAGACTTTGGCGATCTCTAGCCATTTCACAACCAAGCAGGCCCCTCCCATTCTCATAGTCTCTTAGTCCTCTCCAATCTCCACAATCCATCCGCACTCGCCGCTTAGGCTATCTCGACGCTCCTACTCTCAAGTCTCTAGTCGGCGTCTTAAATTTTACTATTATAATAAGGAGAACTCTTCTCTTTGTCATGCTTGCCAACTAGGCGAGCACACTAGACATCCCTTTCATAATTCTATTTCTAGGACTACCGTACGTTTTGAAATTATTCATTCTTATTTATGGTCCTCTCCAATTTTGGGTGCATCCAATTTTAAATATTATATTCATTTACTCGATTATTATACTCATTATGTGTGGACCATTCCTATTCGAGCCAAGTTTGATGTGTAAGATAAATTTATTTCTTTTCGAGCTTATGTTCACACTCAACAAAACTACGAGATAAAGCCTTTCAATATGATAATGGACGAAAGTATGAGAATGCTCCTTTTAAGAAACTTTTGGCGAGATATGGCATCTTATTTTAACTTTCTTGTCCTCATACCTCTCCACAAAATGGTGAAACCGAATGTATGATACAAATCTTAAATAGCATCACTTGTACCCTCCTATTTCAAGCACACATGCCGCCTCACTTTTGGGTTGAAGCCCTCAATGCCACCACCACTCTCATTAACCTTCTTTCCACAAAAACTCTACAAAACAAAATTCATCATGAGATGCTCTTCGATACGCCTCCCTCATACGATTACCTATATGTGTTCGATTGCCTATGCTATCCCAATTTATCAGCCACCACCAAACATAAACTCGCCCCATGATCCTCGCTATGTGTGTTCCTTGGATACCCTACCCATCACGAGGATTATCGACGTGTATACATTACGACACGCAAAGTCATCCTTATCATGTCAATTTTGATGAGTCCACCTTTCCCTTCACCCTTACATACTCTCCTTCCTCCTCCAACTATAATTTTCTCATCTCTAATAAGAATCCCTCTACTTTACTTCAATTCCCTATTCTTTACTGCCCATCTCCTCTACCCCGAACTACTCCCACCACCCCAACCTCACACACGCTAACTCCAATGCCATCCACCCCAAACTCGCCTTCATCGCCATCATTTCGTCATTCTCTCCATCTGTTCCATCTGTTCCCTCGGCCTAGCTCGGCTCCACCTCCGTCACTCCTTCGCCTGGCCCACCTATCCCATACCATATCCCCTTGAGCCCATCTCCACCCATCGCCGCTCCGCAGATATCGCCCAGCCCCTACCTCCTCAAATCGAGCCCACATCCTCCCATCCTATGCAAACCGTAGTAAATCGAGGATATTCAAACCCCACCAGCTCTTTCTCGCTCACCATGTTGTTAACTCCCACTCTTTCCTCCATATCCAACTCCTATCGAACTGCTCTCAATGACCCACATTACATGCAACTATGAGTGATGAATATTCCGCTCTTATAAAAAATGGTACATGGGATTTAGTACGAAGACCTCCCGAGGATAATGTTATTTCGAGCAAATGGATTTTTCGTCGCAAGTTCAATATGATGGATCTCTTGAGTGATACAAGGCGCGTTGTGTTGTGCTCGATTTCAACTAAAACCGGACATTGATTATGATGAGACTTTACCCCAGTGGTCAAGCCGACAACGGTTTCTATTGTTCTTAGTATCGAGCTCTCTTTATCTTGGCCAATTTTCCAGCTTCAACGTCAAGAATGTCTTCCTTCATGGTTATTTATATACCTGGCAATCGGGTCATTCGGTTCGGGTTCGGTTCGGGTTAACTTCGGGTTGATCTTGTTCGGGTCCGGTTCGGTTTCGGGTTCGAGTCGGTTTCGGGTTCGGTCAACTTCGATTCGGGTCAACTTCGGGTCAATCTCGTTCGGGTGCGTTCGGTTTCGGTTCGGGTTAACTTCGGTTCGGTTCAATTTCGGGTTAATCTCATTCGGGTTCGTTCGGTTTCGGTTCGGGTTCGGACTCGGTTTGGGTTAATTTCGGGTTGGGTCAATGTTAATTCGGGTGAGTCTCGGGTATGATTTTGGGTTAACTTTAGATCGGGTTAAAATCAGGTCGGGTCACTTTTAGGCCGGGTTGATATTCGGTCGTGTCATGTCAAATTTTTTACAAAACCTTTTTGAGTTGAAGAAAAATAAAATTTTATAAAGTTAATATATTATTAATATTAGTTTTTTTATTTTACACGTTTGTTTTTGTACAGATTAAAAACGGAACGTTGTTTATTAAAAAAAATACTAGTAACTTTTAAGAGATATAACTTATAAGTGTAAACAAGCAAAATTTGAATATTTGACTCTAAATTTAAAACAAGATAAGCCAAGTTGATATTTTAATACATCACATATGTATAATCCAACTCAAACTTATTGATAAGTATGAAAAACGAAATCGCAAGACAACAACGATCCGATAGACATAAGAGTTAAGATTAACTGAATTTACTCGATGAATTGTAATTTGTAACGAATGAATTGAACTAATGTGAACCATAATTTGACGCTTAATTTCATACGATGCCAAGTCGATTTGGTCAAATTTGAACTAGTACAATTTCAGCCGAACTTATCTACGGACTACATAAATTAATAAAATCGAAATTGCGAGATAACGACATAATAACAATAGTAATAGACTAAAAGGCAACGGTTCGAATTTCTAGAATGATTATATTTGATGTTAAATTTATAAAGATAATGTTAGAATAACTTAGATAAGTTCGAGTCGATACAATCTAAAATGATCTTGATAAATCAAAATGCAAACCGAATATTTATCGGCCACTAGGTGCCACTAATCATAATAACCAACTAAGAAGAATATCTAGTCGATCGGTTAATCGGTTATTGCTCAACTCGAAGTACTCGACTTACGATTATCATCTTGTATTATAATTTTCCAACCAATTAATTGAACGAATTTGAACATTAATCTAGAGTTAAATTTAATATCGATTTGGTCAAATTCAAACAGATGCAGATTAATAAAAACGGAGTTGCGAGATACCGAGACACGGTAATGACTACTAATTTACTAAACCAAGTCTTATCGATATTAGTTAAGTACTTAACTTATTCATGTAATGACTATATTTAACGTTAAACGGACCGGACTTAAATAAGTTTGAGTCAATATAATCCCAAATAAACTTGCTAAATAAAGTGAAAACTAATACAATTCGAATTGAACTTATTTATACAAATTAAATTACATATTGTACACATATTTTATTATTTTTTAAATTATTTATATATTTACACATATTTCATTATTCTTTAAATTACATATATGATATATATTTACACGTTTTAGTATTCTTTAGATTATATATTTTACCTTCATTTTTTCATGAACAAAATAATAACTTATTTTTTAATGTAAATTTTCTAAATGTATTTATTAAATTAAATTAAATTCTATTAATAATATCTTATAAAGTTATAATATAAAAATTTGAAGCATTTATTTTTTTCCTCTTATTTGTTTAACAAAAATCAGGATTTTTAAATTTTTATCAAAATTTTTGTCACAAATTACAATTAGATTTTGGAGGGAAAACTCCCTCTCTTATTTTAGACTTTTTCGTTCACACACTTTTTTGTCTCACTTTTCAAACATTCCAAATTATATTTTTATCCATTTTCATAAAAAAAAGTATGCATATATCTATATATATTGTTTGTTGGTAGAGATAATTTGGTTCAATTTCTTCTTTTTTTCTCATTGATTTGGATTATCAAGTAGTGCACATAAAGAAAAAGAAATTAGATCCACTTGATTCCTTATTCAGGCTTAAAACCAAAATCTCAAATAAAGACCTAAAATTGGTCAATCTACTTTTAGTTACTAATAATTTTTAAAAGTTTAATTTTTAAAAATTTTTTAAAAAAAATTTATACGACAGGAAGAATTTTCTAGTAAAATCAGTCAAATTGTTACTAGTTATTGGTCTTTTTAAAGTGTAATTTCTAAATGACGTGTTTACTAAGCGGGATGTATTTTTTGATTAAAGTTTGTTTTGGGTTTTTTTTGGGGGGTTCCTTGCTAAATGTCTTAGTCCAGTAGATTTGATATGTAAACATAAATCCAAAATTCTCTTTGAAAACAAACTTAACTTTTCTCCTTTATATTTCGGGTCGGTTTCGGTTCGGGTCGGTTTCGGTTCGGGTTTGATTCGGTTCGGGTCTAATTCGGTTCGGGTCATAATCAGGTCAATTATATTTCGGGTCGGTTTGGTTTCGGATCGGGTCGTTTCGGTTCGGTCCGAATCGGGTTCATTACATTTCGGTCGATTCGGTTCGGGTAGGTTCACTTCGGTTTCGGGTCAAAATCGGTTCAACTGTTTTAGATGCTCGGTTCGGTTTGGGTTTCGGGTTGTTCGGGTTAACCCATTCGGTTCGGGTCGGTTTTGCCATGAGACAATATATTGTTAGCAATCATCGGGCTTCGTGGACAATCGGAATATGTTTGCCGACTAAATAGGGGTATTTATGGTCTCAAACAAGTTTCACAGACGTGTGGTATAAGTGGTTTGCCACACATCTCACCACGTTAGGTTTCCAAGGGCGCAAATCGATTCATCTCTCTTTGTCTATCATAGTCTGTTCCGACATGACCATTATTTTATTATATGTGGATGACATTTCCCTTATCGCTTCATCCATAACACTACTTCAGACATGTCATGCAGCTTGTTCAATGATCGAATTCGCAAAGAAGGATCTTGGTCCATTTCACTACTTTTTAGGTATAGTTGTTACCAAAGACCTTTCTCGGCTTTTATCTTAGCCAATCCAAATATGCTGACGAGATTCTTGAACGAGCGTGTATGATTAACCGCAAATCTTCTTTTAATCCCGTCGATGAAAAATCCAAGCTTAGCGCCTCCGTGAAACCACAATTTGATGATCTCGCTTTGTATCGCAGTCTTGCAAGCGCCTTGCAGTATCCTACATTCACTTGCCCCGACATTTGTTACGCAATACAACAAGTATGTTTGTTTATGCATGATCTACGTGAACCACAATTTTAAGCACTCGAAACACATTTTGTTGATGGTAGGCGATAAAATGTATATGTTTTGTTTTTGAGGGTGTAAATCGATACAATAGGAATGTTTGTTTCTGGGACATATATATGCTTGAACTTGCTTTTATTGAAATATAATGCAGTAGCAATTGTAAAACCAAAATAGGTATAATGCCACAACAACATCCAAATTGCCTATGAGATGCAAGTTCATGCATACATGTCCCGGATTACCATATTTCATTGTCTTTAAATTCACATGACCATATCAAAGGAGGCAATCGTTACATTTCTAATTTCAATTTTAAATAATTGAAAAATTAATTATAAAAATTACAAATAAAAAAATATAAACTTTTTAAGTTCAAAATTTTCACAAAATGCATTAAATATAAAATTCACAATAAAAAATTACAATTTTTCTTCGTTAGATGAGAAGAAGGTAAAAAAAAATCGATGTTTTAAGTTTTAACCATTGAAAGTAAGAGGTAAAATTGGTATTCAATATAGAAAATTAAATTTCTTGCTCAACTTATCGAATTTATAGGACGGCAATGCTGGAAATAGAACACAAAAAACATTATAACAAAAGAAGGGTACCGGAGCCCTCCTCCTTCTCTTCTCTCCCTTCATTTCGGTTGGATCCGTTACATAACAAAGAGACCTATTCTATCAAGTTATACAATAGCTCGTTGATTTTCGCGAAAGACATATTGAAGTCGAAGAATACGGTTTTAAGGCCAGATTGATGTTACAAGTATAGAGCCGAGTAGAAGTATATTTACCATTTTGTCGAAATATAGATTTGTTTTGATACTTTAGATTTATTCTTATTAGAAAAATTATCTTTGTATATGCTGTATGACTTTTTATTAATAAAATTTTCTCTTGCTATAAAAAACAGAAGGGTACCTAGGAGTGTTTTTTAAATATGAGAGGTTTGTAATTAATTACACTACATCTTAGTATGTTTGTATAATTTTTTTACAAATAGAAGAATATTTAGAAGTAGTTTTTTATACTTAAAAGACCTATAAATAGTTACATCTTATCTTAACTAGTCTTGACTCGTGCTATGCACGGAGTAATGTTGTACAATGTATAATTTAAGAAATTATTGAATTACGAAGCGATTTTGTACTTGTGAGTTTCTTTTTCTCGATCATTTAATTTTATTGAATGGTTTCACTTTCAAAAACATTATTTTACATGTTATCCCTCATAGTGAAAACGCTTTTGTGACTCATCAAAGTTATCGGAACCCAACACATAAAAATTATTGAATGGATTTTTCTCGGCTGCTAGCGCTACTTGATTGAAGACAAGGATCCTCGTTCCCGGTATTAGTTGGTCCTTCATTTGTAGGCATTTGTGGTGGCCGTTGTTCGGAACCAACGTGGATGCGTGGTACATTATTTGTACCATATTGTTGATATGTATATGTACTCGAACGGGTTTGAGTACATATAGGGTTGCTCGAGAATATGGAGGGTTTAGAAAGAAAGGCCCACCCAGTGGGTTTTGCATGTGTGGGACATTTGGGAGTTGGAAAAAGGGAGGGTTGGGAATAAATGACCCACCCCAATGGAGTTTGGTTGTGAGGGGAGTGTGGAGATAGTGTTCCACCGGCAGGAGTTTGAAGGTTCCGAGGGTTTTGAGAGGGGGTAGAAGTGTTGACATCATTACCTTCCCCATCGGTAGAGGTGTTTCTAGCCCTTCCCCGAGTAGCGATCTTTTGGTTTTGCCTCTATCTCTCTCCATTTTTCTGTACATAAACAAGTAATTCACACTATTAGTAAACATCCAACGGTTCAAGTGATTTCATATAGAACAACATACAAACAATAGTAAACATATGCACATGTAAGCGTTAGATATAAATCGAAGCATGTGAATAAAGTACGCTTCAATGGTTTCACCTTCAGTACATTAACAAGAATTCATTCGATGACAACATAAATGAAAGTTGTACAATGAAAAACAAACCCAACAAAAGCACATTATCAACAACTCATCATCCTCATCATCAGTCTTATCGTCATCTTCTTCACTATCCTCTTCGGCGTCATTGAATAGGGTATGTTCTTCTTCATCATCGGTGATATTGTCATCATCCCATTCCCCTTCTTCATCTTCTTCACCTTCCTCTTCT
Source organism: Talinum fruticosum (assembly GCA_021018815.1). NCBI lineage: Eukaryota > Viridiplantae > Streptophyta > Magnoliopsida > Caryophyllales > Talinaceae > Talinum > Talinum fruticosum. The sequence continues at coordinate 1,316,648 of JAITYX010000087.1, read as the reverse complement.
TCACCAACATCCTCAATCTCATCTTCTCGGTTTAAAATAAAATCATCAACTAATTCTTCTGCTGAGCTTGAGTTATCAACCAAAGTTTCTAGCAAAGTTTCTATTATTGGATCGACTGTACCCATACTATCCTCTTGAAATGCACGGGGAATAGTATATTGGTCATCAACTCGGCCCTTGGTTTTGATGCCACAACGACGAACCAATTCGGCTTTTCTCTAGGGACCCCTTGTGGATATGACATATAATACACCTGAGTTGCGGTGCTAGCAAATATGAAAGGATCGTACTTACGATACCGCCTTGTACGATGCACTTCGACATACGAACTAAATTTATGGCACCGAGTTCCCCGAGGACGACTAGGGTCAAACCAAACGCATTTAAACAAGCACACACCTTTTTATTGGTTCACCAACATATTCAACTTCAACAACCTCTTGCAAGATGCCGTAGTAATTATTTTCAACATTTCCTCCATCAGTTCCTTTCACACGGACACCACAATTGAAGGTCATTCTCCCTTCATTTCGAGCCTTAGTATGAAATAACATTCCATTCACCGTGTACGCTGTCCATGTTTTCACTCTTCTTAAAGGACCTTGAGCTAGTTGCATCAAATAAACATGCTTTTCATCATGATATACTTGATAACAATGAATCTGTGTCAATAACATAGTGTTTGTTTAGTTTATTACAATGGAACAACCGATACTAATAAAGTTGTGGCACGAGTAATAAATAACAACATATGATACTCACAGCTCCGTTGAACCACTCTTCGAACTCACTTTCCACCATTGCATCAATTGCAGCATCACTAACATCACCATACATAGCTCGTTTTTGGTGTTCGAATAGGCTGAGTTCAAAGATTTTATTAAGATGACCTTCTTTGCATGGTGAATGTCATGAGGAACTCGGTTATCAAGCGGACAAATCTCCTTCATAAGTTGAGCAATTTCATTAAAGCAATTTTGAGGCATGTTGTAGTCGGACTTAATGCTCAACATTCTAACAAGTGGCAAACAACTCGAGTGTGAATTTCATTTCCTACCCACAAAGGTTGTTGTGCAGCCTCAACCATATTAAAGAAACTTTGGGCATGGATATTTGGAGGCTCACTTGTGGAGTTTTGATTTGGGATCATAGCATCTATGACCATATCATTCATACGGTCGATATTTGTTTCGACATCGCCGTAGTTCATATGATTGGCGCCACTGTCGTCGTTGAATACGTTAGAAACCATTGTTTGCTCCTCATGTAAATGAGGATCTATTTCTCCATGACTAGTCCAATACCAATAGTTTGGAAGAAAACCATATTGATAGAGGTGCAACTTAACTTCATCGGGATCCTTATACTTCCGATTTCGCATTTGCGACATGGACACCTATATTGTTGATTATGCACAAATTCCGATTGGCTTCTAGTATGTGCATCAAACTCCTCAACCTCGTCTAAAAACTCTTGTCTATACCCAACTCTACCGGGTAATAACCTACGATACATCCATCTACGATGCGTAGGCCCGTCCATATATATTCTGATTGAAATTTAACAATTTATTACATTATTAGTTAAAAATACCAACACATGGAGATGGTATATGATTACATATTTTCTATAACGAACATAATCTATATATAACCATTATGCATCTATAAATTTTTTTAATATACATAGATTTTTATAATTTTTATACTTTACTCTTCAATATTTATTTCATAATTAAAGTAATCATACCTAATTAGCATAAATGAACTCATATACATATAATTACACTAATCATACAAGTAAAGCAATCATACCTATAAGCATACCTAATTAGCTTCAAGAACCTCACGCATATATAAATCAAAAACACCATTTCCCTCAACTTCAACAATAATGTCCCACATATCCTACACAATTGCACATTTGTCTATTCAAATTCATCCACAATCAACATTAATTTCTACCAAATTACATATATTCGTCAATTTCGACTTACATTTTTTAAACCCTAAATTTAACTTCAATAACATTTAATCCATAAAGAACCCAATTGCACAGTTTTCTATTCAAATTCATCTACAAACAACATTAATTTCCACTAAATTACATATATACGTTACTTTCAAGTTACAATGTTCAAAACCCTAAATTTAACTTCCATAACATTTACTCCACAAACAACACATTTGCACATTTTTCTTCTCAAATTCATTCACAAACAACATTAATTCCCACCAAAGTACGTATATTCGTCAATTCCAAGTTATATTTTGTAAAACCCTAAATTAAACTTCAATAACATTTACTCCATAAACAACACAATTTCACAATTTTCTTCTCAAATTCATTCACAAACAACATTAATTTCCCACAAATTACATATATTCATCAATTTCAATATCAATTTTGTAAAACCATAAATCTACAAAAATCAACACAAAAATACCTCAAATTTATGGGCGGCACCGGCGGCGGCACAGGCTGCGACGGCGAAGCTCGAGCGTGAGGCGGCAGCGGCGGCGGTTGGTCGGCGGCGTCCTCCACCCAGGCGGCAGCGGCGGCGGTGCAGGGTCGGGCGAAACGAAGCCGAGAGCGGTGGTGTTTCGGCCTTCGGGGTCCCGAATCGGCGGCGGCAGGGAGGCGGCGGCAACGAGCGATGGCGGCGTGCTTAGTCGCCGGCGGTAGCGGCTGATGGTGGTGGTGTCGCGGCTGATTGCTCTCGCTCTCGGTCTCGGTCTCGGTCTCGGTCTCGGTCTCTCTGTTGGTTTGCGAAATCCGAACCGGCCGACGCCGGTTCCGGATTTATTCGTAATTAGCGACGGAACAGTCCGTCGCTATTCCGTCGCTAATTACAAAATTGGAAGTAGCGACGGAATATTCCGTCGCTAATTAGTACAGCTTAATTTTTTTCCCTTTCGGGGATTTTGTACTGCACGATTACCGCCGACGGAGTAGCGACGGAATTTATTTTCCGTCGCGAATCCCGTTGTTATATGATCCAGGTGGCATTTTTTGTCGGTGGCCGTCACCGATTCCGTCGCTAACCGGCGACAGATTGGTTTCCGTCGCTATTTCCGTCGCTATTTTACAGCTTTGTAGTAGTGATCACACATTCATTTTCCAATCATTCTAAATTTCAAAAGAATAAATAAATAATCTAAAATAATAAATAAAAAAGAATGTTGAAAAATATCATGAAGGTTTTAAGATTACAATCGTAATTTAGAATATTAAGAAGCCAGGCCCTCCGAGAATCGAACAATTTAAATAATCTTAACTCATACAGTTATAGAAATAGTGTGACAATATGTTTAGGTATCAAAAGGTAAATATTAGTAGGAAAAGAAATAATATATGATTGGTAGATATTGAGTTAGATGACCTATAGATGACAATAAATATCATTATGTCACAAATTAATATTACAACACAAAGTACATCAAATCAATAAAAGAATATCATACTTATAACTTATAACTCTCTACAAAGTCAATACTAATTTAACTTAATAGACACTTAGATAAATATTTATATGCAACCAACGTACTAAAACATTATTGACTTAAATATTACACGAACCCATAAAAAGTATACATATACCCATAATGGGATCTCATTTTTTAAAAATTATAGGGTGAATATAATGATTTATCCATTCTTACCTACCTCTGTACACGAAGATAATTAAACATATAATAACTACTTATATTGAAATTAATAGTGAAAAATATTATAATGATAAAAGTGATCCAAATATATTTAACAATAATAGGTAATTTGTATCATAGTAAAGGGCATGATAGGTCAATTTGCGACGTAGGGTAAAAAAATCATATGTGTTTTGTACTTATATTGAAAATTGATCGCGATTTTAGTAGTGAATAAATGGGGCAAAAATATTTATACAATTGAGATTTTATAAATACATGTTTTACTCGATTAACAACTAATTGCTTCCCTTGAGATATAACTCTTCCTCTCAATTAATTAGCATAATAAGAGTAACATGAAGTTCTATTTCAAGATGGCGAAGAGGTTTGATTGTAAATACTCAATCTTTTAATAATTTAGAAAACTTACAATAGTAAAAGATATGATTTAAATATGTTTGTCAATAATGAGTCACAAATAGACATGTTAGGAAGAAACTAAAATAAATTGTATTTGTAACAAAAAAATGATATTATGTTGTGCAAAAATTTTGTACCAAATGAATTCATTTGAAGTCATATGGGCTTAATAGAAGTTGGCATATTAAGTTTACAATCCTTTAAACATAACACAAATTACGAACTTAAGGCCCACAAACTACGAATTGAAGTAATATAATTCCTAACTTTTTATTCATTACGTTTTATTCCACAACATATTTGAATAATAACTTTCTATCTTACAGGCATTTTTAATTATTAATATCAAGTAATCATTCCGTACATAGATGAATGTAATAACCAAATTGCTTCCTCGGATAGTTAAATATTTAAATATTATTTTTATAACATGTTTTTGTTGATTTTAATTTTAAAAATTCTTATAATAAATATATTTTAAACTAATACAATTTTATGGCACCAAGTCAAAAAAACACTATCAACAATAAAAATTAATAATGTTAGACAAAATTATTATATTTCAAGCTCAAAATAATATTGCATATCAATATACATAAAAATAAATGAAAGCTAATATACAATCCAAACCCTAAATAAATAAATACATAACTATATATATTAATTTTATTTTATATTTTAATATATTTTAATTTTCATATTACTTTTGTGTTTGGACCTGAATATTTTTTAGTCAGTTTGTTAGAAGTTAGAATGAAAATAATTCTTCGGTTAATTTTATTTTTATATTATTATAGGGTTTAGTTAGAGTCATTTTAATCTATTAGTATTAATTTTCTTAGTTTTTATAACTGATTTGATATTTTTTAGATTTTTTTCTAATTTAGGTTAAAGCAGGTCTTTAATTTAATAAATTTATAAATTTAGTTTTTTCATTTTGATTTTAGGTGTTTAGGATATATTCAGGTCCAAAAATAATTTTAATATTCTGGTAATTTAATTATTATTTTCTCATTTATTTAGTGCAGTTCATTATTTATTTTACATTCTGTTTAAGATTATATTTTTATTTTATTATTTTTAATTCTGTTTAATTTTTCTGGAAAACTATAAAAAAAATTTTGGGTTGTAGGTTACTTTTATATTTTCTCATATTTTTGATTTAATTTATTATATAATTTTGTATATTTGTTATTTATTAATTTCTACTTAGTTTTGTTTTTATTTTCTGTTTTATATTTTTATGAATTAATTAAGATGATTAATTATTATTTAATTTTATATTAAGATTAGATAATTTTATAATATATAACTGATTTGATAATTTTTCAGACTTATTTACTAATTTAGGTTAAATCATATTTTTAATTTAATAAATTTATAAATTTAGTTTTTTTAGGTTTTTAGGCTATTAGTTCCATAAAATAGTTTTAATATTTTGATAATTTAATTATTTATTTTCGTATTTATTTAGTGCATTTTATTATTTGTTTAACTTTTTGTTCAAGATTATGTTTTTATTTTACTAGTTTGGACTCGTGCTATGCACGGAGTAATGTAATACTCCTTAATAAGTTATGAATTAAAAAAGTAAATATTTAATAACTACATTTAATAAATGAGATTAATAATCGAAAATGCTACAATCACCATATGGTATGCTTCCACCGTTATCTAATTACACATGATTGAATGTGGCAGAAAAATAAGCAAAAATGAGTTGCCTCGAAATCATTTTTACACATAATAATGTGGAAAAATATAACCACTCTTGTAAGAGTGATACTAACCTATTAAGGTATATCCACGTATATTAAGAGTGGTGATTTAGATCTATTGAAAAATGATTATTTAGCATGGATAATAAATATGACAGTTATTTTGAGATAATTGAAATACATAAAAAGAATTTTTTTCGCATTGGACAATTTATGATAATCATATAAGTCAAATACTAAATTTACAATCAAAAAGAAATTTTTTAAAAAATAATTGAAAAGAACTATTATAAAAATTAAACACATAAAGGAAATATTTTTATGCAAATTTTCGATTTCTCTCTTTTATAGCACAATGCCCAATATATTAAAAAATCAAAATAAGAAATAAACCTCAAATCTCAAACTCTAATCTCGTTTTCTTTCTTATTTTCTCGCTTAATCAGTAAATTTCACATGTGCCCGCTTTATATCTTTTTTATCTTAATGTTGTTTAAAGAAAAGTAAAATAAAATAAAACTAAAAAAATTTACCATATGGTATGCTTCTACCCTTATCTAATTACACATGATTGATTATTATTACTATTATATATTGCATAGATTATTATTATTATTATTATTATTATTATTATTATTATTATTATTATTATTATTGTTATTATTATTATTATTATTATCATTATGATTATGATTATTATTATGATTATTATTATTATTATTGTTATTATTATTATTATTATTATTATCATTATGATGATTATTATTATTATTATTATTATTATTATTATTATTATTATTATAGTTATTATTACTGTTATTGTTATTATTTTTATTATTATTATTATTATTATTATTATTATTATTATTATTATAGTTATTATTACTGTTATTGTTATTATTTTTATTATTATTATTATTATTATTAGTATTATTATCATTATGATTATTATTATCATTATGATTATTATTATTATTATTATTATTATTATTATTATTCTTATTATTATTATTATCATTATTGTTACTATTATTATTATTATTATTATTATTATTATTATTATTATTATTGTTATTATTATTATTATTATCATTATGATTATTATTATTACTATTATTATTATTATTATTATAATTTTTGGATGTTAGGTTACTTTTATATTTTTTCAGATTTTTGATTTAATTTGTTATATAATTTTGCATATTTGTTATTTATTAATTTTCTACTTAGTTTTGTTTTTATTTTCTATTTTATATTTTTATGAATTAATTAGGATGATTAATTATTATTTAATTTTTATATTATGATTAGATAATTTTATAATATATAAATAATTTGATAATTTTTCAAACTTATTTACTAATTTAGGTTCAAGCATGTTTTTAATTTAATAAATTTATAAATTTAGTTTTTTCATTTTTATTTTAGATTTTAGGCTGTTAGGTTCAGAAAATAATTTAATATGTTGATAATTTAATTATTTATTTTTTTATTTATTTAGTTCATTTTATTATTTGTTTAACTTTTTGTTTAAGATTATTATTTTATTTTATTTTATTTTAGTTTTTAATTTTTCTGAAAAATTATATTATATTATTATTATTATTATTATTATTATTATTATTATTATTATTATGGAGTAAAAAGAGTTCATATATGAGTGGAAACCTATTTTTTTCATTGATAAATTATTATTTTCTTATTGGACGAAACTCCTAAATTCACTCACGAGACCGACATGTGATCTTTTTGAAAAGATTGCTATTATATATAGTATAGATTATTTTTAATTTTGTTTAATTTTTCTGAAAAATTATATATATTATATATTATTATTATTATTATTATTATTATTATATTTATTATAGCATGGAGTAAAAAGAGTCCATATATGAGTGAAGACTTTTTTTTTCAATAATAAATTATTATTTTTTTATTGGACGAAACTCCTAAATTCACTCTCAGACCGCCATATCATCTTTTTGAAAAAATTGTTATTATATGTAGTATAGATGACACTTGTGTGTAAATTTTTTTGTTAATTTGCTCAAGTAAGCTTGGTGTTAAAAGTTTTGTGAATAAAAAATTTATGACGAAAGAATTTCGCCACTTTCTGAATTGACTCTGGTAAAGAGAAGCCGACGTCCTGTAACAGTATGGGCCAATCTTATGAGATGATCCACAAAGGCCCAATAGTTAGCCGGACAGAAACTACTGCTAGGGTTTCATTTTTATAGATTCGAAGGATCGAAGTTAGGGTTTAGTCTCAGCACACCAGAAGAGCTCAGGAGAGGAGGGAGAGAGCGAGAGAGTAAAAATGCCGGCTGGACACGGTCTCCGATCACGAACAAGGGATCTGTTCGCTCGTGGGTTTCGCAAGAAGGGTACTATCCCAATCTCCACATACCTCCGAACTTTCCGCATCGGCGACTATGTTGACATCAAGGTGAACGGCGCTGTCCACAAAGGTATGCCCCACAAGTTCTACCATGGCCGCACTGGTCGCGTCTGGAACGTCACTAAGCGCGCCATTGGTGTTGAGGTCAACAAGCAGGTATCTCCTCTTTCGGTTGATTTCTTCGAGATTTAGCTCACTGTCGTTGGTTGATTTCTCAGTGCCCTGTTCATGCTTGGTTCAATCTGCGTTTTCTATTAATATTAACTTATTTGCTTGATTTTGATGCGTTATTTTTTGTGCTTTAGTGAATTTGATTAGTATGAGATTAGGTATAGGATGGATTTTTCTCTGTTTTGTTTGTCTTGATTCTATCTGCTTTTGCTGATTGTGGATCGATATCTTTATTTTTCAGTAATCTGGGAGGAGACTCTTTGTTTATGTGGATTTTTTTACACTTTAGTATTTTTGGCTATTTAATGTTGAAATTTGCATGTTTATGTTATCGTCATTTTTGTCCTGAATAGTTTGTCATAGCTGCTTGGATTGAATAGTTGATGGAAATCCGTATATGTTGGGCTGATAGATAACAAGTGACATGATTTTTGGTCACTGGAATATTAATTTAATCAGCTCCTTCGAAGATGAACCCCTTATTTTGGAGTTAATTTTTAGGTATCATCTATTGAAGATGTCGTCACTCTTTTGCTATATGGTTATTCAGGCTTTTTTAATGTATTTTTTCCTTACCGATTTATTTTGGCATGTCAAACTTTGATTTAACATTATAGTTATTCTTTATCTTGTTTGCAATGGTTTTACCAATTGAAATGCAACTAAAATTGGGTAAAATGAAATGTATCTGCGTATGCCCTGTCCATCTGGATTTTAGTTTGTATTTAATTTCTCTTGATAGAGAGCATCATTTTTCCTGCTCTTTTTGTTTTTTGGTATGAAACCAGAGTTTTTCATTACCACAAACAAATGTACTCATTGCAAAACCTTAAAGGAGAGCCAAGCCAATATAGCTCAAGCCTTTAAGAGAGAAAGTCATTCAGAATGATCTTTACTTTCTGTTTCCTACAAGTTTTTGACAAGAATTGCAATCTACTTTGAACTAAGTTTGTACAAGTCTTGGAAATTTGCTGAGCTGACTCTTGGACCTTTTTGAATATCCTTTCATTCCTTTCCTGGCATAATGAGTATGCCACCACTGAGATACACAAATGTTGTATCCTCTTTTTCTGATTTTATGTGCTCTGTTCATGTAGCTGATCTGATATGCCCTGCATTCTGGATTATTTATTTATTTTTGCTTTGAAATTATAGGGTATGAATTTTTCTGTAAAATCCCTTAAATCTAAGGGAATGGACTGAATGGAATTTGAAATGACATTAACTTGCATTCATTCAATTGTAGACTTGTAGCTGTTAATTTGCTTTTGGTTACTGCAACCTGTTTCATTTGTAGCATCCCTTGAGCTGGAAGTTTCAAGATTTACTTTTGTACTGGACATATCCTCCATTTGCCGTACAACTCTATAGCATGGGGTGGGCAGTTAGGCATTTTGTCTTGGCTTTACAACAATAACAACATCTACCAGTGTTGGTCCTGGTTTCATGGGGTGTGGGGTTTAAACTAGGCTTTGAAATTCCCAAATTTTCTTTGAATAACCGCATTTGACACTAATGCATATATGATATTGTGCTGCACACTTGTGCGTCCAACATACAAGCTTACTTTTAACATTCCTTTATGTAAATAATCTTCTATTACTTTTCTTTAGCTTGTCCATGTGTCCTTGACAATTGAGATGCAATTCATCTCTGCGTTTCTTGCAATTGATTTATTTGTTCCCATTATTCATCCTGTGTTTGGTTTATGGGTATTTCTACTTATAAAAATCATCATTTTGGATCTTCAATGCTTTTCTCATGACCTGCTGTGTGCTTATCATGTTGTGCAGGTTGGCAACAGAATCATTGCAAAGAGGATTCATGTCCGCATTGAGCATGCTCAGCTTTCAAGATGCCAAGAGGACTTCAAGCACAGGGTGAAGAAGAACGACGAGCTCAAGGCTGCTGCCAAGGCCAAGGGTGAAGTCATCAGCACCAAGAGGCAGCCCGAGGGCCCTAAGCCTGGATTCTTGGTTGAGGGGGCCACCATCGAAACTGTTACTCCCATCCCCTATGATGTCACCAATGATCTCAAGGGTGGGTACTAAGGCGTGTAATGATTGGGTATTGTCATGCTTATGTTTTTGTGTTGCTGTGAAAGATTTAGAGTTTGCACACTTAGTAATCAAATTTTGATTTGTGAACTGAACTTGTTTTTGCTGCTAAGAGAATTGAATGGTTATTCGTCATGCTCGTTACTTTTCTTAGTTGTCCTCTACGACATTGTGGATGACCTCAAAGAGCATCTGCTAAGGTTACAAACCTGCCTGCTATCGTGTGCACTTTTTTCATGTTGGGTGTACCCCATCGCGTCGTGGCATTTTGATGTGCCTAATTGGTCTATTTATTAATTTTAAGCATTACGTGTCATTTTGTTCGTTCAGTTATTACAAATGAAGTAATGAGACTTAGACAATTTGAGTGAGGTTATTATAAATGTAGAAAGCGAAATACTTGAACACTACGTCTTCCTATCTAAGTTTATACCTGTGCTAGATATCATACTAGTTTTGGTGGGATCACCTTGAGTAGCGTTCTCCTGTAGAATAGTTGATAGGTATTTGATATTTTGATCGTGATGACAAGTTGGACATTCATGAAGCTCAGTTAGAAAAACTTGTACACATCATTACATATGGCATTATTTCTCTGTTACCAGAAATAAGTGTATGCTTGGAATGTCTAGAGGTTGAACTTTTGTTACAGTGTCACATGGCAACGATATGTTATTAGTGCGTATTCCTTCCGTTTTAAAATACGAGTCGTTTTAAGGTTATGAGGGAATGTTAAGGAAATACAAAATTAATGATAAATTTTGTAATAAAAATCAAGTTGATTCTGTATTTCATTGGAAATGAAGAAAATTAATAAAAAATGAAAGAGAAATAAAACAATTAATAAGGATAAAATTGGTAAATAAGTAATTAATATATAATTGAAATTGTAAAATGACAAGTATTGTGAAACGAGAAAAGTTAGTTAAAGTGACATATATTTTAAAACGGAGAGAGTATAAGACTCGTAATCAAATTTTGTAATGTAGTAACTTACATCTCATCCAATAAAATCACTATTAATGTCGTAAGGTAATTGAATGGCTACGATAATGAGTGTTTAACCACTATTAATGTCTTAAGGTAATCAAATGGCTACGATAATGAGTTGTATATGAAACATGATTTTAATTTTTCTTTTTTGGGGAACAGCTAAAATGGATTTGCATTGCTTCAAAGCTAAGTAATAATTACACGGTGCTTCCCAGGCACACCAAGGGTCAACATTACATCCTCAGAAAGTGCACTCCCTTTTCTCTGTTAACCATACAAACCCTCACACAGATAGTGTATTTAATCCTCCTATCAACTAAATTCGTTGGTTTGTTGCTGTTAAAGTTTTAGAAGGTTTGGCACCTGCCATATAGATTAAACAACCTTTGAACCTTTGAAAATCATTGCAGCTTACTTCTCCAGGAACAGTTCCTACTAGGCTAGGCTAGCGCAGCCAGTCCAGGATTTGGTTCCAAATCTGAGTGACTGTACCCACATTTTAAAAATAAATGACCACATGTTTCAATCTCCTGATTGCAAAGAACACATGTACCAACTGTAAGGTTCATGATACAAGCTCATCCTTCCTCAGTTAAGATCCTTTGTTGAGCTGCAAGCAAAGTGATGCAAGCATGGTGAGGGACAACAGTAGGATCCCAAACTGTTTTATAGCAATGCACGCACTCTTCTTCCTGCCTGACGCAATCACTGGTACAACTTAGCTGTAGCAAAATTTATGGCACTTGACATAGCCCCATGTAATGTAAGACAAGACCTAGACCACCATAGGTTGCAAAACTATCATCCCGTACTTTAACCATAGTCCTCCAACCATATGAATCAGCAAAAGAAGACTTTGTGCGCCAAATATCCTCACCTTGCAAATACCCCAAACACCACCCAGGTCATTAGAGACTTTTTCTAGAGCAGCTTTAGAATAAGAACTTCAAAATTGAGGTCACCCTCTTCATATAGCTTCTGCACACCACTGACCAGCTAACCAAAGGAATAGATTATTCATCAACTCTACCTGACCATAGAAAGTTCCGACATAATGACTTAATGGCATGGATGTCACCCTTAGGAAGGATAAAGACATATAACCCAAAAAGACTGAATGCTGAAAATTATGTACACAATCAAATGCTTCGTACCTGCATAAAAGAGCAGCCTAGATGACCAATGGTTGAGTTTTTGTCAAAATTTTCTGGATTATAGGCTGACATAAAGCCAAAATAATCCTCCTGGTAGATAAAGGAATCCCAAGATACTTGAAGGGGAGTTTCTTCTTATCAAACCTAGTAGCATGAAGAATTTGTTTGTTGTTGACTCCCATGATTTTCCAAAATAAATGGAAGATTTAGCATGATTTTCCTTCAACCGAGAGAATAACCCAAAATTATGTAAAATCTCACCAACCTTCCCAATTGTCTGCATGTCATCCCTGGTGAAAATAAGCAGGCCATCTGCAAATATCAAATGGGTCAGATTAATCTTCCTACACTTAGGATAAGAACTGAACTGTTTGTTCTTCACAGCCATCCTGCACATTGTACTAAGAGCTTCCATACATAACATAAATAGGTAAGGAGATAAAGGGTCTCCTTGCCTCAATCCTCGTTGCCCTTTTATCCAACCCTCTTGTCTGCCACTTATTAGAAATAAAGAAAGAAGAGGAGATGATACAGACATAAGGTGCCTAAACTCAGCAAGAACAGTTATAAAAAAGCCCATTCCACGGTGTCTTAGGCCTTTCTTATGTCTACTTCGATCAGCTTTCCTATTATACTTGTGAACCAGTTCATGAGCCAATAGGATATTGTCTTGAATGTTCCTGTTACTAACAAAAGCACTTTGTTCAATTCCCATAAGGTCACTCAGAACAATTTATAATCTATTCACCAACAGTTTAGCAATAATTTTGTACAAGACAAAGCAACAAGCAATTGGATTATATTCTCGCACACTAGTAGTGTTGTCAACCTTTGCCAGCGGTGTGATAAGAGTAGCATTGATAGCCTTTAAGAGTTTACCATTATGAAAAAATCCATAACAACTCTGCATATGTCAGAACCAATAATTGGCGAAGCTTTCTTGAAGAATGAAAGAGCTCTTTGCCCCTATAGCTATAGTAGCACTCTTGGTTACCTGTCAATTCGGACAAGCGAGTTAAATGCGGGTCGGGTATATTCAGGTTTGGGTAAAATACCGGTCGCGTGTATTTTGGGTTCGGGTAAAATACGAGTGGTCGTATATCGGGTTATACGGGTTTCGAGTCGACCCAACGAGCTAAGACCGCCTTTTCTATCGGTTATTTTTCTTTTTTAATTATGAAATTGAGCATGGTTTTTGCTTAAAATTACCAATAATTCTACGAAAAAGTATAGTATTTGTATTTTCTATAAAGAATATTAAAAAATATTCAAAACTTTTATTATCATATTTGTGTGAAGACCTGTCGAGCGGCTTGGCTGCTTGACCCGTTTAAATAAGGACAAAGAAAGATTGGATCAATACTTGGGTTGAATAATAATGACTTGTTACGTTAATGAATCGTTTAAGGTTCCCATGTTTATTTCACCTCTTCTATTATACTAATGAGGTTTATATGCATATTTACATCATTTTAAAACACATCGAAAAGGGTTGACTCGGGTAGGCGTAACCGATCTATTTTATTCACTAGCAAAAATTTGACTTTGTTTTAACCCGGCCCATTGCTCATATGAGAAGTTATGGTTCAGGTTCAACTAAAACAGTTTCAAATAAATAAGAATTAGAGATTTACAATAAACTAAAAATTATTATTTTTAATTATAACATTAAAATTTTACATCATTATAGTAATATTATTTCTACAAAACAAAAATATATTATTTAAGATGTGATGAGGTATATTCAGTTCACCAAAAATACAATAGTATAACTTGTGTGTTTTTAGTATTGTTAATATATCACGCCATTTGAATCTAGATATATATTTTTTAGTGAAATTAACTATGCATAATTTTTGTATATAATGGTTCTTTTTTATGAGAAAGAACTTGAGAAATGAAACAATATTAGTCTTCGTGTAATACCCGTGACTTTAACTAAAGTAGTTATAAAAAATAGAATTTATTGAGTAATATCCCGTGAATCTAGAGGGGATGAGCGACTAATTTTAGTTATAGCCAAACATATTACATTTAGTGTTCCTTTGAAAGCTACTTGTCGAATAAATTAAATCCAGGAATTTGCCTCCTTTTTTATTTGAGCTAAACCTTTATGCGGTCGGAAATTGTCGTAACTGATATATTAAAATAAGTAGGAGGCAGAAGTATAAGAGGATGGAAAAAGGGGAAGGTATGGACGTATTTTACGTAGAAGAAGGGTCACCTTGGCTGGATTACGAAGGGATAAGGGAGATTAATTTGGGGTCCAACAAGAAGGAAGGGCATTATTTGTCAGGCGGTGGTAAAACATGATGCTAATGATAGGGGGCTCAGGAAAGGAAAGGAAAAGAAACAGAACAAAGGCAAGGGAAAGAGGGGGACTGAACGGACCAGAGAGAGAGATAGAGAAGGCGAGCGGGCGCGAGGGCCAAAGAGAGACCCGGGGGTTGGCGAACACCGCAGACAGTAGCCGACGACGCAAGTAGGCGGCGAGTGAAGGAAAAGAGTGAGGGATTGGGACAGAGCGAGAGGCGGAAGAAGAGCCCGAAACAGAGACAACGCAAGGGAGTTTGAGAGGCTGGGAATCGGGAAAAAGAGCGGCGACAAGGGAGGAAGACTAGCGGGTGAGCACGCGAGGGCCAGATCGGGAGGTGGTGAAAACCAGAAACGTCAAACTAGAAGCAGGGGAAGCGAGAGACCGAGAGAGACTGAGCCAGAACCGCAGAGAGAGAGACCGAGACCAAAAAAGAGGAAATAAGGAAGCCCGAAATCAACCCCAAACCCGAGAATTCCAGGTGGGTAGTCTTATACTCTAAACTATTAGTAATTTCGAAACCCAACTGGATTTATTGTGAATATTGAATGTTTGCTGTGAATACTAAATGATTGTGCTATAGGAAATAGTTAGGGCTGAATTAGAACTTGAGAGAATCTAATTAAGTGTTAAGGCTGAATTGGGAAACTGGAGATTATGAGGAAGTTAGATTGCGTAGGTCTAAGGAGTAATATTGAAGTTTCAATTAGCAATTAAGGACAAAGAAGTTGCGATTTGGGTGCGAATCACTTAAAGATTCTTAAATTTGCGGCGTTGGGAGATAATTGCTAATATGAGGAAATAATGAGTTGAAGTATAAAAGGGAGTATGAGTTCATACTGATTGATGCACAATTGAGGCGTGGAAGTGAGAAGTGGGTGATTTGTTAGGATAATTGAGTTTCAAATGTGTTTAAATCCTTGAGGTTGAGCTAAACTTCAAGATAAACGGAGCTAGCGAAATTTGAGTGATGAAAAGAGATTAAGAGTTATATGATTGAGTGTGGGCAAGAAAGAGTTGATTAATAAGGAAAAACATGAGATGAGAGTTTGAGGTAAAGATGGCAATTTGTGAGAAGTTAGGGCTTTAGAGTTAAGTGGTGATCACTTGTGGTTATTGTGGCTTAGAAAAGTTTTAGTTCCTAAACTCATTAGGCTTGAAAGTGAATTAAGTTTAGGGAAAGAACTTTGGAATATAGAGGAGGAACGGGAAATTGGAGCATCAAGGGAGTATGTATCTATGTGGATTGATTTGTGGCATTGGAAGCAGAGTACGACGAGAATTACTTATATGGGAATAGGAGACTTATGCTTGAATAGAATATGGATGAATATGAGTAGATGCTAAGCACTTGGGAGAACCCTTGAGTTAAAATGTTAGCCTGGGATGCTAAGCCTTAGTATAGAAATGCTCGACTCTTGAAGTGACTCGATTCTAAAATAGTGCTCAAAGGTTAGTTTTGAAAAGAGTTCAAATGATTATGCAAAATGCTACTTGAGTATGATTCTTGAGAAATACTTTTCGAACTTGAAATATGTTTTAAAGAAGCAAGACTTATTTGAGAAAGTGAATTTGTAAGGGTGACACGTGGTGTCATGCCTTCCATTATGTTAAAGCGATTTGAGAAAGTTGTGTGATAAACGTGATGAATGATTATGTGCAAATTGTTTTGAATCAACCGGGCTAGGATTGTTTAGCATAGCGAAGGGTTCGAACCGGGGTCCTCAACTATGAGGATGCCCGCCCAAAACTTCGAGGGAAGGGTCCTAACGAGGGTCTTGGGGGTATTAGGATGCCCGATCCGATACTTCCTAGAAGATAGGTCCTGGGAGCTTTTTATTCGGGGTTGTGCCCCGAGAGAAACTAAGAGAAATTATGAGAAATTATGAAGTGCTAGTTCGAGTCCATGAAAGCCCGAAACTTGATTAAGTTCTAAAAGAATTGTTAATGATTGTGAGATCGTGCTTTTAAATAATTGAAGTATTATGATCTTTACGTTGAAAACGATTTCAGGAGATTTAATTGAAAAGTATCTAGATTTGTATTATGCTATTATGCTTTCACCGATTTCATTATTATGAGTAGTATGTGTAAGGAATTTCCGTTTTAAGAGTGTAAGACTTTCCGGTGAGCTCGTGGTTTGCTTACCCCCACAAATTTCCCCTTTTCCCCTCCCCAATGTTGTAGGTACACTCTCATAAGGTGTGTTGTGTGCTTAGCATATTCCGGACTCCTGCATGCCTCTTGCTTTGTTTGCTAAAGTGACTCAAGTTACTGACGTGCATTTCTTACATTTCGAAGTGTTGTAGTTTGTAGTTTAGTTCATATAGTTTGTACCGGATGTACAATAAACCATTTAGATTATTTTAAGTTTTAATGCATGATTGGTTGGACTCCGCGTGTGACCCTTGAGTTGTATACTCCGAGCGCGTGGCTCGTCGAGTTATATTATGATTTTTATGCGGGGTTTTAAGACTTTAAGCCTTGGGGATAATCCATATTACAAACAGAACTCTACCGAAATTTTTAGGAAATGGTCAACTCTTTTGGAAAAATTTTCTTTATTACCTTAAGTCTGGAATTAGAAAGCCAAACCAACAACCGAAAGAGCCTTGGGAGTTCCTTTGAGGAACTCGGCGATGTAGTACTCCTAAGGGGTGTTTTGGGGTGTTACACTTTGTTTGTAAATGATTGCGATAAATATGTAATGTCTCTACAAATGATGCGATATGATAAATAACCATTATTAAAAGAGTGATAAAGTGAAGGGAAAAATCATATAATGTGCATAAAACATTTAATCAATTAACCATAAGGCTAAAATTGTTGTTTTTATTATCTTGACCCGCTAATTTGCGGGTTTTTCGAGTTCTGTCTTTTTCGAGTTTGGGTCGAGAAAATAGTGTCCAAAACCCAAAAATTCGGGCGGGTTCGGGTCGGGTTTTCGCATCGGGTCAACTTTTGCTAGGTCTTACACCTAATGTGTTCTCTTTAGCGAGTTTCTCCGAACTTGGTTCCTCTTGTTATGATTCGTTGTGTTTCCTCTAGAGATAATAGGGCGGTGACCACCTTTGCTTGATTTAAGTAGTAGCTTGAGTTTTCTCCCTCCATATAAGCCTCCCTTGAACGTCTTGCAATGCTTCTCCTCATGACCAAATACCTTACACTTAGCGCCGACAAAAATTTGGGTTCGGACAATTCGGACATCCGGACAAAAACACCATATCCGGACCTCGGACACCTTGACCAAACCCGAACAAGAACTTGAATGTCCGAATTGTCCTAATCCGAATGTCCGAATTAGGGGTGAGTGGTTACGGTACCTTGTCCTAAAGCTGGGAACCTGAACCTAACCCTATTTGACCAATTTCGAATTTTAGGAACTCGAATCGGAACTCGTTTGACCCGTTCTTGTCCAAGGTACCCTGTACATACCATTATTTTTATAAAAATTTTTTTAAGGCCTTACAAATTATATATTCTTAGGTTAATTACATTTCAAGCATTAATAAAGAGCAAATCAATTTGCCACAAGCAAGAGTAAAAGAAAACTTAAACATCCTAGGCAAAAGGAAACAAGAAGCAAAACATCAATTTCTGGTTCTTTTGCATTTAAAAAGTAAATATCACGAATCGAAACTAACAAAACCTAAAATTACACGGGCCTCATATTCACAAATTAAAAATTGAAAATCCTGAAAAATTACTCGTCATAACGGTTCCAAGTTTAATTTTTGGAACCGGAATCGAAACTCGTTTGACAAGTTCCTAAATTTTAGGACCCTTACCGGAAGCTGTTTGAGAGGTTCCGGTTCGGTTCCAGGGTACCCATCAACTATGCTCACCTCTAGTTTGCATGTCCGAATTTGGGATATAAACTTTTAAAAATTGAATTGAAATTATGTATGTGACCGAACCCGAACCCAAATTTTCGATGTTTGAACCCGAATATCCAAATATTTTATTGAAAATTTTATAGATTTTGGACTAAATTATACCTAAACCCGAATGTCCGAATGTCCGAATCCGAATGTCCGAATTTGTTTGAACCCGAATAACTCACAAAATTCGAACAACCCGGACTGAATTGTCAAAACCCGAACACGACCTGAATTTCAATTCGGACATGACCGATTGTACGAATTTAAAATTCGGACAAAAATTTTGTGATTGGATCCTATTTTTTTAGTAAGACAAATTCGTACTATCGGGTCGGACGGATTTTTGCCAGCGCTACTTACACTTATGGCGGTAGAAAGGAACCATTCATACCATATTTCTTGCGTAAAATGTTTCCCATTGGGGAGATGAACATGAACCTCCTTTGGCGACTTCTTTTGCACATCACCTCAATCTTTGCTTTGTTGTAGTGGACTGATCGGCATACAAAGGTACACCAATTTGGCTAATAATTTTGCTAAGTGCATTAGCGAGACCAAACATGAAGATCAAGGTAATCAAGTTAATCTAAATAGGTATTGTAGCCTTCTCCTCTTCGAGCAAAGTTGAAATCCATAGTCCATTTCTCAAAATAATAGCTTTAGACCCTCGAGTCCATGATCCTCCTTTCAAAATTTAACCTCTATCAGCTGCCTTATCGAACCGAAAAATAATCTACCATGCTTATGAATGTAGATTCCTAGGTTGTGAACATGTACCCGGGAAGCGAAAAAATTGTTTGAATCTCTTTGTGTGGGAGTATAACCAACCACATAACAAACAAAAGCATTGACCCAAAAACAAATATCATCCTTAATACCATCTTGCTCAATAATGGCTAGAGGGACTATGAACAATGGCAGGTTCGATAAATCCCAATAACATACCATTTTTAGAGTTTCTATTATTTGGAAAACAGTTGCCTCAAGTGTGCCCAGGCTTGTATGTTAGATGATGACCCAAAATCATGATCGAGGCTCACAACAACTAGCATGACAAGCCGGACAAGGAACACGGGCATCTTGGCTGAATAAGAAACAAAGCAAGAGACAAAAGCGACATAGGTAACTCGTGTCGGTGGACACAATCGTGTTGGCTGTGCTACTTCAGCTGGAGCTCGGTTTTGCCCCTTTTTGTCGGTTTTTCTTGCTTTGATTGCTTGGTATTAAGGCTTGTAATTATAGAGGAGTCATTATATGCCTTAGGGTGTGTCCTTTTCTATTTAATGTTGGGGGGTTGTTCATCTTTGAAATCATAAAAAAGATCCAATAATACTAGCATTAGAATTTTGGGGAGAGCCAATTGGAGGTATCCAATTAAAGAGTATGCTCTTGTGAGGAGAATGTTATGAGGTTGAGATATCTCGGATTTTGGGAAGGTCTCCGATTTTAGATCATTCTTTTACTCTCTCATTAATAATGAATTTTGGTGCTCTTGTGCTTTGTCGTGGTTTTTCCCATATTGGGTTTCCACATAAATCCTTGTGTTCATTTATATATTGTTTTCATTTTATTGTTTATACTTTTGATTACCTTGTTCATCCAAAATGTTATGCATCCAAATTGCTCGATTTCCGAACAAGCTGGTATCGGATCCAAGTTTAGGATGTCTTCAATTATGAAGGTTGATATTTAGAAATTTGATGGAGAGATTAGTTCATCTCTCGGAAGTTTCAAAAGAAGGAGATTCTCATCCAACATGGGTTATGGAAGGTTCTCACATGTGCTAGAGCCAAACCCGATTCAACGCTCGATGAACAATGGGCCGGATACACGAAGAAGAAGTAAGGGATGATGACAGATGATGATTGAGAGGAATTGGAAGAAAAGACACTTTCGTGTTTGGTGCCCCATGTGCTTGCAAGAGGTGCTTGACAACACAACTAGGGTGGAGCTTTGGCTTCAGTTGGAAGAACTTTACATGATGGAGAGTCTTGTCAGCAAGATTCGTTTGAAGGAACGTTTGTATACGTCCTCTATGATCGAAGGTACTCCCATTCAAAAGTATCTAAATGATTTTAAATCGATTTTTGTTGATTTAGGGAGTTTGGATGTGAAAATTGATGATGCGGATAAGGAAATTTTGTGGTTGTTCTTTACCCTAATCATATAAGAACTTTAAGGAAATCCTACTTGTATAGTAAAACGATACTATATTTGTTGAGGATGTTAAGGCCAATTTGTCGTTTAAGGAAAAGTTTGATCTTGATGTGCATGGTGAAAGAGCTAAAGGCTTGACGGTAAGGGATAATACTAAGAATGGCTCTAAATACAAGTTAGAGGGAGATTTTTATTATTTTAAGAAATCGAAACATAAGAAATCCGAGTGTCGGAAACTTAAGGCTCTAAAGGAAAAACCAAGTCTCACGGAATGTTAGTGAGGCCGGTTTTGCAATTGCTGATAATGAGTTTGATGGTAATTTTTGCTTGCTTCTCATGAAAAGGGAAGTGATTTTAAATGAGTTTTAGATTCTAGATGTATTATTTGTGTTCTAACAAAGATTTGTTTCACATATGATAGTGTTGATTCCGGTGTTGTTAATTGGGCATCGGTGCCCAATGCTCTATTGATGGAATTGGTGAAGTTCATATTAAAACTCATGATGGTGCCACAAAAACTCTAACTAAGGTTCCACATGTACCCGGTCTAAAACGGAATCGATCTCATTAGGTGCGCTTGAAGCTAAATGGCTAAGGTATACAGCTGAAGGTAGAGTTTTGAAGGTGATAAAGGGCTCTAAGGTTTTTGGAAGGGTTTGAGGTGTGGAGGTCTCTACATCCTTCAAGGTTCAACTACGGGTTTAGCAATTTTAGGTAAAATTACAAATGATGGTCTAATTCGTTTGTTTGATATGTGATTGGATCATGTAAAGAAGAAGGGATTGGTAGAGATGATTCCTTTAGCTAAGTCCAAGGGAGCTCTAGTGGGTGATGATAACTATGATTGCCCTTCGGGGTGGAGCCCTTCGAGGCACTACTTCTCGAGAAGGAGAGGTAGGTTGAAGGTGACAAGCAAGTTTTCAGATTTCGGTCAAAGGTGGAGATTGTTAGATGATGACCGAAAATCATGCTTGAGGCTTAAAACAGACTAGCACAAGCCACGGGACAAGCAAGATGGGTGTCTTGGCGGGAGAGGAAACTAACCAAGAGCAACCGACACGGGTAGCCCATGTCAACGGGTATGACCGTGTTGGCCGTGCCACTTCAGTCGTAGCTTGGTTTTGCACTTTTTCGTCTGTTTTTCTGCTTTAATTGCTCGAGTATTAAGGCTTGTAATTGCGAGAGAGAGTCATTATAGGCCTAGGGGTGTGTCTTTTTCTATTTAAAGGTAGGTTTTTTCATCTTTAAAATCATCCAAAAAGATCCAATAATACTAGCATTGGAATTTTGGGGAGAGCCAATTGGGGGTATCCAATTGAAGAGTGTACTATTATGAAGAGAGTTTTATGAGATTGAGATATCTCGGGTTTTGGGAAGGTCTCGGGTTTGTGATTGTTTTTGTATTCTCTTATTAATAGTGAATTTGTTATGCTTGTGCTTGTTCGTAGTTTTTCCCACATTGGGTTTCCACATAAATCCTTATGTTCGTTGATTTAGTGTTTTCATTTGGTTGTTTATACTTTTGATTATCTTGTTCATCCAAAATGCTTACGCATTCAAGTCGCTCGATTTCCTAGCATTCTCTTTATTTACCATCTCACCGATCGGATATTGAAGAGAGTGAAACCTCTAGAGAAAGGAGCTCTAACATTCTAGAGAGAGAAAGCCTACTTTTCGAATTCTCCTTCTACGAAACCTTTCATGGAGCCTCCCCAAAACCGCCTGACCCACTAGGGTTTCTAAGGCCTCTTCCACCAGTTTCATCTCGAGAATGTCCCTTTCGTCGATCTACTTCTACCTTTGTCCAGATCTAAGTTTCTTTCTCTAGGATTTTTGATTCGTGCCTCCGAACTTGTGATGAAAACCTTGAGCTTCTTTTTCAATTTTGGATCTTTGTTTTTGATCCATTCTAGATCTATTTTTCTTGACTCAGAAAGCCTGTTACCTCTCGATTGGTGCTGTTTTGATGGCAATGAGTCTTGCTTCTAATATAGGAAGAAGATGTCACCGAGTTTTCTTGGATGGCAAACAAATCGGATGTCTTTCCAATCGGAATTCATCGATCCACCTCAACCCTCTTGTATGTGAGTAAACTGTGCTGCTTTGCCAAGAAAATAGGTGTTTGTGACCCATCGACACCTAGCACATTGTGTCGCCAAATAGCGACTTCTCAATTGAAGCTAAGCCTGCCAGTTAATGTTAATGATTGGATATTTTTCTCTGATTATCTTTGTGCAGCTTTGAGGTTAATTATGAAGCCGATTTGCATATTTTCCTATCCATGTGATATCCTTCTTTCGTTTATTTGCTTTTATGTTTGTCTTGTGTGGTGGGCTAACTGAGATGAGAATGATGGTTGCATTTGTTCTATAGGTTTGATGAGTTCATCAATATGTCTTCTTTGTGTGTCTTTTTGCTGTTTAGTCTTAGGTTGAGTTATGGTGAGTCCTTCTGTGTTGGCATCTATAAATTGACCACCTCTTTGCCTATCTTGGATTATCATTCTGCCCTTTCTCTTCCGAGCGTCTCTCTCTCAGTCTTATGTATCTCTCTCCAGTAAATCCCCCTGAAACTAAAAATGCCCATATTTACAACGACGTCTTCCTTTCCTATTATAATGATGAACCTCAACGGGAGTGTAAGGGTCATGTGGTTAAGAATCTTAGTGGAAATCGTGGCCTATGCAGTTTGAATGAGAAACTTTTTGTTCTCCCAGTTAGTCATCTTTAGGATGGGAGGCACAAGTTAAAAATCACCCTGTCCGTCCTCTAGAGGGAAATCATTCTTATTCTACCCCCAATCTTTCTGTCCAGAATGAGGGAGTACTAACCCCTCCTACTAGGGATCTCAATTGCCATGAAAAGCCTAACTGGGATGTTCAACTCAATTTTCCTAGTGATTATATGGAGTATTTCTCATCCCTTTGTCTGCTTGGCAAAGTTTGAGGCGATTTACTCCCCTTCTTGTTATCATTTCAAAGACCAAAACTGACTGGAAGCATGTTAAGGGTCAAATTGACTATATTGAGCTAGAAAATGACTGGATCTTATTTAGGTTTGCCAATGTGGATGATAGGGTGTATGTTTTTAATAATAGGCCATGGGTTGTGAATAGGCTCAATTTGGTGATTTTAGCCTGGGTTTCATTCTTTGACCCATTCTTTATTAATATTTCAAAAATTAACCAATGGATTAGGGTCCTAAGACTCCCCATCGAGTTCTGG
The DNA here is from genome assembly GCA_021018815.1 of Talinum fruticosum. Taxonomy (NCBI): domain Eukaryota; kingdom Viridiplantae; phylum Streptophyta; class Magnoliopsida; order Caryophyllales; family Talinaceae; genus Talinum; species Talinum fruticosum. Next base: position 1,292,512 of record JAITYX010000087.1, on the reverse strand, counting down.
AACTTATAGTCCTTGACCCATCTGGTTAAGCACACTGGGGTTGTTGTTAAGTTTGATCAACACACCCTTTTGATGCAAAAAGGGAGATTTACGAGAGTATGTGTCAATATTGATATTACTAAGCTCCTAAGAGGTAGCCTCAGGTTCTCTAAAGGTACTTTTTCTCTCTTTGTCCCTCTCATTTATAAGGGTTTGCATGAAGTGTGTGCTTTATGTGGGAGTGATGCTTACGCCTTGAAGTGTGCCCAAATTACCCCACCAAGAAAAAATAGAGGTTATGGTTGAGAAGTTTGGGAGCCATTCTCTATCTGAAGTGTGGCCCCTCTAATCCTGGTGGTTCTAGTCCATCTTCTTCCATTGTAGAGAGATGGATAAGTGTCTCTCCCAGAAAAAACCAAGGCTAACAAAGGATTATGTCCTCCCCACTCTTCTCTCACAAAAGCTGATCCTGCCCCTGCCCCGTTGGTCAATAAAAAGAACCTTAATATGATGTCGGTTCCCCCTCTAGTGAGTAAGGTTCTTGACCATCCCTTAGTTGAGCCTTTCAGTATCCTTGTGGGTCTAGCTATCTCTACCCTTGAGTCTGTGATTGTGGAAAAAGGTGCCCCAAGTTCCATCTCAAGTGGTTGTTCTCTTGTTATGGCTCCTAGTTACTCTATCCTTCATGTTCCTAATTCTGTTCTTTCCAGTGAGGCTAAGGACAACTTTCTCGCTCTTGCCACTCTTCCTTCTAAGATATTCAATGAAGAGAACTTGAATGATATGGATATTGGTAGGAATATTTTTGAGAATGATCTTACCGATATGTTTTTAGATTTGAACAACATTGATGATGCTTCCATGTCTACTGAATCTTCCGAAAAGAGAAAGTTGGTTGAAGAGGGAGATGGTTTATCCTCCCATCTTACTCCTTGATCTTCTCTCATGAAGCTTTTGATAATTACTGGCTATTTGCTTTTAGGTTGACTTTGGTATCATTATTGCCGGACAGTCCCCTCCATTCCTATGTTTGTTGCGCTTAATTGTATGGGGTTTCTTATTGTTAGGCTTTTATCTGGCTTTATTAGGTTTGAAGTTATGTTTTAGGTAATCAGTGGGTTGAGTTGTCTCTTTTTGGGTCTAGTTTCATACACTGCCGCTAGTTTCTGCTTGGTACTTCCATACTTTGTGTCAAGTTTACTGTGCTCCTATCTTTAGGCTCTTCCTTGTATCAGTTTATTTAGGGAGTGGAAAGCCATGAAATTTTTCTTAGGATTTACAAGGTTGACTACTATAATATATGTAATAACAATCTTGTGTTTATGCTTTCTTTGCCTGATTTTATCTCGATCAAGATGGACCACTAGCCTGTTTGGTTTGTATTAGCAACAGCCTACCAAGTGAGTTATAAGAGGCTCAGTAGTTATTCATGTAGAAAATGTGATGATATTACTGATTGCTCCCTGTGTAAGGAATGCTTGCTTTTTGTAGCTGCATTTCTCTTGGATTCGGTGTTTATGTTCTGGATTACTATGGGGACACTTATCATTTTTGGTCTGTCCCCATCTTGGGATGGAAGCCATATGATCTGTGCCGCCTAGTTACTTCTAAGTCAATGATGAATGACCTTTTTAGTCCGAGACTTCTGATGCCTCTTCTTATCCTGTCTATGTGGTTTCAACTTCGGTAACTCCAACTGTTTGCTAAATATTTTCCATCTACTATCTTAATTTTTGTAAGGATCGACTATAAATGTTTTTAATGATACTCGAGTACTAAATCTCTTCTATTTTGATTATCAGATGCTGGCTTTTTGAACAGATTATTGGTTATGGGAATTTCAAGAAAAGATACAGGAGAAGCGTAAGGTTGCAAGAAGGATTCCCGTCTGTATTAATGTTTTAAATATTTTCCTATACAAGAATATTTATTGGTACTGTTTTTATATGATAATTTGTATTTCCTTTTGGGCGAGTGGAATTTCAGGAACACCTGAAATTCCCAATGCTATATTTCTTACCAACCCTAAAGGGATCGAATCTTGCTATGCAAGCCGAAATGTATCTAAACTGCAAACTGTCTCAAGAAATTTGGGAGGGGATTTTTGCTGGCCTATCCATTGTTGAGACTTTAGGTGCAAAAATAAGTCTGATTCTAATGAGAATTATATTAATAACTATCCAAAAGTGGGGTCCTGCCTTAAGGTGGCTAGAAAAGGTTTTGTTTTAAGGTATATTAATTAGTTACTTATGAAAGTCATAAGCTGGAATATCCAAGGTTCAAAAAGGGAGAAAATTCGTTGTGAGGTGAGATATATAAAAAACTTCACAATCCCGATATTTTATTCCTTATTGAAACCATGGTGAATGAATCGCATGCAAAGTTTTCTTTTTCATACTCTAGGATTTGAAAATTATGAGCTAGTACCTCGAGTTAACTATGCGGGAATACTGACAATATCATGGTTAATTCCTTAGCAAAAGGGGATAGGGCTATCCACCTCTACGTTAAAGATAAAGTAACAAATTATGAATCTATTATTTCTGGGTTCTATGGCCCAACCCAAGAAAAGGACAAATCAACATTTTGGAATAAACTCCCTCCGCTGAATGTTGTGTTCCACTTGCCCTGGTGTATTATGATTTTAATGAATTAGCAAATTATGACGAGAAGCAAAGTGGTAATGCACCCAGGGTTGAAAAAACTCTTCGCTTGAGTAGGTTTATTAGATCTATTGATGGAGTTACCGTTATGCCCTTAGGTAGAATTTTTACGTGGAAAAAGTGTGTTAGAGAAAATATTATTTATGAACAACTAGACAGAGCCATTGCTAGAAAATACTGGGCAAATTTGTTTCCGGATGCTGAGATACGACATGGACCATTCTCATTTTCAAATCACTGTTATATACTTCTTGATACTAATTCGAGAAAAACTAACCTTAAGAATAAGGGTTTAGATTTGAACCCCACTGGAATGATTCGAGATAAAGTTAATAATATTGTCCATAAGGAATGACACAAAAATAGTAGAGGTACTACACTTTACCATATTATTTCAAAGCTAAAAATAATTTAAAGCGAACTTAAAGATTGGAATAGATTAACGAATAATAATTTCAAAAATAATGTGGAAAGAAATACGGAAAGACTACAATATGTTGAATCAAGACTAATTATTGACCCACAAATCCCAAGACTAAATTAGTGGCTTTGTCGACTAATTAAGCAACGAGAAAAGTTACTGCTTTTTAATCAACGTTATTAGGGAGACTAGCCAGGATGTAATGGTTAGTCTGAAGGAGATAGGAACTCTAGATTATTTCATAACAGACACAAGAGCTCGAAAAAGAAGAAAGGCAATCACTAGACTCAAGATACCTTAGGTGTCTAGATCGAGGATATGAATACTATCGGTAACATTTTCATTCATGACTTTTGAAAACAATTCTCAAAAAATCTCAATCAAATCGGATAATCACCTCCGATCCTCACAAAGATGAATGATCAACAACGATCGACCTTGTTCAAAAGTTTTCAACGGACGAAATTGAAAATGCGAGTATACCGGATAGAAGCCTCAAAAGCTCCAGGACCTAATGGTTTTGGGCCGAGTTTCTTCCGAAGTATTGGGATATTGTGGAATATGATTTAATCATCATAATTAACGACTTCCATGAGAACGGAAAAATTCTCAAAGAGATTAACCAAACCTTTATAGCGTTGATTCCGAAAATAGATGATCCTAGTATGACGAATCATTTTAGACATATTAGCTTGTGCAATACGTTATGCAAAGTTATTGCTAAAATTTTAGCTAACCGACTTAAACCATGCTTAAATAACATAATATCCCAATTCCAAAGTGCTTTTGTGTCGAGAAGACAAATTCATGATAATATCTTACTTGTGTATGAAATTATGAACAAATTTAAAAATGAAAAAAGCAAAACGAGCATGGGTAGCTCTAAAACTCGATATAGAAAAGTTTACGATAGAGTTGAATGAGATTTTCTTATTGATTTTCTTTGAAAAATTTATTTTCTTTAGAAATGGAACAAGTGGAGTCAAGAATGTATATCTACTGTTTCCTATTCCATTCTTGTGAATGACCAACCTAATGGCCTTTTAAATCGTCCGAGAGGACTTAGACAAGGTGACTCGCTTTCACCTTATCTTTTCCTCATTTGCATGGAAGCTTTATCGTCTAAACTTATTCAAGGTGGAATCAATAAGAAAAATGGGTTGGGCATTAAACTCTGTGCTAAGTGTAGTACTCTATTGGGTTTTTTTTTCTTTTTGCTGATGATAGGTGGCTGTATTGTAAACAAAGGCCCGGTCTTTTTATTGCTTAAAGAAAATCATGGACAACTTCTACGTGTCTTCGAAGAAATTAATCAATTTTCATAAATCGTCCATGATTTTCTCTCCCAATGCCACTAGAAGGATAAGGAAATAACTTTTGCTATTTTCCACATCCTTATTTTTGAGTCCTTGGGAAAGTATACGGGTTGTTACGCAATCCAAGGTAAAAAGAAAATTCCATTGTTTTTACCGATTATTGATAGTGCCAACAGAAACCTAAGCTCTTGGAAGGCTAATACTTTATCAAAAGCGGGTAGAGTGGTTCTACTTCAATCAAATTTTGAATCCTTACTAGCCCATATTATGCAATGTTTTAAACTTCCAAAACATACGACCTAAGCGCTAGACAAAACTAACGAGAATTTTTCCCGGAACTTGGATAATAAAAGGGTATGCTTATGATTGCACTGGAATCGTATTTTCCAACCAAAATGTAAGGGATGATTAGGGCTATGTAAAGCGAAGGATATTAATACTACGACCCAGTACAAGCTTATCTAGAAATTATTTAAAGATTTAGATAATTTGTGGACTCGAGCACATGACAACAAAATATGCGGGCGAAGGGGATTTGTCTTCTAGAAAACCAAGAAACACAGATTCCTGGGTTTGGAAATCTTCGTCAAAATACTTTTCAATATTTAGTAAGGGTATAAGATGGAAAATAGGTAACGGAAAAGACATTTTCTTTTGGACCGATACTTGGTACCTTAGTTAGAGTTTTACGTAGTTTACGAGTGCGACCCTACCATACTCAATCTACAAACCAGAGTGAGTGAATTTATTAATGATAACAATTTGGACATCCCTAAGTTGAATGTTATCTTACCACTAAATGTGGTGGATGTTTTCAGAAGTTCACCATTACCGGTCTACCCACGACGGATGAAAGATGAATGAGTTCTCTACAAAAATGACAACTAAATTGGCTCAGAATAACCTAGATCATGATAGGTGGGATGAGAAATAGATATGGAAAACTAGCATCCTACCTAAGGTTAAAATCTTCCTGTGACAATTCCTTCATGATTGAATTCCACTTAGGAAGATGTTAGGCTGCAGAGGAGTTTAGATTGACCCCTCCTGTAAGTATTGCAATTCTAATGATAAATTGGATAACCAATTTTTCTTCCTTTGACCACATACTTTTTAGTGTGGGCTACTGCTACTAACCACCATTGGCTTCATCACACCAACTTCACCCCTCACAATCTTGATGGTAAAGGTATTCTCTAGGAGGCTAGTTCTTCACTTCAACCAAATCAACTTTATAGGATCTTATTTCTTTTATGGAGAATTTGGAAGGAGAGAAATACACTCATCTTCAAGAATGAAGATTTCAACCATATTAGGACCATTATCACCGGAAAGAGAGCATGTGCGGAATAAACTTCAAAGATGAGGTACTTGCCAAAAGATCTCTATGTTACAAACAACCACACCTTACCGAAACAAGTATGTCTTGTAAAATGGAATAAACCATTGGAGGGTTGTATCAAAAACCTTTGATGGATCGAGTTAAAAATAGTAACTACGGGTTTCTTATTACGAAATGAGGAAGGCAACTTGTTGAGTGCGGGAGCAGCAGATTTGGGTCAGACCTTTATCTTAGTTGCTTGAAGCTACCGCCCTTAGGTTTGAGATTCAGGAAGCTCTCAAAGCTATCGTCCAACGAGTACAGACTGGGGGAGTGATAACAAAATCATCGTTGAAGCCGTTAAAGGAATTATTCATCTACCGTGGCAAGTCGACTTTATCATCAAAGACATCATCTGTCTTATGATGAATTTCACGAGGTTAAACATCAATCATATCTACGAGAGAAGCAAACAGTGCGGTTGATTGGTCGGCACATTTTGGGCATTCTTCCCCATCTACTTGGGATTTCTCCCCCTCTCCATTTGTTTCGTCTATTTTGGAAATTGATAATTTGGGTAGAACCTTTGTGAGAAGGGTTACCTAAACTTTGCCGTATACCTTTTTACCCATTTCCAAAAAAAAAAAAAAAAGATCTCACCGATCGGATGATCGGGTTCCTCAACATCCATATTTATGGATCCATCCTTTTCCCCTTTGGAAACCTCATCTTTGCAGTATTAATCCCCTTTCCCGTACTAGAACCAGCAGGATCTTTAAATTCAAAAATAACAGTAGAGATCTTTCCAACTTGATGTGTGCATAGACCGTCTACAATACGTGTAAAATGAGGAACACGAGGAGATGGTTGATAAGGTAATTCATCCCTGCTAATTGACTACAAGACTTCCTTCAACCCTCCCCGAGAACTCGCTCCGTTCCCGCAATTGTCGGTTTAAACCACCACCTTCTTCTTTGCCGGCCATCCTTGTTTCTTCAACCGAGCGGCTGTACGATAATTTTAATGTTTTTTTTGTTTTGTCAACATGAAAAGTGTGAAACTTATATATATATATATATATATATGTCATTTAAAAAATGAAGTTCATAATATTGGGAGGGTATAATATATTCATCACTTGTTATAATTGACTATTAATGACACAACTCTTGTAGTAGTGAAGAGGACTTAGAAAATACTGGATGTCATAACACCTTAAATGAAACAAGAGCAAGAAATCGAGATTATTATTATACTTGTACACTTCATAATTTCATTTGTGTACCTAAAAAAAAAAACCATAGCATTGCAACATACAAATCTACCATGAATCAAGTTAGGGATGAAATAACTGAAATGACACTCCCATCTATAATCTAAAACTTTGAGAGATGACTTAACTTGGAAATCAAACTTCAATGAAATGTTTGTATTTTAACCGCTATTCAAATTTCTTTTTTAATTATGTGATGTTTACATTATTGTAATGATGTTTTTTTTAAAAATTTCAATCTAAGAAAATGTTTTAAGTTATTTTATTGACTATTTTAAAATTAGTTTCTATACTTAGCTGGAAGAATATTATGAAATCACTAATAATTATCAAATTAAAGGAAATCCTTGATCAATATGATCTTAATATAAAAAGAATTATGTGCTCAAATAATCTTACTAAGTGAAAAAAGGTCTTTCTTCGAGTAACATGATGGCATGCTGCTCAAAGACTAGTAGGGGTCGGGCCTGGTTCCAAATAACAATAAAAAAATAAACAATACTCTAATGCAAATATTAGTATAATTTTGTATATCGTATGATATTCATTATATTCAACCAAATATGTCATTTAGGGTTTATTTTTTTTAGTGTCTAAACTGTGGGGGGGAGCAAGGAATAATTTGCTACTCCTATGCACTAATTGCATGAATGCGTTTTAGGTGGCTTAATTTGTAGGTGATCGTTAGTAAAGTTACGTTGTTATGTTGGAATTGAGTTAGCTTGCACATGCATTTTATCATGCATCTTCACCATCATCAAATTTTACATTTTTTTTTTTTTTGGGATAAGGTGAAGATTCATTATTTATATAAATAAACATACATAATTAAAAAAAAAGTGACCCAAAAGATATACAAACAACCCACAAACCTTATAAACTTTATACATTTTTATAAAATGCATTAAGTTCAAAAATTACAAACTTATTTGAAATCAGAATACACTCATGCTTATATCTAAGTCCATAATAATTTTGTGAATTTTTCCGGTATCAGGTTTGATGCATTGATATTTCAGAAACTAACTTGGGGGACATGCCTGTTGAAGATTCAAAGACTACAGCAATATAACAGTGGTGGATTCGAAAATTCAGTATATAATGATGTTCATTTTTAAGTTTTATTGAATTTGACATGTACAAATTTATTTTTGCTAATGTGATTTGAAAAAAAGTTAACAATTTGTACATAATTTTTAAAAGATTTTGACCAATGGACACATGGGGTACTCGCATCAATTAAATTAATCCACCCACAAACAAGAAGGTCAAAACATCAGCTGTTTGAGTAGGACCAACAGTATTTTTCCATGGTTTCAGTTGTTACAAATTACAGTTAAACCAGCAAGGTAATTAATTGCTAATAAATCCATTGTCCAGAACTCTATAAATAGTCTTAAACCCCTCATCCCTTCTTTACACCAAATAATAATAATAAAAAACATTTATTTTCAGCATATATACATAATCTCTATCAATTAATTTCAAATAGTAATAATGGTGGCATTCACAGTTCCCGACTTCTTCTTCTTCTTCTTCTTCTTCTTCTTCATTCTGATGCTGTCATCTGCATCAGCTTGTGATCATTGCTTGCACCAATCCAAGGCTACTTTCACCTCCCAAATTTCATGTAATTATTATTATTCAAATCTCTCATCTCTTTCATTTGTGCATTAATTAATTAAGTTATTAATTACACCAGATTCATGCATTTGAATTCTATTATTATTATTATCATCATTATTATTAATATTATTATCAGTTTACTGATGAATAAGCCTGTTGATTTTATAGTATCAAACACAATTTCATTTATCATCTACAAAATTAGTCTCCTATTAATTATTTCCATTAAAATATTTTCACACTAATATTGCATTATACCTAAAATAACCTTATCAATAATAATAATAATAATAATAATAATAATAATAATAATTATTATTATTATTATTATTATTATTATTATTATTATTATTATTATTATTATTATTATGTTTTAAATTGAATTATTCCAGCTATTGTCAATTAATTTTGAATTGAAATTCACTCGGTTTATGTGCATTGGAAAGCTGTTAAAGGTTCAGTTAATTAAATAATATAGAATTTAAAAATCATTATATTTATGCTAATCAGGCTGCTTAACTTGATAAATGAAATTTTAATGACACTAAATATAAATGAATATTGTAGCTGGAGCATGTGGGTATGGTTCTATGGCCTTGAATTATTTCAAAGGCGAATTGCTAGCTGCTGGTTCTCCTTCTCTTTTCAAGCAAGGTGCTGGTTGTGGAGCCTTCTTCAAGGTTTGTTTACTCTTCGTATACATTCCAAATATCTCGATTTATCGGTGTGTTTCTTCATCACATTGCACTATAATTTTTAATAACAGTTGAGATGCAAGAATGTTGCGCTTTGTAAGAGCGAAGGAACAAAGGTGATACTAACCGAATCTCATGGCGACAATAGCACTGCCTTTGTTTTGAGCAAAAACGCTTTTGCAGCCATGGCTAACAATGGAACTTCACAATATCTCCTTAACCTTGGGGCTGTCGATATCGAATATAAGAGGTAGATACATAAAACATTCATGTATTTTTTCGAGCTAATAGGTTTCGACTTTGTCACCCCATTCAAAGTTACATAAAACCATCATTTATTTTTGTTTTTTGGTCGTTTCTATTCATTTCTTATCATTTCATTACTCGCTTCTGTTCGTTTATGCTCTTTTCTATTTGTTTGTATTCGTTTCTGTTTCTATTTTTATTTCTGTTTTTGTTTCGAACAGGCCAATTTCCTAACTATAACTTCTTATTCATAACCTACATGGTATGAGTTAGGGTACGTAGTGATTATGATGAAAACCAAACCCTAGCTCTTCAAGTGGAAGATCACACCAATAAGCCCTACTATTTGGCTATTAAAGTCTTATATCAGGGTGGTCAAACAGATATTACTGCAGTTCACGCAGCTCCGGTAATTTTCTAATTATTAAAAGAATAAAAATGTATTTTCTGACAAACAATTTTTTAAATTAATAAATTTTTTTTTTTTTTTTTGAATGTAGGTCGGTTCAAGAGACTGGACCTCTATGAAGAGAAGCTATGGGGCAGTTTGGGACACAAATGAAATGCTAATAGGCCCATTAAAATTCAGATTTGTTGTGACTTCTGGATATAGAAAGAAATTCATTCCGGCCAAAAGGGAGTGGCCTTGTGATTGGAAAAATGGGGAGATATATGATGTTGGTGTCCAATTGACTGATATAGCCTTAGAGAATTGCCATCCTTTATCTTGTGATAAAAGCACTTGGTAAAAATACATGGCTCAGTCCTCCTATGTGCTTCAAAAATAAAATAATAATAATACTAATAATTATATAAGTGAGGAATTTTATAGTTGGAGTATTAAGAGCAGTCTAGCCGGTTTATTGTTATTTTATTATTTTATTGAATTGTTTTTAAATTTATTTTAAAATTTTTAACCACTTGACTTATTACTAATTGAAAAAAAGAATCTTAAACGTAATCTATGTTACTATTACCCTTTAGAATACGAACTTTTGCCGAATTTGTTCAATGTTTTTACCCTATTTTAGATTCTTCATGTACCCATGTATAGTTTGGACCTTTAGAATAAAGGATATATAAAACCTTTATTATTGAAGTTAGCTTTTGTGAGGTATAATGATTATAGCTTGAAGTGCTAGCCTTGAGTCCACAAGGATTGTAGCGGTAGGATTTTAAATATAGTTCAATATTATTCGTACATAAAAGTAACACATCCTCGTCTTGTAGGCTTGTGTGGTTTATTTTTATTGTACGAGTGCTCTTTTGTATGTGAGCAATGATAATGTCTTAGTACTGTTTTGTTTTTGATGAAGGTGATCGGCGGAGCTAACAAATATATTTAAGAATGTTCCTTTTTAATATTGATAAAATCTGAAGGGCAACATATAACTTTGGGAATAGAACTTTTTGTTTTGTTTATTTTTGTGATTGTTTTGTGAGTGTCACTACATGCCTATTTATATATAGGGAGGAATACTCCTATTCAAACTATTGATATCAATTTGAGTTTGCCTCAAACTAGATCTCCTAATAATAATTAAATACTACTTTCTAACATATTGTCTAATAACAATCAAATACATGTTAACACTCCCCTCAAGTTGGAGCATGTGGATTAACAATGCCCAACTTGGATCTTAGAAACTTGAACTGCTCCCGTCCTAGGGCTTTAGTGAAGATGTCAGCTGGCTGTTGCGAAGTATGAATCTTGACCAATTGGAGTATCTTAGCTTCAACCTTCTCATGTATGAAATGACAAGTCAATTTCAATATGTTTTGTTCGGTCATGAAACACTCGGATTGTTGTCGATGTTTAGGGCTGACAGATCTGTCGCAAAATAGCCGCATAGGAGTACTGTGAAAGATTCCTAAGGTGGCTAGAAAAGTCTTCAACCATATTAACTCACTAGTAGCAGTGGCCATTGAACGATATTCGGCTTCAGCCGATGATCGAGACACGATAGCTTGTTTCTTCGTTTTCCAGGATATGGGTGAATCTCCAAGTAACATAAAATACCCAGTCAAAGATCTTCGTGAGAGAGGACATGCTCCCCAATCTGAATCACGGAATCCCGTGAGTTGGAGGTTGCGAGTCCTTTCAGAGAACAATACCTTATCCGGCGGTCCCCTTCGGATAGCGTATCACACGACGTGCAACTTCCATATGCTCGGTTTTGGGTGTATGCATGAACTGGGATAATATGTGAACTGCATAGGTGAGATCGGGCCTAGTGATAGTGAGGTAGATTAGACGTCCCACTACATGACGATAACTGGAACGGTCCTCTAACAACTTTCCTTTGCAAGGGCAAGTTTGTGATTTTGCTCGATAGGGAATTCCGCAAGTTTTACTCCTAAAAGTCCACACTCATCTACTTTCTCTAAGGCGTACTTCCTTTGACTTAGAAATAGGCCATGAGATCCTCTTGCAACTTCAATTCCAAGAAAATACTTCAAAGGACCGAGATCCTTTATACGGAAGCATCTATTTAGGTAGTCTTTGAAATTTTGACATGTCTACCGATTGTTGCTGGCAAGGACTATATCATCCACATAATCTAGGAGTGCCATGAAGACATCTCCCCGTCGATAGGTAAATAAGGAGTAATATGCATACGACTTGGTGAATCCGTATTCACAAAGTTTGGAGCATAGTTTGGCAAACCATTGGCGAGGCGCCCGACATAGTCGATATAATGATTTTTTCAGTTTACAAACCTTGTTAAGACTGGATGCGGTGTACCCGGGAGGCAATTTCATGTATACCTCTTCATTCAAGTCTCCGTGAAGAAATGCATTATTAACATCCATTTGATGTAGATCCCATCCTTTTGCGATGGCAACGGCGAGAAAGCAACGTACATTAGTCATCTTGGCCACAGGTGCAAAAGTCTCCTTGTATTCAATTCCTTCCACTTGATGATCTCCTTGCACCACTAAGTGTGCCTTATAGCGTTGGATGCTACTGTCCGAGTTGCACTTCACTTGATAAACCCACTTGCTGCTAATGGGTTTCTTTCCAGGTGGGTAGATCAACTATGCCCCATGTTTCGTTTTTGTCCAGGGCGGCGATTTCATCATTCATTGCCTTCCTCCAAGACTCGTCTTTTACAACCTCTTGATAAAGACGAAGTTCGTGAATCTTCGAGTGGCTGCCAAGAACTTTTGATGTGAAGGAGAAAAGTTAGTATTTGTGACATGCTTATGTAAAGGATAACACACACTTGAAAATTCCTTTTGGCGTGGGGTTGTAGCGAGAGATGGGGTTCTTCAACATAGCATTGTAGCAAATATGGTCATTCGGTCGAGTAGGCGGCCTTTTCGTTCAATGCGACCGTTCCAGATTCTGAGTTTCGGACACTTGCTCCTGGGCTGCTACTTCAGTCACTTCTTCGGCCCGGTACATCTTCCGGGCTAGGCGTGGGTGCTTGGTTCGGTCGAATTCCGTCCAACGCCCACCTCCTGCGGCCCGGTTGGACTCGTTCGGTCCCTTGTTGTCGTGGCCCGGTCGGCCCCTGTCCAGTGCCTTGCTGTGGTGGCCCGGCCTACTCCTGGCGCCCCATTACTACTCCCCTTGGTCCTTCATCCTCCAAAATAGGTGGGCTCTCATAGAATTTTGAGGTTTCGAGTTGGTCCAAGAGGAAAGATTAGAGTTTCTTTTCTCATTGTCTAATTTTTTGTTGGCAAAAGGGAAAACTTCTTCTAAAAACACAACGTCCCTACTATCAAAAAAATTGTGGGTTTCCAAATCGGATAGTCTCCAAGCCTTTTTCCATAGGGGTAGCCCACAAAAATACACTTCCGACTTCTAGTAGAAAATTTGTCATGTCCTAGAGTTTTGGCGAAATTCAAAAACCCAAAAGTCCTAATATGATTATAAGAAGGTGTCTTGTTAAAGATCAACTCATATGGGGTTTTTCCGTTTAGGAGCCTATTTGGTGTTCTATTTATCAAATATGATGTCGTCAATATACACTCTCCCCAAAAACTCAAAGGTAAACTTGCTTGGAACCCCAAGGCTCGGGCCACATTTAAAAGATGCCTATGCTTCCGTTCTACTCTCCCATTTTGTTGGGGTATTCCTGTGCAACTAGTCCGGTGTATTATTCCTTGGTCGGCATAAAAACTTTTCATGGGTCCAGATTTGAATTCAAGCCCATTGTCGCTTCTTACAACCTTGACAAATGTATTAAACCGGGTTTGCACCATGGCCACAAAACCCTTGAGAAGTTTTTCAGTTTCACTCTTTTCCTTCATCAAGTAAATCCATACCCTTCTACTAAAATTGTCAACTACCGAAAGGAAATAATGGGCACCACATGAGGATGGTTCTTTATAGGGACCCCAAATATCACAATGAATGATGTCAAACCAGTTTTCAGCTTTATTTTCACTTAAAGAAAATTTATTTCTTGTTTGCTTCGCACGAAGACAAATCTAACACACATCACCTAATTTTTGTGTACCAGAACAATCTAAAGATTTAGAAAACAAACTCATGACTCCGGAGGAAGGATGACCCATTTGCTTATGCCACAATTGTCCGGTGTTGACTACATTTTCTTGAAACTTCTTCCTTTCCTTTTCTTCGTAGTAATAAACCCCGTCTCGTTCTTCACCCGTACCAATCGGAATCTTCTTAGTATGATCCTCGTATAACACAAGAATTTTTGTCAAATGTCACTGTACAATTCAAGTCCTTACACATGCGGGCTACTGAGATAAGATTGCAATTTAAAGAGGGAACAAGCAAAGTGTTATGTAAAGTTAGTTCTTTTGTCAAATCTACTGTCCCTCTTCTTGTGGCTATCGTTGTCTCCCCGTTAGGGAGATCAATTGTCACTGGACAAATTGGCTCCAAATTCCTCATCAAATTCACTTTGCTTGTCATGTGGGTCGATACCGTACTATCAATCGAGTCAAGGTGATTTGCCTGTAAGGCTTTCTCCGGTCTTGGGTGCTTCAATCGGAGATAGAAGTTTTTGGATTTGCTCGATACCATGATAAAATTTGAAGGGGAACATATAACTTTCGAAATAAAACTTTACGTTCGTTTATTTTTGTGATTGTTTTGTGAGTGTCACTACATGCCTATTTATATATAAGGAGGAATACTCCTATTCAAACTATTGATCTCAATTTGAGTTTGCCTCAAACTAGATCTCCTAATAATAATCAAATACTACTTGCTAAGTTTGTCTCAAATTAGATCTCCTAATAATAATCAAATACTACTTGCTGACATATTTTCTAATAACAGTCAAATATATGTTAACAAATATTATTAAATTTTATAAGTATTATTATTTTTTATGCGTATTCCCTTTCATAAGTTTATAAATTTTTTAGAATTTTTAAACATAAATTTTAATAATATTTTTTTTACCAAGGGTGTCACGGGACACCATTGCCTATCAAGTAGCTCTGCCAACCTTTGTCACTCGTATGCCAATTGTTTGGCTGATGGGGTGAACTTGAGTGAAAAAGCGCAGTCCAGGCTTCCTTGTCCATTATTTGAATTGGAATTCTGCAACAAAAAGAATGTATGTGGAATCATTTCCATTATGACTAAGCTTTTTGATACTTCTTGTTAATTCCATTTCTTTCTTTAGTTTTCTCATTCTTGTATGCGTTCGCAGCACAAAGACTATAAACTTGTGGATGCCTTGCCACCATGTAGATCAATTGAGAGTAGTTTAGTGATCCATTGCAACTTTATAGCGAGGTTAAATGCACCGGCAGATGATGTATCCAACGGGCTCTTTTGCTTGAACTAGAGAAGGAGAAAGAAGACTACTTGGATTGTTACTCGCCTATCGTATGTTACATGGTACCAAACTTATCCTCCTACGGATCGGTTACTTTCGCCAACCACCCCACGAATCCCCTACCATCCATCCCCCACAAAAAAATAAAAATAAAAAAGAGCACCCTTGAAGTAATCACAAATGAAAGCGAAAGTCGTTAGTACAATAGAAGGAATAGATTGTGTGGATCATTTGTTTAATAGACAAAGGTGTCAGGTCCCAACATATGCTACACTTCTAAGGATGTTTCCTTCACTATGTGATACTACCATTTCTGCTGTTAGCCCTAGGTGGCAACAGACTTCCTCCCTAAGTTTTCACGTGAGTTATAAATAATGATGTCCTTCATGACATCGACTTTTGTGGATAACAAACCATTTAGTCCAGAGTTTGTCACATTTAAGGTTTTAAAATTCAAATTTTAAAATGATGAATTTGAGACCAAGTTGCTATCAGGATTCACCCTATATATGAATTTCAGTGCTGCTATGTATGTTAACAATTTGTCCGAAGTTTGTCCCCAATGTTGTTTTTCAATTTGATTATTAGATATGTTAGGTGTTTGTGCATACGTGGTAGTTGTCATTTAATAATGGTATGCTCTTTTTCCTTGTAGGTTGTAATACCACCTGTAGGCTGCCACATCCGTATAGTGCGGAAGAGGATACGTATTGTTCATCCTACTCGTGGGTTTGGTTTTGTGGTTTGGTTGTTTTAGAATAAAGCTAGAGTTTTCTTGGTCATTGGCATTGGTCCTTGCTTGAGACCATCGTTGGTTTATGAAATTATCTTGTCCATTGGCTTTAGTTTCCCTGCCCTCTCGATTATTATTAGTCATCGGGTAAAAGAAGTCCATATAACTCTTTGTTGTGGTTAGAACTTTATTGCTGCTTGCTTGTGTTCAAAAACACCTACGTAACAATGGGAGTTGTCTCTTGTATGTTTACTTGTAATTTGACTTGTGAAGTCAAATAGTTTCTATTTCCGGAGAAAACTAAGGTGATTACGTGGATGATGATTCGGAGGGAGAAAGGATTTACTTGGTTCGGTTCCGAGGACATGGCACGATCGAACGGATTCCGCGTGGCGACCGCTTGAACCCGCAAAGGCGAAGCCTCGGAGGTGGATCCCGGGAATGCCCCTCCGACGCTTAAGTTAGTGATGGACTTGATTGAAGGGATCGAGGAAATTTTCCTTGATGTGCGTGGAAATTTCTTGGGAATTGAGAGATTTTCCAAAGGAGAAATCGCTTGGGATTTGTGTTGAGAGCTTGAGAGCTTGAATATGTGATTGTGAGAAAATGAGAATGTGAGAATATGGAATGTGGAACATGCCCCATGAACTTGGGAGTTGATGGGTATTTATAGGGAGATTTTAAAGAGGTAGCATAGTAATTTACCGTGGTTTAGGAGAAACCCTAGGCCTAATGGGCTTTGGGCTTTTACCTGGCCTGTTAGGGGCTGGCTTGTGCCGATACCTCCTTTATCCCACCGATTAGGCACAGTTGGCTAGTGATGTGGCGGATGAGCTGGAACTATCCAGGAAATACTCGAATCATTTAGCCCCTTACGTTCTACCTGCATGCTTCCTAAGGAAGGTAGGTGGAATGTGGATCCCACTCGCTATGCCTTTATGACCCCAAGTTTTTATAAATAGAGGTGAATCTTGAGGAGGATAGCAAATTTCTACTTCTTCACTCTTCTCCCTTCTTTTGCTTTGCGAG
Source organism: Talinum fruticosum (assembly GCA_021018815.1). Classification (NCBI taxonomy): domain Eukaryota; kingdom Viridiplantae; phylum Streptophyta; class Magnoliopsida; order Caryophyllales; family Talinaceae; genus Talinum; species Talinum fruticosum. Next base: position 1,275,439 of record JAITYX010000087.1, on the reverse strand, counting down.
AAAATGACAGCTGGGGCGCTTCCTATCGAATATAAGAAGTTGTGCCCTCGCTTCAACCGCGCCGAGGCTGAGCAAATAGCGATTAAGCATCGCCGGCCTTCTTTGTTGCGGAGGAAACTTCCGACGGAGAAAAGGAGGAACCTTCCGGCGGAGAAAAAGAGGAACGTTCCGAAGGAGAAGTGAAATGGTGGCTGTGGCTATCCTTTCGTCCGAGTAATGTAACCGTAACGTATTAGTATAAGCTGTAGTGTTGCAGCGTAGTATCTTGAACTTTATAAGCTTTTGCTGACCTTGTAATGGTGCGTTGCGCGCTCTTGTCTCAATGAACGAATAAATAAAGTTTATTTTGCTAGTCTTACTTCTCTTCGCTTTTCTATCCCGTTGTTAACGCTTTGTTGCGGTGAATGATTTCTACTTAGCCCCTTGGGCTTGAAGAGTGATTTCGCGGGGAAGGTGAGTTTTCCCACAGTCCCCCTTAAGCTCTCAAGACATTCGAACCCTTGCGTATCGGAGGTTTAAAATGTGAGTTTGCCTATAGTGGCGCTAATGCGGACCTTCGCGCGACCTTTCAGCTCCCGGAGGCTTGAAAGTGCTTGAGTATAAATATCTCGCTAGGGAACATCCCATGGAGAACGCGACCTCCTAACCTTACGTTAGAAGTGTGAGTGCCCATGACGGAATAGGTCTTTGCGCGACCTTTCGATTCCTAAAGGTTTGAAAGTGCGTGAGTCTTGCTAGGGAACATCCCACGGAGAATGCGACCCCCAACCTTCCGTTGGGAGTGCAAGTGCCCATGACGGAATGGGTCTTTGCGCAACCTTTCAGCTCCCCGAGACTTTAAAGTGCTTGAGCATGAGTTTCTGAAGGGTACTCCTTTATGGAGTTTGGAATTCGATTTTTGGCTCCCGGAGGCCAAGTTGTCGCTGAGTGTAAATTGACTCCGAACCCCAAAGGATAGCCCCTTGTGTAGGTAGAGATACGACTTGTTAATCCTCGAAGGCTAAGTCATTGTTTGACGAGCGTTTGGGCTTTGCTCGTTTTGCCACTGCGATTCTCGCAAAATTGTGTCACTTTTTTTTGAAGACTTCCGAACCCGACCCCTTTTCCCGACCCCTAACCCCGACTGGTAACCCCGACCGCTTGCTTTGACAGCTCTCTCTTCCTATGGCCTAAGCTCTCTCGGCCTGCTCTCCCCTCGATTCGCTCTCCCTCCGGGCCTACTCTCTCCCTCGGCTCGCTTTTCCTCTCGGCCCACTATCTCACTCAGCCCACACTTGAAAACTCCTCTCTCCCTTGCTCTCGCGCCTCCCTACCTCGGTCTCCCCAGCTGCACTCGCCTCGCTGCCCATTCTTGCCGCTGAGCCCGGGTAATCCCCTCCCCGCTTGCTCGCCGCCACTCGGCATCGCCGCCCACCCCGAACCGGACCCCCTTCCCGAGCCCCCTGCTCTCGCGCATTCTCTCTCCCTCTCGGTTGGCCCTGCCTTGTCCCTCTGTCGTTTTCCCTTCGCTGCACCCGACCGACCCCCAACCCCTGGACCGACCGTTCGGTCCAACCCCGAAGACGACCCTCTTCCCCGACCCCCTCCCCGAGTCCCCCGCCTACTCTCTCTCTCTATCTCTCATTGCTCCGTTTCAGCCCCTCCCCCTCTTGCTCGGACCCAGCTGCCCCCTCCCACCGACCCCCGGACCGACCCCCGGACCCGACCCCTTCCTTTCACTCTCTCGCCCTCGCTCGCGCTCTCACTTGGACCCAGCTGGCCTCCCCACCCCCTCGGACCGATCCTCGGACCCGACCCCTAGCCCCGAGCCCCCGAACCCGAGCCCTACCAAAACCCTCCCCAAAAATCAAAACCCCTAACCCTAACCCTAACTCTAACCCTAATTTTTAATTTTTAATTTTTATTTAATTTTTTATTGAGCGGGTAGCCCATAATTTTTAATTCGAATTTTGAATTTCAAATTTTTAAATTCGATCTTGTGCGAGGAGACGGTATTGACTTTAGCTGATTGTGATTGATCAAGGAGTGAGCTCTATATAACCCGCCTCTTGGTGCTCCTTTTTATTACCCACAAAATAAGTCTCAAAGTAAGAGAGAGCACTTTGAAGGAGCCTTCAAGCTAGATTCGGGCATTCAACATCTTCATTGGATTTTTGAGGTATATCTTCGAATCACCTTCTTGTAGTTTGAATATTCAAGTAGATGCATGCTTTAGAATAATAGGTAGATCCAAGGATACCGTTTCGGACCAGCATAATAGTTTGTCGAGCAATTGTGCCTTGGGTAGTGACTTGTCGTGCCCCATGGATGTGTGTTGTAGTGATGAAGCCACCTCGTATTTTATGCCACTTAAGGGGGCAGATTACTTAGCCGAGTTGTTGCCCGAGAGGTCGGATCCTAGTGACGGTTCAGGTTCTCATTTTATCGACCTGCAGTTTGTGAGTGACATGGTACAGGCTTCGGGGCACTTCGGTCATTATCGCCTCCCCGATAGTTATAGGATTCTGGTCCCCTTGGAGCGGGACATAGTTAAGTCCCCCTCCAGGGTGTCTCACTTTTTATAAAGCGGCGCTTTATAATGGGGTGTGGTTTCCGCTCCATCCTTTGATTGTATCGATATGCAATAAGTTCAACCTGGCCACAACCCGATTATTCCCAATTCATGGTGTTCAATTTGTTCATTCATTGCCACTTGTGAATTAAAGGACCTCCTTTATAATTTAGAAACGTTCACTAGTGCCACTTGTGAATCAAAGGACCTCCTTTATAATTTAGAAATGTTCACCCTTCTCTACGGCCTTTAGAAAAGTACCTCGTTCGATGGCAAACGAGGCTGGTACAACTTCCCAAATAAGAAGGGGTACATGACTGCCTTGAATAAGGCGTCTTCGATCCATAAGTGGAAGTATGAGTTTCTCTTTATAAAGAAGTTGGACGGGGAGTGGGATGTCCCTGTTTGGAGTGAGGAGGATGATGTCGTTAAGATGCCTCCTTCTTGCTGCATGGTTTAACGTTTTGAAGTATACGCCGTAGTGGAGTATTTTCACACCCGAGAAGTACCCCATCCTACAAGGGCCGGAAAGAAAGATAAGCTTCCTTCCAACTGGCTTCCCAAGAGGGAGTACTTCAAGAAGAACTTGTTCCTTGTCACCACTGGGTTGGCTATGGACTCGAGACTTCCACAAGGTACTTATTCCACCTCCTACTTGTTTTTGTTGATGTTTTGAACCGACTGACTTTGGTTTGTTTTCTCGCAGATCAAGCAAGGGCTCTCTTTTCTAAAGCCATGGCCGGGAACTCTTCACGTGCACGGGTCGATCGGGATACGCACCCTTCCCCCAAGGCAAGGATGCCACCGAGAGAGGCAAGAAGGGGAAAGCCTCGGAGCCGCACCTTCAGCTGTCGTTGCACCGATGGTCGAAGTTGTCAAGGGGAGCAACAATAGGCCTCTCGTAGTAAGCCTTACGTCCTTTGTCATATCCTTTGCGTTTAATCTTTGATTCCGCGCTAACATTATCTTTTTTGCAATAGGCTTGTCTTCCTCTTGTTAAGAAGAGTCAAGCGTCGCCCGCTTCGATATCAAAATGGGGGCCGGTTGGTGCGAGAGTCATCTACCTCGAGTAAGCGCTCGAGGGACGCTTCGGACCTTTCCTCCCCAAGGGAACGTTTCTCGGCTCGAGGGGTAAGGAGATATGCTTAGGTCTCTAATCTCACCGTTTTCCGAGTGTCGATCCGGATACCAAGGCTGCCATGGCAGGTCATCTCCTGAAGGCATATAGTGAAACTCATCGTAAGGATGTCACTTCTCCCTTCTCTACTACATTAGTGGCTATAGCCGAGGTAAAAAGCAACCTTCCTTATACCTGTGTTTTCTTTACCTTTTGAGTTTTAATTCTTTTGTTTTGTAGGCTCTTATCGGGGCCATGCATGCTATAGAGTCCCAGCCCTTCTCCTCGGATCTTCGGAAGGAGGTGTCTTCTCTTTAGAGCTCCTTGAAAAAGCTCTCTAAGGAGAAGAAGGAGGAAGTAGATCAGCTCCAAGGGCAAGTGAGCAAGCTGAAGGCTCGGTTGGAGGCTACTCATGGGAGAGAGCGAGACCTGAAGCCTCAACTGGAGGCCGCTCAAGAGAAAGAGCGAGATCTCGAGGCTCATATCGAGTCTGCTCGTGAGAAGGCGCGTAGGCTGGAGATTGCGCTTCGAGTCCGCGCGGGAGATTGACGCTGCGGTGAGGGATACGTCTCTCAAGAAGCTCCTCATGGTAGTCTTCCCAGCCCTTAGTGAGGAGGCGGAGGGGCTAGAGCAATGGTTGGCTTATGCTGTCCTTTATTCCGAGGCCTTTGCTTCCCGGTCGAATTCTCTGGCTGAGAGTACCCTTAAGGACGGTGAGATTCCCGCCGAAGACAGAGCTGATGGCCATGTCGAGGACGGCCTTGAGAACTAGCTTCCCTTTTCCTAACCTTTCTTAGGCTAGGACTAATTTTGATGGTTTGCATGCCATGTGACTTAGGATGGCCTGCGTGCCATGTGACTTGATACTTTGCTACTTTAGATTCGTTTTGCTTGAACTTTTATCTTCGGCTGATCCTTGCTTGATGCTTGTTGGATGCTTACTCAATGCTTACTTGCCTCGTTGTTTCTTTTTTATTGTTGCCGATTTTTGCTTTCTCCCGTTTGGGGTACATGATCATCTTTTGACTTTGGTAATTTTTTGGCTATCTTAGGGGATTGCATTAGCCCGTGGTTCCGCCCCCAAAATCGGTACAAGCAAAACATACAACAATAGAAATTAAAAATGTAGTTGCCGTAGGGGTAACATTAGCCCCTACTCTTTTTCTTCTAACTTTGACAAAGTTAAGAAAATACAATGAGAGGAATCGAGAGGTTAGGCGCTTTAGGGGTTCGTGTTAGGCCCTATTCATGCCCCCAACTTCGACAAAAGTAAAAATATACGACGAAAGAGATCGAGGGTTTGGTTGCTCTAGGGGATCGTATTAGCCCCTATTCTTGTCCCCAACTTGGCGAAGGTAAAGTGCGAGATACAAAGATGCGGAAAACTTGCTCATTGTATTAAGATAGAAGATCAAAGTCCATTGTAAAAGAGAGGAATGTGTGCCTCTGTTGAGCACTTTTGGAAAAGTCGCGTCAATTGTGACTTATTCCTTTACAGTATTTTTGGGGGTGGGTCTTTAAAGAAAGGCCCCCACGTCGATCAATGAGCTTGTACTGTTTACAAAATAAAGGTGTTTCCTAGTACTTAAATGAAGTACTTCTTTAAGTTGTCTGCTATGCCATGCTCTGGGAATGTCTGTTCCTTCAAAGGTAGCCAACCTATAGGTCCCTCGGGTGAACTACCTCATGAATGATGTATAGTCTTTCCCGGTTAGCCGTGAGCTTGTCGTGCTCCGCCGCCTTTCCTACGGCTTCGGTTTTCCTTAGAACCAGGTTACCCAATTTCGAGATCTCGTCCCTTCACCCTCCTATTGTAGGATCTTGCCATGTTTAATTTGGTTATGGCCTCACGGAGATAGCTATCTCCTCGAACCATGGGGAGTAAGTCAAGGGCCTCCGGAGGGTCCCGTTGTTAGACACCTCCTGAAAGGTTGTGAAACGGGGGTGTGAAGGGCCACTTCGACTGGGAGCACGGCTTCGGATACATACACTAACATGAAAGGTGTTTCTCCGATAGCTGACTTTTCCGTGGTCCCGATTGACCATAAGACAGCTGGCAACTCATCCGCCCATTTTCCTTTAGCATCGTCTAGCCTCTTCTTAAGGCCGTTAAGTATGACCTTGTTGGCTGACTTGGCTTGGTCGTTGGTTTGGGGTGACCATATTGGGTGAGGTAATCCCGCACCTTGTCGGTGTCAAATTGTCGTCCATTGTCAAATATCATCGCCACAGGGACTCCAAACCGAGTGATTATGCTCTTCCGGATGAACTTGCGTACTTCCTTTTCGGTGATCGAGGCTACGACTTCCACCTCTATCCACTTAGTAAAATAGTCCACAACTACGAACAAGTACTTGCGCTGATCGTGGCTTTCGGAAATGGACCAAGGATATCCATCCCCTATTTTGCAAAAGGAAAGGGTGATTGGATAGGAGTCGGCTTAGTGGGAGAGCGCTTTGGCACAGGAGCGAATTTCGGCATTTGTCACATCGCCTAACCAAGTCCATTGAATCTTCTCATAAGGATGGCTAATAGTAGCCGGTCCGTAGAGCCTTTGCTGTCATTGTCCTTCCTCCTATGTGCGAGCGGAGTGGACACCCGAGCAACTTATAACCCAACGCATCTTAGCCCAAGTATAACAACTAAATGATTGTCGAAAAGTTTCAACCTTGTTCCCACGTACACTCTCTGCTCATTGTCTTTGGGACAGTCGTCTCTTACCACCATTGTCCCCAACATCTTCCTTGATCAAACCATGTACTCAAATAGTTAATTTTCTCGGCCTCAAAAATTTTATATACAATAAGAACACCCTTTCGGTAAGCATATACTTTGTCAAATAATCACAAAAAAAAATCTATAAAATTTATGAGAAAAAGAAAAAGAACATCAATTTAACTTATGGTAATGAAAAATGTTAAAATAACTACCCCTTGAAACACTTGCCTAATTAATATTTCAATTTTGCTTCAACCAGATATACTAAAGAAATAATGTAAAATAAGTTGTATTTTATGAAAATTTGTAAAAATACATAAATTATAATTAACTCTCCTCACAAACAAATAAAATTTATATGAATTGAAATTACATATATTATATTACACAATATATTATATATTACAATATATATAATATATATTACATATATACAATAATTGATATAACAATAACTTAAGTATAACCAAGAAATAAAATGATCCAAAAGTTTTGCAAATATGTGTACACACGAAATTTTGACTTGTATATGTTTAAGATTTTTATTATTAATTTTTATTTTATTTTTTAATTAAAAAATAAAAATACACCAATCATATAAAAATAAAATAAAAATTATAATAGAAAATGGCCCAAAAAGCCCAAAATATATAATCAAACCAAAAAAACAAAAATAAAAAAAGGGGAAAAAGAGTCAAAAAATGGAAAAAAGAAAACATGTGGACATACATCTTCTTCTCAAAAAGTAATTTTTCTTATTAGCACTTTTTAAGTTTGATAAGATTACATAACATTATTTTATCTTTTTTTTATAATTTTTCCTCTCTACTCTTATCTTCCTTCATTTCATAATAATTAACCATGCACATACATAACATTTTCTTCTTTCTTACTCTTTTTATGTTCTTTTGTCTATCTATTTATTTATTTATTCTTGTTATTCCTTTTAACTACTAACTTTACCATTACTGTTATTATTAGTTTGTTTACTTTTGATTATTATCATTGTTACTACTAAACTTATTATTGTTATTGTTATTGTTTTATTACTACTAACCCTATCATTATTATTACTATTACTACTAACCTTGTCATTACTATTGTTATTGTTACTAACCTTGTTATTACTATTGTTATTGTTACTAACTTTGTCATTATTATTGTTGTTGTTTTTATTTATTTCGTTTATTATTTTTATTATTAATAACTTTAATATTATTACTATTATCGTTACTATTTTTTTATCACTATTATGATTATTTATTACTACTAACGTTTTGGTGTTTCCTTATCTCTTTTTTGGGCTAGGCTTGTCTCGAATTGGTTTCGGCCCCAGCTTTACCGTCCGTCCCTTCAAGGCATGCGCGGCCGTTCCCCTATTTGGGTGGAACACTAGTTTCCTTTTTTGAGAGTGAGCGGTGGCATCCAAGAGATGATTGTAAAATTGTGTGTTATTTTCTCTTTCTCATCTCCTCACATTTATTTTCTGCTTGTAATACATGAAAAATAAAGAAAAATGGTTTAAGTCATGATTGAACATGAAGGATAATAACTTGGAGTAAAGTGATTCAAACCGAAAGATTGTATGTTATTTCTAAGCCACTTTAGTGTAATTATTTTGATTCCAAAAATTTATTTTTATGTCATTAGATGGAGTAATGAAAGATCTTTCCAGCAAGTGGTCATTCACCCAAATCCGAGTCCCGAGCTATTTATACCATATATTTTTCGATGGAATATTTAATCAATTCGGAAAAACAACACCCTCACTTGTTTTCCTATTTTTTCATGATTTAAATGATTTTTTTCTAAATAAATGTCCTTTATAAGAAATAAAATACACTACCTTATCTTTCTAAGTTGGTAAATGTCCTCCTTACTTCTTATAGTAAGAGAGATATGATTTATTAAAGTCATCATTACAAAACTGTAATTTTTGTAGTACCCAAATCAGAATATATATATTGAAAAATTTGTTAAAATATCTCAAAGTGCTTTTCAAATTAGACAAGAAATCACACTGGTTCCTTATTATGTCTAGTTACCCCATTTTGTACAGTTTCACAATGTAACGTTTATTTTATATTTAATAAATAAATGAATACTCCACTATCCAAAACAATATAAAATCATGATGTCATAAGTTGCTTATCAGTTTTATATGTTAAGAAATTTATTTTCGATATTTTTAGCATTAAAATTAGACCCAAATATAAAACTCTAGGCATTAGAATCACCTCAATAGGATCTTCCTTTAAAAAGTTATATTTTTTTGAAACCGGCAGTCATTACGGCTAGTGAGGAACAAGAAGTGTCACTTTAAGATTTTATTAAATCAATTTGGAAGCTTTCAAAAATACAAAATTTTTTTAACTAAGCTTCTTATGGAGTCTTTAAACTATATAAATTTTCTTCACATTTTTTAAGCTCATCTTACTTAGTTTTGGGATTTCTCTTTCGAAATGGTTTTAAAAATTAACTAATTATGTCTTTCAATAAAATAAATACTCGGGACTTTATTTGGTCAATTAAGACAGTTTATATATCATAATGTGAGTCACTTATCCATCAAGAAGTTGAGTCATGAACACTTCTCATCTCCATGGCATTGGAGAATTTTATTTACATTATTTTTATATTTCTTGTATTTTGGAAAACCTTGTATATTTTATTTTATTGATTACATTGTAATAATTCGGTACTTGTAAGACCACTAGCTCCAAAGTGTGAATAATAATAATTTTTGTTTCAAGCATATTTTAACCCATTTATCACAATATAATCAACTCGATCAAAAATAATAAAATGAATTGTCTAAGATCACTAGTTAGTGTTTTTGCTAAAATTAAAGTATGACCCATGAATAAGGGACGACGGTAATCATAATTTCCCCTTTATGATCATCTTGACCTTAATCATGAGTCATAACAATTTTTGCCTAAATAACCAATGACGATTGTTAGACACAATGTGCGTGTCTTGTGTATGTTTGCATGCTTGTCCTTAGGGCCGACATATTCTTTGATGTATGGTCATGACCTTTTATCAAACTTGAGGCCTTAATTAGAAATTCGTTATATCTAATCTTTAGGATGATCCACATCCATTTAAATTCAAACAGTCTTCACAATTCCACCATTATCCTAGTGAATTATTTTCAGATCAGATATTTCGTCTTTCTCAAATTAGAGTTTCTAAAATTTATCAAATTCCACCGGCAATTTCGATTCTTTCAAACGATTTTCCGACGAGGTATAATAATTTTCAAGTCAAAATTTTAAATTTTTACTTGTGTGTCGTTTGGTTAATCTTCTCAATTTTTGTGAGTTAATTTAAAGCAAAAACTCTGTGAAATTTTGGCTCTGTACTGGTTGTGTGCACTTCTCTTATTTCTTTAATTCAATTTATTGGCATTGTTGTTCTAGCTATTGCGTTTTTTTCCCCTGTTCTTGTTTGCCTTTACTAAGATCTGAGCACCTTAGCCCTGTTAGCTACGCTTCTCCCTTGTATTATACACTACTTGAAAGTAGCAATATCAAGCGATTTAGAATTTTTCGTTTACTTTTGATCCTTGTATTACATCTAATTCCTTTTTCGCTTTCGTTTTCTTTGATTTTGGGGGGCGGAGGGAAAGGTTTGCATTGGAGGCTTTTGTAATTGTGATGTAGGGAGTGTAGAAGTTCTGCATTTGGATTTTTCTTTTTGAGGGAAGGGAGGATTGTAAAGAATTTATGCACATGTATAAATAGCAAGGTTTAGAATAACAACTAATAACTTGAATTCTAGCTAAGAACAATGTCTCCCCTTTTGGTCTTTTCTGCTGCTTTTTCTCTTACTCAATTCTTTATATTTTGCTAAATTATACCTAGTGTTTATTAGAGTGGAATTATTAAGCTTTAAGTTGATTCTTTTTGCAATTTCAAATTGTTTCTTTCCCATGATGTAAAGGAGGCATATATATTGATGTAAGATGGTATTCAAATAATTTTTAAATATTAATTCTAAGTTTGATGAGGTTTTCCTTTGGGTGTTGATGTCCGGTGATAAATGGAGATCTTTGGACTGACATTATTTTCTGCCCTTATTAGGGCTTCTTTCACAATCCATCAAGTCAATATAGCAAGATTACTCATGTGTGAAAAATGGGTTTTAGTGTTGATTTAAGAAATCCATACCCAATTTTTGTATCTTATTTTAAAACTCAATTTAAATTGTAGAGCAAAACCCTCTCATGTTTATAACCTCTCCTCTATTGTTAGATTTTATCCTTAAATTTTTTATTTCTTCATTTTATTTGTTGTAGAATGTCAATTTCCATCTATGTAGAGATTAAAACAAAGTTGAATTATGTCTAAGATTTTAACTTATATTTAAGTTTAACTGGACATTCTTTTTTGCTTGGTATCGCTTGAAAAGGGCTCATCAAATATGACAGTTACATAAATATAGGTAGAATATGGGCGACATTTTTGTAACACCCCAAAACCCACCCTAGGAGTATTACACCGCCAGAGTTCCTCAAAGGAACTCCCAAGGCTCACTCAGGTGTTGACTTAGCTGTCCTAGCCCACCTTAAAGGTAAGGAATATAATTTCTTACAAGGATTAGAAGCTTTCTAAAAATTTTGGCAGAGTTCCGCTTGAACTATGGCCCAACCCATAGGCTAAAAGTCTTAAAACCTGCATGAAAGCCACAATAAAACTCAACGAGCCACACGCTTGGATTACACGACTCAACGGCCACACGCCGGAGTATATTCACAACCACAAAGCTCACAATTCAAACTAGTTTACAACCCAAGTCATGAACTCAGCAAAAACTAGATTTACAACCACTAGAGATCAAAATTGCCAGAGAAAGGAAATCTCCGGCTCGTCGAGCTACTAATTCGGTCTCCATACATACCTTAAACTTACGATACATTACTGTCTATTACATAAGAGGTCGAGTATATACAACATGTTAAACATGAAACTACATAAACCAACTCCAACTTACGATCACCATCCAAGACAAGTGTTCCAGAAATCGTATCAAGGAGTACCCGCAACTGGGAGGGGGAATTTGTGGGGGTGAGCAATAAACCATGGGCTCACCGGAGTCTTATACCTTTAAAATGGAAATTCCTTACACATAATACTCATAATAATGAAATCTGCGAAAGCATAATAACATAATTACAAATCTATATACTTTTAATGAAATCTCTTGCAACTTAAAGATCTGAATTCCTTTAATCGTTTAAAAGCACGATTTCACATTCATGAACAATTCTTTTCTTCTTTAAACAAAGTGGTGCAACCACTCGTTACTTTCTTTCAAATGCTTTCAAACGAATTTGAATCATTTCTACTCGAATCACTTTTCATAAATCACTTGCAATGAATTTCTTTTGATGAATCACTTTCTAGGTTGTGGACCCGAACTAGCACTTCGCAATTTCTCATAATTTCTCCGATTTCTCTAGTTTCTCCGGGCGCGACCCCAAATGAAAGGCTCTCGGGACCTATCTAGGAAGATTCCAATCGGGCGTCCTGCTACACAAGACCCCTAGCTAAAATCCTTCCTTGTGCTAAACGATCCAGGCAAAGTCAATTCACAATAATTTCTTTAACACATTCACTTATCGGGCTTGTTTCAAACAACATTCTCAAATCAATTTCACTTCTTAAAAGTACGTTTTCACGTTTGAAAATCATATATCACACAAGTCACATCCAAGTAGCATTCTGCGTAAAACATAGAACTTCTTTCAAAACTAACTTTTGAACATCATCTAACACAATCACTTAGCACAATTAATCAAAACTCAACTCGAGACAGTCCTCCTCAGCTCTTTTCCGACTATGCCTTTCTAAATCTATGAATTCAATAATATTAATTTCTTTTTCGAGCCACAATAACCACAAGTAATTACCACTTAACTCAAATGTCTTAACTTCTCACAATTTGCCATTTTTACCTTAATTTCTCCTCTTATGCCTTCTCATTACTAATCACACTCTTTCTTGCCCATACTTAGTCATATAACTCTTAAACTCACTTCACTAAATTTCTTTTAGCTCTATTTATCTTCTAGTTCCATTTACTCTCAAGGATTTAGATATGCCTTCAACTCAGCTTACCCTCACCATCACTAGCTCTCCATTTCGCTATCTCACCTATGTGCTAGTCAAGGTGATCTTGCACTCTTGTTTTTATTCTTAACTTGTTATTTCCCAACATAAGCCGTTACCTTCCAACGCAAAGAACTTACGAATCTCTTAAGGTTCAATCGAAGCATCACTTTATAGTTTAGACCCAAATCACCATTTCTTCATCTCTAAGTGCTAATTGAGGCCTCTACATTGCTCCTTTGCTCTATGCCATCCAATTCTTTCTAAATTTCCAGCATTCTGACTCAAGCACTAAACAACTCGCTAAATTCCTTCAAATTTCTAATTCAGCCTAAACACCTCAATCCGATTCCCTCATAATAGATTATTAGAGATATTATTGTATATAAAATAATTGTAAATTATTTTTCTGTATTATCTTCTATATATATAGAATTCCCGACTCCCATATTTGGGGAGTCATTCCGCCATTATCTTTCACATGGTATCGGAGCCAAAGGCTCGATTTAAATTTTTAGTGCAACCCTAGCAGCCAACCCTCTCAAAAAAAAAAAAAAAAAAACTCTGCTGCTACTCGTTCACGGCTGCACCATCTACCTCAAACCCTAACCCTAGTTTTTCTCTCTCCTCCATGGCTGCACCATCTGTCCTCCTCCCCGACTCCGCCACCGGCAGCGTCCGCCGCCGTCGTCTCGGCCGCCTCACCTACTCCTCCCGCCGGTGCTTGCCCCGTGCCCTACTCGCCGCGTCCAACTTTTTTTCTTCTTCCGCTGCCTCGCCTCTGTTTCGGGTTTTCCAGGCACGGGCTCCGTCGACCCAGCTGCGTCGGCCTCGGCGTTCGCTTTCTGCGGCTGCCGCATCTGTCTCTGCCGCACGCTGGGCTCCCGCTGCCACCATCACCGTCTTTCTCCGGTGCTCGCGGCTGGAGCACGTCGCCTCCATCGGTACCTCCTCTCTCTTTCCTTCGCTCGTGTTTTCCGCCGCCGCCACTAGCCTCGGTTGTTCCCCGATCACCGCCGACGCCCTCGCCGTTGGAGGGTGGTCTGTCGCCCCTTCCGTCGTCTCTTTGGACGGTAAATATTACTAATTACGTTACGATTATTCTTCGTTCGGTTGACGATTATTTGTCTTGGCGAGAGCAATTTTTCTCTTTCACTATTATGCATCGGATTAGTGGTATGCTTGATGGTTCCGCTTCTCAACCGTCGTCTCACTTAGTTGTTGCCCTGGTTGTTCGGTTGTCAATCCTAATTACTCTTATTGGTTACGAGTTGATCGGTTGTTGCGTGCTTGGATTTTTGCTACTATTTCCCTGAAACTTTGAGTAAAGTTCGTAGCTTGCCTCGTTCTCTCCAAATTTGGCAACACTTAGAGTCTCGGTTTAACACTCGCTAGTTTAGCTCGGGCACTCGACCTTAAACGCATGCTTACTCATGTTTCAATGGGGGAAAATCAGTCCATGGATGATTATCTCCGAACCATTAAGAACATAGCAGATTCACTTGCTGCTATTCGAGTCCCCTATTACGAGACTTAGAACTTATTCGAGTTTACTCTTCGCTGGGCTCCCTTCCGAGTATCATACCTTTGTCACTGCCTACTCTCTGCTTCCTGGTGTTCACACTTTTGATGATCTACGCTCCAAACTTATCTTTTACGAGCAACGACTTAATTTTGGGCGTGCCCGTGATCCCCTTACATATCGGGCATTCGCCTCCCTTCTCTCGACTACTTCGCACCAAAGAGTGATGCTTCCAATTTAGGGGTGCATCTTCGGGGTCATCCGGCTCAGGAAAGGAAACTTTCGCCACTACAACAAAGGAAGAGGGGGTCGGAATAATCGCAATCGGAATCGCAACAACAATCGTAATCATTAGCAAGTCTCCCACCGCAATAATTCTTCGATCGGACCTCCCTTAGGAGTGTGCCTACGAGTACTGCATTTCGTAATTCAGTTAGGTCATTGTCTTGTACTTTTGGTCCTTCTACTTCGTGTACTAACTACTTCCATGCAAGCACTAAGCTGTTACGAAGGGATATTAGGTTCCCGTCCTAATGTTGTTTGTCAGATTTGTCATGCTCCGGGGCATTCTGCGACGGTTGCCCCAATCGTTATCAACCACGTCAACAACCAGCACTTCCTGCATTTGCTACTTTCAATCCGGTTGAAAATGGTGAACAAGCTGTGGTATCCTGATTCAGCAGCGGCCTCTCACATGACGCCTGATGATGGTAAGCTATCTTCTAAATCTGTTTACTCTGGTCCTATTAAGGTTCGGGTTGGAAATGGAACCTTGTTACCTATTTCTAATGTTGGTACTCTATCATTGCAAACCGCTTCTTGGCCACTTCTCTTAAAACCTATTTATCATGTGCCTCAACTTCAGCATAACCTTCGTCGGTCAAACAGTTGTGTCGGGATAATAATTGTCATGTCACCTTTCATTCGATTCCGTTTCACGTAAAGGACAACACCTCGGGTGATGTTCTTTTGCGAGCCCCAGATGTAGGCAATGTCTATCCCTTACGTCCGCCCATTGAGACACCTCATCTTTCAGCTAACCTTGCTCTGAGTGAGACCGGCGATACTTGGCATCGGAGACTAGGACATTGTGGAGCTCGAGTTTTGGATTTACTTAGGAGAAATAAATACGTTAAACTTACAAATAGTTTTCATGATACTTGTACGACTTGTCGTTTGGCAAAGTCACATACTCTTCCTTTTACTTTAGCAGAACATCGATCTGTTTCCCCTCTTGAATTAATACATTCAGATGTTTAGCAATCACCTTGGCTTTCACATAAAGGTTTTCGATATCTTGTTGTGTTTGTTGATGATTTTACCCGGTTTACTGGATTTATCCTATGCGATTGAAATCGAAGTATGTTCAATTTTTGCAATTTTCGGGCTTTAGTTGAAAATCTTTTTAATTGCAAAATTAAAATGTTTCGAGTAATGGAGGTCAAGAGTTTGATAACTCCCCTCTTTTTGCTCATTTTCTTCAAAAGGGATCCTTTTTCAAAAATCCCGTCCCGATACGCAATGACAGAATAGGGTTGCTGAGCGTAAGCATCGCCATATTTTGGAAATGACTCGGGCATTTCTAATTGATGCTTCCATGCCTACTCAATTTTGGCTTGATGCTTGCTCTTACAGTTGTCTATACGATCAATTGTTTACCTACACTGTGTTGCAAAATCGTTCTCCATTTGAGCTTTTATTTGGTCGTCCGCTCGATTATGGTTTTCTTAAACCTTTTGGTTGCTCCTGTTTTCCAAATTTTGTTGCCAAGGCGTCCAATAAACTCTCTCCTCGTTACGTTCACTTGTGTTTTTCTAGGCTATGCTCCTCATTATAAGGGCTATCGTTGTTTAGATCCCCTAACAGGTCGTGTTTATGTGAGTACAAATGTGCGATTTCATGAAAACATTTATCCTTTTCCTAAACTTGTCTCTAGTTCATCTCCTAATGCCCCTTTTGTGATAAAGGATATTCTCTGTCTCACAGCAACTCGTGCCTCGGTTGTCTTGTCTTCCACCTCTTCTTCTAGTTTGGTCTCCGAGTACACTGTTGAGTCCACTGGGACGACCCAATCTTTGGTCCTCCCTTCCACTAGGGGTGAGCGGTTCCGGTACCCTGTACCAAAACTAGGAACCTTACCCTTACCCTATTTGACCGGTTCCTGAATTTTAGGAACCTTACCCTTACCCTATTTGACCGGTTCCTGAATTTTAGGAACCTTACCCTTACCCTCGGGTTCCGGTTCTTGAATTTTAGGAACCTTACCCTTACCCTCGGGTTCCGGTTTCGGTTCCAGGGTACCCTATTTACAACAAGATATTAAGAAATTACCTATTTCGTAATGAGAGCATCGATAAGGACGAAGTCGCAAGGAAGAGTTGTTGGGAATGGGAGTGGGAGGAAGGAAGGAGGCGACGCCAACGCCGACGAGGACTGGAGGAGGTCAACGAGCAGCAGCAGAGAGAGAGGAGAGAGCAGAGCAACGCGAAATGAAGGAGCAGAGCAGAGCAACGCGAAATGAAGGAGCAGAGTCAAGAGAGTAGACAATGCGAGTCAACGAGCAGCAGCAGAGAGAGAGCAGAGCAACGCGAGGGAGAGAGAGCAGAGCAACGCGAGAGAGGCGAAATGAAGGAACGCAAAATGGAGCACGAAATGACGAGGAGGAAGGAGATTAAGGTTTCTAATAAGTTGGGCCACACATTAAAAATTCAAAATTAAAAATTTCATAGGCCTCAACACCGAAAATTTCTGAAAATTTTAGTAACGGATTCGGGTACCCACGGTTCTAGGTTCCAGGTTCCGATTCCAGGGTTTGATTTTAGGAACCTTACCCTTACCCGTTTGACCGGTTCCGGTTCTAGAACCTTACCCGTTTGACCGGTTCCGGTCCGATTTAGAGTACCCGTCAGTCGTGCTCACCCCTACCTTCCACGTTGTCCGACCCTGCTTCTTCTGCTGCTGAGGTGTCTCCTTCTCTTCCCTTAGCCTCTTCATCCTCGTCGAGTCTCAACTCTAGCCCAACGTCTATGGCCCATGTCTCTCCCGAGCCCGACACTACATCTCGCTCCCTCTCCCTCCGCCCTTGGTCTTGTGTCCGCTTCATCTCCTATTGTGTCGGATCCCCCTGCTCGTACTAGTGCTTCTATACGTCGCTCGCCGAGTCCTGTTGCCTCTTTGAGTGTCCCTATGTCTTTGTCCACTAATGTTCACCCTATGTAGACTCGGTCCAAGTCCGGCATTGCCAAACCTAGGCGTCTCCTGTCTCTTAGTGTTGGTCTTGCTGAAGTTGAACCTACATACTTTTCACAAGCTTCCCGACATTCCAAATGGAAGGAAGCCATGGCCGAGGAGTATAATGCTTTGATTGCCAATAACACAAGGGATTTGGTTCCATCTCAACCGGATCTTAATTTGGTTGGCGGTAAATGGGTTTATAAGATTAAATATCGTTCCGATGGTTCCGTGGAGAGGTACAAAGCTGGACTTGTAGCACGGGGTTTCACCAACAACCAGGTATTGACTACCATGAGACTTTCAGCCTCGTGGTTAAGCCTCGCTACTATTAGTCTGGTTCGAATCTTGTTGTTTCCTTTCATTGGCCCATTCGCCAACTTGATGTCAAGAATGCCTTTTTATATGGCCATCTCATCGAGACAGTTCATATGAAACAACCTCCTGGGTTAGTTCATCCTGATTTCCCTACCCATGTTTGTCGCCTTAAGAAGGCGCTCTATGGCTTGAAACAGGCTCCTCGTGCCTGGTTTCATCGCTTTAGCAGACTTCCTTCTGTCTCATGGTTTTGTATGTAGCAATGCTGACACCTCTATGTTTGTTCTTCGAACTAGCAATCATGTCCTCATTCTCCTTCTTTACGTGGATGACATTATTTTGACTGGTAGTTCATCCACCTTCTATGCAGTCTTTTATTGATTCCCTTGCCGGTCACTTTTCCATGAAAGATCTTGGGAACCTAAGTTATTTTCTTAGCATTCAAGTGGTTCGATCTCCTCTCGGATTATTTTTGACATAGCGAAATATGTTTTAGATCTCTTACATAAATTTCAGCTTCAAACTTGTACCTTTGTTAAAACTCCTTCTGCTGCTCGAACCACCTTATCCCTTACGGACGGTGAACTGCTTGCTGATCCCTCTCATTACGAAGTATGGTAGGTGCCTTGCGGTATTTGACCATGACTCGACTCGATATTGCTTATGCGGTGCATGTAGTTTCCCAATTTATGCACGCTCCCAGTACTACTCATCTGCATGCTTGTGAAGCGTATTTTCGGGTATCTGCAGGGGACTCTTGACCATGGGCTTTTTCTTCGTGCTTGCATCTTCACTTGTCAGTCATTATTGCCTATTCCGATGCTTGACTAGGCTGGTTGTCGTGACACATGTCGTTCTACCACGAGCTACGCTGTTTATTTTGGTTCTAATCTCATATCTTTGCGTTCAAAAAGCAACCCACAGTCTCCAAATCATCCACTGAAGCCGAGTATCGTGCTCTTGGTTATACAGATTGCTTGAGACACTTTGGCTTCGCAAGCTTTTGTTTGATGTTGGTATTACCCTTGCCGCTCCTGTGCGGTTATATTGTGACAATATCGGTGCTACCTATATGATTGCCAATCCGGTCAATCACGACCAGTAGCAAACATATAGTTGTGGATTATCACTTTGTTCGAGAACGGGTTACCGATGGAGATCTTGTTGTGCGATATATCCCTATTACTTCTCAGATTGCGGACATCTTCACTAAAGGGTTGTCCTCTCAACAGTTTCAGTTTCTTAAGTCCAAGTTGTCCGTACGTTCCCTCGATCAACTTGAGGGGCGTAATAGAGTATTAGAGATATTATTGTACATAAAATAATTGTAATTTATTTTTCTATATTATCTTCTATATATATAGAATGCCTAACTCCCATATTTGGGGAGTCATTCCGCCATTATCTTTCACAGCTCATATCCTAATTCAGCCCTACTACTTCCTAAATTTCTTCTATGTTCCCAAGCAAACATTCATCATTCAACATTCACAGCAAATTCATTTAGGTTTCGAAAATACTAATAGTTTAGAGTATAAGACTACCCACCTCGAATTCGAGATTAAAGGTTGCGAATTTCGGATCAGTCTAAGTCGGTCTCTTCGTTTCCTTCCTCTTCTTCGCATCTCCGCCCGCTATCAGCCCCGGTCCGCCTCGCTCGCCGCTTTCCTCCTTGCCTGCCGCTGTCGCCGGCCGTGGTTTCCTTGCTTGTTGGCCGCCGGTTTCCTTCTTCTCGCGTCGCGCTCGCTCCCCTTCTTCCGGTCTCGATTTCGCCTCCTTCGTGCCTCTGTTCCCTTCTTCGCGTTTGCCGGTCGTCCGGCCTTCTTTCGCTGTTCGGTGCACCGGCCTCCAACCTCTTCTATGGCTCTCTCTCTCTCTCTCTCTCTCTCTCTCTCTCGCTCTGCGTTTGCTCTTGCCCGATCTTCCTTCCCTCGCTCCCCTGCTCCCGGTTCTGCTCCTTCTTTCCTATGTTTCCCTCGGCTTCTTTCTTTTCCCACGCCCCTTTTCTTCTTCTCTTTCCACTTAATCTCTTTCCTTTCTTCTTATCACTTAATCTTTTCCTTTCCCTTTTCTTGTGGCTCTTCTACGATCCGCCAACACAGTAATCTTCCACTAAGCTTCTCCTTCTCTTTTTCTCTTTTTTTTTGATAGTTAGAAATAATAAATCACAAGTTGCCTCGGGTTTTAATTTCCAGGTCCGGGAAGGGAATCAGGAGGAAATAATATAATCCGCTAATTCATTTATAAAAGAGCGTAAGAATAGGAGCTCATACTAAATAAAATATTTTACGCGTTGATTACTTAATTTAAATTAACCTACTTAAAATTTCGGGTCTCACAATTTTATATTCCATATATACACCCATATAAAACTAAAACACCCCAAATATCCCCCATCAAATCAAATAAAATTATCCCATGCCCAAAATGGGTTTTGTTCTAGGTATTGATGAAGCGAAGCCCCAAATGGGTTTTGTTGAAGTCTATGCATCATATTTTATGTTACCCTTCTCTATATCACCCATTTTTGTTTCAAAACACAAATTAACCCAAGAATGTTCTTCTCACTTATTTACTTGCACAACATACAGACCAAACTAATTTCTTTTTGAATGATTTTTTTGGTCTTGATCTAGATGGATTCAGTACCATCCAAAAAGAAACCAACTTTATCGAAAAATGCTTCTTCTACTACGAATAAGGTTGATGTACGCTTGTATTAACTAATAAATTTCTATTTTTGTTTGATGTTTTAAAGTGATTAATCATAAAAGGAGTTTTCTTTCCTAATATTATAGAGTAAACGACCATTAAATCTGAATGTTGTCACTAGCATTTCATCAAAATAACTCCGTGCACAATCTAATCCCTTGGTGCATGATTAGACAAATAAATTTATTATCATATTTTTGGTAACATATAACGGACATGCATAATCTAATGACGACGTATTTCTTTTTATTTTGTGTATGTCTTCTTTATATAGCATTTAGTTTTTTTAATCGATTTTCACTTGTATATTTATATTTGAACTCTTGTTAGATTGCTTATCAAAAAATTATGAAAAAGGACATTGTCAAATTTTTATTCACCCCTCTCGCCCACACTCGTTAAGAAGGAAAAGGCAACTTAGGATCCCGTAGTAACAGAGATTTTTTGTCAAATTTGTGTTGAAGAGATTCATATTGGAAATAAGTCAAATACACATTTCAATAAAATAAGATGGAATAATGAGGTTACAAAGTTCCAGCAAAGAAGTGGAAGGAAGTATGATTACATGCAACTAAACAATTGGTGGAAAACTCTAAAAAGTCGAGTATAAGGTATGGAAAAAGTTGCTAATGGAAACCGGTTTAGGATTGGATTTAGATAAAAATACTCGTTGTTGCTAATGAATCTTGATGGGAAGAAAAATAAAGATTAGTATAACTTTATAGTATTCTAAAAATATATGATTATTTACCTATTAATTTGAAGAGCAAACTAATGCATTTTCTTTATTTTATTTATAGGATAATCCTAAGTATGCTAATTTTCATGTGGGTGGTCCAACTAATTTAACGAAATAGATATAAAGTTTTCTAACACATTTGCAATCGGTGAACATTCATGGGATCCTTATACATCACAAGTTAATAAAACGAAGGAGATGGTGGGAGAAGAAAAATGGAGGAAGAGGACAATAGAGAAGGTGCCACACTAGTAAGGATTGAAGATAATGGAAATGACGATTACGGGGTATCAATATTAGTTTGAAAAACATTGAGGTTGAGAACATTGATTATGTTGAACAAGAGGACAACAAGAAGAAAAAAACATCTAGTTCTAAGGAAGGGAAAGGAAAGGCAACAAAGAAGAATAAGTGAAAAGTAGGTACTCGTTGCAAGTATGCAAAGTTGATAGGATCACATTGTAAAGGTTGTAGAAAGTTGTGTCCCTTATGTTACAACTACTTCGTGTCAAGTGATCCTCCCTAGTGTAGCATGGCAGAATGTATGAGATTGCTAAAAAGTCTTCCATTTGTTGAATATGGTAGTGAGCTATACATGCTAGTTGCTCGCTTATTTATCAAGCGACAATATAGGGATATGTTTATTGCATTAGAAGACGATGGTGTGAGAGTTTCTTGGCTGGAGGATGAGCTTCGATTAATAAAAGAAGGCAAACTTACTAGGCATTAGTTCTTCTTTTTTAAAAAAGAATAATGCATACTATCAACTATGCAAATATGTTAGTTTTTTTTTTCTATAACGTATTTTATTTACACTTAACATGTGGCTTTCTATTGCTTTTGGGAAACTTTTATGGTTTTGGTTGTTATATATATATATATATATATATATATATATATATATATATATATATATATATATATATATATATATATATATATATATATTCTCAAGTGAGACATATTAAATTATTACTTATTTTGATATGAAAATATTATTTTATTTTTGTTAGGATGACATCATTGATATAAATAAAATGGAACATAATACTTGTAAGGAAGATACAATGGATTATCATGGCTCCGAAGATGAAATCGAAGAAGATGAAATATATGAGGACTATGAAAATGATGATGGTGATTATGAAAAATATGGTTTCAACATGAACTCTATAAGAGAACGATGGTTTTACTTGTGGCATTCGAGTAGACCTGGCAAACCGACCCAAACAACCCGAAACCCAAACCGAACCGACATTCAAATCGGTTGAACCGATTTTGACCCGAAACCGAAATGAACCGACCGAACCAAACTGACCTGAAATCTAATGAACCCGATTCCGGCCCGAACCGAAATGGCTCGAACCAACCTGAAATACAATTGACCCGATTACGAATTGAACCCAAAATGACCCGAACCGAATTAGACCCGAATCGATTTTGCCCGAATAAAAGTGACCCAACCCACATTTTTTTATTGGATCTCTCGGGATGGACTTTTGTGCGTACAGTGGTACAACTTTTTTGGTGGGTACAATTTTGAATCGATTTTGACCCAAAAAGTGACCCAATTACGACCGAAGTTGACCCGATCCGAAATTAACCCAAATTGAACCCGAACTCGATCCGAACAAGATTGACCCAAAGTTGAACCGAACCGAAGTTGACCCTAACCGAAATCGAACGAACCTGAACGAGATCGACCCGAAGTTTACCCGAACCGAAGTTTACCCGAAACCGAACCGGACTGAACAAGATCGACTCGAAATTAACCCGAACCGAACTAACCCGAACCGAATGACCCGATTGCCGGTATAATTCGGAGCAACATTATGTACTCAATATTATATGAAGTATCTAATGAAAGAAAGGTTAGAACTTTTATATGCTCTGGGTGGAAATTTGTCATTGAGGTGCTTAATACCCTTGAGGAAAGTTACAATATGTTTAGAATGGAGGCATATGTATTTATTGGACTAGCAAAAATATTGGTGAATAATTACGGCTTACATCCAACCAGGACAATGCCAACGGAGGAGGCATTGGCTATGTTTCTTTGGACTTGTACTCATGGACTCTCGAATCGTAATGTGCAATCTAGATTTAAGCAATCGGAGAGACAAGTAAGTACAAAATTTTGTAGTACTTAATTGCATTCCTAATTGGAAATTTGAAGACATTCTGGACAAAATTAGAGATGAGTATCGATTTTGGCCACATTTCAAAGGTGCAATTGGAGCTATAGATGATACTCACATTCGTGCACTCATAACTCCAAAAGCGAATGAAATCCCCTACATAGGTAGAAAAGGATATGCTACACAAAATGTGATGGCAATATATATTTTGACATATTGTTTACCCTCATTCAAGCTGGTTGGGAAGGATCTAGTCATGACACATGTATCCTTACTACGACATTGGAAAAGTACAAGAATTCAAATATATTTCCACACCTTTCGCAAGGTATGTGCTCTTTTACCTATTCACATGCATTAGTATTACATTGTGCAACTTCTTAGATTACATTTATTGAGTTATTAATTTTTTAATAGGCAAGTATTATCTTATAGATGCTGGCTATCCAAACATGAAAAGATATCTAGCACCTTTTCAAGGACCATAACATTGGTATCATCTACCTGATTTTAGACGTTCCAACCAACCTTCGACAAGATACTATGAATTGTTTAATCATGCACAAACATCTCTTAGAAACATTATTGAAATAATATTTGGGGTGTGGAAGAATAGATGGAGAATATTATTCGACACGACAAGTTACAAATTTTCTACACAATGCAAAATTGTAGTTATAACCGTGGCTCTTCATAATTATATTAGAAAATATGCCATTGAAGACAAAGAGTTCTAGAAGTGTGATTAGGATCCCAATTATATGCCTTTAGAAGAAGGAGATGAGGAAGAGATACAAAGCTATCAAACTGATTATTCACTAGAGTATGCTAGATCATTGGATGATAATGATACGACTTTTTTTTCACAATACAATTGCTAAATCTCTAATGACTATGAAGGTTTGCTCGAGGAGAGTCCGAGTCACCCTAGAGGGGGTGAATAGGGTGATAGAAAATTCTTTCTGAAAATACACACTTTTGCTCGTAAAAGAGGCAAAGACAGATTCCGAGTCTAATAACAGAGTCGAAAAGACTGAGCTCGAAATCAATGAATCGAAGAAGCAAGAGCACTAAGGTCGTCCGAGTCTAGAATGAACTCGAAAAGAGAACGCAGAGATTTTACGTGGAAACCCTCCCGGGGCAGAAAACCACGGCCCGTGTCAATCCAGACACGAAGTCAAATCCACTATTTTGAGTCCACAAAATACCGTGAACTTGACGTAACCCGAGTTGCTCCCTTAGACAACTCTATACAAATTTTCCTAGACTCGAAGTTACCTTATCTCGATCTAGTACTTCCTAGCTGAGATAACCCTTACAGCTAGGGACAACTAAGCTGAGTTAACCTTTACAACTTAGTCAAGGGACCTTACAAAGAATGTAAGAAGAGTTTGTAACTAAGTACAAGACCTTACAACTCGTAAAATAATGAATTACGAGTGGGAGTTGTAAGTTGAAGATTGGGAGTAAATACAATAACTTTGATCAAGTAAGTGTATAGACAATATGTTCGGCAACCTTCAAGTCTTGTGAAGTGGCTTCTATTTATAGATAACCAAGCAGAGTAGCCGTTATCTTCATCTGCCGACCGAGAGTCTTCCGTGACCGTTGGTAGAAGCTTTCGAGTCACTCGTAAAGTATCCGTTGAAATATGAACGTTGAACAACGGTTTAACTCTCTTGGAAGTCCCAAAACCATAGGTTGTGTCTTGAAAAATGAGGTGGAAACCACCGTTAGGCTTAGCGTTCCATTTTTCCAGATATGGAAGCAGACGACTTCGACACAATCTTCCGGGACTAAAGCAGGGGAGGTGAAAAGCCATATCTCGCTGGTGATTTGACGTTCAAGCTTCGGCTACTTTTGTAGTTTGAAAAGATATCCTTGATTGGATAACCTACAAAAGTAAAACAACTTTGGTTCTCAAAGTATAAAATACTTTGGTCCAAGGTTAGACACGGATAATAAAATAATCATGATAATTAACCAACAGATTATCTCGAGTCGAAAAGAAATGGAATTTTCGAGTCTAAAATCCATGATACTCAAAATTCCATAAGACTTAGTCTTAAGCAAAGAATCAAGTTCTATAACGAATATCGGAGAGGGAAAAACTTGATATAGACTAAGTACGAAAAGAACTACGAATGCCGACTATGCAAACAATAGAGTAAATAACCACAAGTCGATTCCGAGTGAGAAACGGCGGAATACTGGTATATTCGAAATGCGATTAATCCGAGTGAGAGTGGACTCGGAATAAAGAACCGGTTTTCGAGTCGCTAACTGAAAAGCGATAAAAGAGATAAGTGAAGGCCGAATCACTTAGAGAAAATACTATTTTACTCAAGTAAGTTTCTAAGACACAGAGAATGCCTTGGAATCAAAACTCTACAAGAATAACATCGTTAAACCCGATTCCTTTTGCATGACTCGTAAAGATATTGAGCAGATGTCTCGAGTCTTCGGACTAGAAAATAATTGGCCTTTTTCATATTGTCCGGCAACAAAATTGAAGTAGATTATTTTATAACATTCTTGTATTTAATAATTAATATTTTATTTTAATTCATTAAAGATTTTTATTTTCAATTATATGTTTGCTCAAATGTTGAGGTTTAATGGCCACATAAATAAGGTTTTTATTTTTTAATTAATTCCCCAATACACGAAGCCTGCTTATGTGGTCATTAAACTTAAAAATACAAGGTAAAAATTTTAACTCTACCCGACACGTCAACTCTCGGACGAGTTTCCCTCCCCCTTCGGTTGTGTTATGAAATCGTTAAATAGTGTTAAAGTCCATGCTATTTATGGCTAAGAAATAAGATCATATTATTTTTGGTCAATGCCCCCAAAATTTATATTATTCCCATACAAAAATTCTTAATTTTATCATTACATATTTTGCTTTATTTTTTTCTTTTGCAAAGGAATGAAAAAATTCATTACATTAATACCCACATGAAATCCACAACACATATTTAACATAAACAAAAATAATATACAATGCAAAATAAAATTTTTACCTCAAAAATACTGACTTGAGATATGCTAACTGGCCATCTTCCCAAGATCACTAATTTCGCAAACAATCTCATGAAAAATTAAAGATGCACATATTTGGTGTAGTATTTTGTTATGAATTACAAGCTCCAACCTAAAGTTCATAGACATTTTTTAATTATTTTATTTGGTGGAAAGAAGGATGACGGGTTTAAGACTATTTATAAATTTTTGGTAAATGGGTATACTTTCAAAGGAGTTGCAACCACTCGCTAAACGCAAGCACTCACACAATAAAATAAATAACACTTTTATATCATTAATAGTAAACGTGAATGGTGCTTTTGAACACTTCAATGACAGATCTATTAGATTTGATTGCTCCTCATTTTAATTTGGCTGGAAGAGTAATTTTATTGGTTTGGGGGATTTAACTTTTATAAGAGGGAGAAAAATTGAGTGCGTAATATAATAAATTAAATATGATCTCTTTATCAGATTTCAAAAGAAGTCAAACAAATACAATGAGTAATCATATTCATGTATACCAAGTAGTTTTTCAGTGGGTCAAAAGTGGTCAAACTAGATAGTGATTTTACAAAAAATAAAATGGTATTGTTGACGTCCAAGAAAAAAGAACAATCTATTTTCATTCAATTACCAAATTAGTAGGTGCTTTTCTAAATACTGGTAGGAATACTCGTGCAAGACACAGGAAATTCTAAAAAACAAAAGAAAAGAAAAACAACCTATATTATTGTAAATTTAAGTCTTATTTTTATGTAATTAAAATTTTATAAAAGTTAACTTATTAAAAAAACAATTTCGTACAAATTTAGTTACATTCTTTTCTAATCATAAGAAAATAATAACAATTTTTTAATTAAAAATAATTACACGTTTTGCTTTGAACAAAAGTAAAAGAGTTAAGGTAAGTATTTTTTATATAGAATGGGTAAGTCTTAATTTCAAAAAACTAATTTATATTTATTTAAATAGTAAGGAACATATCCAAGGACAAAAGATTGGAGGAATGAAAGTCAAAGACAACATACAAAGTATGAATACATTTGTGGTTTAAATATAATAAAATTTTTCAGTCAAAATACTATTTATAAATTATATAATAACTATTCAAATATCTAGTCATGTGAATAAATATCTCTATACATATCTTAAGTTCAGTTATAACGAACAAAACTTGATGATATAATGTTAATACACCACTGATTTTTATAATAATAATAAGTTTGTAATCATGTGATGCTTTATTAAGATGAAATTATATACTTTTATCATAAACATTTATAGAATAAAATGTAGTTATAAACATTTAAAATTATATGGACTAAAGAGTAATGAATTCTTTTTTCAATCCATCATTTAGGCTTTGTTTGATTCAAGGAAAATAGGTTGGAAAAAAATAAATTGGGAAAGTAATTTTCTTTCTAGTGTTTGAATTAAAGGAAATTAGAAGGAAAAAAATCTGATGGAAAATAGAATGGAAAATTAGAAAAAAATTTACTTAAAAACTTTCTTTCCAAAATCGGAAGGAAAAAGTCAGGAAAACAAAGAAAAGAAATGCGCTCGTGAGCCCGATGAACGTCGTCCTCTCGCTCCCTCCTCTCTCTCCTCTCTTTCGCTCCCCATCTCCAACCCTAGCTTTCGATTCTCAATGGCTTCGAACCAAAACCCTTCGATTTCATCGTGGAATCGCGCTAATAAATCCTTTCTCAAGCGTCCAATACACCCATCACGGATCGAGGGTGATTCTTCGCTTCCTTCAAATCGCCCAAAATTACCCTTGAACTCCTCCTCAGAGCGTCCAAAGTGTCATTAGATTCATCTACTCAAAAGAGTTTGAAGCGAAAACCGATTGACGAGTCTCGGATAGATGGTGATGAGGATGAAACTCCAGCTTCAATTTTCGGGGCATGGCTAAGCCTCTCGAATCCACTCGATAACGCCGATGAAGAATCCGAGCAGGTTTTCATATCTCTATCCTTTGTTTTCTAGTTTTTTATTTTATGGGTTTAATCATAATCTTTTGGAGTATTGAATTTCTGGGTTGATTGTCCATGTTGATTTCGAATTTCTCGGTGCCTAGGGTTTTAATTTCTGGGTGCCTTTTTCATCGCTTCAATTTAGCGATTATGCACTTAACATCCATTGGAAGAATCTTAAATTGTTGTAGCATTAGCTATGGGTGAGTTTGTACGCAAGGTGTTTTTGAAAATTACCCGGAAGATGGAAATGTGTTGCTTAAGTTTATTCCATATTTTATAAACTTGTATTCAGTATTCTACTGGCAATTTTCATGGGAACGGAACCAATTTCTTTATTGTGTTGATTGGAACTGTTTGAAGCTTAATTGCTCTTGCTGAGAGGCTAGTTTATTTGTTCAATTACCATGATCATAGTAGTATTCATGAGGGTCAAGTCTTTCCATGGACCTACGAGTAAAGCCCTTAGATAAATGTGTTGTGCTTGTCAAGAATGTATACTAACATAACCAGCCATTCCAGAGACTTCAACAAAGTAGGCAAGATATCTTTGGTTGATATGATACATCTCACTGCAAATTCCAAGTTAGATCATGGAGAAACAAATGCTAGAGTCAACCAAAATAAATTATAAACAAAAAAAAATTTACAAACTCACATAAGCACTTCACTATTTCATATCACCTCCCAACAATTGCCAAATAAGTATTACACCTAGCTTAACATTTTGCAAACTTTGAACTTCGACCTCTACTTTCCATTCTAAAGCTTAAGCCAATCATAATAATGACTCCACATGCTAAGCTGTGTCTCGGTTTTGTTTTTTAGTTGACAAGGTGGTCATAGACACCGTAAACAGTATCCCCGCAGCACATGATGTAAGAACTCCTATATTAACCAAGATCAATAATAGATACCTTGTCAAACCCACAAGGAATAAAAACAACCCCAAAGGTATAAAATAGCTCACATTTTTTAGGTTTGATTTCCAGTAGTGATTCTTATATCATTGTAAAATTTTTCTTTATCCTAATATGCTGAGATCACAAGATTTTCCATTCAAAAATTATGAAAAACATAAATACTAAAATATTAATATATTACTTACAAGACTAATCTAAAAGTAATCTAAAAGACATAAATACCTAAAAAAGACAACCAAAGATGTGACCTTCTTTAACCAAAAATTAAAAAATAAAAAAATAAAAGAATTACAAAAGAAAATAAAGACATTAACAACTCTAATATTCATACTTGAACAATTATATATATAATATTATTTTCTTTTGATATTTGATAAGGATCATACTGTAGCTATTAGATTGTTTAAATTGACTACAAATGAGCAAATTAAATTACATATTTTTGGTATTAGTCCATCAATGTTATATTGCATCAATCGATCTGTCAACCAAGTATGCTTCTTACTGTTCCTCTTCTTGAGAACTCCCCCCAAAAAAAAAGTGCCCTATTGTCCCAATTTGATAGTCTACTAATATATGAGAGTTGTTGACAAAATGACCATACAAGTTAGTCCGATTTGCTAACTATGTAATTTGTGCAATAAGCTTTAAATATATATATTGGTTTGTAGTTGTCTTTTGTCGCTTTTCTTATTTAGTTTGATTGTATTTTTTAAATAGATTGATGAGGAATGGAACAAGCTTAGAAAATGGACTGGAGCTAGTGTTGCTGTTTGTGGTGCCTATGCGGCTAGCCTAGTGTCTCTAGCATTTCTTGATAATTATGTTGATAGGCCAATTCCTAAGGATGGTGAAGGGGATAGTCGTCGTCAATTTTTTCTTAGTAGGCTAACACTAAAAAAGATCAAGATTGTCGTAATGAGTTTCGCATGGGTAAGGATGCCTTTGCTAGGTTAGTCTCGCTTATTACGTGATTCGGGGAGATTAAGGGACACCTATTCTAGCTCAGTTGAGGAACAAGTTGCCAAATTTCTTCATATTATTGGACATAATAGGAGAAATTATTCTATGAAATTGGATTATTGGCGTTCTAGTGAAACAGTTAGTAGACACTTCCATAATATCTTAAGGGTCATCGTTTCCTTAGAAGGGATATTTTTGAAGTAACCGGATGGATCAGAATGTCCTTCGGAGATTGCAAATAGCTCAAGGTTTTTCCTTATTTTAAGGATTGTATTGGTGCAATTGATGGGTCACATTTTCGTGTCAAAGTACCAAGTGATGTAGTTCAAAGATATAGAGGACGAAAGCAATATCCTACTATGAATGTTCTTGCAGCTTGTGGCTTTGATTTGAAGTTCACATATGTATTACCAGGTTGGGAAGGGTCCGCTTCGATTCGAGAGTTCTTAACAATGCACTCGAAAATAGAATTGATAGGTTAGAAGTGCCTGGTGGGAGATATTATTTGGTTGATTTAGGATATCAACTAAGACGTGGGTTCTTAACTCTATATCGGAAAACAAGATATCATTTGAAAGAATATGATGTTCTTGCTCCGCAAAATGCTAGAGAGATATTTATCCATCGACATTCTTCTCTTCGAAATGAAATTGAAAGGGCCTTTGGTGTTTTAAAGAAGAGATTTGTAATGTTAGTTAGTGGAAGGGAACCTTTCTACTAGGCACAAACACAGAGCTAATGTTGTGATGTTGTGCTTGCTGGATGCATATTACATAATTATTTGATGG
Source organism: Talinum fruticosum (assembly GCA_021018815.1). Lineage (NCBI taxonomy): Eukaryota > Viridiplantae > Streptophyta > Magnoliopsida > Caryophyllales > Talinaceae > Talinum > Talinum fruticosum. Next base: position 1,244,597 of record JAITYX010000087.1, on the reverse strand, counting down.
TTGTTGATCCGGATATAGAGCTTACAAAGCAAGTTGATCGGGAACTACTTAATTTAAACCAATCATATGATATATGTCCTTCAAATTCAACAAGTGAGAATAAAGAAATGGAAGAATTTAGAGCAAGTCTAGCCAATGCGATGTGGAGGGATTATAATAGTTGTCGTAATGCTCGGTATGTTATAATTCCCTTTTGAATTCTTTGTTTAAGTTCTTGGTCATGAGTTATTTATCTTGTTTCCTAACTAGTCTTGTCTCTTTTGATTATAGGATGAATGTGACATTGAGGACGGAAGCATAACAACTTGTGGAAAGAAGAATCTTACATGGTCCGACGAAATGGACATAATTTTAACGGATGGACTCTTGGAGCAAATGGAGAAGGGTCAAAAATTGGTAGTACTTTCACTAGTACAGCTTTTTCGGATGTTGCTAAATTAGTAGGGTCGAAGTGCAACAAAATGGGATTTTCTGTTTTGAATGTTTAAAAATAGGCTAAAAACGTTGAAAAAAAGCATGCCGATGCTCAAAAATTTTGCACCAAAGTGGGTTTGGTTTCAATGAATCGACACGAGATAATTGAGGCGGCACCGGATGTATGGGAGTCTTACCTTTGGTACGTATTTTCTTTCCCATAATGTACTATTGTTTATCTTCTTAATCTTTTATCTAGAAGCATGGATTTTTTCCAACCATACTTACTTTTCATCATCTCCAGTTGCACCATCACTGAAATTAAAATGGAAAAATAGTTTAGCATGGCAGCTTGTTGGGGATAGATGATGTATTAATCCGGCTCGTACCTCTAATCTTAAGCCTGGGACTGCCATGAGTGTATGATCCATGATTTGCAGTTGCAGGAGCAATGTTATGATCTTTCAAAGTTTGTTATACTAGTTTCATTTATCGATTTATCATGTATTATACAATAGTCCGAATACTGATTGTGATAATAAGGCATTCTGTTTCGATTTGTCATGTATTATAACATCTTGGCTATAGGATAAGAAATTACAATTCTGTTTCTTGGAATAGAATTCTGACAGCAAGATAAATACTCAAATTTGAAAGATCATAGGAAAGGTTCATATTATTCATTTCGCTTATTTCAGCTTGGAAAGGAAACAAGTGCAATAATTCTGTCACAAAACATTTCCTTATTTCAGCATCTCGTTAATTTTTTGTAGGCAAATCTAACAGCGAATACATTTCGCTTCAAACCTGTGAAGAACTTTTATAAGTTGGACCTTTTGTTTGGGAAAGATAGAGCAACCGGAAGTAATGCGGTTGGACCGAAAGAAAGGCAAAAGCAATGGAGAAAAGAACCAACTTCAAGTGATGGTGCTCCTAATGAAGAATCTTCATGTGAACCTTCATCAAAAGACCAAGTTGTGGCCAAGAAATTGAAGAATAAAGTGATGGCAATAGAATTTGTATGTGAGGAGTTGAAATCCCTAAAATCGAGTGTGGATGCTGTAGCTATGGCACTTGAGAAGGGTAATTTAAGAAATTATACCGAAGAACAATTGTATGATGCAATTACGAAGGTAAAAAATTAGTTTGTGACATGATTCTATATATAATTTTGTTTCTAATGCTTTTTTGGGTTAATAGGTTGATGGTCCGAGCTACATATCTCAAATGAAGTCTATCAAGCTCTTTCGAGAGGATCCCAACTCAGTTAGAGCTTTCCTTGCCTGCCCAAATGCTCGTCATGCATTGTGGTTGAAAGTGAAATTTGGCAATAATGTTATCTAATTTGTTAACATTTTATCTCGTTATTGATTGTAAATTTTATAGTTGATTTTTAAAATATTTGGAGAGATGATGGATAGTATGGTGTACTTTTGGGATTGTAGAGATTTAATTCTAGTATTTGGTTTTTGAAGACAATGTTAAAAACATTTATGAGCTCCTTGTCAAATTTGGTTTTTGATTACTTGTTGAGAGAAATATTTACCGCAAGTGCACGGCGTAGCTTGAATTCAAATTACCCCTAAACATGGTACTAAACAATTGACAAGATTCAATGGATATAAACATGAAAACTATAGAGAATTTGCAAAGAGCAAACATAAAGAGAGAGAATTAAGAATTACCCAATAGAAATCCGAATGCTTGAATTCAAATTAATCTTCAAAAATTCAAAATATTAAATTTCAATCTAGAGGGATTTGACAGGTGGAAACTACCCTAGAAACCCTAAAATTTGATGGAGAAAAGAACTGCCAAAAAAATAGACAAAAATCGCTTATAAAGCCGCCGAAACAAGTGTCGCACGGCCGTGCGGAACTTCCGCACGGCCATGCAGATTCTCGCACGGTGGGCCGTGCGAAATGCCTGAACTCTTTGCCTCTCTTGCACGGGCCGTGCAACTTTGGCACGAGGTACCGTGCACGACTTCAACTTCCGTAACTTCTCGCACAGCCGTGCAATATGCGCACAGGGGCCGTGCGGCCTTCCTTGACTTCGGGCCCTTCGCTCGATGATCCGCACGGCTGTGCTCGCTCGCACGATGGGTTGTGCAACTTCTCTTGATGTGTTTTAGGCTTCTTTCTTACTTCCTCTTGGACCCGGACTCTTCTCTTCATCGCTTTTCATTAAATTTACCTCGAATCTCTCAAATTTAAGCCCAAAACCTGTAATAAAGAGATTTACGAGCTTAGGTGACGATAAAGAGAAAATGAGCAAAATCTAACCCAAAACTAAATAAATATCATTGAAATCATCACGGAATTGGGTTAAATAATGCCTTAAAAACCGATAAAAACGAGGTTTAACAATTACAATGTTAAAAACAATTATGAGCTCCTTGTCAAATTTGATTTTTGGTTTTTTCAACGTGATGGTAATTTTTTATTGATTATTATACGTTGTAAGTGATTGGTTTAGTCATGCTTAAGTTACATTACCGATATGTGAGCTTGTATATAATATTTTAATGAGGTTAAAAACTCACTAGATAAGGTTTTATTTATTTTTCCAATCAATTTTCCTATTTCCAAACAATGGAAAAAATGTTAGTTGGAAAATCAGTTTTTTTCCTTGTGTTTTTCTCTAATCCAAACAAGGGAAAAAAATTAGTTTCTCTCAACTTTTTTTCCTTCTCATTTTTTTTTTCCTTTGAATTTTCTTTCCACCCAATTTTCCATGAATCAAACAGAGCCTTAGTAAAATTTTAGTCTAATCTAAGAATTAAATTTGTCATAGATATATTAAGTTATTGTTAATTTCTCTTCTATATAATTTCTCTTTCCAAATTTATAAGTGGGTTAAGAAAAAATTTATATCAAAATTGCTTTATAAAAAGAAAAGTTATACCATGTACTTTGAAACTTAAGTATGGATATAGAACACTTTGAAAACAATAAAAATTATATATATATATATATATATATATATATATATATATATATATTCGGTCATATTCTAGATGAGACACGTGGTTTTTCAATCTAAATGATATGAATCAATACTCAATAGAAAAAAAAATTCAATATATTATACCATCTTTTAACTTTTTATAATTTTTAAAAATTAATTATTTTTTATTGACGTTCTATAAAAAAATTTTGAAGTTACATAATATTCCTGCTAGCCTTGAGTCCACAAGAATTGTAGCGTTAGGATTTTAAATATAGTTGAATGATATCGGTATATATCAGCAAGGTTAGAAATGAGATTCTAATTAGAATTAATGGGTAGTTAGAATTGGAATTGTATAATTAGATCGAAAATTATATGGTTTTAATATTTGTTTGTAATAGTAAAATTTTTTTATAAGAATAGAAATCTTAGTAAACATTGATAAAGATCTATAAAAGTTCAATTCAATTATACTTTGTCCAAGAGTTTGATACAAAAAATATTGTTGTAATGAATTCTCGAATATAACTATATGTATGAGCAATTTATGAAATTTATTTAAGTATCGTAGATCGGATTGTAGAACGTAAAATCATGACAATCTTACAATATAGTTTTAGAACTAAATTAGGATCGTAAGATTATAATGAGTGTTAAATTCTAATAAAAGTTTGATCAATGGAGGGTGTTTTAACTGTAAAATTGTAAGATCATAAGATCGAGATCAAAAGTTTAGTAACCATGCATAACAATTAAATAATCTGTGATAAGGGGAGTTCATAATTTCATTGATTTACAAAACAAAAAATCCAAGCTCGGATTAGTCTATTCTTAGATGATATATACCCAAGGGCCATCCACTATTACCTAAAAAAAGGGAAGAAAATGAACAGCTCCTTTGTGAAATAATCCTCCTTATTAAGTTGTTATATATTTAGTATTTAAGATATGTGATAATAAGAGAATTAAAGTTATCAGAATTAAGCTTGATATCTTAGAGTTACGAGCAAAAGGGAGAAGCAAAAGGACCACCATCGGTGGCCCCATGACAGCCACAGGGCTGTGGCAAAGTGAATCATGGCCAGCCTGTGACAACTGGCTGCCACAGTCACCACCACGGGCAGTGATGCAGACCATGGCATCATTTCTGGCCATCACGGTCTGCACCACGACCGTGGTGCAGCCGTGGCGCAGGACAGAATTTTCTGCCCATTCAAGCGGCCATTTTTCATCGATTTTTGCTTATGTAAAAGCGTTAAAATAACTTCTAAAACCTGGATAGATGGTTATTTAGGATATAATTAATTAATTAATTAATTTAAATAATTAATTAAGAAATTTATGTATGTAAGGTTTTATACTTGATGCAGAAAAATTAGTTCATTCATTCTCTCATTCACTTTCTCTAAAACAATGGAGTTCTCCCATGAAACGTAAAGGGAACTCTTTGAATTTTTCTTCAAAGAATACATAAGGCTTATTGTATCATGAGGGTATCTTTATCGAATAGTGAGCAATCTTTGTAAGGCTAGACAAATAATACCTTAAAAGAAGTGATTTTTTACACCTTGAGCCTTACTTTTTCTCCCTAAATCTAAGTAATGAGCCTTACTTTTTCTCCTTGAATCTAAGTAATCTTTAGTTATTTTCCAACAATCATGACATCTAAAAATAGCTAATATAAACGATTAACTCAAATAATTGATACAATGAGCATACAAGCAACATCTAATACAATCAGTTTATAGCATATTACAAAACATGGCCAAAATTTGCTTCAACGCGGTGTCAACTCTTGCTCAGATGAAGCAGCCGCTAGGATCACAACCACCACTGCAGCTACAATCGCCACAATTATCGATCATGACACAGGAATTCACAGCACAGTCGCAGACATCGGCAGCAGCTTCTACATTCGAAGCCGTGGCTTTACTTTCTTCATCTTCCGGCTCTTTCTTTGCTCCATCTGCACAAGCGAATAGGAGAGTCGGTATAATCGACAAGAACACAGAGACCATGCCAAGAATGAACAGAACTTGAGCTACCCCTACGCCTTCAGGAAGAGGAAAGCCTAAACCATTATTCAGCATTGTACCCAATTGTCTTACCATCGTTTTAGATGTCTTAAGATGATGATCTGTTCTAACCATATGCATATTTATGAATAAATTTGACATTAGATTTGACATGATTTCATTGTTCAAAGATATTGAAAGAGATTTTTAAAAAATGCATTGACCTAGTTGAGATTTGGAGGAGGTTTCTGGCTTTGAGTTGTAGATTCTTGGAAATTGTCAACTGGGTGTTCTTGAGCTGGATCAAGGTATCATGGGCAAAATTTTATCGCAAAAAATGTGGTTGGATCATGACTCTTTCATTTAAGTTACTAATTTAACAATATGGGCAATAATTTAAGCAGGGTGTTTACAAAAAAATGTTACTATTGTGGACTTTGATTCTTAGGGGTAGGGATTTTGACTGAATCAAATCGAATTGGATTTATGATGTTGCTTTAAACTTTGACAACTGTGATGAATAATGAAACCAAGTCATTTTGGATTTTGGACAACTTAGGTAGCCGGTTGAGAAGTTAGTTGCTTGCTCCCTTTGACGTTCTAATTCGTCTACCATTCTAAATATGCTGATAAAATAAATGCTGAATTATACTAATATCTTGTGGCGTATTAGAAGAAAATATCACCCCTAAAAGAGGATTTTTTAGAAATAAAATGAACCAATTTCATAATACTTTTTGGGATTATAGTTTTTATTAATTTCATAAATATATCTGATAACTTGTAAGAATTTGTTTTCAACTATACTAATTGGTAGCATTGGTAAAATTTCGCTCGACCGGATTGCTCGAATTTATCCCACCCAAAAACACCGGATCCATTCATGATTCTTTTTTTTGAAATTTTAATTCGGGTGTAAGATTTTTTTTTTTTTGTTGTCCGAATCCGATATTAGCTCGAATTTAGGCTCATCCAACCCGAAAAAGAAAATGAATATTAGATAAAAATCTCATCCGAGACCGATTTGTTCAACTCAATTTTAATCCGAATTGAAATTTTTGTTAGCACTATTAATTGGAATTATTTGTAAGTTGTTATCTTGATGTCCCATTTTTTGAGCAGTGGCTTATTACCAAGGACGAATTTACTTACAGGCGATGGTTACAGGTGTTCTACGCACTCATTAGTCAAAATATTTTTTCAAAAATTCACAAAGTTTTTAAAGAACTTCAATAAAAATTTAATTATACTTGAAAATTTTTCTAAGATGATATTTCCAAAAGTGAAAAGAAAGGATTCTTAAATTCTGAATATATAATGGTTTTTCAACAGAGGGCATCTATATATGGACATACTTCCAATAAGTTAATGTGTATTTGAATTGGCATATCTTGTAACTTAACCCAAAGTGGAGGTAGTTTGGACCACAAGTTGTGTTAAAAATCACCACTATGGTGGTCCTCATTGCTGAAAGCATAATCTAACAGCAAATGTTGCCTAAGCTGGAAAATATTCTTCGATAAACCCCACAATTTTTTTTACTATAAAAAATAAAAGCTCTATCACTTCAATTTGACTTGTAGTGCAAGAGATAGGGCATTTTTAAAAGAACCTCTCGACCCCATATTAGTATAATAGGCTAGTCATGTTTCAAAACCATACCTACCTTACAAATAAATCGTAAATTAACATGACCTCTCACGTAAATGCCTTACAAACTTGAAGTACGAATATAATATAGGTTTTTCTAATCTTGTGTATTAAATTAATATAGGGATTACTGAAATTTAAATTTGAAACCTCCTACTCATAAGACTTTAATACCATATCAAAAATCAATTCAACCAAACGTTTCAATTAATAGTTGAAATGCCAACAATAAATTTAAGCTCTAACAAGAATGTCTAATGTTCTTTTTCCTGCACTATTACCCTCTAATTTGCACCAGGGTCATCACTTACCCTATCTGTTGAAATTGTTTTCTTCCCTGAAATATTATGTGGTTTCTTTCCTACCACAAAATATATACACTATGTGCCAGATTAGCTTTGAAAATATGAAGCTATATATTTGATTCGGGTATTTCCTGACAGCTTCAACTCAACCGACACGTCACCGGCCGATCGGCCTAATCAGTTGGATAAGGGAGGAATCGCCCAAGATAACCCTTAACGGGTCGGTAAAGCCCAAAACCCACTAGAGCTAAGGTTTCCCTTGAACCACGGTAAAATACCCTTTTGCCCCTTTAAGATCTCCTATAAATACTCATCACTTCTCAAACCCAAGGCATGTTATGCTTTTATGTTCATTTGGACAAGACATCTCATTGAAGGATAATCACTCAAGCTTCTAAGCTCTCAATTCCCATCTACGTTCATAACGTTCATCGGTGTTCATCAGTACACATTCATCCCCGAGAACTTCCATCTTTGGAAAACTTCTCGACTCCCAAGGAATCCCCCACGCACATCGAGGAAGATCTCCTCGATCCATTCAAACTTAGTTCATTACTAACTTGAGCGTCGGAGGGCGTTCCCGGGATCCACCACCCGGGCTTCGCCTTTTGCGGGTTCAAGCAGTCGTCATTCGGACTCGGATCGATCGTGCCACGTCCTCGGAACCGGAAGCAGTAAATCCTTCCTCTCTCCGAATCATCATCCACATCATCGACTCGGTTTTCCCGGAAACAATATTAAATAAAAGGTGGTCATGGCTTTTGTTCTCCTCTCCGATCCTCACGAAGGACACATCGGCTGTCAATTACATTAGGAAATCGCATCCGGAGTGGCCTGTTTTTGGTAGGAAGTCTTCCAGGAATCATTAGCCATGACATAAAGTTATTTCTAGCCGGGCACTAAAAATGGCGACTCAAACCCCCTCCCAAGTTTCAGGGGTATACCTTCAGCTAAGAATCATCTCGAGTATACCTTATTCTAAATTTTTTGATACGATACAATATAGAGTTCAGTTGTACTTGCTCACCCTTACAAAAGCATCTCTTGCTTCACATGAGGACTATATAATCATAAGATGTAAGGCTGTCAATAAATTATAAGAAAAACCCTAGCCTCCATCCCTTCTATAAAGACTGCCACAAATATTTGTTGTTGATGGTAAGTCCCGTATTGGTTGATTTCTACAGTAAACCTTAGTTTTTTTTTTTTTTGGAGGACAGTAAACCTTAGTTTAATACTCCCTTCTCTCCTAAAGAGTTATCAAATTTAGGAAAAATACAAAAGAAATTATTTATTTATTTATTTAATTTGTTATATTATTTATGTGTACTAATAAATTACTATTTCAAGTTTCCAGGTAAAATCTTTGCAATAAATAAATATAAAATTTCTAAAGGATTAGATGTATAACTTCAATACTACATTGACAAGTATTATAGGACATTTAAAAGTGTAATTTTTGATAACTTTTTGGGACGGAGAGGAATTAGTTTGCGAAAAACGTTTATCCCTTCATTTGTAAGAGTTTTAATTTACTCTTTGATAGGATTATTAGTCTCTTTTTATGACAATTTTGTTTAATTGGTATGGTAACGGACACTAGATGAAGACTAACTTTCAAATCGCTATACCACAAATTGTGAGATCCTCTGTCAACGATAAAGATGCAAAGTCATTGAAGATTATTTATGACAAGATTACCATAATTACGAAGTTAGACGTTAGTAAGATTTATATTAGTTATCTGAAAATTGAATTTCATGTTTGTGTTTTAGATCTACAATTAATTATTCACGATTTTTATTATAAGTATAGTTTGATATTTTGTTAATGAAATTTTTATATTTTTAATTTAAATAAAATGACCATATTATTATAAAGAAAAGGGTGGCACATGCCTTCTTCTGAATTTTGCTTCTAAAATAGATGCCAAACCATTAAGCATACATTTATTGCACATTTTCACATTAAAATTCATTCTCCACTAGTTACAACATGTGGTGCACACCATCCATACCACCTTTAGAGCAAGTAAAAATGAGCATCACTTTTTGGAGCATCTTGATCCACAAAAGCTACATGTAATACTTACTTATTTGAAGAATATAATTGTGAGTGTTGTCCATATTGATAAAATATGATATTGAGTATGTACGTAAATTTTTAAATTACTCCATTTATGTTCGTTTTATATTAGAATCTTATCAGCTTACATGTATTTGCTTGGAAAACAACCCAGAACAAGACAAAAGGCAAAACCTGAAGTTTTTTGATATTGACATTGCCTGAATGTGGAACAGCAGATGAGATTATGCAGTCCATTCACAAAAGATGAAATCAAAAGTATGATTTTTAGCATTCCCAATGAAAAATCCCTTGGACCAGATGGGTTCAGTAGTGGATTGTTTAAAGAGAGTTAGGCAAATACAGGAAAGTTAGTGACAGAAGCAGTGCAGGAATTTTTCAAACTGGGGAAAATGCATAAAAGCTAGAGCACCGCAAATTTGGTAATACTTCCCAAGGTAGCTTGTCCTCAAACTGCATCTGATTTCAGACCTATATCATGTTGCAATGTTATAATGTATTTCTAAGCTCTTGTGCTTGAGACTCAACTAAGTGATGCCTGAGTAAATCAATCCCAGTCAAGGAGCTTTTGTAAGGAATTGTGAACTTCTCTACAATGTGCTACTTTGCCAAGAAATTGCAAGAGGGTACCAAAGGGTTAACATCTCACCTAGATGTCTATTCAAAATCGACATGAAAAAAGCATATGACTCGATCCATTGGGAGTTTGTGGAGGAAGTATTGAAGGGGCTTAAAGTTCCTAATGAGTTCATCAAATGGGTGATGACATGTATCACTACTTCTTTCACTATTTCATTTGATGGGGACACACATGGATACTTTGAAGGAGAAAAAGGGCTTCGACAAGGAGATCCAGACCCCCTCCCTTCTTTTGTACTCTCAATGGAGTACTTGTCCAGAGCGTTAACAAGAGCTACACAACACTCCAACTTCAGATACCATCCTAAATGCTCCATAACTAAGCTGAATCACCTTATGTTTGCAGATGATCTAATCATCTTCTGTGCTGCAAAAATAATTATGCAAACCATGCAAGATTTCTCAGTTACATCTGGGATGGAAACCAATAAGCAGAAATCTGTCATAATTATGGGGGGAGTGTCTGAGAGGTTGAGGCAGCAAATTATAAAATTAACAGGTTTTACAGAAGGCAAGATCCTTGTAAAATACCTTGGTGTTCCTATATCAGCTGGTCGATTCAACAAAATTGACTGCTCAATACTGATTGATAAAATCACAGCTAGGCTGCAATTATGGAAAGCTAGAAACCTATCCTACATGGGCAGAGTCACATTGATCAATTCAGTCTGCATGGGACTCTACCACTTTTGGGCCCCAATATTCATTTTGCCCCAAGAAGTGATTAAGTTTGTAAATGATAAATGCAGGAACTTCTTGTGGGGGCAACTAAAGAATACAAAAAGCTCCCTTTGTCTCATGGAAGGATACTTGTAAACCTAAGTCATATGGAGGAACAGGGATCAAGAATCTCAAAGCATGGAATGATGCATGTGCAGCAAAAACTTGTTTGGGTTGTGGCTAAAAGAAAGATGTATTATAGGTTAAGTGGGTACATGAGAAATACCTCAAAACTGAAGATTGGTGGGGTACACCCCAAGTGGAGAAGTTTTCCGGTATTGGAAAAAATTATACTTCATCAAGGACCAATTCAAATGGGGCTGCAGCTGTAACAAAAAATGGAGTTGGGGGCATGATGGGAAGCCTGATTACACTGTGAATGCAATATACCTTTGGAATCTGAATTTGCACAACAAAACGAGATGGGCTCGGGCTGTATGGTCTGGGGTGAATTTACCTAGACATTCATTTCCATTTTGGGTGTTAATGCACAAAAACTACCTGTTAGGACAAGGCTAAACAGGTTTATGCCTTAGATTGAAAAAAATTATGGCATCTATGGCAATGCAGAAGAGAGCATGGAACACTTATTTTTTGACTGTGATCTAGCCAAATATCTGAGGGAGGACCTGTCCAAATAGAGTAGGGTGCTCCTAGGTGGAAACAATTTATGGATATGGATCCAAAAGATGTTGAACATGAAAGGGGAAGGATGGAAGAAGAAATTGATATGGGCAGGAGCAGCTGCAATGATATACTCAATATGGACATATAGAAACCAGAAAATCTTCAACAACATCACCAAGGATTACTCAACCATATCCAAGAACATCAAAGCAAAAATCACAATGAGGATACAAAGCTTGGCTTGGGGATTGAAGAAGTATGAAAATTGTATAGCAAAACTCCTATTGTTCTTAGATAGCTGAGTCCATATGTAATGGCTGAAGCCTAAAATTCACAATTGGTAATGAATACAAATTTAAATTCTTACCAATAAATATATATATATATATATATATATATATATATATATATATATATATATATATATATATATATATATATATCTTGATTATTTATATTACCATTTGTGTTTCAAAAGATGATCATCTCCAAAAATAATTTTTTAAAATTTTGTTTTGTGAGTCTGTTACAACTAATATTTTTACGGGTAGTGATAATGCTCGCTTACATCTAGATCTCCCTAAATTCTAGGAAAACAAGATCCCCACTAAAAATAATAGTTATTTTTTGAAGGGTTTACTTAGATGCTTGATCCAATCTATATACTATATAATAGCAATCTTTTCAAAAGTATGACATGGCGGCTTGAGAGTGAATTTAGGAGTTTCGTCCAATAAAAAATTGATAATTTATTTTTAAAAACAAAAGGTTTTCACTTATATATGGCTCTCTTTTACTCCTTGCCAAAATAAAAAATAATCATAAAATAATAATAATAATAATAATAATAATAATAATAATAATAATAATAATAATCTATACAATATATAATAGTAGTATTTTTAAATCGGTAAAAAATAATAATAATATATAATCATAATGATAAAATAATAATAATAATATTATTATTAATAATAGTAAATAATAATAATAATCATAATAATAATAATCATAATCTATACAATATATAATAGTAGTATTTTTAAACCGGTCAAATATTACGAAGGGAGTGATTGTAGAAGTTTAGGGCAATTTTAACCATAAAAATTAGTCGTTGATGTAAATAATTAGATAAATAAAAATATAATTTACCGAAATAAAAAATTCCTTTTATAAGTGGACTCTCCTCTCCTTTTTTTTTTTTTTTTGTGTGTGATAATATAGTCTTATTAGTATTTTTTTCTCCTTCATATGTTGAAACAAATGTTGAATAATGGTAATTAGCTTACGTGGAGTTAAAAGTTCACCTTTCATGTTTCTTTTTATAGTTTCAAAATCTTAATTTAGTTTATTTTAGTTTTAATTGTTTGCGATATAAACATAATAAAGTCGTCATTTAGGATTAGCAAAATTTAGGAACAAAAGAAATGACATATTTGCTAATAAATAAAAAATATACAAAATTATATAATAAATTAAATCAAAAATCTGCAAAAATATAAAAGTAACCTAAAACCAAAAAAAATTTATAGTTTTTCAGAAAAATTAAACATAATTAAAAATAATAAAATAAAAATATAATCTTAAACAGAAAGTAAAAGAAATAATAAAATGCACTAAATAAATGAAAAAATAAATAATTAAATTACCAGAATAATTAAATTATTTTTTGGACCTGAATATATCCTAAACACCTAAAATCAAAATGAAAAAATAAATTTATAAATTTATTAAATTAAAGACCTGCTTTAACCAAAATTAGAAAAAAATCTAAAAAATTATCAAATCAGTTATAAGAACTAAGAAAATTAATACTAATAGATTAAAGACTCTAAGTAAACCCTATAATAATATAAAAATAAAATTAACCGAAGAAGACTAATTTTATTCTAACTTCTAACAAACTAACTAAAAAATAATAAAAATGAACAGAAAAGTAATCTGAAAATTAAAATATATTAAGACATAAAATAAAATTAATATATATAGTTATGTATTTATTTATTTAGGGTTGGATTGTATATTAGCTCTCATTTATTTTTATGTATATTAATATTTAATATTATTTTGGGCCTAAAATATAATAATTTTGTCTAACATTATCAATTTTTCATTGTTGATGGTGTTTTTTGACTTGATGCCATAAAATTGTATTAGTTTAAAATATATTTATTATAAGAATTTTTAAAATTAAAATCAACATGAACATGTTATAAAAATAATATTTAAATATTTAACTATCTAAGGAAGCAATTTAATTATTACATTCATCCTTTGTACGGAATGATTTAATAAACCTTAAGAAATCATAAATTAATATAATAAAAATATAACAACTACATATATACTTGATATTAATAATTAAAAATGCCTACAAGATAGAAAGTTATGATTCAAATATGTTGTGGAATAAAACGTAATGAAGAAAAAGTTAGGAATTATATTGCTACAGTTCGTAATTTGTGAACTTTAAGTTCGTAATTTGTGTTATGTTTAAAGGATTGCAAACTTATTATGCCAACTTCTATGAAGCGCATATGACTTCGAATAAATTAATTTGTCTCAAAATTTTTGCACAATATACAAATCATTTTTTTGTTAAAAATACGGTTTATTTTAGTTTCTTCCTAATATGTCTATCTCGTGACTTATTATTGACAAACATATTTAAATCATATCTTTTATTATTGTAAGTTTTCTAAACTATTAAAAGATGAGAATTTGCTATCAAACCTCCCCGCCATCTTGAAATAGAACTTTATGTTACTCTTATTGTGTTAATTAATTGAGAGGAAGAATTGTGTCTCGAGGGAAGCAATTGGTGTTAATCGAGTAAAACATATATTTATAAAATCTCAATTATATCAATATTTTTGCCCCATTGATTTACTACTAAAATCGTGATCACTTTTCAATATAAGTACAAAACACGGATGATTTTATTACCCTACGCCGCAAATTGACCTATCATGCCCTTTACTATGATACAAATTACCTATTATAATTGTTAAATATATTTGGATCACTTCTATCATATAATATTTTTCACTATTAATCTCAATATAAGTAGTTATTATATGTTTAATTATCTTTGTGTGCGAGAGGCGGTAAGAATAGATAAATCATTATATTCACCTTATAATTTTAAAAAATGAGATCCCATTATAGGTATATGTATACTTTTTAAGAGTTCGTGTAATAATTAAGTCAATGATGTTTTAATAGGTTGGTTGCATATAAATACTTATCTAAGCGTCTATTAAGTTAAATTAGTATTGACTTTGTGGAGAGTTATGAGTTATAAGTTTGATATTCTTTTATTGATTTGATGTACTTTGTGTTGTAATATTAATTTGTGATATAATGATATTTATTGTCATATATAGGTCATCTAACTCAATATCTACCAATTATATATTATTCATTTTCCTAATGATATTTATCTTTTGATACCCAAACATATTGTCACACTATTTCTATAACTCGTATGAGTTAGGATTATTTAAATTGTTTGATTCTTAGAGGAGCCTTGCTTCTTAATATTCCAAATTACGAGTGTAATTTTAAAACCTTGATGATATTTTTTAATATTCTTTTTTATTTATTATTTTAGATTATTTATTTATTCTTTTGAAATTTAGAATGATTGGAATATGAATGTGTCTTTGGGCTCTAATGATTTTTATGTGTTGGGTTCCGATAATTTTAATAAGTCATGAAAGCGTTTTCGCTATAAGGGGTTAACATGTAGAAGAATGTTGTTGAAAGTGAAACCATTTAATAAAATCAAATGATCGAGAAAAACAAACTCACAAGCACAACATCGCTCCGTAATTTAATAATTTTTAAATTATGCATTGTATAACATTACTCCGTGCATAATACGGGTCCGGACTAGTTTCAACCGAAAAGAAAGCCAAGAAGAATTACAAATGTTGTATGATGATAATTTGTCAATTTACCAATTTTTATATGTTAGTACTGGAGTAGGAAGCGGGCCCAACAAAAAAATAAAAAAATATTTTTATCCCCCTGAAATGACATTTATGCCATCGTCTGTTTGGTCGGCTCCCGCATATAATTAAGCAGTTCATTTTTCATTTTTCATTTTCCTCATTCGCTCTCTACTCAACCCCGCCACTTTCCTTTTTCTAATCCCCTCCAAATTTAAATTTCAATCACATTAAATATTCAAGCTCTCTCTCTCTCTCTCCCTCCTATCTTTGGATTGCTGCTCAAGTCTCAGCTCGAGGACTCCAATCTCCTACAAAAAATGGTGAATTATCTCTCTCAAAATCTCTCTTACTCTTTATCTTCATACTTTCAGAGGTCTATCTCTTCTTTTTCAGGTTGTCATACAGAAAGTGAAGGAACCGAAGATCAATGAGCAGAACTCGCTTCTCCTGGTTTACCATCTCACTATTTTTTGTTTTGATGTATTAAGAAAGAATGAAATTTTTCCTTATTTTTTGTAAAAAAAAAAAATTTCTAATGTAATTTAAACTCTCTAATTTTTTGTTGAATTTTTAATTTGGTGATGAATATTTGTTTATTCTGATGAATTTTGATTTTTACTGATGAATATTTGTTTATATTAATGAATTTTTTAATTTTAGTTATAAATTTTTGTTTGTTTTGATTAATTTTTTTTAGTGACGAATATTTATTTATGATGAATTGATGTGAACTGAAATTCTTCTTATGATGAATAAATAAGTAAAATTTTAATAAATTTTTGTCACTTTTTATGCAAGTAGAATATGATTTTTCTTTGTTAATATTTTTAAGTCTTAGTAATGAATATTTATCAATTTTCATGTATTTGAATTATTTCATATTGAATATGCATTTTTTTGATGAATATATAAATCTGAATATGTCAATTTTTTCATTATGAAAGTTTACTAATTGCTGATGAATTTTTCTACTAAATGAAGTTACTTGATGAATTTTTAAAGTATAATGATGAATATTTGTTTTTTTTTTTTGATATATTTGTACAGTTCCACATTGAATATATATATTTTTTGATGAATATATATAAATTGTAATGATGAACATGTCAAGTATTAATATTAATGAATATTTTCATATCTATGATGAATTTATCGATATTAAGATGAGCATGTTAATTCTGTTGATTTTTATTGATGAATTCACTAATTGTACCAATAAATATTTGTTTGCTTGATAAATTAATAAAGTTGTATTGATAAATATGCTATTATTTATGATGATTTTTTATTAATTGCTAATGAATTTCTGCAGAGAACTAAGTAATAAATGTAAGTGCAAGGTCATATAATACATGGATTAAAGAATATGCCAAGAAGATTAATGAAGATTTCCTTAAGGAGCATGAATATTGACAAATATAGACATTTTTTAAATCAATTACTATTATTGTAAAATTCATCACTCGTTGTTATAAAATTCCTTATTTTAGTTCAATATTCATTTGTAAAATACTCGATATACTTGTTTTTTAATTTTTATGCCTTTTACATTAATAATAAAAAGCTTGTATGGATAAATTTTTTAATTAGGAAAACATATGTTTAAATAAACTTTATACAAAAAGGTGTAATTAAGTAACTAAATTTTAATTTATTATTTTCTATAAATAAATAAATATAAAAATAAATTCATTAATGTTGCTATAAAATTTAAAAAAAAGTTATCGTTTGGTTATAAAATCATCAGCGGAAAAAAATTATTATTTTATTAAAAAAATTATTCTATATAAAAATTCATCATCTTATCAAAAAAATTCACCTCTACTACTCTAGGGAGTAGGATATAATTTTTGTGTTTGGTACTAGTTTTTGAGGTAGGAGTTAGTAGTTTGGAGAAGTTAAACCGCTACTTATTTAAAAATGTAAGTATTTGTCAAATTAGTGGTTGACATGATTAAAGGTTTATGTATTGTTTTTCAAAAGTTATTCAAAGTTTTTTTTTTTCCAAACCAATACATAATGTTGCATATATATTTCAAAAATTCTCCTTTACTTTCTAAATTCTTCTATCCATTGTGTATTTTTAAGTCATGTTATATAAATTTGCTACTTAAACAACTACCATTACCAAATACACTTATATTAAATTATTAGTTTTTTAACTCGTGCTAATGTACGGGCTCTGATTATAATATTTGTTTAAAAATTATAACATGCATATTATGTTATTCCTTTTTTCTCTAATCTTTAAAAAATTCTATTGGTTTGATCATAAAAAATTAATACAATTTAACAGTTAGTAATATACATCTTGACCTTCAAAAGTAATATGTTTAATACTTAGTTACATGTAAAGTGAGTGAGCTTAATAATTTTTAATTTAAAAAATTACTTTTTAGTAAGATCTAAGTTTTTTAAAAAAATAATATTCTAGTTCAAAAAAATTATTACTAATAATATAAATTTTTTAAATTATTAGATTATAAAATATAATAATTATATTATTATTATTATATATTATATTACTATTATATGAGAGATTATAATTTTAATTTATTTCACTTTGATCGAGTAATTATTATTTATTTTTATTAATATGAATTTATTAATTTTATAATATTTATATTTTTATTAATAACAATTAATAAACACTCCATTAAAAAGGAAAAAAACGACTAATGAATGTAAATTTAATGAAAACCTATGAGATAACCTCAAAACCCAATATTTATCTTTAAAATAAAATATTATATATTGTTTAATATAAATTTTTAGATTCATAGCTTATGTATTAATTTTTGAAGAAGTACGATGAATAGGCTTTTTCTACAATTTATAAAATTTTTAATTAAATATTAATCTACATACTTTATCATAATTATTTATAGAGGTTTCACGTATTAATTTTAAATTATATTCTAAAGGATATGTTAGCATTCCAATTAGTACAATCTATTGAATGTTGCTTTAAATTACAAAGCATTATAATCATCAACACCTTAAAAGCTTATGGGACATATTTGGACATCGTAATATTTACATTGGTTTCTTTTAAAATACTTATTTATAATTTTATCAAGTTTTACATTTTGCTTTGTCTTCCTTTGTGTCCAAATTTATCACATATATTTATTTTTAAAATTCTTTTATAATTCATAAGAGTATGTAAATAGATAATAAATAAATATTATTTTCGTAAAGGTATGTATAAATATGATCACATAAAAAGAAAATTGAGGTTCCTAATAATAGAAATAGATTGACCTCATTCGGAAAAAAAGGACTTTGTGCTTTATATTTTGTATTTATAATTTATTTTAATATTACTAATGATTAAGGAAAGAAGAAAGAAACAAAAAAATATTATAAACATAAATGGTACTTGGTTTACAAAATAATTCAAAACTTATAAAATGAAGAGCAAAAGTCCACATAAAGTATGGAATTAGAATAAAACATTACCAAAAAAATTGATTAATATAAAATGGCTAGAGAAGCATATTAAACTTACTTAAATTTTTTTTTTTAAAAAAACAATGGCAAGTTCTTGAGAAACAGAAAGAAAGGGCCTAT
Organism: Talinum fruticosum; assembly: GCA_021018815.1. Taxonomy (NCBI): domain Eukaryota; kingdom Viridiplantae; phylum Streptophyta; class Magnoliopsida; order Caryophyllales; family Talinaceae; genus Talinum; species Talinum fruticosum. The sequence continues at coordinate 1,225,661 of JAITYX010000087.1, read as the reverse complement.
AAAGGTGCAAACATTAGTAAAATAACATATTCGAGTAACTATAGAGCCACTTATTATATTTGATATAAGAGTTGATAATATTTTCAATCATAAAAGAATGAATAATATTTTTGAACATAAATAAAAAAAACTACACAAATACTACCATTAAAATGAAAGAAACAAAGAAGAGGAAAGGAAAAATATAAGAAGATGATGAAAAAAGATACAAAAAACTTATGAAGAGAAAAAAAAATTACAACTAAATCTATCTATTCTACTATAATTTGCTGATTAATCTATCAAAAAAATAATTTATTAACAGAATTACTTTATCTATCTTCCTTTAATAGAGTATTACTCTCCTCCTTTAACAGATTTCTAATTAATAAATTAAACTGCTTAATTGTTAGACCGATTTGAAAGACAAAAGATGTGGTATTTGATGAATATAATGATCAGTTAGCGAGACATTAATGGAGTTATATTAATGATATTTTCTTTACTTGATCTATTGATACTAATGCATGATTTGATATGCTATCGATTTATAGGTTTGAACTTCTTAACCTCTAATTATTAGATTTATAAAGGAATTTAAAATATAATGAATTGTTTTAGAAATTTTTGTTTTAATTATTAACTGCAAAGAAAAAGATCAATCGGCGTACTTAATAGAAATAATAAGATAATTTAATAGTTTTTAGTAATTAGTTATTTACTTGCTCATTAATAAACTCTACCTTAATGTTATTAAATTAAAAAAATAGCTACTTCAATACGAAACCAACCATAAAATTCAAAAATATATATAAAAAAAATAGTTATTTTAATGTATTTTCTAAATCTAACTTCAGAATATATATATAAATATATATATATATATATATATATATATATATATTAATAATAATAATAATAATAATAATAATAATAATAATTAAATATCTAATCACTAATCATCAAACCATGACAGCTCATCGCTAATATCTATACACTATATAATTCCAATCTTTTCAAAAAGATGACATGGCGGTCTGAGAGTGAATTTAGGAGTTTCGTCCAATAAAAAATAATAATTTATCATTAAAAAAAAGTTTTCACTCATATATGGACTAATTTTTACTCCATCCCAAAATAATAATAATAATAATAATAATAATAATAATAATAATACTATTTTATGGACCTAATAGCCTAAAAACCTAAAATAAAAATTAAAAAACTAAATTTATAAATTTATTAAATTAAAAACATGCTTTAACCTAAATTAGTAAATAAGTCTGAAAAATTATCAAATCAGTTATAAATTATAAAATTATCTAATCTTAATATGAAAATTAAATAATAATTAATCATCCTAATTAATTCATAAAAATATAAAACAGAAAATAAAAACAAAACTAAGTAGAAAATTAATAAATAACAAATATACAAAATTATATAATAAATTAAATCAAAAATCTGAAAAAATATAAAAGTAACCTAAAATCCAAAAATTTTTTTTTTATAGTTTTCCAGAAAAATTAAACAGAATTAAAAATAATAAAATAAAAATATAATCTTAAACAGAAAGTAAAACAAATAATAAACTGCACTAAATAAATGAGAAAATAAATAATTAAATTATCATAATATTAAAATTATTTTTGGATCTGAATATATCCTAAACACTTAAAATCAAAATAAAAAACTAAATTTATAAATTTATTAAATTAAAGACCTTCTTTAACCTAAATTATTAAAAAGTCTAAAAAATTATCAAATCAGTTATAAAAACTAGAAAATTAAATCTAACAGATTAAAAAGATTCTAACTAAACCCTATAATAATATAAAAATAAAATTAACTGAAGAAGACTAATTTTTTAAAATAAAATTAATATATATAGTTATGTATTTATTTATTTAGGGTTTGGATTGTATATTGGCGCTCATTTATTTTTATGTATATTGATATACAATATTATTTTGGGCCTGAAATATAATAGTTTTGTCTAACATAATTAATTTTTCATTGTTGATGGTGTTTTTTGACTTGGTGTCATAAAATTATATTAGTTTAAAATATATTTATTATAAGAATTTTTAAAATTAAAATCAACACGAATATGTTATAAAAATAATATTTAAGTATTTAACTATCCGAGGAAGTAATTTAGTTATTACCTTCATCCTATGTACGTAATGATTTAATAAACCTTAATAAATCATAAATTAATATAATAAAAATATAAAAACTACATATATACTTGGTATTAATAATTAAAAATGCCTACAAGATAGAAAATTATGATTCAAATATGTTGTGGAATAAAACGTAATGAATAAAAAGTTAGGAATTATATTGCTTCAATTCGTAATTTGTGTACTTTAAGTTCGTAATGAATAAAAATGCCTATCATGCCCTTTACTATGATACAAATTACCTATTATTGTTAAATATATTTGAATCACTTCTATCATTATAATATTTTTCGCTATTAATCTCAATATAAGTAGTTATTATATGTTTAATTATCTTTGTGTGCCGATGTATGTAAGAATGGATCAATTATTGTATTCACCTTATAATTTTAAAAAATGAGATCCCATTATAGGTATATGTATACTTTTTAAGAGTTCGTGTAATATTTAAGTCAATAATATTTTAGTAGGTTGGTTGCATATAAATATTTATTTAGGTGTCTATTAATTTAAATTAGTATTGACTTTGTAAAGAGTTATGAGTTATAAGTTTGATATTTTTTATTGATTTGATGTACTTTGTATTGTAATATTAATTTGTGACATAATGATATTTATTGTCATCTAACTCAATATCTACCAATCATATATTATTCCGTTTCCTACTAATATTTACCTTTTGATACCCAAACATATTGTCACACTATTTATATAATTGTATGAGTTAGTATTATTTAAATTGTTTGATTTTTAGAGGATCCTAACTTCTTAATATCTCAAATTACGTGTGTAATCTTAAAACCTTGATGATATTTTTTAACATTTTTTTAATTTATTATTTTAGATTATTTATTTATTCTTTTGAAATTTAGAATGATTAGAAGATGAATGTGTGCTGGGCTCTAATGATTTTTATGTGTTGGGTTATAATAACTTTAATGAGTCACGAAAGCGTTTTCATTATGAGGGGATAACATGTATAAGAATGTTGTTGTTGAAAGTGAAATCATTCAATAAAATCTAATGATCGAGAAAAGAAACTCACAAGTATAATATCGTTGCGTAATTCAATAATTTTTAAGCTTACACATTCTACAACGTTACTCAGTCAAATAACTATTTTTATCAACGTTAAAAATATTTATAAATTATATTATAGTGCCAAATATATAATCGCGTATATGGAATGTAGTACAGTAGTATATAATCGCGTAAATTTCGGAGAATAATCCCGTCAAGCCCATTTCATGCCTATCATCATTTGACTCAATTTTGAAATTCTGTAGAATCATTGGCGTGCTTTGGTGCCTCTTTACCCGTCCCTTTCCTGCGGTCTTACTGTTTCTCGCTAAACTTCACAAGCAAATGGCGAGGAAGCCTGAGGAAGACTACGATTACTTGTTCAAAGTCGTACTAATCGGCGACTCCGGTGTCGGCAAATCTAATCTTCTCTCCCGTTTTACTCGCAATGAGTTCTGCTTGGAGTCTAAATCCACCATCGGCGTCGAATTCGCAACTCGAACTCTTCAGGTTTAAACACCCTCTCTCTGTCTTTCTTTGTCTTGGAACTGGGTTGGTTTGATTATTTGAATTTCTGATCTGGGCAGCCGCCAATCTTTCATTTTCTTGTGGATTTGCACCCTGATGAGCATTTATTGAACTGGGTTTGTCTGGAATTTGAATTTTTCATGTGAAGTCACGGATAATTTTTCATTTTTTTGGAACTTTACGTTCTGGGTACCAGTTACTATGCAGTTATTAATTGTCTGCAGTGCTTATGAGCTTAGTTTGCTTTAGTGTTACTTGGTGGATCTGATGTGAGAGAAAATGGCATGATTAAATTCCATGGATATTTTGGAATTTGAATTTTATATCTTTTCTTGTTGTTATGTTGAGAAATCAAGCTAACTTGGTGATTCTTATTTTAGTGCTCTGTGTTTAGTACATCTTGTTTCTGTTTCCTGTGGCTGTCTTAGTTTGTGAACTGAGCCATATCGAATTGGAAATCTTAGGATTATACTAAACATAGTCCTGTAAGGCTGTAAATTTTAGGAGTCTTAAAAAATCTAAGACACTTTAATATCAGATGAGCTGAACATATTGCTTGTGTGCACGCTGGTTTGAGGTTGTTTGTTCTTGAGGGAAGAAAACCACAGATGTATACTTTGAGAGCATTAATAGTGGTCGGAGTAGTTTGAGTAGCTAGAGAGCAACGAACTTTGCAGTTTTTTCATCCATTATTCAAGAAACTGAATCCTGCGCCAATCATCTAACAGCTTTCTACACAGGCCCACAGTGACTTTGTTTGCGGTAATATTTTTACTATCTCCTTCTATGATGGGTAAGAAAACTGTGGGAAAGGAAGGTGGTCCTTCTAATTGGTCTCTGAAGGTCACAACTGCCAAACAACATTATATGCTACCAGCTGGAGGATTGGATCCGGCCTCTGACTCTATTTATTGGCAAAAGTACATAGGATATGGGTGCTTGAATTGAAAGAAGTGGGGGCCTAGGGTAAATGGTATATGTTAAGTCTCATCACCATGATATATTTTGATTAGCAGGCTCTCTTGGATATTTTGGAGGGGAAAGCTTAGTTTTAGAAAGTATGCTAAGTGCACTTCAGGTGAGAGGCTAGGATGTAGCTCGACATGCTCTAGCTGCTGACTTTCAAGGAAGCCTGAAATGTGCTCCTTGGAAGGGCCTTGAGGCGCTTCTATGTCTAATTGAGTTTTTGAAAGCAAAGCCAATAGAAGAAGAGAAGGGTTGCCTAACAATGAAAGCTCCAAAATCCTTCAAATTGACCTTTTCTTAGTTAGACAATCGCGTTTTGTGTAGTAGTCCTTGTTTGATTGCATGGAGTTGCAACGAGGTCAACCCTAAACCCAAACAAACCCTAGTATCAGAACCTGGATTTTTGAAAGAGTTTTGTTCAAATTGGAAGCACATATGGTGCTCCAATTAAGACAGAGAAGGCCAACCATCCTTTCCCATACTTTTCAAGTGGTCTTGTTTTGCCAATATCACCAATTTACTTCAGCAGGCGGTCAAAATCTTGTTCTTCTTCTTCGTCGTCTTTGACCAGTTCATTGATCTTGCTAAACAGTGAGTGGTAGTATAAGACAAAAGGATGGCAGAAAAAGAGAAGGGGAGGGGTTAGCTAGACTTTGAAAGGGGAATGCATTTCCTGTCTTACAATTTAAATTCAAACATTGTCTTTCCCTCTTTATTTCTTTCTTCTTTTTCTTAAAATATAGTCTTTAACCTATTGTATGGGAGGGAAGAGTTAGTGATCTCCTCTTTTTCCTTGTGTCTTATTAGTTTGTTTTCTTTGTACGTCCATAAATTTGAGATGTCTTCTTCCTCATGTACATTTTTTTGGTGCACTTCCTAGTATATTGCAATTCCTCTTTAGTCCTTCCTCATATATTAAACTTCAATTAGAGATTATCTTTAATGATATGATGTCAATTATATAATTTCATACAAAATGTGTTTTGTGGCCGATTTTAAGGCATTTACCAAAAATGTGTGCTGCATAGCCCGGCACCTCATTCCTTGTGCCCTTTAGCCTTTTGCAACAAAGAGTAGAAGTTCAGTTAATGGAAATAAAGGTGATTAAGGGGAGGGGTGGGAAGGAAGCTAGTTTATTTTTCACTTTATTTGGGATGTTAGTAAGGATAATTGAGAGGATGGGAGTTCAATTGAAAACTAATTTTGCAAGCTAGATTAAATGGGATTAACTGGTCTCTCTTCCCTTTCCATTCCTCTCTATACCCTCAGTTCAAACAACCTGTAAAGGTCAATGCAAGTCAAATTTCAGATATAATATGTTGATATTGATCTTGTGACTTTAACTAAATTACCCTTCTAGAGTGAGGTGGTGTCGCTCTTGCGCTCTGTTTGACTGATTTTAGGCCTAACATGACCATTATGGTTAAATGCTCTAGCCCTTGCTAAAGTCACCGTCCCTGCTTCTACTTTGGAAATTGAGTGATAAGCCTTCATTTTGTCCCATTAAATATTTTCAGAAGTCAAAATATATTATACCACAGGATTCCGTACTCCAGAGAGACACTTAAGCGCCAAATCAAACGCGCAATTGCAAAGTGTATATGTGTTTAGCTGATGTATTTGTGGGGCTCCCTGAAGTGCATACTTCCATGAGTATAATATAGGGACTGATATCAGAAACCCTTGATAATTGTTTAGCTTTGGTTTTACTAGTCACATTGTTTTATCACACCTTTTTTAACTTGTGGCATCTTTGATGTGGATTCTGGATATGAGGAGTAAGATTTGGATCCCCTTTTATTGTAAGTTGATTTGACAATTGCCATTTGTAGATGTCGAATATTCTGTTTGCAGGGCATCTGCAGTGATATTCCTCTCTATCCCTGCTCGTTCCCTCTCCATGGTATGATTATGAAGCTTTAGGTGCCCTTTCAATTGGGTGAGAGACACTCCCCAAAAATTTATCTGGTGGAGAATTCTTAAAGGCAGCAACTCTGTCATTGAGAAGTGACTTAAATATTCCTAGACTAATTAAATACAAATCTGTATTCAAAATTCTTAAATAATCTTCTAATTGTAAGCTGGAGGGGGTGGGGTGGGGGTTTGCCTGAACAACTCATTATTGAAAACTTATGAACTTGCCTCTTAGTTCAATTCAAAGCAGCTGAGGGTAGACAAGTGAAATACCCTTAGCAGTTGCTCCTTGTGCTTTCCTTTGTGTCTCTTTCATGTCATGCTTTAGTGCAGTGCTTTCCTCAATACATGCACCGAAAACATGCAGTACTAATCACTTCACCTCATGCAAGGGTGGAAAATTTTTCTTCTTGCACAGACAATTTCTGTCTTGCTTGTATTATAGTCTCATATGAGGTTAGCGGAGTAAGATTTGATGATGTACTAGCCAGATTATATGACAAAAGATTTATTTGGTCTTCATGGAGAGATTGTGAATGCCTAGAAAGTACAGTGTCATTTTGATATCCTAAAGTTATTTGACGGACTTACAGTTGTAAGAGCATATTGACAATGCCTGTGAAATGTGAACCTTATGCTGTCATCTATATAATATTTTGTCTTCTAGCCAATGTGAGCAGACTCTCGCATGAATGTTTGTTTAATTATAATGATAAAAGTTTATAAATATGCCCTTTGTAGCCAAACTAGTAACTTGAATCACTTGATGGTGAAATGAACCCGGCATCCAGTTGCTTCTAAACTTCTTTTTATTTTCAGAGCCCACTCTGGCTTCATCCGACGAAGTTTCTGATTGAAAGTAATGACTGAAGCATCATTTAAAGAACTAAATTTTATGAAGTGGTTTAGATGTAATATGTACGATAAATTTTGGTTGCCTGTTGGCTTCAATAACGCAATTTGTCGAATTATCATGCGCTTATTATGAGGCTTTGAACAGAAGCTTAAATTGATTCTGAGCACATAAAGCTGAAAACTACCATTTAGCAACGCTCTGGAATTTTAAAATTATCATTAGCTATTTTCAGGATTTTAATGTTGTTGGCAAGTCTTTTCTCTGTTTAATTTCCCTTCTTGTTCTGTAGCGTATTTCCTCTCTTCAAATCTCTCCTTCTCCCCCCCCATGTTTCTTTGTATTGTTTCCTCCAGCCTTTCTATCACCAGCTCTCCTCGCATCCTTTTCCACCTCTGTTTAATCTTAAGGTTTTTTTTCTTCTCTCTACTTATACCCATGCATTCTAATTCTTGATGCCTAAGAAATCTTTGGCTTTCTTATGCCTAGTCTTCAATAAATATTGTGATAACTGATAACTAAACTCGTTCCCATCCCTCCTCTGCAACCCCAAAACAAAGAAGAAAACAGACTTAGCATATTTAATATCTTTATTTTATCTGTCTTATCGTTCGTGTAGGTTGAAGGAAGAACTGTGAAGGCTCAGATATGGGACACAGCAGGGCAGGAACGTTACAGGGCAATTACAAGTGCTTATTACAGGGGTGCTCTTGGTGCTCTTCTAGTGTATGATGTCACCAAACCCAAAACATTTGAAAATGTGAGCAGGTGGCTGAAGGAGTTGAGAGACCATGCCGATTCCAACATTGTCATTATGCTTATTGGAAACAAGACTGACCTTAAGCACCTCCGAGCTGTTGCCACTGAGGATGCCCAGAGTTTTGCAGAGAAAGAGGGCCTTGCTTTTATAGAGACATCTGCTCTTGAAGCCACAAATGTCGAGAAGGCATTTCAAACCATTCTGTCTGAGATATACCGGATCATTAGCAAAAAGTCGCTTAATTCTGGAGAGCCAGTGCCTGCAAATCTGGGGGAGGACAAACCATATCGATTGGGGGAGCGGCTGAGACAAATGCAAAGAAGCCATGCTGTTCTTCATCCTAGTAGCTAGTCACTGTCACCTTATATAATTCTTTTGAAAAGAATTGTGAGAAGACTCAAATCTAGGAGCCCCTTCCCTATGGGGACATCCTAGTGAGGGACTAGGGAGAGAAAATGGGGAGCTTTCCCCTTCCAAATGGCTCTACTGGGTGTGAACTTGTGTGTGGAAGTTTGGATTGTATCCTGGAAATCACCGTTTTGGTGGTTGGTAGTTATATATTTGCAGGTTGTAGACAAGTTGAAATCAAACTTTTTTTTTTGGGTTTTTCCAAAAACATCCAAATTATCACCATCTTCCTCAGGAAAAGAGAACCATAGTCGCATATCTGACAAACCAAAAACCCCCACAATTTAACATTATGAATATTCAAAACAGTCACCATTAGGGTTGAATGGTTCCAGGTACCTTATCCCAAAATTAGGAATCTTATCCTTACTCCGTTTGACCGCTTCGAATTTTGGTAACTCGAACCGAAACCTCGTGGTCCAGCTTCCGAATTTTAGGAACCCGAACCTCAGCAGTACCTTGTCCATACCATTATTTTTATGAAAAAAACTTTAAGGCCTTAAAAATTATATATTCTTGAATTAATTACATTTCAAGCATTAATAAATAGCAAATTAATTTTCCACCTGAAGAGTTAGAAAAGAACTTAAAAATTCTAGGCAAAAGGAAACAAGAAGAAAAACATTAATTTGTGCTTCTCTTTGCATTTAAAGAGTAAATATTACGAACCACGAACTAATTGAAGCTGAAATTACAAGGGCCTCATATTCACAAACCGAAAATTGAAAATCGTGGAAAAGTTATTTGTCTTAACGGTTACGAGGTTTCGGTTCCGGGGTTAATTTTTGAAACCGGAACCTATTTGACGAGTTCCTAAATTTTAGGAACCTTACCCGAACCGTTTGACCGGTTCCGATAACATAACCTTACCTATTTAACGAGTTCCAGTTCGATTCTAGGGTACCCATCAGCCGTGCTCACCCCTAGTCACCATCTAACATTTCAAGCCTTGTTTTTTTTTTTTTTCTAGGCATACCGAGCCGAGCTTGCGCTCGGGAAGGCTCGGCTCGACTCGGCCTCGGTTAGGCTCGATTTAGGATAAATAGTTTTTTTTCTAAAAATACTTGTGTGGATAGTATAAAATTATCTCTAAAACCACCAAAATTTTATTCAAACTCTTATTTTTGGAATCTAATACAAAAATATAGAATTTAACTTTGATTATAACTTTAGATTAAAAATTTATAAAATCCCTTTTTCTTTCTGGACGATCCAAAACGGGCCAAGCCTCTAGAGACAACGGAGTCCGAGTGCGGTGTACCGGGGACTTCCGAGCTTAGAATTTCGCGTTTCACTTCGATCCAACCGGACAAGGAGCTAAAGACCTCAAGACAATGTTAGACGCTGCATTTCATGATCACAAGCATCGAAGTGTTGCATTTTGGCTCCAAGATAGTCCACCCGAAACTAGGAGCACGCATCCCACATCAAAAATGAAAACTGCCAAAAATAGAAATCTACCAAAAATACAAACTTTTCGGCTTTAGAAAGTTGCCATGGCCCGCACCTACCATCCCAAAACCTTAAGTGGAACACCGCATTTTGCCCCGGAAACTCCCTTGGAAGCACGCCAGTGGCACGAAACCCTAGGCAACACCCTTGGTGGCCGACACCGTGAACCGGATCCTATCCGGTTATATCCTTTGCTTTAACCAGTCTTATCACTTTGATCTTGGCCCGTTTTTGCCGCTAGCCTTGGACGACCGGTCGAGGTAACCCTAGGTCGCTTCCTTGACCTAACCTCTTCCTATAAATAGAGAGCCTTGGCTCTCATTCCCACATGTTTTCCTGCCTTAGCACCATGCTGCTTGAAACTCGCCTAAGAGTTACTGAATACTCTCATCCGTATTCGATTTCTTGATCCCTTTTCAGCCTCTCTACTTCCATCATACTCGATACATTCGATCCCTAAAGTCCATCAGCTACACATCTGTCTACCTATCTCCACAAAAAACAAACAAAAGCCCTTATCATTCGCCACTCGTCGCATCAAGAGGTCCAGATCCAAGATCCGAGATCGGCAAGTGGGACAACCCGAGGGCACAGATCCAATTTTCAACAGCTTTATTTTATTTTATGATTTCTTTATTGCTTTCCGTATTGTGGACAAACAACTTATCACTTTTAATTCCTCCCCATCCGATGTAATCTTTTAGTTTTCCGCTTTCTTTTCTTTTCGTTTTGCTTTTCTTTTCGTTATTTCTTTCTTTATCGCTTTCTTTACTTTCACTTTTATCACTTTCCTTAATTATGTTTGTTTGCTTTTAATTTCGCTTAGCATGTTGTTGTATGTTTGTGTTTTCACATTATTTTAAGTCACTACTTGAACTAGTAATGGTTTGTCCCTACGTTTCGTACCCTCGCCCTCGAATCCGATTCTCGGTTCAAAAACCGATGCAAGTCATTTTTAGCCTCTTTCAATCTTAGTTTCCCATACTAAGATTGAGAGAGCATTCATTTTGTTTTTGTCGGCTTTTCTTTCTTAAAACCGACTGGCGACTCCTCTTTTGCTTTATTTCTAATAAATCTGTTTCCCGCCTATTTTTGATCGAACAATGAAAAAAATGATCCGGATCTGCTAAGCCAAGGTAGAGGCCAAAGCTGATCTCATCAGCCATGGCCTCTAGCCGACGCGACCACCACTAGGTGCAGTCGCCGCCTACATCGAGTGGTCCGTAGGCGGGCTCGGGTCCAAACCGGTGTTTTCACGAGCAGTTTGGCCCTAAAGCCTCTCGGCAGAAATAGAAACCCTAGTTTATTTATTTTCCGGTTAGGAAATAATATCCAGGGATTTCTCAAAATAATTTGTAAAATAAAACCATCATTCAACTTTGCTTAATTCGCTTTAAATCGATTTAATAAAACTTGAAAATCTTAATAAAACGTTCATCCCCACATTCCAAAATCGACTTTCTAAAACCATCTTCAAAATCAATCTTTAGAAAAGAGACCCAACACAAGTAGGGAAGCTCGATGGACCCTAGTCGGCCGTGGTTCCTACACTCGCCTAAATAGAATAATCATAGCTTCACGTTCTAACCTCACTCGGACATCTTCTCCTAAAGTCAATTATATTGTCTCTAACATTTGGACTTTTAATGTCGTGGATACAACATTATTTTGCATCACTAACAAATCAAAGAGAGTCAAAATCGAACTTCAAGGTATAGAATAAAATTAAGAATAGTAATTTTAGAAACAACATGAACTAAAATATCGGAGAAACTATAGTATGTAGAAAACAAACTAGTAGGTGAACCTCTCGGTGTTAGATTCAATCAATGGTTAAGTAGGTTAACCAAGGAACAAAAAAAGCTACTCTTTTCTAATCAACGCTACTAGGGGAAGTACCTAAGGAAGCAAGTGGCTAACGAAGGAGATAAAAACTCCAAGTTTTTCCATAATATTCTAACACCCCGAAAGAGAAAAAACGAAATTACTCGGTTGAGAGACACGTCCGGTGTTTGGATAAAAGATATGTCAACTATTTGTAATAATTTTGTCAATGACTTTCGAAATCATTTTACTTCTAATGTAAACCACATGAAATCTCCACAAAATCTCCAATCGAGATTAAATTATCCACAATATATTGACTTGACTTGTAAGTTTTCTACTCGAAGAAATTAAGATTGTTGTTTTCTCAATGGATGTGGCAAAAAATGTGCCAGGGCCATATGATTTTGGATCAAGATTCTTCCAAAAATATTAGGAAATCATTGGTCCAGAATTCATTTCTATGGTTCATGAATTTCACGAAAAATGCAAAATTCTTTTAAAGGTATATCATACGTTTATTAAGCTAATTCCTAAAGTCGAGGATCCTAACTCCATGAATCATTTCAGTCCGATTAGCCTTTGCGAGTGCTATCTACAAAATTGTTGAAAAAATCTTAGTTAATTGTCTCGGACCTTGTCCGAACTCCATCATCTCACCCTTCCGAAGTGTCTTTGTGCCAGGAAGACAAATTCATGGCAACATACTACTTGCCCATAACATTCCGAACAAATTTAAAATATCTAAGAGCAGGACTACTTGGGTTGCACTCAAGCTAAACATGTAAACAAGCGTATGATAGAGTTGAATGGGATTTTCTTTTGTTGTCTCACTCATATATTGTTTCCACCTAGATTTAGGAATGCATATGCTTCATCTCTTACTTGATTCTTATCAATGATAAACCTAGTGGGTTCTTTAACCTAACTAAAGGACTAATATAGGGAGACTCACGTGCTCCCTATGTGTTCCTTATTTGTATGGTAGCCTTTACCACTAAACTTATTCAAAGTGGAGTTAACAAAATCCATGGAACTATTGTTAAGATTAGTGCAATAAGGGATCTTATTCTGCCTTCTTTGCCAATTAATTTCATGCGTATTCCGGTCATCTAATAAATTTTCTTCCATGATTTTTTGTCTAGTGCCATGAGAAGGGACAAGGGAGTAGTGTCTCGTTATTTTTTATATCCCTATTGTTGAATCTTTTGGTAAGTACTTAAGTTGTTCAGCTACCCATGGGATAAAGAAAACCCCGGTTCTCTTCTATTATCGGCAAAGCCAACAAAAATTTAAGTATTTGGAAAGAGAACATTTTGTGGAAAGCAAGTAGAGTTGTCGTAATTCGGTCTAATTTGGAAACTCTTCTAGTGCAAACTATACAATGCTTTCATCTCCAAAATTCTCTTGATAAAATTAACATAAGCTTTTTCAAGAAACCTAATAGTAATAAAGTCATACCCATGATTGTTTGGGATCGTATTCACCAACCTAAAATTATAGGTGGTCTCGCGTCTATGCAAAACTGAAGCTGTTAATATGGTTTTTCAATGCAAACTCATTTGGAAATTATTGAAAGAGAACAATAACTTATTGGTCCAACAAATAAAGGCTGAATATGGAGTATACAATGCTCTATTCACTAGACCTCCAAAGAATGGGGATTCCTAGGTCTGAAAATGTGTTTAAATGCTATCCTACCTTTGTAAGGGAATTCATTGGAAAATTGATGATGAAAATAATATCTTCTTTTGGACTAACCTCATGTATGTCCACTAGAATTTGATTCAAATCACTGGGTATGATCTACAATCACTTGATCTACAAACCCGTATTAATGATATTATTAATCTAAGTAATAACTAGGACACCGCGAAGCTTAATTTCGTCCTACAACCCAATATCACTTATCCCATCACAAGTATCCCCTACCATTGTACCCCAAGTCGGATGATTCTTGTCGGGGCTTTTGAGGAGTGGCTTATTTAAAACTAAATTTTCCACGTGGTTATCTTAGATGCTCATATATATGATATTTGGGAGGGATATTAGACTTGGAAAACCAATGTTCTACCCAAGGTTAAAAAATTCCCATGGAATTTTTTTCATGACGAAATCTCCCTTAAGGAACACTTGCTAAGAGAAGAATTCAAGTTGATCCTCTCTGTAAACTTTGTCAAACTAACGAGGAAACAGAAGGTCCCCTCTTTTTCATTGCCTTCGAGCACAAAAAGTGTGGGCCAAAACATCAAGGCACCATTGGCTACATATCAACAACATAACCCACACACTTATGGGAAAAGCATTCTCCAAGCTGCCCGGTCTCACCCTCTAGTCATATCAACTACACCGACTCGTTTTCTCTTATGAAGCATTTGGAAGAAAATAAATGTGTTAATCTTCAAAAGTGAAGATTTTAATCACATTAGATTTTTAATCAAGGTGAAGAGAGTATTTTCATAATGGAAAGTAAAACGGAGGTATTCCCCAACCGATCTTTACAACCATTATTGTGGAACTAAGGATAAGCTAATCCATCTGTTTAGATGGAATAAACCTATAGGTAGGTTTATTAAACTCAATTTTCATGGTTCTTTTAGCAATGGTAATGCGGCCATGAGGCTTGTGCTTTGAGATGAAAATGGCAATATGTTGAAAGCAGGAGCATCCAACACTGGGTCCCACCTCTATTTTGGTAACAAAAGCTAGCACTCTTAGATTTGGGTTTCAAGAAGCAATAAAAGCTAATATTCAGAAAATTCATAGATAATAAAATTATCATTGATTGAATTAAAAAAAATAACTTAAACGAACATGGCAAAGGTGACTACATTATCAAGGACATCATTCTTCTAATGAGGAGGTTCACTAGTTGCTGCAGATTGGTTAGATCATTTTGGCCATTTTGTCTTCACTTCAAGCACTTTGGCATGTTGCGCTTTCCCTTCCCTATTGTTTGTTCTAACAAATGATCATTTAGGTAGAACCATTGTGAGAAGGGTTGTCTAAATTTTTCATATGTATCTTATTTACCCACTTTAAAAAATGTAAATCAATCAAGTCTATAGACTAAAACAAGCATTAAAGTAATAACATGAACATTTTAACATCGCCAATATGAATCCTATCATTATGAGATTTATAAAATATCCAAATTTAGACCATGTAGAGCCTTGCTTACTAACATCTAATTTTTGATTCATTTATTTTATGATTATGAGTGCTAACATAATAATGTTTATTACATTGAGCTTAAAGGTCAACACAATCTAACCATGTATGTATATCAAATGAGTGTTGCCTAGATGGCAAAGCTCCCTACTTTCCACCTTCTCACCTTAGATTCAAATCTTGGGGGATAATTCCTTATCTTATGTAAAGAGAAGTTATTGTAGATAGTGGGGCTCCGGACTACAATTGGAAGGTGTAGTCTATGTAAAGTACATAAGTATTTTTTACTACGGTTGTAAAAATCTGCACATAAAGTCAAGCTTATATATTTAGAATTTTTCCATCTATCTCAACTCTAAATAAATTCACTAAAAACTCAAACAACATGCATTGTTAACATTTGCCCCTCTCCGAGAGGCAATTCATTTGAGTAATTATAGTCAAGAAAGTTTACGCTCAAGCAATACAAATAATCCTCAAATTTTCAAAACAAAACAATTTCATTCAAAAATTCATAATAAAGAATCTACTCATTCAAAATTCAACAAGAATTATAGGAAATTTCCACAAATTAATTTGAATATACGAGTAAAGAATTTTAAACCATCCATGAAGTCACAAAAATTCAAACGAGTGAGAAAAAACGGAAAAAACTTGAAACACGAACTTCTTCACAATAAACTCAAGCCGCCCATCCCTCTTCTCCATCGACCACGAACTCGATGCGGATGTCGATGCCAATAAAAAGTTAGATCTGAAACAAGAGGCCGAATTTTACGTATTAAAAATTAGAAGCTTGAATATCATCAACGAAAGACAGAATCAAAATCCTAAAGAGAAAATTGAATGTTTAGAAATTTATGAAGAAGAAGAGGCTTACAAATTTAGAAAACAAAATCACTATAGATCCGAGAAGAAAAATGTAAACAAAATGAAAAGATTTTCCTAGAAAATCATTGTCGTTGAAGCAAGAAAGAACGATGAAGAACACCGATGGTTCTTCCTCTCTCCCATGTAGGGATGGCAACGGGAGGGGATTCCCCGCCCCATTAGGGCCCCGACCCGAGATGGGGAAAAATCCCCACCCCGAATGAGGAACGGGGTGGAGACAGAGGAAGAAATCCCCTCCCGGGCGAGGGTGGGGACGGGGACGGGGACGGGGAGAGTCTTATCCCGGTTCCCCACCCCGTCCCCGTTTTTGTTTTGTTTTACAGAGATCCGGGAGGGGAAATTTTGGAATTGTAGAAATTTCTAACCCTAGGTATAAAAGAAGTCCGCCACTCCCTCCTCTCTCCTCCCTCCAGCTATTTCACCTCACCCTCATTTGCCCTCTCTCTCCTTCGGCCTCACGCCCTCTCTCTCTCTACTACGGCGCCGGTGTCACTCTCTCACTTTCTGCTACCAACAAGATACTCACTTTCTCTCTCTCTCTTCTAGCCACATCCCATGGTAACATCTCTGGTTGCCTCTCTTAGCGCCCTGGTCATGGCATCCTTTTAGGTTCTCTCTCTCTCTCTCTCTCTCTCTCTCTCTCTCTCTCTCTCTCTCTCTCTCGGAAGAAAAACCATGACCTTCATCTTTGATTGGCGGATCTATACTCATAGGAGATCTATACTCATAAAAAACACCATCACCACTTGCATCGCCGTTGACAACACCATTGAGCATATAGCCGCATCCCACCACATGCATCAAATCTTGATTCTTTGAATTTTTTCAAGTTGTGTAGATCAATTTTGTTGTATATTTTTGAACAAATTGAATGTAAAAAGTTTAATTTCATTGAGAATTGTATGATTTGTTTAATTTTTATTTGTTCTAACTTGGTTCAAGTTTTATTAATAGGGAACGGGGTCCGGGATCCGTCGGGGACGAGGGAGTTTGGGCAATGGGGATGGGGAAGGGGAAGGGCACCCCGGCCTAGCCCAGACCCCATTGCCATCCCTACTCCCAAATTGGTATTTAAAGCCGGATCGAAATAGATCTGCTGCGAGAATGGGCGGAGAGAATGGAGAAGATGAACATGGTATGATAAGTTAGATGGAGAAGGATGAGGATAGAAGTAGAGATGAAGATGAGTTAGAGACGAAAAATACACGGATTTTACGAGAGATAGATAGATAGAGAGAGAGAGAGAGAGAGACCTACAAAACGGGGTAAATTAAAACCTATTACAATGGTTAGTCAAGCCAACCAGTAGTAATAGGTCAAATCAATCCTATTCCTACGTTTCTTCCTTAGAATTGTACTAATATTTCTTTTTTTCAAAATTTTACAAAAATTTCACCGCCTCATTTTTTAGTAAGGTTTTGTTTGTAACTCGTTGTAAAAGGCTCGTGTTTAAAATACATTATTGTAGCAATGATTTTTTGTTACCATTTCCCAAAAAAGAGGAGAATTTGACTATATATATTAGAAGATTTGTTGGCTACAACTAGGGATGATAATAGGGCGGAGAATCTCCAACCTCGGCAGGGCCCCGACCTCAATGGGGAAAAATCCCCGCCCCAAACAGGGAATTGGGAGGGGACGGGGACGAAAATCCAGTCCTCGATGGGGATGGGGACGGGTTAATTTTCATCCCCGTTCCCCACCCCATTCCCTGTTTCAATTTTTTTACGTACATAATATAGGAGCAATTTAGGTATTTCCTCTCTCCTCTCTCTCTCTCTCCTGTTGCTTAGCTCTGAATAATCTAAGAGTTCTAAGACCCCATTCCGCTCAACACCACCATCTTTTTCAATAGATTCTCGCTCTCTTTTATCATTGATCTTCATGCTCTTTGACCAAATTTATCACAATAAGGAACTACAACGCTTTTGTTGCTCCTTCACCATCATAAAACCCACCAAAGACTCGGGTCCTTTTCTCACTATATTTTACTAGAACCGGATCGAACGAGTAGGTTGAATCGCTAGGACCAAGAACTGGTCACCAGTCCGGTTCGGAGAATGCAAATACTTGTTTGTGATGTTGAACTCGAAAGAATTGTCGAAACCTGATTGACCCGGCCAACTCGCCCAACCTGGATAAACCGCGATCCAATCGGATTTTGACCCATCTCTCTTTTCTTGGCTAGTGGCCCAATTTACTAGCATCTTCCGGGCATAAGGTCATCAACAATGGTGAATTTTAGGGGAGGTTGAAAAGGGGAAAGAGAAGCCAGAGAGAGAAAAACCGAGAGAAGAGGAAGAAGAGGGGACGGTGGGTGGGATGGGGGCACTCCACTCATAAAGGGGAGGTCGAGAGAGGGGAAAACAGAAAGAAAAAGGAAGGTAGAGAGTAAAGAGAGGCGGCGAGAGGAGTCGGGGAAAGAGGGAGATAGGAGCTAATAAGAGAGAAATGAGATGGGGGATGGGGGATGAGGGATGGGGGCATTGGTGTGATTGAAAGAGGGGGTTGGCTAGGGTTTTCTTTGGCCAAGAGCTTAAACTCTATTTTTGAGTTGAAGTTTTAATGGATTAAGCTTATATTTTTTTCACAAATATAAGTTGAATTGAATTATATATATATATATATATATATATATATATATATATATATATATATATATATATATATATATATAATTACCGGGTTTTACCAATCTTACCCGATTCAACCATCAACGGGGTTAACGGGTCTAATCCGAGTTAAACAGTCCGACGGGTCGAACTATTGACCATCTTTGCTTGACTGGGTCGATCACTGGATCCGTTCTCCTAACATAGCTCTCATTAGACCTTTGAAGTCGTCGAATCCTCCATAACAAGTTACTTTTGTACAAAATTCTCGAATTGTATTACTAAATGGTACTCTTTCACTAATTTTGCAGCGAATTTTTGTTAAGAAATTGGTCAACTTTGTATTTGGTAGGCAATTTATGGTCGGGCATTTTGCCCCGTGGTTGAATGTGGACTCGCCGAGGATGGGGATGGGGTTAAGATCCTCCCCCTTAATTGGGATGGGGATAGGGTGGGTTTTGGGTAGTGGGAACAAGGACAGGGATAGCGATCCCTGCCCCCTAGCTATAACTAGACACTAGTGCCACAATTTTTGGTACTACCTCGAACCGAAGATGAATAGAAGGATATTCACATGTAATGTCGGTATGATAATTAGTTTGTAATAATATAGACCACACTAGTTTGGGCATTTAAGTCACATCCTTTTTAGTTTTAATTTACAACCCTCCGGTTAGCTACGAGTTCATAGTTTTTTACTTATGAAAATTAATATGCAATTGTTTTTCCGAAACTCGTCGGCCGCTGATAGGAATACGGTTGCCTCTGTGTTTAATATTCCGCATTCAGATTCTTTGGAAAAATACCTAGGTTGTCCAGACTTTCAAAGGTAGAGCCAACAACTCTATTTTTGCAGATCTTTTAGCGAGAGCGAGATAGCAAATTACAAAGCTGGAAAGTTAATTCGCTCTCTAAAGCGGGTAAGATGGTACTTATACAATCTAATCTTGAATCCCTACCGCTCATGTGATGCGAGTTTTAAACTACCTAAAAGCACGTCTAACTCTCTGGATAAAATTAATCGGGATTTCTTTTGGAAAAAATCTCGGGATGCCAATGGGTTACCAATGGTAGCTTGGGATAAAATTTGTACTCCCAAGAAATTAGGGGTTTGGGCCTTAGGAAAACCGAGGCGATTAACCAAGTTTTTCTTTGTAAACTTATTTGGAAATATTTATATGAGGAAAATAATTTCAGGGGTTAATAATGAGAACTAAGTATCCTCTACCAGAGGACTTTTTCTCAAGGAAAATTAAAGCTTCTAATTCTTGGGCTTGGAAATGCTTGCTTAAAGAACGTGATCTTTTTAAAAGGGGTTTAAGATGGAAAATAGGCAATGGTAAAAACACGAAATTCGGCATGATTTACGGTGTGATAATTGTAAGTTGTTAAATTATTATGACATTAATATTCCGAATATTCCCTCTTTGGATGCCACGAGTAAGTGAATTTATAACTCCGGCTAAAGAATGGGATTTGACTCGTCTTAATTCTTTTCTTCCAACGAGATGTTTGTCGAGTTATCAAGACTATCCCTCTTTCTTTTCATGACATTGAGGACTCAGTATGTTGGGGTTTGTCTAACAACGGAAAGTTTACCACTAAGTCTCGCTACTTGGAATGCCCATAATATTCCCACTAACTCACCATCATGGGATTTTGCATGGATTTGGAATATGGATTTGATGCCTAATATGTGGCAAATTGGTCACAATGCTTTATCAACACGGGATAACCTAGCTAAAAGAAGGTTAAACATTGACACTATTTGTTCACTTTGTCAAGACCATTACGAGTCAATCGACCATCTTTTTCACAATGCACTTGTGTCATGGACATATGGGATACAACTTTTAGACATAAGTGGCTAGAGGTAAATCTAAGTCAATTGCGGAATCCCTCTCGAATCGGATTATCCGTACACTTAGAAGGTTGAGAAAACCAACTCGGATGATACCCGTGATTCATCCGTTATGGAGTATTTGGAAGAGCAGAAATGATAAAGTCTTCAACAATGGATCCTTTAATTCCATTGCCACAATCCTTCGAGCCAAATCTTCTTAGGCTGAATGGCGATCTAGGAGCGAGACTAGATCAACATTTCAACTCATCCCCACCTTCCCCTTCAATACGTGCCAACACTTCTAACCATCTAATTTATTGGCACAAACCACCTGGAGGATTTATCAAAGTTAACTTCAACGGTTCAAGATCTTCTTCGATAGCGGTAGAGGGCTTCGTCATCGAAGTTGGGATGACAGGTTTCTTCAAGCTGGAGCAACAAATTTGGGGTCATCCTCGGTTCTTTTAGTAGAGGCTATTGACATGAGAAACGGTGTCAAAACAGCAGTTCAAGCGAGGTTTCGTTCTATCATTTTGGAAGGAGATAATCTAAAGGTCATTAAAGCAATTAAAGGTGAAATCCAAGTTCCTTGAGAAATTCGAAGCCGATTCAAGACACTCATTATTTCCTTTGAATGTGCGACCGAGTTTTTATCCATCATATATTTAGAGAAGGGAATCGAGTCTGCTGGTCGGGTAGCCAAATTTGGTCATTGCATTTATTCTACTTTAGTTTGGTTTTCTATCCCCTCTTCTTCTTTTCTCTCCATTTTAATGGAGGACAACTTAGTTAAAACCCTTACCAAAAGAGCTACCTATTAGTTGTTGTACTTACCTTTTTAAAAATAAAAAAAAAAAGTTCATAGTTTTTTACAACTAACCTTCTAGTTATCTTACAACTTATAGCTACAACTTACATCTAAAAAGAACGAGGCCTTACTCTCACTAATACAGCCATGTCTTGGGAAAATCCAATTTTCTACATTTCTAGTCCGAGATAGCCAAGACGATCTGCCCTTTTCGGTTCATCTCGTCAGCTAGGTCTTTGATAGTGGAAATGGAATGTGATCAGTGAAAGTCACTCGTTACTCATAATATCATAAGAATAAAATTTGGAATCAAGAATTACAGCAAACACACCAGATAAATTTCTTTTGCCAAAATTGCTCAAGTGGTAATCTTTACATACATTTTCTGCCTCATTAACCAGCTTTCTTTCTCTCACATCTGACATAATACAAGATTAAATCTGGTAACAGCTTGGCTACAGAACAGTTATCTTCCTGTGTAAGTAATGTGGTCACTGATTTCTCTCCGCATGAAACAAAAACACAATGGTGATTCAGAAACTATAGAGGAAAAAAAAGATTGATCCTAAGCAGCCAGCCTCAAAATTGTGAATTGCTAAGAAAGGCAACCATACAACGAGCGCTTTGGAACAGCTTATCCACCCCATGCCATACGGCACACTGAGTTTCTAACAACTTCTTTGCCTTCTCTTGTAGTAGGGATTGGCACCTGATCGTTTCTCCATGTATCTGTGAAAAGCATACTTAGTTTTGACGCAAACATTTGTTTCAAAACAGCCAAGCTGCCACTGACTAATAAAAATTACACCAAAACAAAGGCAATTATTGAATTTAGCGCTCGCAAAAATTCGGGTTCGGGTCAAAATCGGGTCGAAAAAATCGGTCATTGGACGAAGTTTTTGTACTATACCCGGTTTTTTCAGGTTGGTCGATTCGGATAAGCGTAAATTCAGGTTAAAATTGGGTTTGGACAACAGAAATAGGAAAATTTTATGTCCGAATTTCAAATTTAGACAAAAAGTCCTACCCGAACCCGGTTCTTTTCGGGTCGAACAAATTCGGGTGAAGAAATTTTGCCAGCGCTATGTTCACATGCTTTTGATAATTCTATTTGCACATTAACTTTTTTGAGACCTATAGTTAGGCTACTAACGCGGGAAAATGTAATTCTAGAAAACTATTTTTTATTCTAGTGCCACGATGAGGCTTCCTCTCCCCCCACCCCCTCTCATGCACATAAGGAAACTAACCTTGAGAAACAGTCGGATGACGGCCTGGACAAACTCAAAATTGTTTCTGCAAGAAACCTCGTGAATCAAATAATCCAAAAGCATTTCAAGTGAAAGCAACTCTGGTCTTTTATTGAGCTCTGGGTCATCATCATCATCATCGATAATCTGAAGCATCCGGAGCTCCATATCCAAAGACGAAGGAGCTAAGCCTTTAATATAATCCGTGAATGCTGAAACTGTAACACACGAGAAAATGTTGACCTCAATCAGATGTCAAACCCTCGAGGGTTTTGAATACTATAACCACAAAATAAATTTAGCTCTGACTTTACGCTTGTCCGAAACCAACATTATTGTGAAAACCACAAACATTATTGAGAAAAGGCCGAAACCAACATCCCGTTGGCAATTTCCAGGCACATCAAATGAATTATCCAGATTCCTCCACAGAAAAAGACTACGACATGAATAAGTTCTGACCAAATTCAAACTCTGCACTTAAAAAGGGTATTTGTGGAAAACTAAGCGTGTATTTTAGATGCATTTCACGAAACTTATGACATATTTTCACTTAAACATGAAGAGGTTCACAAGTGCAACACTTATTTTCAAGAAGATGCAGTATTAACTCACAATTTTTGGATCCTACTGCAGACTGAAGTTCTAGAACAAATGTTGACGGAGAAGAACCAGTAGTTATCTGTTTTGAATATGGCTTAGCATCACTTTTGCTTGAATCTTCATCGACCTCCTCACTCGGTTTAAACATGATATCTCCTGAAAGAGACGGGATTGAAGGCAAAAAGAATGGTGCCTTTTCAGGCTTTTTGGGAGGCTCAATTGGTTTATTTCGAACCTGAAATAGCAAATAAAGCATGTCACCATAATAGGAGCAAGAAAAGCACAACATTCAAAGTAACAAATCAAACACAAGGTGTCAAACAGTTAAAATCAATGAAACATAGTACATACAAAAGGACACGATCAGACCTTAATAATATCCAAATTGATCAAGCTTTGCCACTGAGTTTTGGGCAAAAGTGAGAGAGTAACTAAGTCAGGCATCTTCTGGTCAAATTTCTGTGTCCAAGCAATCTCTTTGACATTTGAATGCTTGCCATTGCCTCCCTTGACATCATTCACTTCAGAGTCCTGAGCTGGACGCATAGACGGAAGCTTCACGCTCACAATTTCCTTTCCGCTTGCATAAGAATCAATACTGGATGAACCAGTAAACATTGCCTGGTTAACCCTGAACATAAAGCATAAAAATTTTAGTTAAAGCATGATCATGCCATTTACTAGAAAGTGACCATTTAGTGTCAAATATCTATCCATTAGGTAGAAGTATCAGTGTACACAGAATAAATAAAGCAATTTGGACAAATTGCTCAGCAGTTACCAAATCCACAAATTAACAGAGCTCCACTATCGTAGAGGGCAGATATTCTCTTACCAGAGATAGACTCCGTTTTGATCTACATGGGTCGTTGCTAGAACATCCATATTGGGTGACAAAGACAATGCTGTTACAGCCACATCAACATGAAGAGCATCTATTTGTCTCGCCAAGATGACATCCCAAATTCTAAGAGTTCCATCCATGCTGGATGACAGAAGCCACTTCCCATCCTCACTGAAACATAAATCTGTAACACGGTCTGTGTGGCCTTCAAATTTACGTACCATTTTGAGTGCCACAACATCATATATTCGAATGGCTAAATCATCAGCAACAGTGGCCAGTAGACCTGAAATTTTTACCTCAGCTATTATATTCAATGGAACATTTGAAGGGATGCAAAAATGAGAGGGAAAAAATAAATCAGTGAAGATCCAAAAGGTTCCAAAAGCAACTTACCATTTGCTCGATGGTAGACAATCTTAACCAAAGAACAGCCTACTTGCCATCCGGATTTTAGCTCACGTCTCTTGAAATCCCACACCTGCAGCGCACATGTATTGATTGAAATCATAACTATGCAGAACCCAGTATAAATAAGTTAAAATAAAGAGAAATGAAGGGCATTGCAGAAGAATTTAAATGCTATGCAGGCTGATAACCACTAAAAATCAGGACAAAATCATACAAGAGTCACATCAATCCCTCACATTATAGGTATCACTGAACGAAATCCTGTCTGCCAACTCAAGACCACGTCTACAGAAACAGAAACCTTTTTATGGGGAGGGGGTGGACAAATATATTTTGAAATTGCATACAGGGGCTGCTGGGATGGGACTGCAGCAAAACATGTCAGTAATGGTCCATTCCAACTTAACAGTAAGTACCAGAAACTCATATTAGATAAAGGACAGAGGAGACGTTACTGTTCAAGTTCTAGCACACAGAAAAGAATGGAATTTCATATTCCTCCATGAGTAATCTTCTGCTAAATCTAAAGGAAGAATTCTGAAGACAAGACAGGCATAATCATCACACAAAGAACAGCAGGGGATGACATAAATGTAATATTGGTCGGGATAGGAAAAGGATTTGCATGCAAACAGCCATATTAGGTCCAAAGAGATTCAAAGAGCATGTTAGAATTATATAGACCTTTATGTCACCATGATACCCAGCACTCATCATAAGGGTATTTGTTGAGTCACAGGCAATTCCAACCACTTCTCCATTATGGGCACAGGTTCTTCTTTCTGATGCATCCACATAGCTTCCTCGGCTTATTCCAGATTGAAGATTAAATCGCTCAATCCAACCACCTGCTGTCCCAAGAACAGCAAAGTTACCACATGCACTGATGGCACAAGACTGCAAAACAGTTCAAAGGGTTGCATGAAGCTCAGAAGAGTGTGTGAGTTGAGAGATAAACGACAATACACAGGTACAAGGGGAAAGCTGCAAAATGGAGAGCAAACACAATACACTTTGCAATCATTTTAAGTCAGGACATCATATTTTAGGGTATGCCCACCTTCTCGACAGGTGGAAACTTTTTCAGCTGGATTATAGAGGAAAAGCAAAATGTCTATCTGAACTGGTCCTCTTATTTGTCTCTATGTAGTAGTAGCGATCAATATGATTGTAATCTAGGGTCTAATAGAAGCCAGCCTCTATGCAATTCAGGCATAAGGTCGCTGCATTTACAACCCCCCAAAAAACAAAAAAAAGGAAAGAAAACACCTCTATGTCGGCGAGAATCTAATGCAAATCGATGTGCAGTCACTTCAGGCCAAATTTCTTCATCATAAAGAAAATTCTTTTCCCTTCTGTGAATGCAGGATCACACTCTTATTTTTCCCTTTTTTTTGTTGGGGGGAGGATGTTGTTGAGAAGATGGCGTCAAGAGTTTCTACTTAAGAATGATAAGGGGATCATATCTAATAGAGATGCACCAAAAGATATTATATTGAAACATAAGAACAGTCAAACCAAAGTAAGTACAACAAATTTCAAGAGAAAGCTCTCTATCCAGCCTGTAAGACATGAGAAGGCCAATATGACACCCTCAATGATGGTAAATGGTAACAAGAATGGCATAATAAGCAGGTAGTCTCTGCTCCAATCCATTTCATATCTCCCCCTCCATTTGGAGAATTATCAACCTAGTGTGAAAAAGGACAGAGCTGAACTGGCAGTCCGGCACTCACTAAGCAAGAGTTCCTTTACCTTCACTGGAGTCCTATTTTCTTCAGAAGGACTCAAAATGTGCTCACCAAGAACAAAGTTCTGAAGTCTCCACACATATGCCTTCGCAGTGTCCATGTGACAAGTAACCACGTTGCACCAATCACGCTCCCTAATTTCGGCTGAACATTGGGTTTGAAGATAAGAAAAAGCCTGTCAGGTTATAGCATAGCAACCAGAGGAAATTTCATATACATGCAATTACAACCGCACTATCAGAAGGAAACAATGAAGGAAATTTTCACACTTTGCAAGAAAGTTAGTTTTTCAGGCAATAAGTTCAAGTCACTGCAGAAAGATAATTCACTAATAAAAAGGGAAAGCTCGACAACCAAGAATGGACACAAAATATGAGCATATGGAGCCCAATCACGATTGCTCATTGCACAGCCTTTCGGAAAACTAACTCTGAACATTGATTATCCCTTTTATCGTGTTACGTAGTTACGGGTGATTAGGTTCCAGACATAACGTAACTCATTTGATTGCATCAGGCTACATAAATGACAAATCAGCCAAATATAATGTCTGGTCTCCATTGCTAAGCAATCAACGATAAGGAAATAAAAAGGGGTGGTCATAAGCAAAATACGAAGACAAATTTTCATCTATTTTTTTTTAGTCGGAAAGGGGACGTGGGAGACATTTTTCATTTCTATAGAGACTTTGACATAAAAGTTGAAAAACGAGAGGAGAGGGGAGCATACCGCAGTCAAATGCAATGACAGGCTTCAGTTTTATTTCTTCCTCCTAGCATATAACAAACCAAAAGGAAACACAAACGTAAATAACCAAGAAGTGTATGATCAAAATCCATTGTTGAAGAATTCAACCAGCTGAAATATAAACTATCTTGTAATACATTAAACAAAAGAATTCACATCTCGTTTTTTATGTTTAATGTCTATACAAGCCAATATAAATTATATGTCAACATTTAGAGAAAAGCCACACAATAGATAACATCAAATCTATTCACATAGTTAACACTTGGCAGTCCCAGAAGGATTTACAAACTAGCTCCTCAGTTCTCACACACCATGCTAAAAAGATGCTTAATAATTTTCCCTCCTATCTCCTGTTGAATACTAGCCCTATCTCAAATTTGGCTTACTATCATTCCCATTGATACGTCCACTAATTCTGATCTCATTTCTGAGTATTCATGAACGAGGAAGGATGACCTGCCCTGGTACGTCCAAAATAGTAGCTAGCTATCACATAATACCCAATTATTATTATTAACATATGAAAATCAAGATAGCAAGCATCATATCTATTTGAATCATCTCTCTATACCTTTCATTAAATGTCAAATTATTCACCCAGACAAATTCACTGTTCAAATAACCAGATCTATCCTCTTTTTCCAGAAAGCATGTATCAAAAACTTTAGGGAACTTCTGGTACCTCTGCATAGAAATATTTCAAGTTTTGGATTTTTTTTTCATAAACTATAATCTGCACCTCCTAATTTTGACAGATGCTCATGCCATGACACTCACGTTAACATGTCTATTAACATGAGCTTAACAGATGATGTGATGACACTCCTTTAAAAGACAGCTTCCCATCACTCTTTGTACTTGCGGACAGTAGAAAAGCTCATGTCTGATTCTGATGAATAGAGACCTAATTCGGGTGTTTAGTCCCCAATTTTTGTTGGAGATGGCTTCTCTTAACAAGGTTTGGTGGAATCAGTTCACTGCGAAGTCTTTCTTCAGAACTGCCAACTCTTTGCAGATCAAATCCTTGATCATCAAATAATGATTTCCCATGGAAGATTTTTCGGAAAACTTCTGCTCAGCCTCCAACAAGGCTGTCCTTTTTGTGTGGAATGCAACTCGAGCAAGATTTTTTGACTTTTAGCAATTTACAAAATAGGAGAAAATCTTGGTGCATAGGTGTTTTATAAGAAAAACTGGTCTAGAATCCACATATCATTCCTCAATGGGCCCTTTGCTAGAGCCTTATAGGAGTTAGCTCTGAGCTGTCTGGGGCCTACTTGGGTTGTAGCTAATTCTATTAAGCATTAGTTATTGGCTTCGGAGGTTTCCTTTGGAAAAAAATTCTTAACATAAAGTCATAAGAGCCATTCCTCCAGCTATTTTTGGATGATGGGAAGAAATAGGAGAGTTTTTAATGCATTCAATGCATCAAAAACAAGTGACTCCAGAAATACTTTTGGGAGGAGGATTTTTGTTTCTCTTCAATTCATGTTATTGAGTTTGTTCAATGCCTAATTAGCATATAATTCTTTTGGATCATCTTCTATATATGAATATATATTACTTTTTCCTTGTCAGAAAAATAAAATGACACTACGTGGCTTTTATGGCACAGGGCTTGATGTTTCAGGACACCTTATAGTTATCATAACTAGTTGCCCCTAAATGTACTTCTTTCCATGCACAATGTTCATTCAACTTTCGCACCTAGGTTTTCCTCCCTCAACCACTTCCCATTTTGTTAAATTATCACATAAAATGAGTTCCCACACATTAGAAAAGATTACAATAACAAAAAAGGCGTATCATTCTAGCTTCCTTGTCGCCATGCATGCCTATGATTGTACTCATTTGAGGAATCACCACTTTCCCTCCTTGAAGGAGGTATTTCCAAAGAGAGGCCCTTTCAACCATTAAGCTGCATGGCCACAGATGAAAAAGAGAAAAAAATATATATATTTGTAAACTCAAACTCACTCTCAATTTAAATCTTTCAATCAGCTTTTCAAGGATTATAGTCCGAGGCAATTCAGTTGATTGAAGAATTTGAACCAGATCTATGAATGTTTAATTTTCCCTCCTCCACTCATAAACTTTCAAATGAGGTTTCATAGTTATGTTATTCCTCTCCCTGCCCCCCACCCCAAAAAAGGAATAAGATGAAACAGAGTACGCATATCACTGAAATCACATTACAGCATTTGTACCTTCATCCTGAGTTTCTTGGCTCTTCTAGATACATGACGCTGTGAAAGCTCCCTACTTTGTTGATCCTGATCATAATCAGAAAAAAATAATCGAATGAAATAAAATAGAGAAGAAATCATAATGTTGATCATGAAGACAACATACAACATGATACATGTGACACAGACCATTATGCTACAAAGATCTTTGTAGAACTATCACACCTATTGCATTGTATAACTTTACAACTCAAACAATCATTCCACATATAGCAATTATCTCAAACAAAAATGAAAATCATATGATGACCATAAAAGAAATTACTAGTTTAAAAGCAAACAAGTGAACAAAATGCCAGTTCTAAGTATCTAGAATCACAATCTTAGGCCCTACTATTTTTAGCTTTAGCTGACAATCTTAGAGCTCCTCCCAGTTCCTTACAGCTTCTTATAGTTGGAAGAGTTGCTTACATTTACAACTAAACTTACAACTATCTTACAACTATCTTCCAGCTCCTTATAACAGCCTACAGTCTATAGCCCACAGCCCCTTAGAGCTAAAAATAACAGCGCCTTAAACGACAGAATCTGACAGAAAAGGACATATTGTCCCAACAAGCTGGACTTCAGCATACTGAACATGAAGAGAAACATGCATGACCCAAAGAATTAACTTCTTAAAGTTGACACTAAAATTCTTATTACTAGGCATTAGGAGGAAATAAAATTTATAGTACACGATTTAAGTATTGCACTTTCAGTGCAAAAGCAAAAATTCTGAAATTGCCTTATCAGTGATCAATAAAGTTTCCATGAGGGGGGTTGAAGTGCAATCAATTGCTATTTTTCAACATAAATTATCAATCGACTTCAATAAAATTAGAAGGGCATACACCTGATGCATACAAGACTGCAATACAGCATACAAATTACTACTCACTGATCTATTATAAAAGAAAGAAAAAACTGAAATTAGCTAAACCTGGATGACAGAGAAAAGCCTAAAAGCACGGTCCTGGCCAGCAGACAAAATGTGCCTCCCATTAGCATAAAACCTGAAAACAAACAACCAGGTTAGATTTGCAAAACATAATGTATTAAATTTGATTGTGGTATCTAAAACAACCAGGTTAGACTTGCAAAACATAATGTATTAAATTTGATTGTGGTATTTAAAACAGAAAAATTATAATCACTCATAATCCAAACCCCATGAAGGAGGAACCCACACTGGGTGGTGGTGCTGCTGCTATTGTCAGAAATCAGTCATAATAACTTTGTAGGCAAAATGTATTATTTGACAAAAAGATAATAGAATGATCCTTTAGACGCTCTAAGAAAAATGTAAAAAGAAAAATCATACCTTATGCATAGAGGAGGAGCACTGTGACCACTTCGGAAACGCAAAAGACGAGGGTCCCCATCAGTAGTGTCAAATATCCACATCTAGCAAAGGACAGAAACAAGAGAGGCATGTAAGGAAACAACAAACAGATTCTAATGACAAGGAACTCTTAATGTGCAGCAAAGACAATCTATAAATCAGAACGGATAAATAAATGTCGGACCCCATACAGGAATCAAACTTAAAAGCCAATTAATTCTAGATTTCTCATGCTATGCATGGGAAAAGAAGAATGAATAATTGGATTTTTGATATATGAAGGATGATAGCCACAGCTATTTGGTGGAATGTTTGGAAAGAAAGAAGTCATATGATTTTTGAGAGCATAGTTATGCCTTATCAAGAATTTCAACTTATTTTTTAAGAAGTTAGTATGCAGACCAAATGTTCAATAGTGAACGATATTTGACTTTATTGGATTTTGTAAATAAGATTATTCAAGAGAGTCGGCAACCACGTTGACTTTATTGGATTTTCAAGGGATCTATATACAGTCTAATTGTCCAACCAACAAACATCCAGCTCAGCAAAGTACCCAAGAAGGCATACTTTCCAGAGGAAACATGCCGCACATCCATATCCGATTATCCATCAAATGCATTTCGCCCAAATGAAAGCCAATATATGAAATATAAAGAAATAAATACAGGAGCGATAACACTTGCACAGCCAAGTGCGAAAGTGGTCACTAGCTTATAAAATATCTTTACCTTTATAGAATTGTCAGCAGACCCACTCATCAGTACAGGCTCATTTGCAAAGAAGTGAAGTGAAATAATTGCATTGTCATGAGCCTCTCTGATCACCGATTGGAGCCTTCTTTTCTCAAGATTCCATATGCTAATGACACCAGATGTACCTCCAGAGGCTAAAAGAGGTTGTCCATCTGAAACAAGAAACCAATGATGCTCAGTGACGGAAAAGAGAAATAAAATACTGAATCTACACTCTTCACAATACTTAGCTTTAAATGTATTCATACTTATAGTGCAGTCTCTTCTCCAATTAGACAGGAAAATAATATCTTCTAGAAACTTTTATGCTAACTAACATCAAGAAAACAATTCACTCCACCTTTTCTCTTTCACAAGGTGTTCTAGATACATCCACCTTTAAGTATCCAAAATCTGGGCAGGGCCGTATATCACTGTGAGATAATGATTTGTAAGGTGATAAATCCTTTTTACTCACAAATTTATGATTTGGATTTGGATTTGGATTTGGATTTGAGTCACAAATTTTTCAACAGTTAGACTGCTTCTTTCCAGAAAGATAAATATTAATTTCATTATTGCGAAAATTGTCAATGCTTGGTTTGCAAACAAAACCAAGGATGTTACACGGCTTACACCACAAAACAGCTAACTGCAGCAAAATTTGAGATGACAGTTGCACAATGGGCAATTACATAGCATTGACTTCAAAATCACTCCAGACCAACAGTTACATATTGTTATTTTACTACATTAAACGTCAAAAGAGTCCTTTATAGAGCCTTTACAGCACATTCCTCATGAGATGGCTTTGAAAAATGCATATTTCTGAATTCAGACATGTTTTTAGTCTATCATTCATTAAAAAGAATTATAAGAAAACAATTATAAAGTTTATTTCTCACATAGCTTTCAAAGCATGAATAGAACTCTTCAATCCTAAGTTTGAATTTGAACTCAAAAAATTGACCACTTTGTACCAGTGCAACTGCAATCACAACCTAACATCTTGAAAGACCAGTTGGAACTCATCCCTCACCAAAATCATGACAGCGACCACAATTTTGTTCCCTATCTTTACATTTAGGTATCAATATGGCATAACTATCACAAATCATAATACACAAACATGTCCACATAAACCTTTTTGTACCTGAAACATCCAAATAATTCTCAACTAATTAATTAATATGACTGCATTTTTATCAATATGCAAGGAAATGATGTCCGATAAAGACCCGAATATTATATGATATTTAACCAATCAAAGAATTGCACGCAGCCTCCCATAATCATGGCCTCATAAGCTTAGTTTAAAAAGCGCGCCGGGGCTCACCCCTCCGGGCTTTTTGGAGAGTAAGGCGCAATCCCTCCAAAAGCCCGGAAAAGCGCGCGCCTCCTGCTCTTTCAAGGCGCACTTTGCCCAAGGCGCACTTTGCCCAGGGCGCACTCTTTCTAGATAACGACCGTTTGCCTTTTTTTTAAAAAAAAAAAAAACCGTTCACTTACTGCTTGGGGAACCGAGTGAATTGAAGCCCGATAGTTCCTTGCAAAAACCCTAGCTCTCCCGAAACAGTTCTTTCACCCTCCCCTCCCTCCTCTGCTCCACCTCCACCCTTCCGGCGACTTCTTGGAGGTTTCCGACGGCAAGCTTGGTGTTTTCCAGCGACTTCTTGCTCCACCCTTCCGCGGACTACCAGGTACTTCTTCTTCTTCTTCTTCTTCTTCTTTCCTCTTCCTTCTTCTTCTTACTCCTTTTTCCTTTTCCTTCTTCTTCTTTCCTTTTCCTTCTTCTTCTTTCCTTTTCCTTCTTCTCTTCTTCTCTTCTTCCGGTTCCGCTTTCCTCTTCCTCCTCTTCTGCTCTGCTCTTTCTTCCTCTGGTTTCGGGCTTATGGACTTACTCCTCTCTGTTTTTTTCCTTTTCCCAGCCGAATAATATAAGGCAGGTCTGACCTGACTCCAATTTTTTTTTTTCACGGTTTTCCACTTCCTCTTACTGCTCTCTGTTTTTCTTTTTCTTTTTCCCAGCCTTAATATAAGGCAGGTCTTCGACCTGACTCCATTTTTTTTTTTCAGCCTTATAATCCTAGGTGTTTATGTTATATTTTAATTGTTTTTCATTGTCATAATTGTTTGTAGTGAATGAATGGTGTTCATCATTGTCATTTGACTGGAGGGATCGACCCGATACGGGTTCGGGTTCGGGTTCGGGTTCAATCTCCTCTAGATCGTTAGACCCCGGAAGAAAGTATGACACACAAGATGAGAGCAATAAAAATAGTTTCTTTCGCAACTTTTGTGGAGTTAAGACCATGGGGAGTGTTTCGACTTAAACAACATTTGATTGGTGGATATCGAAATACATTAGGTTGTAAGAAGGTCCCCGAGCATGTTAGGGAAGAAATTCAAGAATTCATGGATAAAAAGAAATCATTGAAAGAGAGTTTTAAAATGTCGAGGAAAATGCAACAAAGCTACGATGTTAATGATGATGAAGATGATGAATGTATTGAGATGAATCCTAGAAGTGGTGGGAATGGGGCAAAGAAGGGAAGTAATAGCATGCCTCATAAGACACCAAAGCAAAAAGGTCCAATGGATATGTACTTTACTCCTAAGCCGACCAATGTGAAGGGCAAAAAGGATCAAGGGAGGCAAAGAACACTTAATGAGCTATGCAAGAAAGAGTTGAGAGAAAAGGCTTCCAAAGACTTAGCTAGGTGGTTTTATGATGCTGGCAATCCTTTCCATGCGGCCACACTTGATAGCTTTGCTATTGCCATGGAATTGGTCAATTTGGTCCTAGATTAAAACCACCTTCTATGTATGAGTTAAGAGTTCCATTCCTTAAGAAAGAAGTGGAGGACACCCATAAGGTAATGAATGAGCATAAGAAAGAATGGGCACAAGTAGGTTGTTCTATTTTATCCGATGGATGGCGTGATACCACCGTCCAAAAGGATATTATCAACTTTCTTATGAACTCTCCAAAAGGGTCGGTATTCATTAGATCAATGGATGTTTCGAAGTTGTAAAAGATTCAAATCTTTTGTTCAACGTTCTTGATCGAGATGATGAAAGAGATTGGAGAGGAGAACGTGGTCCACCGACAATGCATCAAATTATGTTAAGGCGAGTAAGAAAAATTGTTCCCAATGTTATAATATATAATTTCTATTACTTAGCTACTTAATATAAATTTCTAAAATTATAATTTCTATTATAATTTTATTTTAGAAAAATTGTTGATACCTCGGAGGAAACATCTCTTTTGGACTCCATGCACCGCACATAGCATTGATCCGATGTTGGAAGATATTGGAAAACATATTGGAAAAGTCAAGAGTGCTCTAAAGAAAAGTATGGCCATCAATGCCTATATCCAGTATGGCCATCAATGCCTATATCCATAGCTCTGTTGCCCTTTTAACTTGATGAAGCGATTCACTAATCAAAGAAACTTGTATAGGCCTCGCCGTGACTAGATTTCCAACATAATTTATCACTCTTTCCTCTATTCACAAACAAAAAAACAATTTGAGGAAGATGGTAACTTCTCAAGAGTGGAGCATAAGCAAATGGACAAAGGATGGTGGAGGAAAGAAGATAGCAAGCTATATCTTGCAAAATAACTATCGGAAGAATGTCCTTTATGCTCTTAAATTGGCGGGGCCTCTTGTCAAGGTTCTTTGCATAGTTGATGGAGAGAAAAATCACCCATGGGTTATACATATGAGGCTATGGATAGAGCTAAAGAAGCTATTGCTAATAGCTTTCAACACAAGAAGAAGAACTATGAGGAGGCATTAAAGTATATTGATAAAAGATGGGAATGTCAACTTCATTAACCTTTATATGCGGCGGGCCACTATTTGAATCCGGAGATCTATTATCCAAATGCAAGTGCTATTGAAGAGAGTCATGAAGTGAAAGATGGTTTGTTTAATTGCATTTTAAGGATGATTCCAGATTTGAAGAAGTTTGCCATTAGGATTCTTAGCCTCACTTGTAGTGCAACGGGATGCGAGAGGAATTTGGGTGTTTTTCAAGCACGTAAGATATAACTTTTAAAATTTTTATATGAGGATATTAAATAAATTAGTTTATCGGTGAATAATTATGCCTATTTACTTTGTTAACGACTTCACACCAAGAAGAGAAATAGATTGGCACAATCCCGATTGAATGATTTGGTATTTGTCAAATCAAATTGTACACTCGAAGCGCAGACGCCAAGAAAATTCCAACGATCTCATTCTCTTGAGAGAAATTAATGAGAGCAATGAATGGTTGTTGGGAAGGATGGAAGATGATTCGGATGGTGATAATTTTGTATTTGAGGGGGATACTTTGACTTGGCAGCCGTTGGTCAAGCTTACGGGCAAATGAGTCTCGTTATGGTACGAGAAGGGGTAGAGGATCATCTAGTACCATTAGAGCATCAGCGAAGGACAAAGGTAAAGCTCCTGCCGTGGTTCTAAATTTTTCGAGTTTGATTGGAATTGATTGATGAAGATAAGGAAGAGGAATTTCAAGAGGAAGAGGAAGAGGAAGAGGATGAAGATGAAGAAGAGTTGGATTTGGATTTGGAATTAGATGATGATGATGATGACGACGACGATTTGGAGGCGAGCATGTGGTGTTAGATGATAATGATGATGCTTAGTTCACCTATGGGGAGGAGGCTTACAAACTATGCTTAGTGTGTTATTTTCTATGACTATGCTTGCTTGTTTGTTTTTAGACTTTCAAGTGTGTGTTTTGAGATATTTGAATGTCGATTCCAGTTCTTAAGACTATGTGGTGCTTTTAGTGGGTAAAATGTTGTTTAAACATTGTTTTGATATGCTATCTTACTTATTTATCAAAAAATATAGGTTGGGAATGAATTTTAAGTATTTTTATGTAAAAAGTGCGTCTCGCTCCAAAAGCCCGCGCCTTCGCCTCGAAGCCCGCACCCCGAGTCCAGGCGCTTTTTGCGCCTTGGGCTTTTTAATCTAAGCTCATGAGTCATCTCCAAGGACCAAAAATGAGACAATATTGCTTAAGCCTAATGCTCTTATTCAACAAGTCTAATGTTTAGTCCTAATCCTCTTATTTAAAAGTCTCCTGAGCCCTAATATCTATGCCTCAATGCAAATGTCACCGAAGAAATATAGAAGGAAAAGTAGTTGTATAAACTATCACTTTAAATAAGAAGCCACATTACTGGTTTCCATACTTGAATGTCTCATTTTGATAAGCCATATGACGTTCTTTTAACAATTAACGGGAAAAAGTAGGTAGTCAAGTTCCTCATCACTCGCCATTAACACACATAACTCATATGAGTACATTTGCATTGAAATTCACTTGTATCCGTGTTCCACCTGTTTTTGCTGGTCTTGGAAGGAAGAAGTATTGTGATTACTACAATCCTGAAACTCACCTTAACTCTTATCCCCTAGACACCCCTTTCTAACAACAGTTTTTTTTTCAGTTCTGCTTACCAAAAATGGCACCTGTTTTTTTTCTAGTAATCTGATTTCTGACTTGCTGTGATTATTCATAAAGGTAAGTTTGTCTATCAGTTGACAATATCAACCTTACTTAGGGTTATTGAAAAAATAATGAAAATAAAGAAGAAGAAAATTTTTGATGTCCAAAGTTAAAAAGTAGTTAGTGTAAAAGGCATTAAGAGCAATTAACATGGCATAACCCTTAAAAATATCATTTAAGATTGGCTAAAATCAACAAGGCAAGGAAACTTCATAATGTCCCAGAGACAAGGGTGACAAGCACAACCCTTATTAATTAATGGAAAACAGAGCATTTACCACAGTTGCAAAGAGAAAGATGCAGCAGAAGACAAGTTCCTACCTGTGCTAAATGATAAAGCAGTCACAGCACCACGCATAGAATGAGAAAATGTGACTATCTCTTCATCATAGCGAATATTATGAACATGGATCTTTCCATCAGCACAACCCACTGCAACCACATCCAATGCTGGTGAAGAGACACAACAAGAAATGGGCGAGTTCCATCCTTTAAAATCATATAACCTTTTCTTAGTGTTTACATTCCAAAGCTGTAATCTTCCTTCCTGGCTTCCAAGAATAACCTGCATAAAAGTGAACCTTTTAGAATTTCTCCAAGCATGGTGAGCTTGTGACAGCAAATAATTTTGCCAATATAACATGTTTTCAATCTCCCGACCACTATAACAAGAGCTCCTTCTCAAAAGATTTCATAGAGATTGATGTTATGCTGAAGAAGTGTGTGGTGAAGATCCCAATGAAAAGGAGTCAAAGCAAAATGTGTTTTTGATTGGGAGCCTACTTATCAAGCTGTTCGTGAGATGGGCCAAAATTTCAAGAGATCTCCTCCAGAGGAATGATAATCTGAGTATTCATCTGTTCTTTTTTTTTTTTTTGGGGCGGGGGGTGTCTGAGTTCCATATAGTCCCCTAATCCAGCACCAGTTAAGGAGATGGTGGCTCTTGTCCTTGAGAAAAGGCAAGGCTCGATACCATAGCGAGTTGACCGTCACTTTTATGCCAGTGTAAAATAATAAGCTGCAACTAATAAGATTTTGTCAGCCATTGGCATGAAGAATAGATTACGACTGGCTCCATGTTTCAAGGGAAATTCGCATATGACATCCCTGTCATGCTTCATAGATGGTCGAAAAGATCACAGCTGAGTATGTTTAAATGGTAGGACGGCATTCTTCAACAGGAGAAATATTCTTCCAAGAAAACTCATAATTTCTTGAGAGGTCAAGTTCCTGAGCAATGTTAAATTATGGATCGTAACACCTTTGCCGCTCCTCAGAGTGTTCATATGTCAGCTTGCTACTTTGAAGAGGCTCGAACAAAAGATGAAAGAAGCTATTTGATGTAAGCTGCTAGATCAGCAGGTTGCCTTAGAGATCCACAGGACTGGAACACTAAATTTGGTAAGTCCAGTGAAAAGGGAGACTACAGGCAGCATCGTCAACATTAATAATTTGGCTACCGCTATATAACAATCTTCCAGCCAAAATCTAGATATACCAACCAGATTTTAAGGCAAGTCACTCAATGAGTTGTCATCACAAGGGCGCACAACAGTAAATGCTAGCAAATACTACAGATATTAACAGATGGTAAATTTTGGATCCCACTCACTGTATTATGCTTGTCCTCAGCTAGATAAATTTCTATCCCTGCTCAATGTATTGAGCTTGTCCCCGGCTACCACAAGATTGGGCGTGCATACCAACCCTCCTACAGGATGGCTATGCAACAATGATAATACTATATTAATCATTTGTGAAGACTTGTCATTACTGACTGACAGGTATTCACAGGCCTTGTTCCCATCCTACTTGAGATTTTTGGTAATCAGAAGTCTAAGAAACAGGACAATTCAGAAATGCAAGAGCATGAAATATTTACCTTGTTCAGGTATGTGTCTGGATGCATGATACAGGTAGGGGAAAATCCACCTTCTAGAACAATATGGCTGACTGGCTCTAAATTTTGCTCAATGCCTTTAAATGCCCATATAAATAAATTGCCATCAACATCCACACTTAAGATGTGGTCTCCAAATAGGTATAATAAATTGACCTTTGCACTATGAGCACTCCATGTCGCTACCTATCAAAATATCAGCAAAGAAATCATCACATGTGACAAACTAGCCACCATTCTCTTACGTACATATATAAGTGTATATATACCCTCCGATCAACACCCCAACATCATTGAGAATTCAGTCATAGCATTAATTTCATAAAAGCCATGGTAATCCATTTTCATAATAACCCCAACTCGAAAGAAGTGCTGGCTTTGCAAGAAACACCTCACACATGTATCAACAGTTACATAAAGGGAAATCAAATATTTAGGAGCAGGTTAGTGATGATTCCTGGTGAATCATTTAACAAGAAATTTAACAATACCAGATAGAGTATCTCTTCTTTAAAAGCTTTGTCAGGACTCATTTCAAATTCCCTCTTGTTTGTTATGGGGGAGGGGAGTTGGGGCATATTATCGCAAATGGCTCAAGTCTAGCTGCACAAGTTGCAGATCCAGTATTCAAGCTAAGCTGTGAAGAGCTGCCCGACATGATAGCAGCTGAGTACGAAATATAAAAAATGACAACAGAGAAATGAAAGCAAGTAGCAGAAATACAACCCCCAATCAATGGATGCAAAAGACAATATCCTAATGAAACCAAACCAAGAGAGAGAAAACCATCAATTCCCACAACTCTAGAATCTAGAGTGCAAGCGGTGGGATGAATTACCAAACAACTTAGTCACTTGAGCACAACTAAAAGCTGGTTCTCAACAAGAACACGAGATAATTAGTGCCAGACAATTAGATTTCAGCTTTCCATGATTTACACTTTACAACTCTACATTACTCAAACTCGTCATTTCACCTTGAGTATTCTACGCAAATTTCACCTTGATTTGGTGCTGAAAGGATTATAAAACCATACTGGCCACATGAGAGTAACTAATAACAAATGGGAGCAACATGCAGCATAAAATATTTCAAAAATGGCTAATATAAGGAACTCTGTTTTTCACATACCTGATGTGCACGCTTGAACACTGCAATTTTATTCCCATATGCAGCAAAGGTATAGTCACGATAAGAGGCTAGCGCCCGAATTTTTTCGGAAGTTGAGGACCTTCATGAATACCAAGTTTGTTAGAACTATAAATAGAAAAATGTGATGGTAATCCAAAACACCATCAAAATGGTACAACGATATTCTAGCAAATAGATTATGAGCATTTAAAAAAATTATGAGCCGCCTAAAAGCAGTATCTCTTCTAGAATGATTCGTAAGATAAGATATACATACTATAGTTTTGGTCAGACTTTTACCAAAGGACTCAAAGGAAACTAGTCTTTCTTCTGAAACAGGTGGTATATGATTCACTGAAAATTGTATCTTTTTCGGTAATTTTTGGTTGGTTCGTTAGCATGTAGGAATTTGCGAGTTGAAAGACTGTTTGTATAAAAAGCATTTGATTTTGTGAACAACCCATAATTATCAAAAAGGAATCCTCTTGCAGCAAAGCTATCCTAATGGCTCCACTAGTAAGAGGAGAGGGAAAGATGGGAGCGAGGGAGAGAGACAGACAGTCAAGTGAAAAGGTAACGGGCGTTGTCGCATTCAGAAGGCCAACAGTAATAGCTAAGGGTAAAACTGCCTTTACCTCGCTGATCAGAGTTTTGACCACAGTTACAACTTAATTATCAAACATGGACACCTCAGGGTACTACAAATAAAGTAGAAAAGTTCAGAGCTTAAAAAGAAAGGCACCTAAAGACAGGATAAGCCTTTTTATAAATGTCAGTTCAGCCATGATAGCACTAAATTCATGATACAGAAACAGATCGACACACAAAATTATACCAGAAAAGAGGGAGCAGCAAGAATTTGATTGTCCAGCACCAAGTTAGCGACGAAGAAAACTACATATGGTTGGTTTGTCCAAG
This sequence comes from Talinum fruticosum, assembly GCA_021018815.1. Lineage (NCBI taxonomy): Eukaryota > Viridiplantae > Streptophyta > Magnoliopsida > Caryophyllales > Talinaceae > Talinum > Talinum fruticosum. Next base: position 1,185,046 of record JAITYX010000087.1, on the reverse strand, counting down.
GAAAAAAATTTGAGAAGTTCCATAAAAGGACATCACAATTACACTACAAGAGCTTTTACTTTGGAACAATGGTAGCATAAATTGTAGTATGTCTGTATGTGGCCATGAAATGAATACAAATCCCATACTTTCTTCGTCAAGAGGTAAGTCTTACAAGTGGCAAGCACAATAAACATAGAAAGACAATACCATTATTCGAGGCAATACTCCGGACACTTGGTGTATCACATTTACATGTTTCATGCTAAAATTTTCATACATTAATCGCAGTTTATTCAATGTGTCATACTCCAGTTCTTTTCAGTTATGGCACTATAAGTCAATAAGGAATAAAGAATAGACCAGACGAATTTCACAAAATTGGTCATAAGAAATTGACTGTCCAAGAGAAATGAGAGCTTACTCCACAAGCTACCATCACAAACAAAAACAAGTTAGGGTTTACTTCTGTTAAAGATAAGAACTTACCAACGAGCACCAAGTTGAGCTTAGCACACTGCAAAATCAAACCCACAAAACTCAGCGAAAATCAACCGTTACAAGCAAGAAAGAAAACCCAGAAAAAGCAAAGACACACAGAGAGAAAGAGAGAAGAAGACATACGTTGTAGATTTGAAAAGCTTTGCCGACGCTAACAGTGACGAAAGTCTCAGTGCCCAATTTTTGGACGGAGAAAGGGACGGAGGTAGTGATGTAGCCAATTGCTCTGAAGGGCTCGAAAATCCCCATTGTCGCGGGTATTACTAGTGCAGGAGGGATTTGGAAGAGAGAGAAAGAGGCGGAGGGGGTTTTGGTGGGGTTTAAGGTTAAGGCTGAAGAACAGAGGGGCGGAGGCTTCGGCGGGTGGCTTCAACAACGACCAGAAAAGGGGTCTTCGAATTCAATGGGTCAAGAGTTTATTAGTAGATGTTGTTCAAGGAAGGGTGAAGGCCTGGTGAATATGCTGAAGGCCCATTTGCTTCTTGTAAAACATTAGCCCAAACCTGAGGTCTGAGATTACATAATTGTTTTATTTATTTATTCAAAACTACCGCCCACGTCTACTTTTATCTAAGTCTATTACTGGAGTTATTGTTTTATTTCACAAATACCACTCCTGGCCCAAGCCAACGACTATAATTGGTTAATTGCAGCTTTTTCCTTTTTTTGTTATCAGTTGATCAAACTAAGAAAAGAAAATTCATTAAAAAGTCCCTCCATTTCCCTCCAACTTATCAGAATGTTTGATAAATTGCAAAAAAGTTGTTCAAAACACAACTCTAGTTCATCTCTATGTTGCTCAAAAACTCTATGTAACCCTAAAAGTGACTCCTTTGTTTGCAAAAGTAAGAGAGAAAGTAGTTGATTTCAACTAAAATCTTCATCAAGTTCGATAAGGAACTAGTGAATACATGTAATTAAACACCATCGAGTATTGTAGACACCTAAAAAGTCTCATCCATTTTCTCTTTCATTTGTTTTGTTAGTCTGCTGATGAAATCTCAATCCTGTTTGCGATTCGGATCACGGTTGAAGTCCGATTGGCGTGACGGAAACTAATAAACCGCAAAGAACCCCTTAGCACCACAAAAAACAGTTTTCTTTGCTTTGGACCGAGCCACAAACCCATTTTCTTTCAAGCGAACCAAGCATGGGTCGAGCTCTCAACTAAGAAACCCAAACCCACACCAAAAATAGAACCCGCCAAAAATAGAAATATGCCAAACATAGAAACCTGTCAATAATGGAAACTTTCCATTTTTGGAAAGCTTCCACGACCAGCACCATCACCTCCGTATTGCGCAAAACGCAACATTTCATTGTTTCACTCAACGACCAAGGGAGGTACGGAACCCGAGATATAGGTATGACACCGTATGAGGTCGGCGCCACGTTTGATCCTAGCGTCCAGCCGAGACACGGAAGTCAATTTTCACTAAACGACACCATTTGTGGCTCGACACCGCATTTCCGGGCTCACTTTGCCAAAAAGCTACATTTTGTTCTCAAAGGTCATCTGAAGCACGGAACTCCGAAACGCCCATACAACATTGTTGAAGACCAGACGCCACGCTTCTCGCCTCCCTATGTGGGATTCCACGATTCGATGGGATTTTGTTCATTTTTTCCTTGATCCCCATCGTGGACCGGTCCGGTTCAACTTCATTGGACGGCTGCTTGTTGAACTTTTAGGTCATTTTGACCTAGCTTTGCCTCTATAAATAGAGGGCCTAAACCTTCATTTTATCGATGATCATTCCTATGCCACATGTTGCTTGAAATTTAGTTAAGAGCTATTGAATGCTACATGTATTACGATCTCTTGCCTTTTTTCAGCTAAGCATTACTCCCCGACCATCTCATAATTCTCATACACTACTCTGTCTCTACAAATTTCACAAATAGCCAACTTCAGTCTTGTTCATCTATTGTCACGCTTCCGGATCCAGTACGTGATTCAAGATCGACGAGTGAGACAACCCGAGGACGCTGAGATCCGCTTACAATCCTTTATTGTTTTATTTATTTTGTTGTTTTACCGCTTTCCGTATTGTGGAGCAGGATGTAATCATTTTTAATTCCTCCCCACCCTATTTTTATTACTTTTCCTTTTGCTTTCTTTACTATTTTCATATATGCTATTTATTGCTTTCTTAGCATGCCTTGGTTGATTTAATTTCCGCACTTTTCATGTTGTTTGCCTGCTTGTTTAAACATGCTCTTTAAACTCACAATTCGAATTAGTAGAGTTCGTACGTTGACGGACATAATAGAAGGGTTTATCCCTACATTTCGTACTTTCACCCCGAACACTAGATTCTCGGTTCTAGACCGATGAAGTCATTTTTAAACCTCTTTCAAGCTTAGTTTTCCCATACTAAGATTGGAAGAGTATTCTTTTATTTTTGTTAGTTTTTAATTCTAAAACTAACTAGCGACTCTTATTTTCCTATTTTATTTCTCTTTAATTGCATCTCGACATTTCTAATTTAAAATGGACAAAATGGGTTTATTTTCTTACAACCAAGGTCACGGATCGAGACCGATTTTTCGGTCTCGACCTATGCTCGCGCCAAAAACAGGTTAGCACTGGCTCTCACCGACGAAAACCAATGGTTGGGCTTGGCTAATTGTTTTGGCCCAAAAGCCTTACGATAGAATATAGATTGTATTTTTTCTATTTTCCTAAATTATGAACTAATATCTCAAGACTTCTAAAATTAATTTCTAAAATAAAATAATTAATAAAAATCGTCAATTGCCCTTTTAAAATCATATTCTAAAAATCAGAAATTTCAATAAGAGACACACCTTCACTCTCTAAATCCATTTTCAAAAATCAACTTTCAAAAAGAATCTTTAAAAACCAAAAATATCCGACATTCGTGCGGGAAGCTCGACCCCAATATGGCTTCCCTTACGGGGACGGGCCATGGTTCCTACAAGTGACGACTCCACTGGGATTATCATCTGTTCTCGTAGATAACGATTTTCATATGTTCCCCTTTACCATATGTACCAAACTTCTAAATATCCCATATCCCTTAATTTCCATTCATAGAGGGTCTCTCTGAATTCGTCCATCGTTGCTCTCTTGTAACTCCACCACTCTTCTAAGCCATTGACAAGAGTTCATTAAAATCACCTCCAACTACGGTAAGAACACCAGTGTTAGCCACTTTATCCTAGATAAGACTCCAAGTACGCCATTTATTGTGACCTTTTGGCCAGCCATAGATCCCCATAAATCGTGTTATCACACGGTTCTCATCCATAATATCTCCAAGAGTGGGATTGTGATCACTAGAGATTAGTTAAAAATCTACGTTGTCATGCCAATAAATAACTAAACCACCTACCCTACTTCTAGTAATCACGACATAAGAATTTTTAAAACAAACTTAGCACCCAGTCTCTTCATTTTGAAAGCTATAAACATCTTCCGGAGAGAAAGATGATATTAGGGCTGTGTTGTTTGCTCCAATGATGGAGCGCTTGAACTGCAAGAGGACTGTCACACCCTCTCGCTGTTCCAACACAATATTTTCATAATGCCTAGCGGGGCTCATGTGGCCCAACTTCGCCGATATAGTAGCATTTTTCTTCCTCTCCTCTACAACTCGAACTTTGCGTTCACACGCTTGACTTTTCATTAGGTTCGAAACCTTTCTCATTCCCATATCAATAGATGTAGTGTGAATGAGCATATGACTCCCCTCACCTTGAGGCATTTTGGGATTGTTCATCCCCGAGTTTAGTTCGTCCCAACCTTATCGCCACTGCCTTCCCCTCTAAGCTCCAATAGTTTTTTGCTCCTACTACCATTCATTCTCGACTCCTCTTCTTTTCCGCTTTATGGGTAATCCTCTCAATTTAGCACTATATTGCAACTCCGTCTCTAGTGTTTCACCATCATAGAGTTCACAACCCTTATAGTTGTGTCCAATAAGTCCACGTGCATAACAATAATAAGGAAGTTTTACATATTGCGAGGTCAACTCGTTTCGTTTCCCGTTTATTGTAATTCTTATTCCACGGTGCAACGATTTGGATATGTTAACATCTACTCTAACTTTCGGATATTTTGAAGGGGCCATAATATCCTCCTCATCTACTTCCAAGAACTTCCTAATTTTCAAGTCCAACAATTCAGCAAATGCTACGTTTTTCGTTTCATAGGGAGATCGCATACCTTTACCCAAAAGCGTGCCATATTAAAATCAATCTTAGAAGGGGGAACATCTCCTTCCATTTGTTTCAACATTAAGATACATCCATCAAATGCCCAAGGGTCGTCATTAAGGATGACTTCTTTATCGACCTAGTAGAACCGGAAAGCGAATAAATTTTTGTCTAGGTCCTTGGTGATTAGTCCTTTGGATGGCTTCCGGATATTTTTAAATGTCATTTTCAATGCTTCGGGGTTAAAATGATTCTTTGTCAATAATTTCCCAGCTAAACATAGTGCTATTTGGTCATTGATTTTCTCAAATTTAGGTTCTTCGAATTCAATTGCCTCTTCCTCCTCGGTTGTCGGTTGCAACTTGCACATGATGGGGATTATGTCATATGAAATTGCGGCTGGGAAGCGATTAACTTGCCCTTTATGGAAGCTCGCATCACAAGGCATAAAGAGTTCTAGGGTTTAGACTCCCACACCAGGGGAAAGAAGACGTCTACTCGTAGGAGACAGAGGCGTGTCGACAGAGGTCCTATGGCGGAACGGAGACTTTACACTATAATGGCGATTACTTGCGAGGCTAGGGTTTGCAAGTCACGGTCGTAGCCGGAGAGGAGAGAGTGGGACTTGTTGTAGTTTCCAAATCATCACTTAACCGACACTTAGATGGTTGGTTATCTAATCATTAGTAAATTCGACGACCTATAAAAATTGACAATACACTCGTGATCAACTTTTGTTTTCCTCAACTAAGTATAATAACATGAATTATTAATAACATGTATCATAATGTCATGTGCTTCATAGGATAAGTTGATGTCTTTGTTTGAAGTGAAATGTATATTTTTTTAAATCTACCATAATATGGTCTGGAACCACATTAGGATAATTTTTAATACATTGTTATGTCTTCTTTCTTTGATGTGTAACAAAATTTTTACTGAATACTTTTCAATTGTTGATTTTGTCCCACCATCCTTAAGAGATAATGTCACTTTTGCCTCTTTTACTTTTACCTTTTTCTGGTATTTTTTATAATTGAGGTTGTATTTTTTTGTCGTTCATAGTAGTTGGGTTATTACTTATTATAACAAACCTATTCCTAAAATACGTCGTACTAAAGCATGAATTATTAAGGACTACATAAATTTTTATTTCTGCAATGAGTAATGTTTCAATAAACTCATTACTAAGATTGGTGCTTCTTTGACTTGTTTTGTTATCTGAGCTACCAAAGTCTTGGATATGAAATCCATGAACAACAAGTGAAAGAGTTCTTTAAATGATTTTTTTTTAAGTGTGACATATAACACCTTTAATTTAAGAGGAATAACAATTGAAATATCATTATTTACACTGATTGAGCATCGTGTTTTTCTAAATTATTAACCCAATATGTTTCTTCCAATGTATCTCTTCTTTTTGTAAAATGTTCACTAACGGTTACATGTAAACATAACGATAAATTTTTTCATTAACGATAATTTTTCCATTGATTTAAATTTAGCTGTTAGAATTTTCAAAACATGTCACACAATTGCATGCATTGTTAGGCATATCACGTGAATACTTCTCTTTTGATTTTTACAAGACAAAATAAATAAATACATGCAAACTTGCGGATATTAAAATTACATTTGATCATAACATATGTGTAAAATTTAGGACTCTTAAAACTCAATGTAGTTATAGACTTAAAAGTTTATTAAAATTTATTTATTTAACTAAGTCTTTTTATGCAAACAATTTGAAATGGTAAGTTTAGCTAATGTTAAAAAATAATAAAGATGATAAGGACTCACAAACAATTTGAAATGGAAAATTTAGCTAGTGTTAAAAAATAATAAAGATGATAAGGACTTGGTACCTAATAGATTAAAAAGATTTTTAAAAATCACTATTAATCTTGCTACCAAATTATTAGATTGAATAACTTTAAACTGCATATGATTGAAAAAATAAGAAGAATTGATCTTACCATGTTTGCTTTTGTTTCACAATGATTCTTATGTGTAGACATTAACGTATCCAATACACTATATATGATATAAATTACAATTGAAAATAGATTAATAAATTGTAGGAGAAGGGTATTATACATAAGAGTTTAACCAAGAATGACATGGGGGATTGAATTATGAAATCATAGTAAAACGTATTATACATACTAAAAATAAAAAAATCTTTAATATACTCTTTTAAGACTCGAGCACATGATAAAAATATAAACAATTTCATTATTTTACCATCCTCTCCACTTGCCATATTGTTTACTATTGAAAAATAAATAATAATTATATAAAAAAGTTTAAAAACCCTAACCATCTTCAAGTTATCCGCACGGTCCGATGCTTGGAAGACAGACTTGATGACGTCGGCAGATGTTAAAAATGAACGTCTCATAATGAGCCAACATATTTAGGATGAATCACATATGTTGGTGGGTTGTCGATTATGGTAGTGTAGCGGAGCGACCATTGAAGAGGAGAAAGAAAGCGAATAGAGAAGTGAGATCGGACAAGGTCACCAGCGTTCGACGGTTGAAAAAAATGGAAGGGGCTAATTGGAAAATTGGTGGGAGTTGAAAACAATTGAGGGTCCGACCGAAAAAAATGAAATAGATGTTGGGTGAATTGGAGGTGGAAGGCTGCAGAGATGGAGGCGTCATCGTATAAACGAAGGGGAGAAGCCTCGAAAAATGAAGAGGAAGTGCTTTAGTAAGATATTGTCGGTTCGTTGATTTTTATTTTTGGTCTGTTTTTTCTTGATTTCTCTTCCATAAGAATGGAGTTACTTTACATCTAAACATAATACTTTTCTATTCAATTATTAATGTTACGTCAAAGCATGAGAAGTTATTGAAAACATGTTTGGGTTTGTCGTCAAGCAAGATGATGTGGAAATTGATACCATGATAGGTATTGGATAAGCAGGCTTAACATTATAAGCGGAAATTTTAACATTATATAATGAGTTGTGGACTGAAAAACACAAGAACTTAAAGAAGATGATTATTCTCACAGATGCAACTAACATAGTACAAGGATTTCAAAAAATGAAGGCAGTAGATCGGGAATCAACTTCCCTATTTAATGCCTTTTACTTTATTTGGTTCTTACTCATTTGGTAATTTAATTAAGATAACTCATTAGAATATACATGTAACTCACGATCTAACTACTTAAGCCAGAAAGAGGAGGTTGATACAATCTTTGAAATGGATATATATGTTGACCTCTTGACTCAAAGTTCATATAAGATTAAAATGCTATTTTAACTCCAACTAAATTTGAAAAAATCAATAAATAAGATTAAATTAAATCACATGTACGATTTACATAACAACAATCACATTATCTGTAGAAAATATATATTTCTATTGTTAATTATTTTAAATTCTATTTTAATATTTTATTAAAAGAGGGAATTATAAAATTACTCGTATTCAACTTATTTACAAACTTACTAAGAGATTCTAAAAATTGAGGTGGCTGAACTGGAAATATAATCTCTCGCGCAGAGGACAATATAACCTTCTCCCTCTTCTTTTGATTAAAAAAAACTATTGGGGGGACCATGATGGGAAAAAACCACTAAAATATGGATAGGAGAAAGAAAAAGGTGGGGAAAAGAAAAGAGAGAGAAAATGAGAGGCACGCGGGAGCAGCACAGGCAACGTGATCCCGGGATTACCGTATACTCTATCGAACCCCTCCTCTTCGGTGTCGTTGGGAAATCATTGAAATTCAACTCTCAGCTTTTCCATTCCATTTGTCACATTAAAAAATAAAAATAAAATACAAATAAAAAGGCGCCCCTTAAATAAAGTCTAGTTTTTCCCCTTTTAACTCCTTACTGTTCAGACTTCAGGCCGAGAGAGAGAGAGAGAGAGAGAGAGTGAAAGAGACAGAACCAGTGACACTTCGAAGCTGAAGTTCCCAACCTCTCACAGAGAGAGAGAGAGAGAGAGAGATTGTGCATCTGCCACGCCAATCTCGGAATCGCTGAATTGGTAACGATCTGCTTTAGTTTTTCTTGAATTCACGTCGAATTTGCTTTGATCAATTTTAAAATTTTGCTTAGTTTGCTTCTGTTTTTGTTTTCTAGTTGATGATCGAGTATATAAGGTTTTCATGATGCTTTATAAACGTTTAACCTAACTTTCTGGATTCAATCTGTTCTTTTTGTTTTTGGCAATTGAGTTGTGTTTGAAAAGTTTGTTCTGATGAGATGTTTCCACCGAAATTGTTGCTGTAGATGTGAATGGGAGGCTGGAGGGACCAAAATCATGAGCCAATTTGATGATAAAAGCAGCTGCTGAGTGCAGAAATGGCCTCGGCCAGTCTGGGAAATGGTGGACCCGGTAGTAGTTCAAAGACAGCTAATGGCCACAAGGGTTCCTCTAGTTCGGTTGATTGGTTGGGAAAAGAGATGTTTGAATTGAGACTTAGAGATAAAGTGGATGATGATGACAGAGTAAGCTTCTATATGTTCATGTATGCTTTTGCTTCAATATTTTGGCGGCACAAGCTGAAACGCTGAATGTATTTTTATCTTTAGCTGCTGTTTTAGGTTGCAGGCTTTCAGGAATTATCAGTAATTTAGGATGTGTTGAGCTGGTTCAATGCTTATGAAAATGTCCCAGAGCTACAAGAAATGCTGGACCTTGTAGGATGAAATTTTTTTCTTTTGTGCATAATTTTCTGTTCTGTAGTATCAACCCTCATAGATGCTGCTGGACGTAGTGCTCTTGAAGTTGAAAATGTGCACATTGTTATCCTTGGCATGGAAAAGAGTGCCGGGGGGAGGCTTGCGAAGAAAAGGTTTTAGCTTCATTAATCATACTACAATCTTTCAAAAAAAAAAAAAGGAAAAAGAATGCTTTCTTATTATAGGATGAATGGGAGTTTAAGTAGTATTTTCAATTTGGAAATTTGATTTAGTCCTCGAGAATGCATACTGCTTTATGTGAGGTTAGCTCACTATTTGGAGACTGTAGAGAGGTGCATAATGCATTGCAAGAGTAAGCATTTTAACACATTGTCTCCTCTGGCAAGAGCAATGTGCCATTAGTGAAGTCTAAATGAGTGATTCCTTATTTTTCATATTGTGGATGATAGTAGAAGTCTAGAACTATGTTACTTGGACTCGGTCATACCCATGTGGAAGTGTCAAGTGTACGGCCGGATATTGTGTTGGACGGCAATTTTTTAAAATTTTTTATACAGTTTGGGCATATGTGAAGGGTCGAATATGCATACTGATGTCCAAAAGTCGAGTGACCAGCAAAGGCTACTTAAGGCAACATGAAGAGTTCAAGTAACATAGGTTTATGGTATCCTTAGCTCTCTCGAGCGTCCGTTCAAGAATTCCATATATATGTTCCTCATCATTATCTAGGAGAAAATATACTGGTAATGGTACTCGTATGGAGGGTGGTCTGTGAAATTTGGTTACCTTACAAGAAAAATGGTACTCGTAGCTCAAGAAAATGGGATGATTCGAGTTATAGAAGCACAAGATTTAACATGGGAAATCAGAAAATAAAGGACTCTTAGAATTTGTATATGACACATTTTAGTACTTTGAGCGTGCACATTTAAGGAAACTCTTCTTGCAGCAAAAACCTTTGTGCCAGCATTGTCACACATTCAGCCACTCTTCTTGCTTAAGAACAATCTAAGGGAACTTTTGGGGGAGGGGAGAGGAATACCCAATTGATTGTTACTTCATATTCAAAACCCTAATTGTGAGTAGAAAGGCCCACAAAAACCCTAACCGGTAAAATCAATACCATCAACAAATGCATATCCTAAGAACAATCTTCCCGAAAGTTAATCATTCTATATCATGACAAATCAATCACAAATTGGAAAAATTCTATATTAGGAGAAACCCTAAAGCAATAATTGTCATTTCAATAATTCATTAAATTTGAACCACCCTTTTGTAATTAACGCCAGATGGGGGAAAAGCATGCACAATTAATCCCTGCAATGGCCGATTATCATCAGAACTCAAATATCACCAACAAAAGAAGCACCTTTTTCTTGAAAATTAACAATCAAATGAGAAAAATCTAGTACCTAGATCCAAATTCGCTGCCCAAAAAGCAACGGGACAAAGAAAGGAGAGAGAAAGAGGGAAAGAAAGGGTTGTCTTATTTTGATGAAAATGCTGAGTTAGGATAGAAGCTTTTAAGAATGGCTTTTGTCTCGTTTGGAGAGAGAGAGAGAGAGCGCTGAAGTAGATTTGAAGAGGAAGAGCTTTTGACCCGCTGCTGACCTGTTGTTAGGCGACCTGTTAGATGACCAGTGTCTGACCCTGTTTGACCCGGTTTTTAGGCGGCCTGTTAAGCCCTGACCCTTTTAAAAATTAAATGTGCTTTAACGCCTTTTTAATTACCTTGACCCTAGAAGCCCATAGGGGCCCTGCCTGTTGCCCAGCTTTAGTCACTGGATATCTTGGAAAGGGAACTGAGTAGGTGATGCGCCATTATGCTTAGTGCCTGGTGGCTGACTCAAAAATGTTTGGGCATCATTTTACGAATTGCTTTCAAATAAGCCTATCATCGTGTAAATTATAACACCAAACTGATATATATATATATATATATATATATTATCATCGCTATGCTTGATTGTCTCGGGAACATATTCATGAATTCCATAATTCATTCATAATATCATATTATAGCTCCAAGCCCCTTGTCTTGTCTGTCCGTCATTTTTTTGGTTGAGTAGTATGCATTTCCTTATCTCTGGCGTTATGGGAGCTGCAAAAATTCCTAATGGTTGCTAGAACTTGATTGGCATGTTTACCACATTGACGCATTCTGCGCTTCTTAGAGCACTCATAAGTCAAGTTGCTCCATTTGGCTTAACCACCGGGGACCACATGATATCTAAGCAAATTCAACAATTTTCTGAAAACGTTTGGTCATTAGTCCACTAGAATCTCTCTAACAAAAATGGGCCCCGAGTAAAATGAGATGGAATAAGTGGAATAGGATAGAGAGAGGAAAACAAATAAGTCATAACCTGAAAGCCATGCTATTGATGTGAAGAGAGGAAGAGGTGAGAGAAAGAGAGGAGGAGAAAGAAACCATGTTAAACAAAAATATGGACAGCTGGGCCTCTGGGGTGACAGTCCCATGAACCCGAATTATGTGAACCATGGTGGGATCCACTGTGGGATTTTTGGTCAGTTCGGTCAGCGAGTCCATCTCTATTGTGAGTGCTCATAGCAATCTGTCAACGTTATATCTGTCTCTGATAACCATGGATGTTCAAGTACTCATCTTGGTATGCGCATTTTGCTTCCATTAACAAAGGTCCCTTGGATTTCTTTGCCTTCTACCATCCCTCCTTGAACCTTTACTTCTCTGAGTACCTCTATCTATAAGGAGCATATGCAGACTCTGTTGTATTTGTCTCTGGAGCAGCTATCTCATGAACCAAATGCACACCGCCAATTATTTAATTTTCTTTTCACTGTATTGTGGTGATTAGAATCTAGCTGTATACTCTTGAGCTTAAGTTTCTTGGAGCCTGGTAGACTGTTAGAGATAATTAGAAGCCATAAACAATTAACAGTAGCCTTTTCGCCCATACATTAATAAATTGCGTGGACTTATGATTACAACTTATATAAATGAGTGTTCTTTCTTTTTCCAGTAGGTTAGGAACTCCTCTAGGCTAGGAATGCATAAATGCTTGTATCTTATGCAAGAGAACCAAACATTTGTAGTGATTGTTGCTATTGGATGGCAAACTAAAAGCTATCAGTTTGGATTTTTAGATAGTTATTGAGGTGATTTACGGAGCAGCTCATCTGTTTTTGAGGTCTCTCATACCTGATTTGCTTCTCTGAATTCCTTCTGGAATTTCTTATTGGGGCAATTAAAAAATAGTTTGTTCTCTCCATGAGATTGCACTCAGTTGTGGAGTTGTCCGATGCGATTAATATCATTTGCTGCTTTTGACTATTTCAGCAGGATAGTGAACCAGATATAATTGACGGTGTTGGTGCTGAGGCAGGACATGTCATCAGGACCACAATTGGTGGTAGAAATGGTCAGCCTAGGCAGGTTGGACAATTGATATATGTAAACTTTTAAGGTTTTAGACTTGAGAATACAATCATGGAGAGCTGAGCAATGTTTTCTGTATTGTTGAACAGGCAATAAATTATATAGCAGAACATGTGGTTGGGACTGGTTCCTTTGGTGTTGTATTTCAGGTAAGACTAACTTATCCGTTCTATCTATCTCCAGCATTGCCATTTACTACGTTGAGTTGTTCTTTTCTTGTAAGCAACATTGCTCTCTGTAGGCAAAATGTAGAGAGACTGGGGAGATTGTAGCCATCAAGAAGGTCCTACAAGACAAGCGCTACAAAAACCGAGAGTTGCAGATAATGCAGATGTTGGACCATCCTAATATTGTAGCTCTCAAGCATTGTTTCTTTTCGACAACAGATAAGGAGGAGATATACCTTAATCTTGTACTTGAATATGTTCCTGAGACTGTCAATCGCATTGCAAGAAACTACAACAGGATGCACCAGCGGATGCCCTTAATATATGTGAAACTTTACACATATCAGGTGGCCGTGAAATGAGACTGCATTCATTATTTTAATATCTTTCTCACTATTAAAAGTGTTGTATTTTATTTCTTTTTTGGGAAAATTTTGACCTTGGTACCCAAATATTTCCTTTAAGTTAACTAAACAATACGCTATTATTAAAGTAATTTTAGACGAGTACTTCAAGGGGCACTTTGGGTGCTTAAAAATGATTTCCATTGATTGGTAAAAGAGATGTCCATCTTAGGGCAAGTATTGTATTCCCAGGTGATTGCAAGGGTTCTTTTAACTCTGCAGAGAACCATTGCTCCCAATCCTGTCGCTCTCTTTCTCGTTTTCTTCTTTTTCATTCGATAAAGATAATACTATGGGGGAATTCAAAAGGGTTCAATGGTTGTAGGGATGATGTCTGAAACAGGGAGTGTCTAAAGCTTTGCATAATTGGCACTAGTGGGTGCTCATGAAGAACCCAAAGGGGTTCTACTATTTCAGATGCTATTACCCCTGTAGCATAAGAGCGGAGAGGTGTAAGTGAATAATGTTAGATTAAGCAAACAGAATGGCTACTTTGGCAACTTGGTTCTTTTCCAAACATACAAAGGTAATAGAATGACTAATTTGGAGAAGCTTAAATTTCTCGTCTTTCTTAGCCCCACATCATAAAGAGTGGATTTCTTTAACCAAGATTTTTTTATCTTTTTATTCTTTTTTGGAGGAGAGGGGTGGGTTTTACTTGACTGAGTTCTTTGAAGTTAGATCTTCCAATATTGGAAAGTGGAAAAGGTGGGGTATCTCTCACCAAATCTCTCTTCCTCCTCCTCCTTATCAATTTACCTTTTGTGGTGCAGATCTGCAGAGCGCTGGCCTATCTCCATAATTGCATTGGCATATGTCATCGGGATATTAAGCCTCAAAATCTGCTGGTAAGATTCTAAGAATTTTTGGAGTTACTGAGCTCTTGTATGTGGCTTTTATGGGTACAATGAAAGGAAGAGCTAATCATTTTAACCTTAAATCCCATCATTTATGCTCAAGATTTTCCTATTTGCAGTTTTGATTTTACATATGGGTGTTAGATAAGCTATCTTCAGCTGTTTCTGGGGTTTGGTACCAGTTCAACCTTTGTGCTCCCTTTACATCCTTTAGAATAAAAAAGAATCTTTTTAATTGCTAATTTTGTTTTCCTAACATACCTTGCGGGATCTGAGCTCTCTTGTGCCACAGATATTGTCGTAGGCCCCTTTTTAAATTTACTGATGGGGATTAAAGTCACTAATTGCAATGTGGTAACATTGTTGCTTGTTATCTATTCATTTACAATCATAGCAATATGTCCAGATTATTGCTACTTTAGTGGTGCGATTTAGAGGATGGAACTCATGTGTCTAAGATGCATCTCAATCACAAACCCCTTCTCCAAAAAAGCGAGAAAGAAAAGGTGGAAACTGGAGATTAACTACTCCAAATATTAAAAAAACGCTACTTTTTGTCTATTCTAATAATATGAGTTTGACTTGTGTAACACAGAATAAAAGAAGTAAAAGAAAACTGAAGTACAAAATTTATTAAAGGTGAAGTTTTGTACGACATTAGGAACTGTGGATCTTGATTGCTCAGTTGGAGGTAATGGTAGAAATATTATAAAAAATGGAGCAAAGGATTGTCTGGATATGGGTATAAACTTTGCTTTTCCTGTGGAATGGAGATATACTGAGAAATTCTCTACTAACTTGCCCCAGGAAGAAAACTGACCGGAAATTAATTTTTGAATTCACTGGCTGTTAGCATCGACATGACTATTATGTGGAAAATCTTTTAACAAAATGTGTATACCTTTCCTTCCCATGAGTTTCCTGTTCTACCTATTTGTTCCCTCCCCCTCCCCCTGCGATTCCATATTTTGATGCTTTTCTGCTGAGAAAATTTTAACTTTGAACTTCACAATCCATGGTAATCTGTTTTTTTCCTCTTTTTTTCATTTATCATTTTTGTGGTGCTTGCTTGCTCTACTCTCTTATTTCTGTCTCCTTTTTGTTGGTGGGGGGCTGCAGGGATCATGAATGCTTAAACTGTATAATCGTCAGTCCTCCAACAGAATTTACTTGTTTCCTATTGACATGGTAATTCTTGAATCCATGGATGAAGACGAAGACTTCTTAAAGCTTTTATCTGGTGTCGCTTTCTAAATTTTGAAGTAACTAAGTGATGTATGTTAGTAGATGATTTTTTTAAAGGCTAGTGGATTATCTATTGGCCTTTTGTTGTTTAATAGTTTAAATAGGATAACAGGTTATCCTTTGTAGACGTCACTATGTTATACTGAATAATCACTTGTGGTGCTAGGTGAATCCACATACACATCAGCTGAAACTTTGCGATTTTGGAAGTGCAAAAGTATTGGTATGCTCTTCATCCCCTTGATGATTGATCAGAGTACAATATGCGTTTGGAGCTTAATGTAGTTAATATAGTTTCTTGTTACCTCTAATTTTTTTTATTGCCTCTCTGCCTCTCATGGGTTAGCCTTTCATTTTAGCATGGTGTATCTTGACAGGTTAAAGGAGAACCAAATGTTTCATATATATGTTCCAGATATTACCGTGCTCCAGAGCTCATTTTTGGTGCGACTGAATACACAACTGCAATAGACATATGGTCTACAGGATGTGTGATGGCTGAATTGCTTCTGGGTCAGGTACTTGAATATTTTTTGTCCTTTGCTAAGAAATTCGAGTCATTGATTGCTGTCTAGAGGGCTCTTATTGTGATTTTGATTATTCTAAACCTGTGACTGAATATTTGCTGCAGCCATTGTTCCCTGGAGAAAGTGGAGTAGATCAACTAGTGGAGATAATTAAGGTAACAATTTCTTCAGGTCTTGTTAAAAGTTTCCAACCTTCCAAATTTGAAGTTTCTCCAGGACAGAAGAAGGAAGACAAAGCTATTTATTTTAGTGATTCAGTAAAAGGGTGGGGGGGAGATGAGACCAGCTTAAAGTCTGGCTATAGTGACGAATATCCTTATATGTGGAGTCTGTATCTAATTGTTGGATTTGGTAAGATTCTAAGAAGGGGATGTTCTACATCATGAGTGAAACAAGTTCGATGTCACATCGATAAAGCGAACCATGTTTTCCCATTTTGTTTTTTTTGAAGGAGAGGCTAAAATGGAAGAGAGATTTTTTACTTGCAGTCCCTTCCATTTAAAAAGCATTGTTTCTATGAGTGGAGTTTTCTTTCCCTTTCAAAGATTCGCCACATAGTTGCTATGCAGAATCATAAGAAGCAAACCTGTCAATGATGAATTGAAGGAAAAATCAAATTCATGCATATTAGCACATTTTTTCTTCTGAAATTCGTCCACTGGGATTCCTTTGGTTAACTGATTACTAATGCTATATGTGGTGTGATTCTATGGTTTCTATTGTGCTGTCCTCCATCACTCCTAATTGTTGTACTAACCCTTGTCCGCTTTCTTTGCATCCCTTTGGCATGTCTTCCTGTAGGCATTACTAGTCCATCTTATTCTTATGTGCTTAGACTTTTAAAGGCTATATGGTATGTCTTTAATGTGTTATTCACATTATTACTTTTTATATTTTTTCTTGGCTTCTTTTTGAATCCTTTGAACTGTTTTGCACTCCGAACTTGTTTTTGGCGTCTGTTCTGAATGGCCTGTGTGCTTGTCAGGTTGAAAGCAGGGTTAAGCCTGTCTGCGTCCGAGTTTCCCATATCCTGTTGTGTTGGGGCCATAAATATGGGTTGCTGTTGTTGACACTTAGTGAGTTGTTGAGTCTGGCGGTATCATCTTCATGTTTAGAATTTCGTCTCAATGCTATTAGTGTTACCTTCCCATATTTGGAAAAAGCTTTAGCTGTCATCCTTGGACCTGAAGGCGTGAGCTATTTATTGAATACCTGATGTAACCTTTTTTGATGCAATATGGCTGAAGTTTCCTGTTTCCAAGGTCATAGTAACTTAAATTCTGTATCCTCTTCATGCAAAAAATGATGAGAGCTAACATCTTTGTAGGTTTTGGGAACTCCAACGCGGGAGGAGATAAAGTGCATGAATCCCAACTATACTGAATTTAAGTTCCCGCAAATTAAACCTCATCCATGGCACAAGGTATGACCATACAGTTTCCAATTTCTCTATTTCCAATTCCAGTTGTGTGCATCTCATTTAATTCTATGATGGTGTTCTCATGAAATGTATTGCTGTATGGGTGGGTAACTTCTTCTTTGAGATCAGTATGAGCACTGGAGAGATGTGAAAATCACAACCATAAAATGGCAATTTTCTTTTAGAACTTCATGGCAATTGCATCAATAATGCCTGCTGTGGATCTTGCCTGATAAGCTCCGGGGAGGGGAGAAAGTTATCAATAGTGTAAGGAAGGCCTAATATGATAATAGTAAGTAGTAAAAACTCAGTGCTAGAGTCATAGGATCACATAATTTTAGAGTTTCTGTGGAAAATTTTGCAAGCAATCTTGAAAAATGCTACTTTTTAGTTAAATTGCTTGGTGACTAATGTGGATGAGCCTTGTCCAAAGTTGCAGATATATGGTTCTGCCTGTTGCCTTCCTTTGGTCATATAGTGCAACAAACCACAAGGGTATCTAATAGTCTTGAAGCATGTGAAAAAGCTAACACTCATTTTTTGAAAAATATTTTAGCATAACTTGTCATTAATGTATAAGAGCTTCAAAGACCTGGTAGATGACTCATGTGGTTGGCTGGTGCACAAACAACCTATAGCCAATGTGTGTGGTTGGACTATCATCATTAGCCTATCAAACCATTATGCGTTTTTGTTTTCCCTTCTAAATCAACTTCATTGACCATCTTGTAAACTCTTATGCATGCACTTCACTCATGTCTGCAAAAGGTGAAGAATTCAAATCTCAGGACTCTCATACAACAACATATAATAGTTCAACTAATGGTGTTAATTTATTTTATCAACATGGCTTGGTATTATCAAGTACCAATGCATATATATCATAATTCCTAAGGCGTAAACAAAAACAACCAGTTTGTTGAGAGTTTTTTAGCACCTGTTCTTTTTTCCCCTTTAAGAAGGAAACGCCTATTCTTTTTAGCTTTAACCTATGGCCGTACAACTCCTTAGTCCTTACAACCTTTTACAGCGCGTACAGTTTTGTATAAGTAAACTTACAACTATCTTACAATTGTGTACAATTTTTTATTACTAATCTTACAACTATCTTGCAGCTTTGCAACTTATAGTAACATTATATCAAGAGCGAATGGATGAATGCATAACTAGTGTCCTACTAAAGGATTATATGCATCAATAGATTTTATCTACAAAATAAAACATTAAAAGAAGAATGGTTAAAGTTCCTATTGTTCTAAAAAAGTAGAGTCTTTAGCAAATAATGATTAATGCGCTAATGAGGTTTTAACGCCCTTAAGGACTCTTTTGATCTTTCTAAGCCAAGAGACAGTTTCTATATGGTCTGAACCAGCTTAATAAACACCCAAGCAACTATAAGTGAGCTCCCAAATAGCTTCTGGAAATTCCTGGAGCTTTTTAAGATGGCAATATTGGGGGAGGTAAATAGGCATGAAATGGTCTCTTGGCATGTCGATCAAAACCACAGGAATATTACTTTTTGAGAAGCCCGAATGATTGGGAAGAAGAGTGTGCTGAGTCTTTTGCTTGCTAATACAGACGTTGTTTTGGAGGGCGATGATGAAATTTTTTGGCCCCATGACTCAAGAGGACAAATCACTGTCAAAGGTTATTGTAAAGAGAGGTTTAAAGGTTCGAACTCAACTTGTTCCCTGTTGCGGCGGTTTTTAAGTCTAAAGCTCCCACTGTAGTGTGCTTTCTTGCTTGGCAGCCATCCGAGGAAATATTCCAATGGAGGACATGCTCAAAGGAAAAAATTATAGTTGGCTAGTTGGTGTCCGATATTTTTCAGGGAGGAAGAGTTGGCTAACCACCTTCTTCTCCATTGTTGGTGGGTCTCTGCATTATGACATTAGTCTTTATCATTGATGGGGGTTAGTTGGGTGGTAACCTCAAACTTTAAGAGATGTTTTTGTGGCTTGGAGAAGAAGGTCAAAGAAGAGTTTGGTCCTAGGAGTTTGGAAGTTGATGTCATTGACTATTTGGTGGTGCTCTTGGAAGGAGAGGAATTACTGTACTTTTAGGGTTACGCTTGGTCTATTCATGATTTCAAACTTTATTTTTTGAGAACTTTGTATAGTTGGAGTTAAGTTCTAGTTCATGGTACAAAGATGATTTGGATTTTGTCAATATAATTATTATAGACAGTTTGAGAGCATGGTGTTATTTTGTGATTGCCTCCTTTTGTACATGGGTGACATCCCCTTGGTGTCTCTTTAACACAATTTTTTGATTACTCATAAAAATAAAAAAGGTCCTGCAAATTGATAGTGAAGCAGCAAGTGGTCAGTTAAATTCCGATTCCTCGTGTCTGCATGAACCATCCATACATCAATATCGCTTTTGTATGTATCACATGCCGAATGTTCTATGATGCTTCCATTAAAAAAAGAACAAGTAGAGTTACAAGTAAGCTTGCAAGGGAAGGGAACCATTCTTCAAAAAGAGAATGCTTGGATAGAGAGGAATAGTCAAGTGCTTCCAATTGTAAGACTTGACCACAAAAACCCCTTTAAAGCTGAGATGTTATCTAACCATATCAAGGGAAGAATCCCCAAGTGTGATCTCATTGCTTTTGTTGAGAAACTAATATTGTCAACAAAGACTTCATGGATGAAATGGGCGACCAAACACAAGTGTCAGGCGCTCAGTTTCTTTGTAATTGTAGGGATAAGGTCATAGAAATTGTATTCTCCCACCCCACCCCAGGCAGGAGAGCACGAGGGTAATGTTAATTGTTGTGGTTGTGGTTAGTCAATGAGGACTTACATGTTGCTCTCTGTGCTTTTCTTTTGTCTTCATGCAATTTACAGTCAAGGCTGTCTGCCACTTTAATGTTTGTTTCAGATGCATGTCCTAACAATTTTATACCACCAATCTACTAGGCTGGACCTAGAACCCTTGGCTTTAGAATTTCACATTTAACTGGCCCTGAAGAAGAGTAGGATTTTTGTGGAAGCATAATTATACTTTAATTACAGCACTGAAGCTTATTATGAGAGATTGCTACTTGCCAAATAGTTTTTTCAGGATGATTCAATTGACAGATTAATGTAGTTAGCTGTTTCAATCCTGGTCTTTTGTTAATTAGTGATGAGGTATGGCAGTGAACTGTCCTTGGGAGCCTTTTCCAAGGACATTTAACCCCAGCCAAGCCATATTCTGGCAAGGGGTTAATGTTGTCGTGATTCATCCATAAGTCTAGGTTGGAGATCATGGAGGTCTAGAAATGTGAATAACTGAAGAATCACCACATTTTACGCTTTTATGAAGATTTTAATCCCTCTGTCCTTAAAACTTGTCAAATTTTTCTTTATGAATGTCTGAAAGACATCATGTACTTTTCTTTTCTTTTTTTTTTTTTTTTCCCTTTTTAGATGAAAGGGTCAATTTAGAAGGTAGAGAGGGAACATACTGATAAATGATGTTCCCTTAAAATTTTACTTTTCCAAATTTTGACACGTTTTTTAGGATGGAGGGAGTAATTGTTTAGCAGCAGAATGATATTGGTCTACTGGATTATCATGTCATTTTTTGACTATTTGGATTTCATTGAAGTCTCATCTCAACTCTAGCCTAACATTATTAGCCACTCTTGGTCTTCTCTCTTCAATCTAATTACATATTGCCTCCTATGCTTGACCTTTCAACAAATTTGTGGTGAATATTCTGAAATAGTTGAAAATGAAACTGGTTTGGTAAAGTAGAAAAGATTCAGTACACTTGTCGTGTAGTCACATTTCCAACTATCTTGCAATAGAGCATATACAGCAACTGTAGACTTAGGAACCTTTGGATGTAACTACTTGTTCCTATCTTATTGGATTAATTTTGATAATTTACTCGCGTATGAGTCTTGCATAGAGGGCAGTGAAAGTTAAATGGTGGAACTCCAACGGATTATGTCTGTGTAAAGTTGGCACCATCAGTTTTTCTCGCTATTGGTTGCGGGCCAGGCAGCTAACTGTTTCTGTTCCTGCTGCAGGTCTTTCAGAAGCGTTTGCCTCCTGAAGCAGTGGATCTTATTTGTCGGTTTTTTCAATACTCTCCCAATTTGAGATGCACAGCTGTAAGTTACTTGCTATGCCTTTGGTAGCTGGTGGACTTTATGAATAGATAATGATAAGCATTGTTTAAACTAGAATTTGTGTTTTACTTGAGATATTACGCTGCAGTTGGAAGCTTGTGTTCACCCTTTCTTTGATGAACTGAGGGATCCAAATACACGGCTTCCTAATGGTCGGCCTCTTCCTCCTTTGTTTAACTTCAAGCCACAAGGTAAGACTGTCAATAAAGCTGTATGCCTTTTTAGTAGTTATGAGGGACCTCTTGCATAAAGCAATTGTTAAAATGGTTGAGTCACTGACTTTCTTTTGCTGACCAGAGGAAATAATACTGGGCATTCTAGGCACATGTAATTTGAGTGTGCAGAGTTATGAATAACAATGATTCCTTGGAAATATGTTTCTTGGCTCAGAGGAAACCCACTTGGATTAGTGGCAGAGTGCTCACCTTGTTAGAGGTTTAAACCCCTCTTCCCCTTGTGAGTGGACCTCCTTATTCTTACCTGCTAGAGCCTGAAGGGGTTGGGCTTGTGTTTTACAGGTGAATTGATGCTTGATTGGTTGCAGCAGAGAACATGAGAGATCCATTATGTATTGCAAATGGTTTGACTTTTGAGAGTTAGCACGTATTGTGGCTGAGTGATACCAAAATATAGCATGTAGGGTTTAGTCAAATGAAAATGTGGAATTGATGTAGTAGGACTCATCCAAGTATGTTACTTCCAAATCAATTCTGTGTTAGGCTGGCACAAGTTTACTGTGCATTGTAGCAGTAAATGGAAATAAAAGAGAAATATGGAACAAATGAGAAGGAATAGATGGAAATCTCTGAAACTGTGCAAAGGAGCAAGCATATATATGTTCAATTTCAGTTGATTTCTTGGGATATTTATTTAGATTTTCTTTAGCAAAAATTTTGTATTAGTGGTTGCGTATATGAACTATAATAAATTTGCAAGCTACCTCAGGACATTGAATATACTGATACTCATTCCAATTTTATCGGATGTCTTTAAAGAGATGTCCAGAATTTCCCTCTGCACAATAGAGTTGAGTATGCGTCTTGTGCTTCTGATATACTGGAATGCAAGCAAAGATAAGTCAGTATTATTGGATTGCCTATGGTCGTCTGCATATCCTAATTGAAATTTCGGGTAGAAGCATAGCGTTAATAGGGGATAATTATCATTATGTGTTAACAAGTACCCTTACACATGAGAATTTCTTTTATCATATTATATGCAGCCATTTCTTACTTTAACTAATGATGATGTTTGATCTTGGTGATACATCTCTATAGAAGTGGATATCTGATCTAGTTTATGTAGAATACATGAGGAGGTTACTCTTAATCTCTGGGCAAGGGATTTATTCTTAAATAGGCACATTGATATCAATGATTCACCATGCATCAGGGATCTTGGAGACGAAAGAGATGCCATAAGGAGCTTCAGGGTGGAAAGGGCAATGGGGATGAGTTATATGAAGTTTCAAATCCAACCTTTGCCCTTCCAATATAATATCTTAGTATGTAACTGAAACCAATTTTCATGTCCTATAGGCCATGACATTGTTGTGGTGGTTTCTGGAAGGGCTGCTGGAGGCTAATGAAGTTTGAGAGCACTCTTAAACAGTTGGCCTTCTCAGTTTCTGGATATTAACAATAAAAAAAAAAAAAACAAATCAGTAATGATGGGCCTGAATTTTAGGTAAAAAGTTGGGCGTCCCATCAGAATTTGGAGGCTCTTTTTGTGTACAAGTTTGTGTTGGGCTTTTGTGGAGAAGGAGAAGGCATCATATGTTTGGAAAAGTTGATGTTCACCACTGATTTGGAGTAGTAAATTGGGACAAGGAAATCTTAGAGCAAAGTTCTATGAGAATCTCTTTGGTTTTTTGTTGACGGTGTATCTGATGGATGAACCTTGAAACTTCGTTTTTCAAAATATGTATTTGCATTAGTTGATTACTTATATGGAATCTTCACAAGGTTCTCTTACCAATAAAGGTTAAAAACAAAATTCTGTTTCAGGAATATTTTGATATTGCCTTTTTAAAGGCCTCTTCTGGGGTGACATTATATGTAAGATGCTCATTCTGAAAGCCTTCTGTTAGGTAGTTTTAAATTGATAATGCAGTGGAAAATTCAGAAAGTTTTCTGTTATGCTTTATGATTGATATAATTTAGAAAAATTTGAAACGTACTGAACGGTTGGTTGTGCAAATATATGACTTCGCACTTGTGAAGAAAGGCTCTTCCCCCAACCACCCCCCAAAAAAAAAACAAAGGGAAAAATGAATGGGCAACCATTTGTGAGAGGCTCCTTGTATAACATGAATTTTTCAAACACCATATGTTACTATGCTTTCTTCTATGATGCATAGGGAAATGAGAAAAAGTGTGCGGCTCCTATATTTGTTGGACTTGAATATCTGATTGACATAAAATTTCATAAATAAACTGGTAGAAATTCTTGTAATCTTGAATGCATCTTGAAGTACTAGCTTTTTATGTCTATAGAATTCATGGTTCATTGATGCTTTTGCTACTCATACATTGAATTATTTTAAGCATCTAGTTGCTTGTCTTCCCCTGATTCATAGATTGACTGGTTACTTGCAGAGTAGTTTTTTTTTTCTATTGAAAAATATATCCAGCAGACCGACTGCCTTAAAGGTTTGACCAGGGGTAGATCAATCCAGATTTTGTGCTGAAACTGAAATTTGCATTTTCTTTTCAATCCTCAGAGCGGCATCCTTGATTGCATTTCCGATAAAAAGAAAAGGAAATAAATCTGATGTCATTTATTAAATGGTACCTGTTCTGTTCTGACAGAGCTCTCAGGCATCCCACCTGATATGGTAAATCGCCTCATTCCGGAGCACGCTCGAAGGCAGAATCTATTCATGGCATTGAACTCTTAGTAGCTTCAAGTTATTCACAATGCCAAGCTTGCAACGGATGATTCTCCTGGATTCTCATTGCCTTATTGGCCAACATTTCCATGTGTTTGTTTTCAGCTAAGCATAGAACAGCCAACTGTAAGCCCGTGGCTTTGTAGCAAAGCAAAAGAACATGGAAATCAAGATGCAACTGAAGGTGGTGTTCGGTTATATCGACATTTTATGTAACGTATGTTGAGATGCTTGAGACTTTTAGTGTAGGCTCAGAATACAGATTTCCTGAGAATGTAACATTTCGTTGTGTCTACACTAAGCAACTTCCAGCAGCATTTTGTGTGTTGGTTCTTTGTTTGCTTGCTGGAAGATTGTCATTTGTTGCAATGTGCTACTAGGTTATATTACATTTTGTGTGTTGAGAGTACAAGATTGTGTTATGGGATATAAAAAAAAGTTGAGTTTCAAATCCTAGTGTTACAGATGCGAATCTCAGTAAATACTGGAAGCTCACAGACGTTCTTGTTGTACTACTGTACCATTTTCATTCCGCTCTGGTTAACAATGTCTAGGCTTTGATTTGGTGTTCCTATAAACCCTAAGAATAAGGGTGTGTTCTAATAGAGTGAATTTTGTTAGTAGAAATAGCTCCATTTGAGGAAAAATTCCTTTTCAAGTATTTGGGGGTATGAATTACTGCTCACAATCAATTTTTAAAATGAAAATGATTAATAAAAATTGGCAATCACCTTTTTTTGCTTAAATTATTCGATCAGTTTTAAAAACAAATAATCTTAATAAGAGGCGCATCTTACTTTTCAAATGAACTTTCAAAATTTAACTTTTAAAAAGAATCTTAAAAAATAAAATTAAGAGAGTCGACATTCGTCGGAAAACTCGGTCCGGCTGGTCCCTACGAGGATGGACCGATGGTTCCTATAGTGGGTTAAAGAAGTTCATGAAGATTATATGACGAGGTATACTTGGCGGAATTATTTTCGATCAGGAGATGTCTGTAGATATTGGAGGAAATAGTTCTCAAAATCTCCAGCTAAGTCGTCATTTTAGTTATCTTAGGCTTGTTATTATATCTCAAAAGCTATCCAAATTTCAGATAATACACTTTTCAATAATTCCAACTACTTTAAGGCCGTATACAAGATGGATGTACGAAATAAAGACATTTTTGTGGATAAAAAAATGAGGGGTTAAGCCCCTGAGAACCTACCTAAAATGCAATTGGGAGCAAGTCGTTCCAATTTTCATATGAATAGTCACCCCAAATGTTGACCAGCATGAGTTTTCAAACTCTACAACTGTTGGATCTTATAGTGGACTTATTTTTTATTGATGATCAATAGTAGTGTTGATTTGGAATCGTGATAGGTGTACCCGAATTTGCTAAAACGTTATTAATTATGGTATCAATTGAACCTAATGAAGACTCGGACTTTGTAAATATATCATGTTGAGTACCATTAAGGAATAAGGTACAGTACTTCATCTCTTGTAAGTTTTGATTACAAGTCATTCTAAGTGCTTTAGAAACTTTTTTGAGTGATTTAGAATCTTTTCCGAGTGTTACGTAAACTATTGCATATGTTTTCACTCGATTCCGACCGACTCGTAAAGCGCACTCTTGCTTATTCTTTCACACATAGTTCCGAGTCACTCGGACAACACTCGGACTTTTCGCATGTTCAAATATTTGCTCTAACGTGCATAAACTCGAGTCCGACTTTGTAATCTAAGTTTGATTGAATTACGGTGTTAATTCATCCTTCTAAGTTAGCATGTTTCGTTTGAACTGCGCTTGTCTAGATCAAGTTTCATTACTCGATATTCTCTATCGACTTGTTTTACTTCTAGACCGACTCGGATGGAATTTGAGTATAATGGATATTAGATTAAGAAAATTCCACTCTTTCAGGACTCGGATAATTAGGCACTTAATTATCTTAATTAAATTATTATATGTGTCTAATCTTGGACCAAAGTATTTTATACTTTGAGAACCAAATTGATTTACTTTTGTAGGTTATTCAAATGAGGTTATCCTACTTTTGAATTACAAAAGTAATCGGCTTTAAGATGTCAAATCACCAAGCAGACAAGACTTTTTCTACTTTTGACCAAGGTTCGGACATCGTGTCGTGGTTGTCTGTTTCCAAAACCGAAAATCCGCAATGTCAAACTCAACGGTGGTTTCCACCCTACTTTTCGGACACCACCAAGTGGATTGGAACATCCAAAGGAGTCAAGAGCCGTTACCCAATGTTCACACCATAATGAATATTTTTTGAGTTACTCGTAAAAACCATTGCAACGGTAAAAAATGACTTCTAATCGAAGATAGTCACAATGGCTAATCTGCCTGGTTATCTATAAATAGAAGACACTTCACAAGACGAGGAGATTGCTGAACCTATTTGCTGAAATTATATCTCCGTATAATTCTCATTCAATCTTCTACTCACAACTCCAACTCTATCCTTAGCATCTTTTTGAGTTGTAAGGTCTTGTAATCAGTCACAAATACTTATTCTTACTTTATGAGTAAGGTCCCTTGACCGAGCTGTAAGGGTTAACTCAGCTCGCTTGTCCCTAACTCGTAAAGGTTACCTCAATTAGGAAGTACTAAATCGGATAAGGGAACTTCGAGTTTAGGAAAATCTTGTAAGGAATTGTCTAAGAGAGCAATTCGGTTGAGTCTTTCTACCGTATTTTGTGGATTCAAAATAGTGGATTTGACTTGGTGTTTGGATTAGTACTCGACCGTGGTTTTCTCGCCCCGGGAGGGTTTCCACGTATTTTCCGAGTTAACATTTTTCCGAGTCCAATCTATACTCGGATCAGTTTCAAAGTCGGTTTTAGAATTTAATCTTCCAATCTTTGTTCAAATTTCCTCATCACCCTATTTATCCCCCTCTAGGTTGACTAAGTCTCCCCAAGAGCAAACCTTCAATTGGTATCGAGCCTAGCCTTTCGTAAAGGATTTAACCATCCAACGGTTTAAAGATCAAATGGCTCGTAACAATGGAGAGTTCGATGAAGGAAGATCTTCCAGCAGACCACCAAAGTTCAAAGGATCTAACTTCGTGCACTCGAAGAAGCTCATGGAATGTTTTCTGCTGGATCACGATGAAGATGTCCGGAACATCATACAAGTAGGCAACTACATTCCAATGAAGATGGATGAAACAAGACTCGTGCCCAAAGTAAAGGCTGAGTACACTATCGAAGAAGCAAAGAAGTTCGGAAAGAACTTCAAGGCAATGAACATTCCGATGTGTGCCATCAGCTCGAAGAATACAACCGAGTGTCAGCCGTGACACAGCCAAAGAAGTGTGGGACACACTTGTCAACACTTATGAAGGCACAAGCCAAGTCGGACAAACGAAGATAAGTCAATATCTTCACAAGTATGAGCCGTTCAAGATGGAGCCGTAAGAGAACATCACTCGGATGTTCATTCGATTCACCGAGATTACTAACAATCTCAAATCTCTGGGTAGAAAGATTTCCCACAAGAAAATGTGCGTAAAGATACTCGAAGTCTACCCAAGAGAAGATAGGGTCCCAAGGTTACAGCCATCATAGAGGCTTAGAACCTATCCTTATCGAAGCCGGATGAACTCATTGGGAAACTACTCACCCATGAGATCCACTTGGAAGAGGAGGATGCAGAGGTCAGCACTAAAAAGAACATCGCACTAAAGGCCTTAGAAAACAGAGAAGCAAATATGAGTTCCTCTCGACTCGGAAGAGGATCCCATGGCACTTATCGGCAGAGGCTTCAAAGGATGATGAAGCACAAGAGATCGGATAAGAAGCCAAGAGAAGAGTTCTATAAGAAAGACAAGAAGAATATAAAAGGTAAACATTCTTCCCTTCTAAGTTATCTTTAACTAAGAACTCGGTCTGTTTTGAATGTGGCAAGCAAGGAGCACATAGTCAAAGACTGTCCCAGGAGAAAAAGGGACAGAAAGAAGAAAAAGGCTATGATGGCCACTTAGAGTGATGAAGACTCATCGGAAGATGATGAGGACTTAGATAATTCAAAATGTCCGATGGCACTCTCGCACTCGTAAGCCGAATCGCACTCGACTCGGATCACTCGGACAGGTGAGGAAACAAATCCTCAGGAGGTAATTGAATACTTCCTCAAGTTTTTCAAAGTTGATTTAGCCAAATATATTTTTACTTTGGAAGAAAAGTGCAATTCGATTCTCTTCATTTTAAAGAACAACTTGAGTCTCGTTACCTCCGAGAGCATCTCTTTGAAAAATGAATTAGAAAAACCGAGACTTACTCTAAGAGAACTCAAGACTAATGCTCAATCTAATGAGACCGAGTCCAAGTCACTCGAAGAGAAAATGAGCATCCAAGTAAGAGCTCAATGAGTCTCAAGAGCTTGTTTTAAAATTTACTTAAGGTCGAAAAACCTTGACGTGCTCTTAGGGTTTCAATGTGTCTCCTTCGGAAAAGAAGGACTTGGTTTTAACAAAGAGGAGGAATCCAATTCCTAATCAAAGGTTTTCAAAATGGATTCCAGAACCGTGAAGTTCGAGAAAGCCGAGCACGGTCCCATTCATAAGAATGAAAAGAGGACCGAGCCTAGACCAGCTTACAGGAGAAAACCTTCTCCTCCTGTTTATAAAAGGAAAGAGTTTCAAAAGAAAGAGACACGTACTTAGTTTTCTAAAAGAAAGAGACAGACTCAGCTTTCTAAAAGAAAGACTCGGAATCCGACCAAACCCAAAGTTATTCAAATCTGGGCTCCCAAGAGTCTTCTTCCTCGAAAAGGACCACAGTAAAGGGAGTTATTGGGTTCATTAGAGGAAGTGAGAAAGGCTAGTTTGGTTCTGACTTGCAGGTGGCTCGAGAAAGAACGAAAGAGCATTGGTACTGGACAGTGGATGCTCACGCCAAATGTCGAGAAATCCAAGACTCTTTTCTATGTTAGAAGAGTACAAGGGAGGCAAAGTCATATTTGGAGATAACATCAAGGGCAAGATAATTGGGATAGGAAAGATTGGAAAAGAAAACGATCCGGTAAGCCCAAGTATACCTTGTCAAGGGATTAAAGTACAATCTACTCAAGCATCTCTCAACTGTGTGACAAAGGTCAAGAGGTAAGATTCACTCGCACCAACTGTTATATTTCTGATGATACTACCAAGGAGACCAAGCTCTCAGGTAACACCTACATTATTCCTCTTTCGACCCAAGTGAGAATTTATCTTGCTTAAAAGCATCTCTACATGATGATTCATGGACATGGCATCGTAGATTAGGTCATATTAGCATGCATACCATTAAGAAGCTTGCTTCTCATGGTTTAGTTAGAGGATTGCCTAACTGTGTATTTAAGAAAGATAAAATCTGTGAAGCATGCACAAAAGGGAAACAGTCGATCATCCTTCAAATCCTCGAAAACTGTTTCCACATCCAAAGTGCTTGAATTGTTGCATATGGATTTATGTGGTGAAATCCTCGTCAAGAGTCTCGGAGGTAAATCATATGTACTTGTGATTGTTGATGACTACTCACGATTTACTTGGGTTTGTTTTCTTAAGCAAAAAATGAAGCTTTCAAAGAGTTCAGCAAGCTCTGCAGGAAAATCCAAGTTGAGTCTCGGACTCGGATCCGAGAGAATTCAAACCGACCATGGAAGGGAGTTCGACTACTCGGAATTTACAGAGTTTTGTGATAAGAATGTCATCTCCCACAATTTCTTAGCACCAAGAACTCCTCAACAAAATGGAGTAGTGGAGAGAAAGAACCGGACTCTTGAAGAAATAGGAAGGACAATGATGATTGAACATGATCTACCCTACTATTTCGGGCCGAGGCAGATCAACACAAAGAAATTACACATTGAACAGATGCCTCATTAGACCTATCCTAAAGAAAACTCCATACGAGCTCTACAAAGGGAAGAAACCCAACATTTCATACTTCAAACCCTTTGGATGTAAGTGTTTTGTTCACAACAATGGTAAGGATCACCCGACCAAGTTTGATGCTCGGTCAGATGAAGGTATTTTTCTTGGTTATTCATCTTATAGCAAAGCATATCGTATTTTCAATAAAAGAACTAACAAAGTGGAAGAAAGCATCCATGCTGTATTTGATGAGATTGAACAGGAAAAATCGAGTGAGTCAACATTCTCGGACCTGAAGCTCAGTAGAGATGATGATCTTGGTGAAAATGACCTCATCAAGAATCAAATAAAAGTCACTCGTAACGAAGTGACTCGTAACAACCTCGACTCAAAATGAGACAACTCAACAGACTAACTTAGAATGTTGAAGGTCAATCAGATGAACAAGCTCACACAAAATAGACTTCGAAGATGAACCAATTCAACCTACAAATCTAGTAAACCGGAGAACAGTAGAGCATTCAAATATGCTTCGAGCCCCCACTCGAAAACATCTTGTCCGATATAAACAAAGTGGGGTAAGAACTTGTTCCTCTCTACAAAATGTATGTGTATTCACCGCATTCATTTCATTAACTCGAACCCGTAAATGCACTAGAGACCCTAAATGAACCTGGATGGGTAGAGGCCATGCAAGAGGAACTCAATCAATTCGAAAGAAACCAAGTCCGGACTCGACCAAACGACCTTCCGACCACCTAGTTATAGGAACCAAATGGGTTTTCAAGAACAAACTGGATGAAGATGGGTTAGTAGTCGAAATAAGACTAGACTTGTGGCTCAAGGTTATAATCAAGAAGAAGGGATTGATTGTGGGGAAACCTTTGCACCTGTTGCCGAATTGAAGCTATTAGAATCTTATTGGCATTTGCATCTAGTATGAATATCAAATTGTATCAAATGGATGTTAAATGTGTATTCCTTAATGGTTTAATTGAAGAGGAAGTCTATGTTGAGCAACCCCTGGATTTGAAAACTCGAATTTCCAAATCATGTTTTCAAATTGCGAAAAGTTCTTTATGGTCTTAAACAAGCTCCTTGAGCTTGGTATGAAAGACCGAGCAATTTCTTGGTTGAAAATGATTTTAGAAGAGGTCCGATTGACAAGACTCTTTTCATAAAAACCAAGGAGAAAGACTTTCTTATTACTTAGATCTATGTTGATGACATAATCTTTGGAGCTACTAATGAAATTCTCGTGTCGAGATTTTTCCGAGTTAATGAGACAGAATTTCAAATGAGTATAATGGGAGAACTCAATTTCTTCCTTGGTCTACAAATCAAGCAAGACAAAGATGACATCTATGTCCATCAATCAAAGTCTATCAAGGAGCCGCTAAAGAAGTACAAACTTCAAGACTCAAAACATGGAGCAACACCTATGAGTAGCGAAGATAAAACCGGACTCGGACAAGAAAGGTAAAGTAGTAGATCGAAACTCTATCGAGGTATGATTGGATCTTTGCTATATCTTACTTCTAGTAGACCCGACATAATGTTTAGTGTATGTCTCGTGCGCAAGATTTTAAGCTAATCCAAAAGAATCACATCTCACTCGCGGTGAAGAGAATATTCAGATATCTTGCAGGGACTCATAATCTAGGTCTATGGTACTCAAGAGACTCATAAATGACTCTCACCGGATACTCGGATGCTGACTATACTGGGTATAAAGTTGATAGAAAGAGCACCTCAGAGCCTCGCCAGCTTTCGGGTCAATCCCGATATCTTGGCACTCAAAGAAGCAAAACTTAGTAGCTCTCTCAACCGCCGAAGCCGAGTATATTGCAGCTGGAGCATGCCGTGCTAAGATATTATGGATCAAGCAACACTTGAAAGATATTGGACTTACATTCAAATCAATTCCAATCAAGTGTGACAATCAAAGTGCAATTAGCATCACCAAGAACCCAGCTTCAACACTCAAAGACAAAACACATTGAGGTCGGTACCATTTTCTAAGAGACCATTTTGAGAAAAGTGATATTGAACTTGAATTCATTCCTACCAAACTTCAATTAGCTAATATCTTTACTAAGCCACTTAGTGAGGATCGGTTTTGCTTTATTAGGAATGAGCTTGGCATGATCAATGGATGATTATGTGTTATTGAAGGTAAGACCGTTTGGATCAATCTTACCTTACTTCACAAACTTTTCAACATGAAGAGCCTCTTTCTCAACTCCAATCCAATTCCTTTCACCGAAGTCTCTAATGACTTTTTGCAAAATACACTAACGAGCCTTCTTAGTCCATAAAGAACTTTTTGTGACTCGGATGATCGCAGAAGCCGAGATTCCGTGTTTCATTCCGATGAGGACTTTCTTCTCCTATTACCCGTCTAAAGAGAACCCCAACTCCAAAGTTTTAAAGGTTCTCTATGACATTCTTGAGGGCTACGAAATAGACCTCTTTCCATTCATCTTGGAGTAGATAGCCTCTGTTCCTTCTAAGAAGACTCCATATCCTTTCTGAGCTTTTCTCACCGCTGTTTTCAATCGCTTTGGGGTCGCTCTTCCTATTGACCCTAAATCTGTCTTGGAGCCCGCCGTTTGTCTTGGTAGGAGTGAACTTATGGGTCTTGGATACCAGGAAGTCAAGCCTCGGTGTCTTGGTTCACTCGTTTGAGTTACCACCTCCTTCTCCTCCACCTCGGACTCGACAATTCTAGAGGTTCTACATCTAACTCGTTGGACCTTCTACTTCTCTGCCTGCCCCTTCTATTGAGCTTCTTGAGAAAGTTGCCTATAAACTTGCTTCTCTTGCTTTAGAGTTGAAATCAACTCGAGCTCTTTCCAGGCTTACATCTCAACTTTGACTCGATGGAAAGCTAGGCTCAAACTTAGCTCAAGGAGAGTCAAGATTTGATTTCTAAGCTCAAGGAGGTGATCAAGCAACAATGCGATCAAATTCCGTGCCTCCAAGAGAGAAGATCAATGGCAGCCGAGGACTCATAATCCTCTCGAAGAATCTGAGGAGTCCTCTAGCCCTTCTAAGTCCAACTCGAAGAGGTCGAAGAAGAAGTAGAAGGACATGGAGAGGTCGAAGGAGGAGAAGAAAAAGAAGAAGAAAAGGAGGAAGAAGATGCTCAACCCGAGGACCGGGGCAACAAAGAACCCGAGGTGATATCTTCGGATCATACCCAGAGTGCCTCGAAGAAGCTAGTGAAGTTGGCCGCCTAATGCCCTTGCCTCGTAAGCTCAGCCAGCTATAGTTTTTGCTGATGAAGAGGAAAAAAGAGGATGATATGCCTTTGGTTCATAGAACCAGGATTTCTCCACTTCCGGATGTACCCATTCTCGATGCCACCTCGCCCGACTACTTCCACTCAAGCATATAGGCGAAGGCGCACTACTCGATCTTCCACTTCACGCCAAACTCGCCCGTCCCTCCTAATTTCTAACTTAGAATTTCTTTGTTTTTCATTATTTTGTTTTGTCCAACATCCGATGTATTTACTTGTTCTTTCCTCTCTCATTTTGTTATTTTTTTCCTGAAATATATAGGGGAGAGAAAACATAGAAAATAGATGTTTGGTTTAGGGAGAGGTTTTTTTTTTTTTTTCCCCTTAGTTGTTTTTCTCGAGTTTACTTTATTTTATTTTGTTCCTACACAAATGTTTCTTACAATGAATGAAATTAGCTTATTTCGAGCATATTTGTTTCGAGTACATGTTTTATATTTACTCCGATATTATCTTTACTCTTTAACATATTTGCTCTGAAATCTTAGCCCCGATTACTTCAAGAAACATGTTCTCGAGTTATGTTTTAATCTGAGCTGAACGTAAAAATGTTTTGTCCCGATAAATACTCGTGCTCGATCATTTCTCTATGAAAACTTAACTCTCCGAATTGATTAGTTTCTATCTTAATTATGGAATGCCTTTCATCAAAAAGGGGAGATTGAAGACTCAGGTATAACTCTCTATCTCTCTTAGGTTTTGATTCTAAGTCATTTTGAGCTCTATAAAAACTCATATCTAAGTTTTCATTCCGTTCGACACACTCGAAACCTAGGTCTTCAAGCATAACATTCTTAAATGTGTTTCTAACCCACTCGGACACAACTCGTAACAATCACATGAGTAAATAATTTCTCTAACACTTTTATTATGAGCACCGACTTTGTGTTTCAAGAGAAAATGAATTACAACGTTAATTCTATTGTCTAAGTTAGTTTATTTATTGAGAATTATTTACTTGATCAAGTTTATGAATTCCGATATTTTATTCTTTCTAACTTGATCATTTTACTGGATTGACTTAAGATGGAATCTGAACCTAATGGATATTAGGCTTAGAAAATTCCATTATTTTAGGTTGAAGATAATTAAGTGCTCAATTAATCTTATTTAATTATTATCTTTACCTAATCTTGGACCAAAGTATTTTTATACTTTGAGTACCATTTTGATTTGCTTTTGTAGTTTGATTAAACAAGCCCAATCTACTTTTTAAATACAAAAGCAGTCGATTTCTAACCATTAAACACCAGTAGATAGAAATTACCCATTTCCGGATATGGCTCGGACACCATGTTTTGAGTCAAGGATCACTTCACAACGTTCACATCTCTAACGGATCTTTTTTGAGTGACTTAGGCTAGCCGTTACAACGACAAATGAAACTCATCAGTCCGTAACTAGTCTCAGCGGTCATTCTACCTTAGTGCTTATAAATAGAAGCCATTCCACAAGACTTTAAGATTGTTGAACAAATTGCTTCACACTTGCTTAGTACATTCTTACTCAATCTTCGCTTTACAACTCCTAATCTATATTTTCTTACTTTCTCGCTTGTAAAGAAAGTCTTGTAATCAGTCATACTCTTTCTACCTTCTTTCTAAGTCCCTTGACTGAGCCGTAAGGGCTAATTTAGCTAACTTGTTTCCGATCGTAAGGGTTAACTCGATCAGGAAGTATTAGATCGGATAAGGGAGCTTCTAAGTCTAGAAAAACTTATAAAGGAATTGTCTAAGGGAGCAATTCGGTAAGAGTCGGTCCTTTGTAATTGTGGATTCAATAAGTGGATTTGACTTGGTGCTTGGATTAGCACTCGTCCGTGATTTTCTGCCCCAGGAGGGTTTCCACATATTTCGTGTATACTTAGCTTTATGAGTCCACTCTAGACTCGAATTAGTTTCAGTTTCGATATGTGCAAAGTTGTTAGATATTTTTCTAAAATCTTTCATCACCCTATTCACCCCCTCTCTAGGGTGACTTAACCCCTCCAAGAGCAAACCATCATATCTTATGGGCCCACCTCCTCCAAATTCT
Source organism: Talinum fruticosum (assembly GCA_021018815.1). Taxonomy (NCBI): domain Eukaryota; kingdom Viridiplantae; phylum Streptophyta; class Magnoliopsida; order Caryophyllales; family Talinaceae; genus Talinum; species Talinum fruticosum. Next base: position 1,149,450 of record JAITYX010000087.1, on the reverse strand, counting down.
ATGGATATCATATGTTGTACGGTCACATTTCGATGAATGCCCGAAATTCCGTTAGAGGGTTCAAAAGTTAAAGGATAATGAAGGACCACATTTTGACTCCATTGGTCGACGAATCGTCATTAGATGTTTTTATTTTGTGAAGTTAATTAATTCAATCAATGTGCTCATTACTTGTAAGAACTACGAGCAATAGAATCCCCGCCTATATATTTTCCCTTTTGCAGAAGTTGTATGTACCTCATTCTTATTATGTAAGAGACTTGTACTAATATAGGTAGAGGTACGTAGGAAACCCATTATGGGCCCCGAATGTCTAAAAACAAAAAGCCAAAAGAAAACTAAAGGAAAAAGAACTACATAGGGACCTGATTCTCCTTTTCGCACATTTTTCGAACATACTATTTTTCCAAAATAAAACACCTTGCACACACTCGGAGATGTGTAGGAAACCTTTGGGTTCAGTCCAAAACCATATATGTGTATTTATAGTTCCATTCTAACAATAATTTTTAGGAGCATAGAAGGAAGGTTTGAAGGAATCCTCAAAGGACAACAATCTTAATGAGGGAATATATAATTTGGGATTATGTAGAAATGTTTATTTCGAAAATACTTTCATAACTTTTTCAAACGATTTTCTACCCTGTTTGTAAAAGGCCCCCATATGTTAGAATTTCGCTTTAATCTCATACATGCAGGCCTCTTATCTGAAACTCATAAATACACCCTAACTTTCTAAGATGAGTTTACCCATTGAAAGTCAACTTCTACCCAATCTATGAGAATAATCAATCTATGAACCCTCCAACAGATTTCTTAAAGAGGAAGCATTAATGTAAAAAATAGGGTATGCTCTTATACAAGGTCTAGGGAAAGGAGGAAGAGGAATTTGTGAACTGATCACAACATTGGAAAATGAAGATCGAGCCGGTTTAGATTACTTACCCAACCAAGAATAATTTAAAGAAGGCATCGCGAAATACTTTGAATGGATGGTTTATATGCCCAGGAGAATCCGAACCATTTTATGGCTTTCCTTAGCCTTGGTACAATCATAATATCAAGAAAACCCTCCCAAGATTGGAAATAATTTTCAATAGCATCCAATAAGAAGAAGTGGCGAAAACTTAGGCTATTTCGGAAAAATGGAAGAGTCATGCCCAGATTGGATCGAGAGCGTTCAGTATTGTGTCCTCAATTGAATGTTTTATTTTCCTGGATTGGAAGAAGACATCTTTGACCCTATGTGTCTTATTACTAGCAAATAACAAGGAGACCAACAAAATCATTAACCAATCAATGGAAAAACAATCACCTTGGAAACTACAATAACATTTTCCTCCGATACTCATCCAATGTCGAGGTGTACGACACAAACCAAACCTCTTCATCAACGAGATAACTATGATTCCCTTCACACCATCCCGAACTTATATCCACTCGAAGATTTAAAATCCTTCGTATCATCCGAACATGCATCCGTACAAACTATTATGTGCGAACATGAAATCTTGTCTCGAAGATGATCCATATGAGGCATGCAAACCTTCCATAACTCCAGTAGAAACACCAACCATGATCAACATAGGCACCGAACAGGATGTCAAACCACTCAAGATATGGTCTTCTCTTTCCGAAGAAGAAAAGGATTCATTCATTGCATTACTTGCCGAATATGTAGATGTTTTTGTATGGTCTTATAAAGATATGCTGAATATTGAATGTAAGATTGTCGAGTACCATATCCCATTATACCCAAATAGCAAGCCAAAGCAACAAAAATCCGGAAGAATAAAGCTAGAAATAAGTCTTAAGGTTAAAGAAAATATTTAAAGGCAGTTAGGTGCAAGGTTTCTTAAAGTTGTGAAACATCCGAAGTGGCTTGCAAACATTATGGTAGTTCCAAAAAAAAGGCGAATCCGGATGTGTGTCGACTTTAAACATTTGAGTACATTTTCACCAAAATGTTGTTTTCCATTTCCTCACATCGATATGTAGGTTTATAATACAACCGATCACATTATGTTTTCCTTCATGGATGGAATATAATCAAATTTTTATGGCTTTAGAGGACATGATAAAAGCCTAATTCATCACTCCATGTGGTGTTTTCTACTACAAAGTTATGCCTTTTGGGTTAAAAATGGTTGGGGCAACTCATGAATGAGCAGCAACTACTATCCTCCATGTTGAAATACATATCATTGTTGAGGTATATGTTGATGATATGATTGTGAAGAGCCGTGAACAAGACAATAATATTGTAGCACAACAAAACATTTTTTGATCTCATGAGGAAGTTCAAGCTAAGGTTAACCCCACAAAAGTGTGTACGTGGTGTTATTTCCGGGACATAGTTGGGTTTTGTTGTGAGCGATGAAGGCATTGAAATTGATCCCGATAAAGCCAAGGAAATCATAAAGTCAGTCCTTTCCTAAAACTAAAAACAAATTTCGGGTTTCTAGGACGACTCCAATACATTAGTCGATTTATATCTCAATTGACCATGAAGTGTGAGCTTGTATTTTGACTTCTTAAGAAAAGAGTTTCTAAACAAGTGGAATGAGGAATACCAGGAAGCTTTATAATATTTGAAAATCTATCTCATCAACCCGCTCGTCTTGATGCCTTCTCGCCTAATGAACCACTCATCTTATATTTGACGATCGCAAAGATCACCAAGATGGTACTAAGAAGGAAGTCGCCATCTATTACCTAAGTAAGAATATCTTAGAATATGAAACTAAATACTCTTTATTTGAACGTATTTGTATCTCTTTTGTTTTTGTTATGAAGAAACTCCGTCATTACCCACAAGTCGACACGACTTACCTAGTTTCTAGATTTGATCCGATCAAGTACCTATTTAAGAAATCGATTCAAAGTGAAAGGTTGGCCATATGGCATTCTCAACTCTCCGATTTTAATATTCATTCCATTACTTAAAAGTCTCGTTAAAGGAAGAGTCATTGCAGATGAGCTAGCAGAGACACCTATATCCGAAGATGAATTTCCGATGAGCATCTTTGCAAAAGCAAGGTTGCGTGTTGGAAAATGTATTTTGATGGTTCTTCAAATAGAGAGGGTAATGGTATCGAAGTTTTATTAGTGGATCCCGATGGGTTTCATGTTCCTTTTGCGATAAAATTTTTTTTTTTTTTTCAAGTAGCAACAATATTGCAGAATATGAAGCCTACATTTATGGTCAAGGTCGCTTTAGCAAGTTGGTCTAAGCACTTAGTCTTTTATAGAGATTCCAACCTTATCATAACACAAACTATTAGGGCGTGGAAAGTCAAAGATGAACGACTCCGTGCATATTTGGATTACCTTCAACAACTAGTCTCATAGGTCAATGAAATCAATTTCGACACCTTTCATGAGAAATTTTTTTACGGATGCTTTGGCCACCATGGCATCTACATTGAACTAGGAAACCGAAGTTAGGGTACAATATGTAACAATTGAAGAACAACAACAACTAATTGTGGAGGGCAACAATAATGACATAACTATTGAAGAAAGTGATAATCCTTCGTTCATTAATATTCAACAATACCTCGAAAGTATAGAATATCTTGACGGGAGTTATAAAAGGATCAACTCGCAATCGACGCCTGATCGCTTAATTTATAATGCACAGAGATACCTTATATCATAAAATGTTTGATGGAACGCTTCAACTCTGAATTGGTGAGAAGGAAGCAAAATGGGTTATGGAAGAAATTCACGGTGGAGAGTATGGATCACACATGAATGGAAGAATGCTAGTCGAAAGATCGAGCGTCTTGGTTATTACTCGGAAGATCATGGAATGTGATTGTTTTCAATTTGTTTGATCTTATTAAAAATGTCGGTGTTTGCTAATCTTAATCACATGCCGCCAGTTGAGCTCTATAATCTCACATCCTCTTGGCTTTTATCCACTTGGAAAATCAACATCATCGGGAAAATCAAACCAAAAGCCTCTAACGGTCATCAATACATCTTGGTAGTCGTGGATTAGTTTTCTAAGTGGGTTGAAGCCGCTTCTTTTCTAAACCGAGGGCAAAACAATTGACCAAGTTCCTTATTAACAACATCATTTGTAGGTATGGGTCCTTTTGAGATGTTTTTGGATAATGGTTCACAATTTAAGGGAGACTTGAAAACCCTGCGTAAGTACAAAATCAAGCATAATAAATAATCTCCATATTGCCCGCAATCCAATGAGGCAGATTGAGGTTGCCAACCAAACCATTCATAATATTATGCCACAAATGACTGAAAGGACGCAAGAGTGGCCAGAAAAAATCCCTTATGCACTTTGGGGCTACCAATATTTAATTTGTATACCAATCAGTACTACACCATATGCTTTAGTTTAGGGTATGGAACCTATGCTACCAATTGAGGTGGAGATACAATCAATAAGGGTTATGGCCGTAAGTGAACTCTTAGAGGATCAACGGTATCAAGCAAGGTATGAAGAGTTGGCATTTCTAGATGAACAGAGACTTACAACCTTACATCACATCCAAGGATATCGAAACATATGGCACGAGTTTTCAAAAAAAGGTTTGAACAAGAGGCATTTAGGTGGGCGACCTTGTGATGAAGGAAAGTTGTGCCCCACTATATGATCATAGGGCAAGTTTTGTCCTAATTGGTATGGACCATATTTGGTTAAAGAGATCACAAATGCCTGACGCAGTCAAGCTTGTTGATTTAGATGGGAATTAATTTTCCAATTTTACCAATCTTGACCAACTTAAGAAATTCTACATGTAGTAGATCTCCTCCTTATAATTGTCCAGCTTTTTTTTTTTTAAATGAGAGTGTTTGATTATACCCGAGAATATACTCGTTAGTCTTTTTGGTGGATGAAGATGCGGACGTCATATAATGAAACCCTTATTCCATTGAAGAATATATATATATATGTATATATATAATATAATATAATATATAATATAAATAAAATAAATGAATAAATAAAATAACAAATAACTATGATAAGGTTCATTAATAATTTAAGGCTTGAAGAGTCGTTTATTACATACGCCCTTCATAACCTAAGGCTTTAAGAGCCATTTATTACATAAGGCTTTAGTAGCCATGCATAACTTAGGGTTTTGAGAGCCATTACAGTGAGCACAAAGACATGTTATGGGAGCTTAATAGAAGTACTCGCCATACATATTAACCACCTTGTTTTCCAAAAGGAAGGTTTGCTTACAAGCTAAGAAAAAAATTAATCCCACATAGACCTTGTATGAGTAAAACCCGAAGAGTTACTCCCTCGTCCAAAAAGACTCGTACCATGGCCATATCCCCTTTCTTGTTCAGCTAATATGACCACCAATGACTAGATCTCCATGAAGCCAAACACGATAAGATGGATCCATTCTCTTGTTTATAAGAGTAGGAAGGAGATAAATGGGGTTCCTTCCATGCCGGATTGAATGAAGGTCTTGGAAATCCGAACCGACAATGGCCTTATTGTGGCATTTCTTGGTAGGCAACTGGAGCATTATTTGGCGATGTCCAATTTGACGAAGTACTCTCCACGGATGATAAAAGGTGATATAGTTAAAGGTTGGTAGGACTACTCCATCATGGTCCAAGATCGATAATCACCTCACACAGATTCGGATAAGCACCGAGCCATTCAACATCTTTTATATCAAATCTTGACTGCCAAAAACCCGATAATTCAATAGTCAAAATTTTTGAGAACTTTCTCGACCAAGAAAATGTTTTGGAAGATAGGGAAGTTTAGGGGCTTTACCGATTTAAACTTCCCACCAAGCCACATATACACCAGTAAGGGAAACCCATTACGAAAGAGTTTCCCTACACATGTGTCCAATGCAAGTAAGGTTTCTCCAAATATAATAGTGCCTAACCTCCCTCATCTCTTAAGAGAGACAATCAAACTCAAACATCTTAAACTCGAACATTCCAACTTTTCCCTTAAATAGATCCTAAGAATCAATAAGAGGCATACATTTTTCCTAACTTCTTTATATTCTATTTCACAGAACTACTATAGGTAGGCATAAATCCGTCAAGAACGTTCTCCAATAAGATAGTATTTTCATGCATATAGTTCCCATAAAAGTTCCTAGGGGCAATCAAAGAATGGGTAGAATCCAACCCTAACATCTTCTCAATTTCTTCCACGAAGGGGCACATTTCTTCTTCTCGCAAATCTAAAAACATGTTTATCTACATCCCAATATGAATAAGATACCAATTGATGTTAACACTTATCATGGATTTCATGTTTTCAATAAAATAGCGAGACGCAGAGGTTTTTTTATACCTGAAAGAGTTCATCATTTCCTTGAGTCATTGATTGAACTCATTGTCAACATCATCCACCAGATCCATTTTTAAAAGAATTTTTTTTCGGTTTAAAAGAAATAAAAGGAAAAATAAGCAGACAAGTATTTCTTTGATTCATCTAACTTGTGAAGACGTGAGCATCTATTTATAAGCGAAACAAAACCTCCACATACTTCAATTCATCATATGCTCCTATTTCACACATTGCAAACTACCATTTGTCCACTGTGCAAACCCATTGCAAAATATTATTTTATCTAGTGTACAAATGCATGCAATGCACCCTTTATCCACCATACAAATACCCTTTTATCCCTTATACAAAAGCATATGAAACACTACTTTGTCCACAGTATAAATACATACAACACACCTCTTTATCCATGGTAAAAGTACTCTTTTACCCACCGTACAATTGCATGTGAAACATCTTTTTATTTGGCATGTGACTACACGTATTGTATCAATTATACTGAACATTTCCTTTTAATATGTTTCATGCAAAATTCATCCCACTTTTACAATGGATATGACTCACCGTACAAGTGTTTTTTTCTTTTCTTTTTTTGCAATTATATTGATGCATCCCAATTTTACAATTATACCGATCCATCAATTATACAAATGCATGTGAAATTTAGTAGCAATAAATAATGTAAGAAAAAAAACACACCTCTTTATCCATTGTAAAAGAAAAAACACGTTACAAAGCTAAATACCCAACCTCAAAATATTTCATGTGTTCGAGAGCCGTGATTTTCAAACCGAATTTCACCATCATCATGAATAGTTTTTGGCCATAAGTAAAACATAGTTAAGATAGGGTTATTTTCAGCATGAGTCAAATGAAATTAACCCAGTTTGACCCCGAGTCATATTTGATTAATCCAGAGCTATTTTGATATGGAGTTGTATCTAACTAACCCAAAATTATTTTGACTATGAGTCATATTTAACTAATCCTGAGCTATTTTGGCCCTGAGTCATGCTTGATTAACCTAGAGGTATTTTAACCTTGAGTCATACTTAATTAACACAGAGTTACTTTTATCCCGAATTGTACATAATTAATCGATTTATTATTATTACTACCTTTAACATAATTATTATTATTGTTACTATTATCATTTTTTTCTTATGATTATTTATTTCTACAAATATTTTGGTGTTTTCTTATCTCTTTGTTGGGCTAGGCCAGTCTCGGGATAGTTTCGGCCCTCCGTGTTTTACCCTACGTCCATTTAGGTCTTTAACGTCGCTCCCCTATTTAGGTGGAATATTAGTTTTCCTTTTCGGGAGTGAGCGGTAAGATCCGAGAGTTGATTGTAAATTAGGTGTTATTTTGTCTTTCTTATCTTCTTCACCTTTATTTTTCGCTTTTAATACATAAAAAATGTAAAAAATATGTGATTGATGCTAAGAAGCTTATTATCCTTTTAGGGTTCTGACTTCCTTCCGACTTTGTTACCCTCGACTTTAGAAGGTATGATGATTCAGGCAATACCGAAGTAAACTTGTACCACTACGTACAAATGATGTACCCTACAGGAATATATGAAGAGTTTTATGCAACACTTTTTGATAGGAGTTTAGAAGGTCATGCCCTTCGATGGTTTTATAAAATCGGTTATGAAGCTCTTAGCTCATGGAGAAATTTGTGCATTCCTTTTGTTGATTGGCTAACCACTAAAGATGGGCCGGATTCGGAGCGAGTATGAATTACATGCGACTTATCGGTGGTACATAGAGACACTCTTACATTATGCTTCTAGTTGGAAAGCCTAACGCAACAAGGTCACGAATCCACCCTCAAAGTGAGAATCGTTTTATTTGGTACTACAGGGCCTCCAAAACCATTTTATAACGTAATGTCCGAAAGCTATGTCCCAACTTTCGGAAATAGAGGATGATTGATATTTGTTGATGTAGCCCTCATGAGTGGAGGGACTCTTCAAAATGCACTTTCATAATGCTCATGTAATCAATAAGCTATCATTGTCACTCAACCTACACCAGCTTCTACAAAACGTCCTAGTCCTTGCTCATATTTGATCCATGGCCCTCATAGTAGTGCTTTTGCCGTCGTGGAGGGTTCCCCGGATCCTTTTGGACTAAAGGTTTCACCTAATCTACCTTATTAGCCTACCTCCTCGAAATTCCGTGGATACCATATGATGTACGGTCACACTTCCGACGAATGTCCGGAATTCCGTGAAAGGGTGTAAAAGTTAAAGGATAATAAGGACCATATTTTGACTCCACAGGTCGTTGAATTTCAATAGATGTTTTTATGTCCTGCAGCTTAATTTAATCGATCAATGTATTATTACTTCTAAGAACTAAGTGCAATTTGATCCCGCTCGTATATTTTCCCTTTTGTCACAAATTGTAGGTACCCCATTCCCATTATATAAGAGACTTGTACTAATACAAGGCGTGGTACACACGCAACCTATTATGGGTCCGGTTGTCTAAAAATACAAACAAACAAAATAAAAAAAGAAAGGAAAAAGAACTACGTAAGGACCTCGATTTTCCTTTTTGTCATATTTTTCAAACATACTATTTTTCCAAAACAAAACACCTTAAACATACTCGGAGATACGTAGGCAATCTTTTGGTTCAGTCCAAAAATCATCTATGTGTATATATAGTTCTATTATAACAATAATTTTGGAGGAGCATAGAAGGGAGAAGAAATCCTCCAAGGACAACAATCTTAACAAGGGAATATAATAATTTGGGATTATGAGGAAATGCATTTCGAAAATTCATTTTTATAACTTTTTCAAATGATTTCTTACCCGTTTGTATAAGGTCCACATATGTTGGAATTTCCATTTAATCTCATACATGCATGCCTCTTATCTAAAACTCACAAACACACTCTAACCGCCTCGGATGAGTTTACCCATTGAAAGTCCGCCGTTACCCAATTTATGTGAAGAGTGAATCCATGCACCCTCCAACAACTTTCTTAAAGGGAAAACATTAATGCAAAAATGGGGTACGTTCTTGGACAACGTCTAGGGAAAGGAGGAAGAGGAATTCATGAACTAATCACAACATTGGAAAATAAAGATCGAGCGGGTTTAGGTTACTTATCCAACCAAGAAATTAACATAAAGAAGACACCACGAAATACTTTGAATGGTTGATTTGCACATCTAGGAGAATTTGAACCATTTTATGGTTTTCTTGAGCCTTGGTACAATCATAATATCGAGAAAACCCTTTCGGGATTAGAAATATTTTTCAATAGCATCCAACAGGAAGAAGTGGTGAAAATTTGGGCCATTTTAGAAAAATAGGTAAAGTCATGCCCATATTGGATCAAGAGCGTTCGGTATCATGTCCTCAATAAAATGTTTCATTTTCCTGGATGGGAACAAGACATCTTTGATCCCATGTGTCTTACTATTGGAAAGCAATGGGGAGGCCCGAAAATGGAAAAAAATCACCTTGGAAACTACCATAACATTTTATGACAAGCTATGATACAAACCAAACTACTTCATCAACAGATAGCCATGATTTTCTCCACACCATCCTTGACTTATATCCACTAGAAGATTCAGAATCCTCTTTATCATCCGAACATGCATCCGTACAAAAATATTATGTGCGAATATAAAGTCTTGTCTCGAAGATGATCCATATGAGGCATACAAACCTTCCATAACTCCAAGTAGAAACACCTACCATGGTCAATGTAGGCACCAAACAGGATGTCAAAGAGGTCATGATAGGGTCTTCTCTTTCGAAGAAGAATTCATTCATTGCATTACTCGCCGAATATGTAGATGTTTTTTCATGGTCTTATGCAGATATGTCGAGTATTGACCATGAGATTGTCGAGCACCATATCCCATTATAACCGGATATCAAGCCAAAGCAATAAAAACTCTAAAGAATAAAGCCGTAAATAAGTCTTACGGTTAAGGGAGAGATTCGAAAGCAGTTAGATGCAGGCTTTCTTAAAGTTGTGAAACATCCGAGTGGCTTGAAAACATTGTGGCGGTTCCAGAAAAGATGGGCGAATCAGGATGTGTGTTGACTTTAGAATTTGAATACAACTTCACTAAAATATTGTTTTCCATTACTTTACATCGATATGTTGGTTGATAGTATAGCTGGTCAAGCCATGTTTTTCTTTATGGATGGATTTTCAGGATACAATCAAATTTTTATGGCTTTAGAGGACATGATTAAAACCTCTTTCATTACTCCATGGGGTGTTTTCTACTACAAAGTTATGTCTTTGGGTCAAAAATGCTGCCACTATTTAGGAACCGACAGCAACTACTATCCTCCATGGTCAAATACGTGAAATTTTTAAGGTATATGTTGATGATATGATTATGAAGAGTCATGAACGAGAAGACCATATTACAAGCACTACAAACATTTTTCCTCGCATCGAAAGTTCAAGTTAAGGTTACACCCACAAAAGTGCGTATTTGGTGTTGCTTCGGGAAATTGTTTGGTTTTGTTGTTAGTCGTAAAGGTATTGAAGTGGATCCTGATAAGACCAAGGAAATCATGGAGCTCTCCCCACCAAAAACCGAAAAATAAATTCGTGGGTTTCTAGTCTCCAACAGATTAGTCAATTTCTATCTCAATTAACCATGAAGTGTGAGCCTATCTTTCAACTTCTTAAAAAGGAGTTTCTAAATAGTGAAATGAGGAATGTAGGAAGCTTTTAAATATTTGAAAAGCTATCTCATCAACTCGCTTGTCTTAATGCCTCCTCGGCCTAATAAACCAATCATCTTATATTTAACAAGTCATAGAGACCGCCATAGGAGATCTTTTATCCTAGCACCAAGAAAGTACTAAGAAGGAAGTTTCCATCTACGAAGAAACTCCGCTATTGGAGTATGAAACTAAACACTCTCTGCTCGAGCGTACTTGTATTTCTTTGGTTTATGCTATGAAGAAACTCCCTATTGCCTACAAGCTCACACGACTTTCCTGGTTTCTAGATTGGATCCAATCAAGTACCTATTTGAGACACCAATTCAAAGTGAAAGGTTGGCCAAGTGGCATGCTCTACTCTACGAATTTGATATTTATTGTGTTACTCAAAAGTCGGCTAAGGGAAGAGCCATTGCAGATGAGCTAGCAGAGGCACTCGTGTCCGGAGAAGAATTTACATATGAATTTCCCGATGAGCATGTTTGCAAAATCAAGGTTGCGTATCAAAAATGTATTTTGAAAGGTTCCTCAAATACAAAGGGTAATGGTGTCGAGTTTTACTTCAGGTTGTATGTTCCTTTTGCTCGTAAAACTCGCTTTTTCACTACAAATAATATTGCAGAATATGAAGCTTGCATTTATGGTCAAGGCCGTTTTGGCAACTGAGGCTAAGCACTTAATGGTTTATGGAGATTCCAAACTTATCATATCAAAAACTATTGGACATTAGAAAGTCACGAGTAAGCAACTCCGGACATATTTAGATTTCCTTCAAGCAAGTAATCTCATAGTTCGAGGAAATCAATTTCCGACACCTTCCCCGATAAAAAATTATTTTATGGATGCTTTGGCTACCATGACATCTATACTTGAACCGGGAATATGGAGTTAGGGTCCAATATGTCATAATTGAAGAACAACAACAACCAATTGTGGGGTGCAACAATATTGACACAACTATTGAAGAAGGTGATGATCCTTGGTTCATTAACATTCAACGATACCTCGAGCGTAGATAATATCCTTACGGGAGTTCTAAGAAGGATCAACCAAGCATTCGGACACCTGGCTACCCAATTTACGATGCATAGAGATACCTTATATCATAGAATGCTTGATGGCACGCTTCAACTTTGTATTAGTGAGAAGGAGGCAAAACGGGTTATGGAAGAAATTCATGGTGGAGAATGTGAACCACACATGAATGAAAGAATGCTTGCCAAAAAGATCATGTGTGTTGGTTATTACCGGACGACCATGGAACGTGATTGTTTCGATCTTGTAAAAATTGTCAGATATTTGCTAATATTAACCACATGCGGCCGCTTGAACTTCATAATCTCACATCCCCTTGGCCTTTTCCACTTGGGGAATCGACATAATTGGTCAAATTAACCCAAAAGCCTTTAACGCTTAGATGATGATTAATATATATAATACTAACATTTTGGTGTTTTCTTGTCTCCTTTTGGGCTAGACCGGTCTCGGATTGGTTTGGGCCCGTGTTTTACACTTCGTTCTTTTAGGGTGTTCGCAATCATTCCCCTATTTGTGTCGAACAATAGTTCTCTTTTTCTTTGAGAGTAAGCGATGAAATATGAGATTTGATTGTAAAGTTGGGTGTTATTCTCTTTCTTATCTTCTTTAACTTTATTTTCTATTTTTAATTTATCGAAAATAATGAAAAATGGGCTAAGTGATGATTAGATGTGCAAGATAATAATTTGGAGTGACTTAAACTGGAAATTTGTACATATATTACAGGCCATTTTAACAAGTACTATTTCGAGTCCTAAAATTTTTATTTTTATGTTATTAGTTGAAATGATAAGATACGATTCCAACGAGTAGTCAAGTACCCAAATCTGAGTCATGAGCTATTATACCATTTATTTTCTCATAGAAGGTTAAACTAGTCTAAAAATGACCTACTCAATGTTTTCCCTTTTTTCATGGTCCAAACGATTTTTTCTAAATAAAAATTCTTCATAAGAAATAAAATAACCTTCGAAATCTTTATAATATTGTAAATTTGATCTCTTTATTGCTTATAGTTCAAAAGATATCAATTATTAAAATTGACATTATAAAATTGTAATTTCGATAGTGCCAAATTGAAACATATGTATTGAAAAATCTGTTCAAATATTTTAAAGTACTTTTACAATTATAAAATAAATCACACTAATTTCTTAATATATATAATTCTTTTCAATTGTACAGTTTTGAAAGATTCATTTTATTTTTATTTTGATAAATTGTTGAATACTCCACTATCCGGAATAGTGTGATTTAGGACGTTTCCTAAGTTTTTGGCCCATCAGATTCACATGCTAAGGAATTGGTTCTTATTAATTTTATCATTAAAATTAGACTTAAATATAAAATATTGAGATTTAGAACCACCTCAATCGGATCTTCTTTTAAAAAATTATAATTTTTTTGAAATCGACATCCATTATGGCCAAGTGAGATATAAAAAGTGTTATCGTAAGATAAGACCCTATTAAATTAACTTAGAAGTTCCTAAAATTTATAAAATTTTACAGTTAAGCTTCTTACGGACTCCTTCAGCTAATTAAATTTTCACTAAATTTTTGGGTCCATCTTTCTTAAATTCTAGATTTTCTTTTAAAATAGTTTGAGAAACATTTACTTGAACGAATTATTCCTTTCAATGAAAATAAATGAAGGGACTTCATTTTGGTTATTAAGATCCCATTTTCCACCAAAATGGGAGCTAATGGCTCATCAAAAAGTTGAATGATAAGCACTCCTCATCTTCATGGCGTTGAAGATTTTTCTTCAAGTCCCTTTTAAATCTCTTCTATTCCTTGTATTGTAGTAACCTGGATACTTGTGAAAATCACTAGTTCTAAAGTTTGAATAATAAAACATTTATCTCAAGCATGTCTAAGCCCATTTGTCACAAAATAATTAACTCGACCCATAAATAATAAAATGAATTGTTTGAGATTGCTTATTAGTGTTGGATCCAAAATTGAAGTATAACCTATGAGTAAGAGATTTTGGTAATCATAACCGCCCTTTATGATTAAATACTAAATACTGATTTTTAGATAGAACTCGTGCGTGTTTTGTATATGTTTGCATGCTTGTCCTTAGGGAGACATATTATTTGATGTATGGTCATGACTTTTCATCAAACTTGAGGTCTTGATTAGAAATTCATTCATGTCCGACCTTTCGGATGGTTTGCATCCATTCCTTTCAAACAACCTTACCAATTCCACGATTATCCCCAATGGACAATTTTTAAATCATATATGACCAAATACCTGATTGTATCTTCTTATTTTGGCAATAGGCAATCAGTGAGGACCTCATATAAAATCTTTGAGAATTACTAATCACCAACACAACCCACTAACTCCTCAAAATTCATCCCACTACATACCCCGAGGAATCATTTTCTCCATCGAAATGGACATGTAAGAGGCCTAATCTTTATACTCATGCTTGTATTGGGATCCATCTCTTGTCCATTCACTTGTCGCCTTAAGTAATAGAGTTGAGACCCTAAGTAAGTCTCTCTATTCTCATGCAAATCGATTAGACTCTAGGAATAAGTCATCTATAAAGTATCTTAAAAACCTACCATATATCAACACATATTGAAAACCTACCATATATCAACAAATTTGTCGGCCTTGAGTTTTCTATTTACATATTGTATTTACATGTGTATGTCTATGTGTATAATGATGTGCTATTCAACATTCTTATTTTGTTAATTATTTTATGTAAGTATGTTGACCAACATTTAGGATGTCCGAAAAATGATAGAATATATTAGTAGGGGTCATCTTTACGACAGAGAAAGTGGCGAGTCTTTGATGTTCATGCTTCCTAACTAAGTCCCCAAACCTACCCATCTCAAATTCTCAAACCAGTTTTATATTTTGTTTTTAGCTGCACAAAGGAGTCAACTTTATTTTTGAAAAAATGGTTTTAAATTCTATCATGAAAACCATGTCCTTGTTTGGGTCATAACAAGGTGATGACTTCATTCATTCCATTTTCTCACCATAGACACCAACCTCAACCATTAGTTGTGGTGTTCCATTTAGAGATGTAATCATATCCAAGTATGATTCACAATAGAGGAGAAATCCTATCTTTCTCGACCTCGCTAGAATCTGGGCCCCAATCCCGCCATATTTACATAAGAAGGCATATGTTATGAAGTGTTGTCAAATACAAATTTTCCCTTCATAGGCCTCATCATCTTTTGAGTTACTACTTACACAAAACTCGCAACAAGCTCTGTTCATAATTCATGCGCTTTTTTTGCATAAAAGAAATACCTCAATTCAGCCACCATGCTGTTGAGGATCCAACTCAAGACCGTATTATTGCAATGTAGCCACGACAAATAGTCCGATGGTGTATCCACGAGCTTAGTATGAGAGTTCCGATACCATAAAAAACTAGGCACGATGAGAAAACTAGAAAGAAGTAGAGCATTTCTAGAGAGAGAAATGTGAATGTGAAAAATAAAAATGTACATTAAAGTTATGATTTACAAACCGAGCACGTAATATATACAAGAGCTACTTTAGCTTAAAGCACACGACTCTACTAGACTCGGTAGTTATATAAATATTGAGTCGTTATAACCGATAGAAGACAATCCCATGAATGTTTCATTAATGATGTATAATGTATTTATACAAAATACAATCATGAATCAAGGCTATATTCAAGGAAGTGATAACAATAATATCCAAAAGGATAATACAAAAATAATAAAATTATTTACATAATTTTATCTAATACACTTCCACGATCTAAGCGGAAGGTTGTCAAATGTTGAGACTGTCCCTGAAATAAGTGAATAGGACACATGGAAATCCCTTGGTAAAAATATCAGCAGTTTGGTATTGAGAAGGAACATGAAGAACCCGAACTTCACCACGAGCTACTCTTTCTCTCGACGAAGTGTATGTCCATTTCAATATGTTTAGTGCGTTGATGTTGAACAGGATTCTCGGAAAGGTAGATAGCACTAACATTGTCGCAATAGACCAAAGTAGTTGTAGAGATGGGACAATGAAGCTCAAGAAGTAGATTGCGAAGCCGACAGGATTCGACAATCACATTTGCAACACCTCGATATTCAGCCTCAGCACTAGATTGGGACACGATGAGGTTGGTGCTTTGAGGACCAAGATACGAGGTTGTCACCTAAAAAGACATAGTAGCCAGATGTCGAATGCCGAGTATCAGGACACCCACCCCAATCAGCATCAATGTATGATCGAAGTCCCGATAAAGAGGAGAGATATAAGTGAAGACCAAAAGCAAGGGTACCTCGAATGTACCACAATACGCATTTGAGGGCGATCACATGAGCTTGCATGGCATTGTGCATATGAAGACAAACTTGCTGCACAACATAAGAGATGTCGGGCCTAGTGAAAGTGAGATATTGGAGAGCACCTGCGAGACCGTGATAAAGTTTGGGATCCGGGTAGGGAGAATCTATGGAAGCAGGAAGTTTTCTTTTGTGTCAATCGGTGTGGGAGCAGGTTTGCAGGAGGACATGCCAACTCGGTTAAGTATGTCTTTAGCATACTACTTTTGGTTAAGGAAAAGACCATTTGCATGTTGAGTGACAACAACCCCTAAAAAAGCTTAACGGGCCCAAATCCTTCATGACAAACTCAAAACCGAGTAGGGTCATGATATGCCGTGAAGAGAGTCATAAGAGGTGGTAAGGATGATATTGTCCACATATAGAAGGATGTAAGCCATGTCCGAATCCTTCTTAAAAATGAACAGAGAATGATCGGACCGACTGTGGATAAAACCAATAGTGGAGACATAATCGCAAACACCGATGCCAGCCCGCGGAGCTTGCTTGAGACCATATAATGACTTCATAAGTAAGTAGACAGTTTTATTAAGATTCCCATGTAGAAAAGCATTTTTAATGTCCAGACTGATGAATTAGCCATGATTTAGAGACAACAATGCCGAGGACCGTCCGAATAGTGGCAGGTTTGACTATTGGGCTAAAATTTTCAATGCAATCAACTCCATGTTCTTGTGATCTCGCCATCACCAACAAGTTGGGCTTTGTGCCTCTCAAAAGAACCATCAGAATTCATTTTGTGACGAAAAATCCACATAGACCGAATCACATTCACATTAGAGGGGCTGGGTACTAACTCCCAAGTCTTATTTTTAATAAGAGCATCAAATTCGTCGGTCATAGCTTGTTTCCAATTCGGGTCGATACGGCATCCTTAGGGTTATAGGGTAGAGGGCAAGGGGATGATGAGGTAAAAAGGTTGATTGGCCGTTTGGGCTTGAAGATGCCATGCTTGCTTCTTGTGGTCATGGTTCTAAAGGGCTGAGAAGAGTGTGGATTAGGTTGGTCGATTGGACTGAGGATAAGGGAGATACAAGTGGGTTGGGCAAAGCGGGCCGTGGGAGAGGGCAAGTAGGCCGAGCAGGGGAGAGGTAGGCCGGGCAGTGGAAAGGAGTAGGCGGGTGTGAGAGTTGGGCTGGTTGGGCTTGGGCAATGGCAGACACGAGTGAGAGAGAGGGAAAGGTATGCGGGTGGATATGGGCTGGCTGCGGCTGGGCCGAGGTCAGTAGCAAGCGTGGGTGAGTGAGGGACAGATGGACAGCGAGTGGGAATCGCAGATTCGTAGAAGAGGAAAACGGGGTAGGAGATGAAGGAGGCAGCCATTGTTGAAGAATAATGGGGCTAAGCCCGAATTGAGAAAATGATAAGAATGAGGAGAAGGGGAGCGGATTTTGGAGTATGGGAATTGAGATTCATAAAAAATAACTTGACGAGAAATTATAATCTTGCCCGAGGTTATATTAAAACATTTCTATTCACGATGATTTTGCGGATAACCCAAGAAAATATAAGGAGTAGATCTTGGTTGTAGTTTGTTGATGGAAGTAGAAGGAAAAAGAGGATAGCATAGACAACCAAAGATACGAAGATTAGTGTAGGATGGGTCGAATGATAAAGAATTTGAGTGGGAGACAAGTGATTTAGAAGTTTTTGAGGGAGAATATTGAGAAGGTAAGTAGCAATTTGAAGAGCATGATGCAAAAAGAGGGAGGAAGAGAAGCATGAGCGAGAAGACTACGAATCATATTATTAATGATACCAATCTTCCGTTCAACTTTGCTATTTTGTTGCGAAGTATTGGGACAAGAAAAATGGAAGGTCATGCCATTAGTATTGCAAAATGATTTGAACGAACTATTATCAAATTCACATTGAAAACTTTTGATGTTGACATTGAATTGAGTGTGAATGAAAGAACTAAAATTTTAAAAAGTAAAGTAGAAATGAGATTCGTGACTCATAGGGAAAGTCCAAAGAAAATTCGTATAGTCATCTAATAATAGCATATAATATTTTTGACCATCGGAACTTAAAATTGGGGATGTCCACAGATCCCTATGAATAATATCAAAGGGCATAGAAGTACAATTAAAAGACGGGTAAAATGGCAACTTGATATGTTTGCCAAAAATACAAGATTGACAAACCGTGGAAGGGGAAAATTCTTACAATCAATGAAGTTTTTATTCCTAAGGGAGTTGAACACATGGGCTACCGGATGACCTAAACGACTATGCCAAATATTGGTAGAAATAGCTGCAAAAGTAGATGAACAGGAGGAAACGACTGGAGAAGTGGGCGGAAGAGAATACAGATCCCTGGTGCTATCACATCTCATAAGAGTTGTCCCCATCACAAGGTCCTTCACAGTAAAAGCCAAACGGATCAAATTCAACGGACACATTATTGTCAATAGTAAAACGACGAACAAAGATCAAATTCTTAATAAGGTTCGGGGCATAAAGGACATTGTTTAAGGCGAGGGAGGGTGTGGGGAAGGAAGGTATGCTTTACCTAGACCATGAACAGGAATTTCATTACCATTACCGACAATAATATTATAATTTTTGCTCGTACTAAAATAAGATAAGAGAGTACTCACGGAGGCCGTCATATGTAAAGTGGCACCGGTATCCATATACTAATTTATATATGGGACGACAAGAGTCATGGTGTGAAGGGCGGCTTAGATATCGGTGGGAGTTTGAGCGACATGAGCCTATGGTTGGCGGCCCAATATCCCGGGCTGGCTGGAGATGGGTCGAGGAGTAGCTGCAGTGGGGTATGGGCAGGAGGCGTGGCCCACTTACCCTAGGTGGCTCATGGTGAGGGAACCATCCGGTGGGTTTGCGGCAACCAACCTCGGGGCTGAAAGGACGTCGCTGAAGAATTTTGTTGGTGACCTCCGTGGCCACGTCCATGGCCACAACCATGGTGTTGTGGACTAGGTTGAGAGCTCCAGTGGGTGGCGATAGAAACAACATTAGGAGGAGATGAGTGGATCACAACAAGTAAGTGCGGTAGTGAGGAGGGCGGCGTTGGATAGGTTGGCGAGTGGCTGAAAGTTGTTAGCTTTGCGGGTTTCTTCAAGAATGAGCCGAGATCGGGCTTCATAGAAGGTGGGAAGATGAGTAGTTTATCGGAGAAAGGTGGCAATACTGTCATAATTATCGTTCAAACCCGCAATCAGTTGTAAAATGAGTCGTTGTTGAGAGACCGGGACATCAATATTGGAGAGTTGTTCAGTAATCATTTTCGGTTCCTGACAGTATGCAAATATATTGGAAATATTTTCTAGACGGACTTGACTAAATTGATTTTCCAAGTATAGGGCTCGCGATGATTTGTTGTCTTGGAAGATATTTGCTAAACGTTCCCGGTGTTTTTAGCATTAGCACTCGGGTTAAATAATAGTGGTAAGAAGATCGTGAGAGATAGTGCCATAAATCCATCGAAGGACGATGGCATCAAGACGAGACCATAGATTGGGATCAACGACGTTAGTGTCGGCAGTGTCGAATCTCGGGAGAAAGGTGTGGGATCGGTATTGGAGGAAGAAGGGAGGATATGGTCAAGAACTTTGTAGACCCGACAATGAATTTTGAATAGTTCGGCCCAAAAAGAGTATTGCACTTTTTCAATTTCGAGGTTATCGGGATGAAGTTTTTGATTTTATTGATGGCGAGGGCGAGCTGAAAACTAGGAGGAGCCATGGATGAGGGAAGAAGAGAGGGGAGGCCGAGGAAGGTGACTGTCGAGTAGAGGGGAGGATGCAGGGAGGAACGGGGAAGCAAGGTGGGAGAGGATCGTTAGGAGTCCGATACTATGATAGAAGATAATCCCATGAATGTTTCATTAATGATGTACAATGTACTTATACAAAATACAGATCCTGAATCAAGGTTATAATAAGAAAGTGATAACAATAATATCCAAAAAGATAATACAAAAATAATAAAATTATTTACATAATTTTATCTAATAATAACAACATATTGTCAAATATTTCCACAATATTCTTCACAAATTTTAGCCACTTTTATAGATAGGTAGACAATAATTGTCATTTTTATAATCAGAGTATTGGAAAGAAAAGAATTTTAAATCCCATGTTTCACATTCTAATGTTCAAGGTAACATATTTCATTCATAAATAGGTCGGAAATTTTTATAAGCTACTACGGCATAAAATGGATCAGAGCTTGAAATAAAACCGAAAAATCCTAGTATCCAACTCAAAGGCCCTTTGCTATCATTAGAAGGATCATTGTTGTTGGGTAATTTCCTTATCACCTCTGGCTGAGTGAATCCTTGTAGGCATTGAAAATACTGCACCACAAGCTGAATTCGACTATATGCAGTCCCATCTCTCCATGCACTGATTGCTTTTTCATAGAACATCCTGTTACTAAAGCTAACAATAAAGATCCCTCCTGGCCTTAACACCCTAAATACCTCTGCAAATACCTGCGTGTAAAAGACAGAAGCAATATCATGTCAACTTACATTTTCTTAAATTTGGATTTATTTCTATGTTGGGAGTAATTAGCAGAGGTAATGATAATCTCTACAATTTATTTAATAAAACTACTCAATTGTACCGTTAAATATCAGCTGAAAAAGGGGTAGCAATCGCCCAAGCCTTTTGTTTTTCCAATTTTCCATTACAATGGTCATCTCTTCGTCAATGGATCAATACTTTAGTGTATTGTTTTGATAGTTTTTCTTAGTGTCTATGTCCTTCATTACATTGGTAGCATGGATTTTCTATGGGATAAGTCAGCAGTGTAATCGGAACTAAAACCCTCCCTCCCCGCTCCATTCCTAAAAAACACAAAGAGGCTGCTTAGCATGGAGTTTTTGGCTCTCAATTTAATGTTTGTAGGAGCAGTAGACTGGTATGAGTATATCTTGAGGAGCTTGGTACCTCCCACATATGTAGACGTTATTATTTTGGGAATCCCTTTTACTTGGGTGTTTTGCTTTACAAGCTTAGATTTTATCAGGTTCAATTTCATCAAATAATTTCTTTGTTAATTCTAATTTACCAATATCTTTGCTTGCCCCTGCTCATTTTTCAAGTTTTTGTCTCCTGTTTGACTTCTATCTTGTTTCATAATTGAATTTTGTTTGGATCGTATTGCTTGGTAGTCGTCTTCTTTTGGGTATTTCTCTTCCTCCCTTTGAAATTGGTTTAATCGATGTGACTCTCTCATTTTTCTTTCAGGATTTTGAAATTAGTCTCCAAGATGAATAGTCAAATTGTTAATTAATATTTTTGGTTTGATCTAATTTTTTTGTTTGGTGACACTGCTTTAAAGAAGGCTAAGCGGGAAGACTGCTATTCGATTTATTCACTTTTATAGCTTAGAATTCAGTCCTGGAGTCTAACGTGCTGCTATCTAATACTTTACAGATCTAGTGGAGAGATAGAGTTGTGCATATGTTAGCTTGAAAAAGTAAAATCTTAGCTATCAATTTCAAATTTATGGTTATATTTCACAATTTCACCCCAATTGTATTTTTGATATTTTATTGTAATATATAAATACATAAGTTATACCAAGTGAGTGGTGGCTTTTCATCAAAAAAAAAAAAAAAAAAAGTGAGTGGTGGCTTGGTAGCAAATATTTCAAACTTTCATCATCTTCACCAGAGTTCGAACTTTGGAGAAGATAATTCCTAATAAGTTGTTCAAATAAGTTGGGATAAGTTGTGGGTTTAAGCTTTAAAGCATGAGTTTGGTATCCCTACCCATTTGAGTCTTCAAATCCAACCGAGATTATTCTGGAGATAGAAACCCAGTTTGGTATCCCACATTTACCCTTACAAGAAAAAAAAATACATAAGTTATGATTTTGATTGTTTTTATGATTTTTTGATGTAAGATGATTTTCATTGTTGATTGAGTTTTAATTACATTATAAAATTTTCATGGTTCGATTACACTGAAAATTTTTGAGTTTGTGTACTTCATCCAAAGATTTTTTTCTCTCAATTTTAATGTCTGTGTGTATGAGGGTTTATTTTTCTAAAGAGGGTTCTTATGTTCTTTTTCTAAATATAAATATTTTATATCTTCCACAAACTATGCGTACAAAAATATATTATTGTTTATTACAACATTATATATTTTTTCTTGATCTAAATGCCCGATGGATGACTCTTAAAGGCATTGAACAACAGAAATTAAATGGGCAAAGTTTTTGACAATAATTTTGATTGTATTTGTTGATTTTATTTGTATTAATGACTCTATCATTGTACAATATGTTCAATTATTTGTTTTTATTCATTACCTAATATACATCATCAAGTGTACTTGTATCAAATTTTTTTATCATAATATATTTTCTTAATTATAATAATCAATAATGCACTGCACCAAAAAAATCAATTATGCATGTATAAATAAAATGATTATCAATTTCTCTCTTCAATAATATCATCTAAATGTTTATTTAATTTCACTTATCATGTATGAAGTTGCTACTTTTATCATTTTAGACATTTATTACGTATGTATTTGTTATATGTTAACTTTTTTAATTTATAATTTTTTAAAATCAATTACATTACTCGTGTACAACACGGATCCGGACTAATTTAATAAAAATTGAAATTACTTTCCAAAATATGTGCATTGAAGGCTAAACCTGACTTTGTATACCATTTTCAAATTTGTTACCCAATCAAATTGCACAAGAAAGGAAAATATTTTTCTCAAGATCCAATTTTTAAATGTTAGACAAGATAATAAAAGTTGAAATAATTTTAGCTGAAGTTGGACTCATTTGTCACCAATTTATCTTGGAGTTAAAATGAAATGCTCCAGCTACTAATGAACAATTTTTTTTTTTTTTTGCATTTGATATACACCATTTCAAACACCAAAATTGAATAATCCAATTGACTCCTCTCCTTTCTCTTATCTTCTTTTTTTTTATATATAAAATAAGCCAAACTATATCCATTTTTCTAGTTTGAACATACACACACACAAAAAAAAAAAAATTCCTTCCATCCAAAAATTAAAAAAATTCCCATTAAAAATTTATTTACTTTATAAAGATTTTTTATGAAACATAAAGAGTTCTTTACAAATAATTATATTTTCCTTAAAAGCTCATTTGCATTTGAAATAATTTCTATGTTAAAAATTAAAAAATATTATATTTGAAATCTTTTCTATGTTGAATAAGCTAATTGACTCCTCTTCTTTCTCTTTTATTTTTTTTTAAATAAGCCAAATGATATCCATTTTTCTAGTTTAAACACACAAAAAGTTTCCTTCTATAAAAAAATTATAAAAAATCCCATTAAAAATTTATTTACTTCATAGAGAATTTTTTATGAAGCATAAAGAATTCTCCACAAAAAGTAAATTTCCCTCAGAAGCCCATTTAAAAATATATGTATGATTTGAATTGGAAATAATTTCTATGTTAAAAATTAAAAAAAAAAAAGATAAAATTTGGAAATAATTTCTATGTTAACCATAAAAAAAGTTGCATGTTTTTTAATTGTTGAACATATGGGTTAGTGGTTAAGTTGGATGATATATTTCCTGCAATATTGCATGTCTCATGTTTGAAGTTTGCTAAGAGCATTTATTTTGTATAGGTTTGTTTTCTTTTTCTTTGGTTCCTTTTTTTCTGCTTTTCTTTTTCTAAGTTTTACTTATTTTTTAATTTATAAATATTATACGTTTGATTATATATTTACATAATTTATTATTACTTTATTTTTGACATATTTATATGAATTTTTTACATAATTAGACAATCTTATTTCTTCTTTTTATTTTAAATTTTGACAAACAAATTTTATTATTGTTTATAGTGATCAATTTCTTAAATTTATATCACAATTATACCCCTATCAAACTTACACCCACAATTAAATTAGAATATATCAAAAATTCTTTTACGCCATTTAAATTAGAATATATAAATGCCTTTTTGTTATGATTTATTAAATCATATGATTATTATAATTAACTATTGATATGTATTTTATATATATATGTGCATTCATATTCAAATATGTTTTATAGTGAATCTTTTAAATTTTTCAGTAAATTTTTCAGTTTTTACATTTTGTGAACTTTAAGTATCTTTTTTTACTGGGGGCGTATGATATCTAGCACTATATGATCACGTGTATAATTTTAGATATCGATTTGTTAGGAAGATATCAAATTTTAAGTGAAATTATTTGACCAAGTTGGTAAGTTTTAGATTTCTGATGCAAATTTATAAGTGTACAAAATGAATCTTTATATATATTTAATGAACTATTATGTATATTCCATGAATTTTTTTAAAATGATAAAACTTTTATTGAAAATGATAAACTTTTTTTAGAGGTTGTATCTAACACCATACACTCGGTTGTATAATGTACCATTGCTGATATGCTAAGTTCTCTCTCCCCGTATATCTTTAGTGGGCTTTTGATCTGTCTCTCAGTCACTGTCTATTTTTTTTCTTTAATCAAAATTTTTATCCATCTTCCTCGTTCTAAACTGAGAAAATTTCCCAATTGATAATTCATTTCATAAAAAAGAATCTCAAACCCCATTTTCTCCCTTCAATAAATGAGATTAAAACCAACACTGATTAACCAAAACACTCACTTGACAAAAATTACAAATATACACTTAGATTTACTCACCTTCTCTGGCTGCTGAAGATACTGAACACTGACAGTACACAAAACAGCATCAAAGCTAGAGCTCTCGAACTCGAGCTTCTGATCAGAGTTCAAGTCCTTGACGAAGAAATAATCCAACTGACTATTCCTGGCTAGTTCTTGTGCATTGAGCCCATGTCCCACCACTCTTTTATACTTGACCGCTTTAGGCAAGTGGCTAACCCAGGAGCTCATGAGATCAAGAACTTCAAATTCTGGCCTCAGCCTCTCTCTGTAGAGATTGGTTAGTGTCGAAATGAAGCTGTCATCTACGTGGGTCACGAAACGAGGAAATGCATAAAAGTCGCGGTCTGGGGAAGGGTTGAGCTTGGCTCGGCCTTGTGACGAGAGGACATCGCGCTTGATCTCGCCAGCTGCTGAGGAGAGGTTCGGGTTTGGTTGGGTGGTTTCATGGGTCGCAGTTATGGGTCTTAGAGTGATGTTTTGGGTGCCACGGTGGCGGTGGTGGTGGTGGTGCCATTGCTTGGTGTATGTGGGACTGAATTTCAGGGTTAGCATTTGGGGGATCTTGGTTTGGCTCACCACGCGAGGTATACGTGGTGAGAGCTTGTTCCCTTGTTTTTTTGGGCCCGGGGGGTGGGTTTGAGTTTATGTGGTGAGAGATTTAACAAATAAGAAGGGGAATAGGTACCAAAAATTGGTATCGATAAATCGAATTGAGAAATCGGTATAATTGAACCGAATTTTTGATTAATCGAACCGGTTTAAAAATTCGGTTAATCAATTTTCGGTTCACTGATTTATCCGATTCCAATTATGATTTACTATTGTAAAATCGGCTGCTAACCGAACCGACTCAATTATTTCTTTATTTTTTAAAAAATTTTAAGTTGAATGATATGTTTATTTTGTTTTTACTTTGCAGCTATAAGGCTACGGGGGACTGGGCCACTAGCTCAGCAGGGGCTTGACTTTTGCTAATCTCATTGTTTTGCTAATTAGAAACCTAAAGCAAAATTCACTCTCTCTCTCTCTCTCTCTCTCACACACACACACACACACACCCCGATTTATTCATCAAACTCAATCTAACTGTCCACTCAGTTCAAAGTACCTGACCCACTCAACTGGACTTAGACACCTGAGTTTGCCAAATATATTTCATCTTTAACATGTCAATTTTATTATGGAAATCATAATAAAATAACATGGAATTAATTGTCTTAATCACTCATAACCCGTAAACATTACGTGCAATTATCTTCAGTTTGTGTAATTGAAAAATGTCTAATTAACTCATGAGCCCATTCATTTTGAATGTATTACGTAATTATATATGAGTTTTGACATATCTGAAAATTGAATATATTGAATATTAGACTTAAAAATTCCAAATCAATAGATTAAGGATAAGCTGGTATTAAACGCTTTATTTAGACTAATCCCTATTCTAATTATAAACCAAAGTATTTTTATACTTTGAGAACCACTCTCAATTCTAGATTATATTTTCTGAGTTTTACTCTTAAGTGAGAAATCATGTAATCATTTATTTACTTTTCAAACACTTTTTTCATTGACTGGGTTTATAAGGAAATTTTAACACAGTTATCTCCTTGTTTGATTTCTATATTATGTCCGAGTCACTCTAGACTCATCCCAACTTCAAACTGAGCTTAGTCCTGAATTTTGTTTAACTTTTTAAGTGCTCAGTTCACAAATTTAATTTTCGCAAAATCTTTCAAACACCCTATTTACCCCCTCTAGGGTGATTTACTTCTCCATATTAAAACTTTCAGACTTTGATTAACAAAGCCCTTAAGAAGGAGAATGGTAGTTATATTGTTTGTTTTCACGATAAAATGGATCATTAAATCCTTAAATAGAACATCTATTATGTTAATATGAGGCCAATGATAGTTAAGAGCTAGTCATTAGGGGATGATTTTTTAGGTGAAGATAACATTTTGTACCAATTTGTGTACAGTTTCATAGGCGCCACCCTAAATGTGGGGGTAGGGGGATGGATTGAGCAAAGCAGTACGTCTGGTGGGTAAAACTCTATTTGATAATGGAATATTAAATTATGCCCGTGCACTTGTTGAGTTGGACATCACTAAACCTTTTCCTCATGAAGTGAAATTTATAGATCTCAATGATAATCTAATTATCTAGATTGTGGAGTTTGAATGGTTACCTGAGAAATGTACTGAAAGTGATATGTTTGGGCATTTTAAAAATAAATGTAGGAAGGAAATTAAGAGGGTTCGGAGACTAAAAACAGAAACCCCAAGTTGAGGTGCAACAGTCTACGTAAGAGCCAGCAATTCCAATTATGGAAAACCCTGTGAGAAAAGTACTATATATTAGTACCAATTGTACCTGCTAATCAGTTAATACATCAAAACTCCTTTTCTTCTTTGAGGCATATTACAAAGGAAGAGGGACATGAGGTAGATTCAAATGCTTCACACCCTAGGGCACCACCAGGGGTGAATAATGGATAACATAATGTTATGTTAGTAATGCTACTGAGGAAGTTAGAAGTAGAATGTGGTGTGTGTTTTATATCCTGGTCCACATGCTATACATAGTTTGGTGAAATATATTGGGTTTTAGAAATTCTTTCTTCACTATTATATATGCTTGTAATGCTGAAACTAAAAAAGAGATCCACAGTAGTTATTGTCTGACACTGGTGAGAGTGTGAATGGATGGATGATTGTTAGGGATTTCAACTACGTTCTTAAAGAAGATAAAAGGATTGGAGGTGTTGAGATACAATACAGGACATCATTGACTTTTAAAATTATACAATATGAATGTCAGCTGCATGAAATGAAGCATTTGAGGGCTTTCTATCCCTGGACAAACAAACATAATTCTTTTGACATGGTATTTGATAGGCTGGATAGAGCATTATCGTAATAACCAGTTGCTTGAGGCATTTTCAGAGATTGATTGTACTGTGCTACCTGGTGGGATCTCAAGGCATTGCTACCTTCTCATTAGTAGTCATCAATGAGGACAAAGGGTTTACACCTCATATGTTTTTACAACTTGGAGCTCAATGTTAGGTTCCAAGATTTTGCGAAGGAGAATTGGAATTATCAATGTGGTGGAACTAGAATGTTTCAAGTCATTCAGAAATAAGTATATAAAGAATGGTTTGAGGATTCTTCACGAGAATGGATATACAAACTTGAAAAAAGACTTGAACAAGTTAGATGAAGTTGTATGATATTTAGGGAAAATAAGATCTTCAATGGTCAAGGAAACAAGGACTTATATAAGGATTAAATGGAGGCTTTTATATATTTTGAAGTCAGGAAGAAGGATGTTAAGGACGCACACATTCAGAGAAGTAAACTAAAATAGCTAAAAGAGGGTGACATAAACATTGCTTATTTTCATACAGTGCTTAAGAAAAGAGCTACAAGTCTAGGATTATTTCTATCACTCAGGAGGATGGGCATATCATTTGGTGAACTATTTGCAAGGCATTTTGACTACAAAACGGAAAGGAAGAAGAGTGAAATGGACTATTATTCAGATGGCACACAACATGAATGCAGAGTAGGGGTATGAGCTTATTCAACCTTTTAATATAGCTGATGTAAAAGAAGCTGCTTGTACTATAAATAACACAGAGAATCCTGAACATGATGATTTTGGTAGTAAGTTCTTCCAATCTACATGAAGTTTTATTGGGGAGGATTTTAGTTTGGCTATTCTTGGTTTCTTTAATTCTAGCAAATTATCCAAACGAGTGAATTATACTATTATTACTTTGGTCCCTACAATGGACCATCTTCAGACTGTAATAGAATATAAGCCCATTTTTTTCTATAATGTTATATACATAACAATGTCAAAGATATTGTGCAAAAGGCTTAAAAATGTATTACCGGTATTATGGAGAACCAAACTGCATTTGTCTTAAACAAACTGATACTCCATAATGTTATGATTAGACTTGACCTAATGAGACATTATAGAAGGAAGAATATTTCTCTTCGATGTATTATTAAAATAAATATTAGAAAACATATGATACTATTGAGTGGTCTTTTCTTAAGGAAATGATACAGGGCATAGGAATGACTGATAAGTTCATACAATGGGTCTATACTTGTATCATAACAACTTCTTCTTCATTGAGTTATAATGGAACTTGCATGGTTACTTTAAAAGTAGAAAGGGATTGAGACAAAGAGACCCTCTATCTCCCTTGTTATTTATGTTGGAGATGAACTACCTAGCTAGGCTGATAAAGAAGGTGACTAAGGTACAACATTCAAGTTCCATCCTGATTGCAAGGAGTTGAAATTAAACCACTTGATTTTTGCTATTTGAATATTTGCTATTA